>CM040406.1:47612491-47857491 GCA_022702515.1 Ilyophis sp. 1 JC-2022
GATCCATCCACATCTACTCCCTATCTGGCAACAGAGTTATTGTTTGGGGCTCCTTCGATAGCTCAGAACCTTGATGACTTACAGCCATTTAGCCAGCCATGTGTCCCATACTGTACCAGTGTAATTTACAGCTGAATCTAGTCTCACCCCCCAATTCCCATAGAGATCCATTCAAATGCAGAGAGCTTATAGTATCGCTTGTAACAGTACCTGGAAATAAGATATCGAGAGTATTTTGATGTTTATGGGTCACAGACTTCAGGAAGTAACAGCATGCAAAGGATATGCGACCAAATATTAAATATGATACTTTAACAATATGTTAAATATGTTTTCGATTTTTAATACATTTGCAAAAATTTCTAAAACCATGTTTTCACTTTGTCATTATGGGCTATTTTGTGTAGAATTTTGAGACAAAAAATGAACTCAATCTATTGTAGAATATGTCTGTAATGTAATAAAATGTGGAGAAGGTGAAAGGGGTGTTCAGACTTTCCGGCTTGACTGTACATGGTGTACGTATGATATGATACGATATGATACGATATGATGTAGGCTACGCTGACAGATGGAATGATTTGATTCACTTAGCTCCCATTCAATTTTCAGATGTGATATACAATTCAATATAATTTAACATGTGTTGCCAATGTTATCCATAGAAATAATTTATTCTTGATCATGAAATCAAACTCTGTAAATTTTCTAATTAAGAGAACCATCGCCAAACCCACATGCACCCAGGTACAGCCGCATGCAGACAATGGGCTCGCCCACGCCCAGCGGGCCAACTGAACCCGTTCATACCCGGGGTGATGCAACCCCCAACTGCACGTCACGCCCGCGGGGCTACCGGCCTCGGTCGGGCACGGCACACTGCACAATCACAATTCGAACCCGAACCCAGACCGGGGGGGCACACACGGTAGCAGCACACACAGTACAATAAAGACAGTGGTGTTTATGTTATTTTGACAGATGTGGGCCTATTTGTTTTTGACAGCCATATACGTTTTTTATTTTTTTATTTAAGTTGTACTTTTTAAGGCTTTTAAGCATTATTGGACAGCACAGTGTAGAGAGAAAGGAAGAATGGGAGTGAGAGAAAAGGAGAGGCGTGTGACAAACATCGTGCGGTCGGATTTGAACCACCGGCGTCGCGGCTCGCAATGAGCATGTGGACGGTGCTCTTACAGGCTACGCCACCGAGACTCCCGGCCATGTAGACCTTTTGACCGGTTTGCCATTTTGTAATGGAAGCAGCTGCATCTTAGACACTGATCCGGTGCATCCGTTCTAACTGGCCACTCGTTATACCCCGAGTAGATATAAATGCAGTGGAAAACCAAGAGCTCAGTAGAAAACAGTGAAAAACAATGTTTTGTGGTGAAATCTAATCAAAATCAAAATCTATTTATATGGCGCATTTCACAAACAATTGTCACAATACACTTCACAGAAAACCCTGACTGAAACCGCCACAAGAGCGAGCCTAAGGCAACAGCGGCAAGGAAAAACTCCCTGGTGAGAGATAGAAAGAAACTTTGGGAGGAACCAGACTCAAGGGTAGGAGCCCATCCTCCTCTGGTCGGCTCAGGGTCTAGGTTTTAATGACCAACATGGTCAATCAGCGAATGTTCATGTGAATAGAATTTGCAGCAGGTAGATGACAGTCCAGCGGGAGGCTGGGATGGTGGGATGGTGGGAAAACCGGGTGGCGATGGTGGCGGGAGCGGCAGGCAGTGGTGGGGTGGGGTGGGGGGGGTCAAGCGGTGACGGTGAATGAAGAAGCCGGACAGCAGCGGTGGGGCAGTCCAAGTGTGGTTATTAAGTGTGGCTCTTGTCTCTCTGCACGGTTGTTTAGTTGCCAGACCGTCGGCGGCACCTGTCAAAAATTCACAGAGTGCTCTTTTGCGGTTCTCTTGAAAAACACTCCCATGGCACAGAGAGAGCAAGAGAAGCCAGGTATCACTTCTAATGGAATTGCACGTGTCAAATATGCTAAACAGGCTTTCCAGCTACGCACTCAAACAACTCACACTGAAATGTGAGAAGAAAAACAAGGGTGCGAAAAAAATAAAATAATTATGGAAGAAAAGAAATCTCACACAGTACCTCTGTAAGAGCAACAGAAAACAATCTAGAGCGGAAAAAAGTGTTCGGCAAGAGGTCTGAATAATTCAGCAGCGAACATGGTACAGATTGTACAAACTCCACTGAACCGTTTGCAACATAATGCTTTTGGAGAAACGGACGTCCCGCTAGTTAGGCCTTCTATAAACTGCTGCTTCAAGTGGTACGAGGGAGGGTGGGGGGTGGGGGGTGGGGAGTGGGGGGGGGGTAAGCCTTATGCATTATAAATACATCAGCGTTCACAGGTACAGTCTGAGGAGGTGAGTGGAACCTGAAGGTCTACATTGTGTTCTGAGATGAGACCAACAGGGTTGCGACTTAAAAGTGCTTGAGGAAGTTCATACTGTTCTCACAGCGCCTAGTCTATCCTGCCTGCTCTACCATGTAACGGTCTCTCTAATGTATTTATGTATTGTGTTCTTTTGCAGTATTGGCTAAAGCATTGTATTGATGATAAGGTCATCCATTCGTCTTAACCTGCCCAGGGACTACGGATGAAAACTAGCTCATTACCAGTAATGAGAAGGAATTTCTGGACATATAGCCTCTTTAAAATGAGAGCAGTTAAACAACATTTAACTTGCACAAAAAAGTTTTAAAAGTATATTGTATTAGTAATAATAAAATAGTTTGAAGCTGAGGTACATTAAAACAAAAGAGATAAATTAAATGTGAATGTCATGTACAAAATCTAATTAAAACTGTGATTATATTTTATCATGGGCAGTTGATTAACAGTCTCTTCTGTGATGTTTGTTTATTTTTAAACGTCGGTCTGTTGTTATCTTCTTCGCATAATTTATTAGGCTAGTTAAAATCTGTCAGTATGCAGTATACCAGGCGGATACAGCTTCACTCATTCACTCAGCCATGCTTTACACAGCATTTAAAAATCCATCCATGTTCACTTTCCTTCTTCTGACTCTCCGCATATTAGATAATGACTGCGTCCCAATACTCACACTTGAGCACTTCAAATGCGGCTCCAGGGGCTTAGTGTGTCCCATTTCTTATTTTGTGTTTCCACTCCCCCCCACTACCACTTCTCAACTACCCGGAAGTATGCAAAACTGCCTTCCGTTTCGAGTACAATTATTTGCATGTTCAGTATACAATGTACCTGACATTGCTGTTTGCGTTGAGACATTAATGAATATGTAACCATTAATACGTAATTAAGATGTAATCAGCAACATTAGATTAAAACACAAAGATCAGTTTCCGGGGCACAGCGTAGAGGAGTGGTAGCGGAGAAGGAAATATTGCATTTGGGACGCACCCATGAGCTCTTGATGCACCCATGAGCTCTTGATGCGCCCCTCCAGCAAGTCCGCATCAGACTGCACTTTTCAGAGGCGTATTACCCCCAAATCCCCTGCAAAATCGTGATGTTTCTGTTTCTAACCCATCACAGAGGACTTGAAGTCGTTGCCAAGTTTTTCTGGATAAGCGAAAAGTGATGGAGAATAACATATTCAAGTGTACGTAACGTTACCTTAAATTAGATAATAAACAATTATTAAATACAACAAATAATTTTGATTACACAGCAGTTCACAAAACTGGGCTATTGTCTAGCTTTGGCTAAGGGGCAGTGTATGTAGCTGATAACCATATATCAAGGTTGCTGCAGGCTAACGTTAGCTTCGTATTTTTTATATAGCATTGGCTAGTTTTGCCCACCGTCGTCAGACAGTGTAACCAGGTAGCTAGCTGGCTGTTTAAACAGAAAGTCGAGGTGTCAAATTGAAATTAGGGTAGTTATTGTGCCGGTTTTTAATGTAATCGGCTCAATTTTCGCTGATCGCTATCGTTACTTCTGTGTAGGGACGGACTAAATGACCGTCAGTTTGATCAAACTCCGAGCCCAGAATGAACGGCTTTTCACTGGATTTAACCACCGTTTGATTAGTAGAACTCCTGTGTGTAACTGCTTGGTTTTGAACAAAAGCATGCACAAACACCGGTAGTTTCTGGATAAGATTGAGAATCCCTGTTTTTTTTTTTTTCACCCATAACGTAATTGTCATTATATCCTTTCAAACTCAAAGTGCTACAGTACAGAACCAAAATAAGGAGATAATCAATGTTATTCACTTCACCTGTCAGTGGGTTTAATGTTGTGGCTGATCGGTGTATACAGGTGCAGCTAAAAAAATTAGAATATCGTGGGAAAAGTTCAATCTTTTTTGTCACATTTCAGAAAGTGAAACTCATATATTATATAGATTCATTACACATAGAGTGAAATATTTCAAGCCTTTATTTCTTGTAATGTTGATGATTATGGCTTACAGCTAATGAAAACCCAAATTCAGTGTCTCAGAAAATTAGAATATTGTGAAAAAGTTCAATATTGGAAACTCATGGTGTCACACTAATCAGCTAATTAACTCAAAACACCTGCAAAGGTTTCCTGAGCCTTTAAATGGTCTCTCAGTCTGGTTCAGTAGGCTACACAATCATGGGGAAGACTGTTGACTTGACAGATGTCCAGAAGACAGTCATTGACACCCTCCACAAGGAGGGTAAGCCACAAAAGGTAATTGCTAAAGAAGCTGGTTGTTCACAGAGTGCTGTATCCAAGCATATTCATAGAAAGTTGAGTGGAAGGAAAAAGTGTGGTAGGAAAAGGTGCACAAGCAACAGGGATAACCGCAGCCTTGAGAGGATTGTCAAGCAAAATCCATTCAAGAATTTGGGGGAGCTTCACAAGAAGTGGACTGAGGCTGGAGTCAGTGCATCAAGAGCCACCACGCACAGACAAATCCAGGACATGGGCTACAAATGTTGCATTCCTCGTGTCAAGCCACTCCTGAACCAGAGACAATGTCAGAAGCGTCTTACCATCTGCTGGTGTTGGTCCACTGTGTTTTCTCCAGTCAACGCAGACATCTACCAGGAAATTTTAGAGCACTTCATGCTTCCTTCTGCTGACAAGTGTTGTGTTGTCACACGAGGACGACCAGATCTTGGACGGTCCACTGTCCTGCCGGTTTGCTGAAATCTTGCCTGTAGGTGTGACACAGTAGACTGGCTGACATTGAAGTGTCTCGCAACACTGGCACATGACATGCCTGCTACTAGCATGCCTATGGCCCTCTCGCTCTCTTCTCCTGACATTCGTGGCATTATGGATAACATCAGAAAGTGCTGAAAGGTGGCCTCTTGCTTTATGTGACCTGAGCTTTCAATTAAGGACTTCTGAGTCTCAATTGAGATATGACATTTTGTGTGACTGAGGAGTTGCAATGCTTCAACACACAAGCTGTTTTACTTATCAGATATAAAAGAAATTAACACATTTTTATGAAAGTACTACACTGGTAGCAAAAGTTTTCCATATTCAAGACATTGTAGCGTTTCTTTTTTCCCTCAGTGTGTGTATATACACACAGTATATGTGTATATTTATTTATTTATATGGATCAAGGGAATGCATGCTTAAAGAAAACCATTTCACATGTTTGTATGTGCAGCTACATTCATTGAGATTGTGTCGATTTGTATTTTAATAGTTTTGTCATCAATGCGAGAGCTCCTGATAGTGTATCTACCCGGCTGTTCTTTGCAGTTGTCACTTTTTTTCTTTTTGTTTAGCTCTAAATGGTTATATTTATTGAAATTGTCCTTGCTCTCTCAGGGGCTACATTTAAATTCACGCTCTCAAGGACCTGAGCTCACGCAAGGCCAGAAGATAATGGGAAAAGCTATTTATTCTCACCCTTTGTGTTTTCTGTTTCCCCCTTCAGGAGCAATCGCATTCGGCACAAGGTGGCAGCTGTCACCTGTCTATTAGCATTGCAAATGAGAAGCGTGATGTTAGCCCTCCACCTCTATCCATCCCGCCCTACCGATGTTATACTACACTGCCGGGGCGGTACTTCACCTGTACTTCACCTGCATTGCTTCAGTATATATCCAGCTGTAAATGGATACTATGTATAAATGCAAAAATGCTGTGTAAGTCGCTCTGGATAAGAGCGTCTGCTAAATGCCTGTAACTGTAACGTGCACGCACACTCCACCTCTATCCATCCCACCCTACACACACACACACACACACACACACACACACACACTCCACCTCTATCCATCCTGCCCTACACACACACACTCCACCTCTATCCATCCCAGCCTACACACACACTCCACCGCTATCCATCCTGCCCTACACACTATCCATCACACACACACACACACACACACCTCTACCCATCCCGCTTCCCTTACCCGACACACACACACACACACACACACAAACCCAACCGCACCCACACACACTCAATCATTTGGCCATAGTTTATGCTCAAGATTCAATCAAACACTGTCCTTAACTTTGACTCAGTTAACTTTGACTCAGTCAAACACTGTCCTTAACTTTGACTCAGTTAACTTTGACTCAATCAAACACTGTCCTTAACTTTGACTCAGTTAACTTTGACTCAATCAAACACTGTCCTTAACTTTGACTCGGTTAAATGCAAGCACTCACTACTTCAGATGCAGGTATTCATGTGATTTTGCCAAATTGACTGAGAAAAAGAAACAAATCAATCACTGGCTTCTATTAGTAAGTTAACATTAAACATTAAAGTTTATTGAACTGAATCAAGGCTTAAGTCTCTGACCAGTCTGAGCATCTAATGTGATGTCCACAGCAAAGGCTTGCAGGGAGGAGAGGTTCTGCTTAACGCTCCAGAAGCTCTTTCTCCCTCCTCTATGGTTGCCCTTAAAACATAAATAACACAATACCCAGTTAACCCATGTTTCCCCCAGAAAAAGAAACACATTAAAAAGCAATGCATTAAACAGGCTTATATACACATTCTTATTGAAAGGAAAAGCTCATCGCTGCTCATAGCAGAAAGGAAACAGAGCAGCCGGTAATTGCTCACAATACCCTTCGCAAAAGTACAATTGTCATGGTAACCAGGCAGTACTTCAAGCCAGAAGCAATTCTCTTTGCATCCACCAGACCTCCAGTGAAGCCGGACCGACGTTCGCGTGCATCACAAGTGGCATCAGTGTACGTTTTTCATCTGTAGAAAATAAATAAAACTTTGGATACAGACAGAAGTAATATGAAATATTGTAGGACTAGAAAAGAAAACAACAAATTATCATTCTTGCTGTGACAAGTAAAAGATCAGATGGCAGCACAGTCAAATTCCTTGTGCAAGATGTTGCACAGCTATTTAAAGGCGCTTGAAACAACAGCCTGGATTCTATAAAGTTTTGTCAAACTAAAAAAAATTTGTATTCACAAATTTTTTTTTTTAGTTTTGTATGCAAGACAAAGACAAGGGAAAGCAATGATTAAATCCAGGTTAATGTCTAAAGTTAGTGCAATTAATTTCTGTCCCCTGTAGGGGACATTCGTCTCTGGTTTTCATCTCAAGAACCATATATTCTACTACTGTATACTGAAACCTGTACTACAACGGACATTCAATAAAAATAAAACAATATTTTCAAAAATGTTCCTACTGTCAAAGACACTTGTATTATGTAAAACAATTTAAATACTTAAATCTCAGTAGAATATTCAATTGAAATATAGTCACTGCATATCAAGTGTGGCCAGCAGCCCCGTACAATACTTTCAAGGACCCCCAGGGGACCATGGACCTCCTGTTGAAAAACCAGAGCCTAGGACACTTTAGCCTGGTTTACTTTGACCCTCCACTGGCCGAGAGAGAGGGCGAGGGGGAGAGGAAGGAGAAGGAGAAAATGGCAGGTGTTTTAGGTACTACTGCAGTTTTGAGTGTGTTGATGTTGACGCCGCCTCGTTTGAGAGATATGAGTCTTTTCGAGCCTCTAAGTGGTGGGGTGTTCTGACATACAACCCACCCCCCTACCCTTTCTTAGGGGAGAAAGAGAGCTCCACACACTGCGACGCGACCCCCCCCACACACACACACACACACACAGTGTGTAGGGCAGTGGTCACATTGTGTGGAGCACAAAACGCAGGAAGCAGAGGTCAGAGCGGCTGGCCAGGAGGTCAGCTCAATCAGTGCTCGTCTGCCTCTCTGTGATGGATGCATGACGGCCCCCTCCACTCCACAGGCTCTGATAGAGCTCCGGACACAGCGGAGCCTAACGGATTATATCTCAAGAGCTGACCATCTGAAACAGGTGCCCCCCCCAAATGACCTGGTCAAAGAATGCATGTGTGTACAATGTCAAGCAAACCGAAAATCTTTGCTCAAATTTAGTTTATAATGGCGCATATAAACCTAGCAGCATTAAACAACGGGAACCAGAAATGAGTGCTTAACCGAGGAGGACTGGACCATTTAGAAGTGTATCCATTAACAGACAGCTAAGTAATGCTCTAATTGTTAGCGAAGACTTGTTAAATGTAGCAAGGCTCTGCTAATTACAGTCTGAGACTGCGAAAGCTGCCAGCGTGCGGACGCTAGGTGCTCTGGAGAGGCAGGGCGTTTACAGAGCAGAAGCAAAGCAAACACACAAAGCAAAAGTGTGTGTGTGTGTATGCATGTTTTGTGGGGGAGGTGGGTAGGACACCCCGTTTTGGGTTTGGGGTCCCCAGGGTCTACCCTCCTGGGGCTTTTCCCGCCAGCTAGGGGCATCTCGAATGGCCACACCCCCTTTTCCACCCCATCCTCATCCCGCGAGAAGACTTCTCTCCTCCAATGACGCGTTCATGTTGGCGGAGGGATTCCACACTGTCGCCATGGAGACTGTGGGAAGTAGTTCAAACATGGTGGAGCTGAGCAGACTCCAGGAGGGACAATGGGCACCCCATTCCTGCCTGATTGGGACATATGCAAATTAAGTTAGGCCCACCTGAGGGGCGGAAAGACCACACGTGGGGGGGGGTTACTGGGCCGGTCCCGAGCCGGAGGAAGGCTCAGTCCCAAAACTTGCTATTCGCACCCGGCTCCAAAGAGACAACATGCTCTTACACTTCACTGCAATTCAATGCTATTTCTGAATGTGCACACATGTAGTTCTGCTGTCGATGGAGAGGGGGGGTGCTTGTATCTAAGAATATTTGGGAGCTAAGCGCGTGCATAGCAACGTGCCGGTCAGGCTAGCGGCAGCAGTGTCACCAGGGATATAGGAATCTCCTCTCCCCACGCCGTCCCTGCCAAATTTCTGCACTGCGCCCAAACCGCCCAGTCAATTAATAAGGCATCGTCTCCTCCCCCAAGCCACAGGCCACCCAGGAGCCATCCCCCCCCAAGCCGGGCGTTAAAGCCTCTTCCCTGGTGGCCCGGCGGAATGCAGAGTGCCATTAAAAAGGCCCGGGGCTGAGAGGGGGGGGGGGGCGTGGGGCGGACGAACAGAAAAAGCCGTCACTACGCAGTGCTTCTGAACATTCAAAACAGAGGGGGTCTGGGGACACAAAGGAAACGCAATCTGGTTCCCTCCCCCCATTCACCCCCCTCCGGAAAAATCCCCTTTACCCGTCCATAGCCCCCCACCCCACCCCGTCTCAAACCCCAATGAGGAAGTGCATCTTGCCCTCAGTCTTCTCGTTCCCTCTCTGTACAGCACCTGTGACAGGATGGAAGAGGGGGCAGGGTGGGGTCTGGGGGTCTGGACCGTTTTCCACCACAAACCTACAGAACGGTGGCAAGCAAAATATTTTCATTCACCTGTCAAACCCTCCATAGTTTTAATAGTTTTTGCCAGGTACAAAAGTGACTCTCCAAACTCCTCCCCCCCCCCCGGCACCAATCATCATCAAAGCTCAACATGGCATTACCATGACAACATCATCTCCCTAAAATGCTGGGCAGGACTCCAAAGCCTGGGAGGGGGGTCCTGTGAATCGATGACTTAAAGTGCAGCTGGACGATGTGGGGGGGCGGGTTCTGTAAATACTCAGGCCCTGTTCGAATACGACCCCTACACCCTTCTGGGGGCGCATATTTGAGTCCACTTCATCAAAAATCTTTTGAGTGGGCAACTTTTTCTCACAAATGGGGGCACTTAAAATACCAGGATGAACCCCTTATTTCCGGGATTTTGTTGAGGGAATTCAGGAGCACACTCACCTGCAGAATGGTGCACTCATCCGACAATTTCAGGAAGCAACCCGGAAGTAAAAGCGTAAAAGAAATGAGTATATCTATGGTATAAGATAGGTTCATATTACAAAATTATTTTTGTTAATTCTATCTTCATTCATAATCTATACTTTGTAACAATCCTCATATGTTAACTGATTGATATTCTCAATTAAAATAAAAAATTCAAAAGAAATATTTCTAAATACTTCCTCACTAGTTTGGAAAGAGTTTTGTGGGATTTCTTTCGCACACTGCTTGCAAAGTGAGGGGACCGTGCACATAGGGACAGTGGACAGTGGACAGGGGTCGTATTTGGTCACGGCCCTAAAATGCAGGAAGCCTCAGATTCAGGCCATCGGATCAGGCCTGCCGCAGGTTCAGCCAACCGTGCGCTGGGTGAAACCAGAGAAACCAAGACCAGCTTTCCTGGACTTAGCCACGGCATAATGGGTCTACATTACATACATCACATACAAGTGCTGACAAAAATCAGTGCGAATCAAAATTAATCCCGTGGGAGAGACGCCATGCTACCCTTTTTGAAACGCTACAAAAACACCACCGTGAGGCTTCTGCTAATGCTTCACACAGCTATCCATATCAAACAGACAGAAGTGCACTTTACCACTTTCTCGTCTTCATAATACTGGTCTGCCGCAAGAGAAGCTCCACTTGACTCACCAGTTACTTCAATAAGACCCAAATCATGCATGTCCATTACGGGGAGAAAATTGGCTCAGCTGGGCACACAGGTGGACAGTGCCCTCTGCTGGTTTTCTGTGGAATTGGGCACTGACTAAAGATAAGCCTGATCCTAGAACAGGGGTGTCAAACTCCAGTCCTGGAGGGCCAGTGT
The DNA here is from genome assembly GCA_022702515.1 of Ilyophis sp. 1 JC-2022. Taxonomy (NCBI): domain Eukaryota; kingdom Metazoa; phylum Chordata; class Actinopteri; order Anguilliformes; family Synaphobranchidae; genus Ilyophis; species Ilyophis sp. 1 JC-2022. The sequence continues at coordinate 47,623,532 of CM040406.1, forward strand.
CCTCTGGCATTCGTGGTTTTCTTTCATCAGCGGCCAATTAAAGCCTTGAGAATAAGAAGTGTGGACTCCTTGGCCAATCAATGACTTAAATGAATCCCTTGTGCTGAGACTTACCGAAAACCAGCAGACACTGCGGCCATCCAGGAGTGGGGTTTGACACCCCTGTCCGTGAGAATGTAGTCTAATTGGCTAATTGAATGCCTACCAAGATAAACATCACAAGGCGTACGTATGTGAACATATAATTTTATTAAACGTATGACATTAGACAGTACCAGCATTATTGTACAATTTATTTTATATAAAGATTTCAAAACTTTAAAGCCCTTATCTTTTTCTTGAACGTCTTTTTGTATAAACACGTACTGAAGCACAAACGTTCATGTTTGAACCATGGGAAACGATGCAAACATTACTAGAACAGGACCAACTGACTAAACACACGTTCATCTCCTCTGTTCAAGACTCATTTTACCTTTAAACCACTGACCCACACAAAGTACTGGAGTTTTACACCACATAGTATCACATAAAAAAAAATAATATATATATATGCTTCTTTCACCTTTTGAAACATTATTCTCTTTAAAATAATCAGCAGTTCTTGTTACTGTTTCTATAATTATTCAATAAAACTGTGATATTCTCAGAAAATTCTTGTTTAAACACCTAATACAACCAATAGACAGCAAGTAAATTTTTGTATTTATACAATTCAATTTTATGGCTTAACATATACAATATACACAGCAGACAACAGAAAAAGTGAAATAATTTTGGTTTGTCTGTGTAGACATAGCCACAAATGACAAAGTTTCAATATCAATAAGTTAATAAATCTATAAATCTATGCTCTAGCCCAGCTAGATTAACAAAAAATATAATTGTAAATATTTCTTTAATCCCTTATCTAAAAAGAGAACTTTCTCTCTGCATAAAGATGCCATTGCACATTTTGCAGTGAAAACACACTGATGAGCTAATGGAGGTTTCTTTATTTTGTTTGGCCCCCACAGCTAAAAGGACAAGGTCTACACTAAACCAATGAAACGCACCAGAACTTTCACTCAAAGGCTGCACCCTGCTGGCTACCACTGGTAATGCTCTGCAGAAAAACGTCCTGGACGTCTCGAACAGGCCGTGTCCCAATATTCTTCACTCCCCACCTCCTTTCCTCCTCTCCCACCTAGAAGTATGCAAAACTGCTTGAACGTTTTTAGTACAAGTAGTTGCGCATACAGTATACAATGTACTCGACGTTGCGGTTTGCGTGGAGACATTAATAAATTTGTAACTATTTGTAAGTAATATCAGCAACATTAGATTATGACACAAAGATGGGTTTCCGGGCCACGGAGGAGAGGAGGTAGCAGTGGAGGAAAGGAGGGTGCATTTTTCAAGTATTGGGAAGCAGCCATAGATATGCTCTATTCCAGGGGTAGGTAACCCTGGGCCGGTGGACTGCCGGTGGACTGCCGGTGCCGTTTCTGGTTTTTGTTCCGTGTGAGCTTGATCACGAGAGTTTGATGGACGATTAAGTCTGAGCCTGAATATTCTGAATAGTGAAACGCTGAGCACCTCCAGCACATGGTCACCTGCATACATTACACCTGATTAATTCTAATTAATCCAGTTATGTAGTTATAGGTTTGGATGGAGCAAAAACCAGGACTGTCTCCGGCACACCAGGACCAGGGTTGTCTATTCTCTTTTCAAAAGTTGTCACTGTCACTGACTGGTAGGTTCTCTTGATAAAGGACCAAAAAATAAAAACTCACGTAAGTGCCTAGTTTCTAAAGGTCCAATTCTGGGATATGACTGGACACCCATTTCACTAGCCATGCCATTAAAACATTGTGCACACTCAACTGTAAAGCACACTCAACTGTAAACAATAAAGCAGTGATTCCACTTTTCACCTCCAATGATCTGTCTCTCTCTACTCTCATCTCTCATGACTTCAACAGCAGTGTGGTTATATGAACATTAGGGATTTCATGAGCCAGGCAATTCATTTCAAGAAACACAAAACTTAAAATAATTATAAGATAAATGAGTTCTATCCTGTAAAAAACAAAAAAAAAACAAAATGGGTTTTCACAGTGACGAGTGTCCACAGTGCAGTTAACAGCAGGGTCTGCAGACCAACAGAGGTGCACATTATAAAGCAGCCAATGAGAGCAGAGGTGCAGATACAAAGCAGCCAATGAGAACTGAGATTGTTTATGATGAGAATGACTGCAGTGGTGGATCTATTCAGTGAATGTAAAATGCAAAGCACCATCAGCTACCTATGAAAGCGCACTCTGAAGAGAGAAGCCTTATTACCTCCACTTAAAATTGCTTTATGAGGAGTAATTAGTACTACACGCGCTTTTTAAAAATGTTTAAAAATAAAAGCAGATGTTTTCCGACTGAAAGGTAGGGTTTGCATTAATTGGTTCCGGCAGAGCTGCTGTAACAGCACCATCTTTTCCCTTTGGCAAAATTGAGAAAAAAATAAACTTACAAAACAAAAACAAGAAAAGCCAGTTCCAATAAAACTATATCTCTGAACAGCTCACTCCCAATCTGATCCTAAAAGAAGGAAAAATGTACACAATGCATCCTCTTCTTGATGGCCCCAGAATGTTCATTCAGTGTAGCCCCAGAATGTTCATTCAGTGTAGCCCCAAGACCAAAAGCCTTTATAGACCCTGAGGTACTGGAGCCCCATGCAAATCAAAATGGAGTGCCGTACAGAGGCCCAAAAAACTGGCGTTTCCACAGCTTGTGTTGCTGCGCTGCACACTAGCCAGTGTGATAGGGAGCGAGTGAATCCCATCAAATCCAAACCTCATGTAAAGACATACAAATATAATACAAACTCCAGACTAATATTATCGGTTTCCCCCCCCCCCCCCGCCCATACAATATTAAAGTGTCCATGTGTGAAGGAACTTTGCTTTTAGCATTTAGTTTTTTTTAACAATACCTTCTTAACAATGAATAATTGAATTGGCATTTAATTGGCACTTCCTCCCAATGGTGCGCAGCTGGGCTGTGTGCCAGAGCCAGCAGGTCCGAGACCAGTGCCTTACGATGGAACTCTTCTCTCCGCCATTTTGCTCCACAACCCAACCCATGGCATGAGGATCTAGGGCCATATTCAGCTGAGCGAGAGAGGCACCAAGATCACTGCCCAAAAACTGCAACATGTTTCTCACAGGCAGAAAGGTCCCTTTAAAAAAGAGCTTTCTCCTTTTAAGTAATGCTTGAAAATCTTTGATTACTCATAAACAAAAGACACAAAGACTAACTGCTAATTTGTATTCAACTAGTTTAACAAGTCACTCTTTTAAAATTTATTTTTATTAAACAAGTACCAACAGTGACTCCAGAAAAGTAAATGACTTTAAAAACTACAGCAATTCACCTGTCTTGCTCACCTAAAAATGGTTTGAGTCTGATTAAAAAGCAGCACGTGCAGTTTTTCATTTAAAATGCCAGGCTGCACCAAAATCTTGGTCACCTACATAGTACAGGATTAAAAGACGCTCCAGAGAGGAAATCCAAACGCTTGGGGATGAGGGGCACTGAGCCCATCTGCAGGAAAACCAAAGAACCGGAGAAGATCCCATTTCCCACAATCCAACCAATCAGAAAAATCTGTGACATCAGCCAGGACGATTCGGCGAAACGCAAAGCGAAGGCACGGCGTTATCGTTTTCAGTACCGCGCTTTTGGCCGAACGTCAAAACGAGGGCACGGACAGCGCATTGCCTCCCTGCGACACAGAATCGAAGCGCAGAGGAGCAACGCCTGACAGAAATATCCCTCCGCACGAGCGTTTTACTCTTCACACGCCTAATATACAGTACATCACTTACGCGTGCATAGGACTGCTCATTGGATATCTCTAATCCAAGGATTTGTACATAAACAAAATATATTTAAAAAATAAATAAAAAATATTGTTTGTTCCCATGTGCATAACTACATATGTATATATCCGTCGAATCTTACCTATTGAACCATTTTCTATACCTGTATGAATACTTTCTTTTTTTGAGTATATTTTACACTGAATACAGACATGACAAAAGTGTTAGAAGAGGACCATTAACATTTTCTTTATCCCAAAAGGGCTAAATTAAAGTCTGTTTGTACAGCCAATCACACGTTAGAGTACTCAGTAATGTGTAAAACGCACGGTCCTGATTGTCTTCAGCGGAATGGGTGCTGGCGTATTTCCCCGTACGCTACTCACACTTGCACACGTAAAAATATAAGTCGAAAGATCGCTCGACAGTATTGTAGCTATCGACAGTAATTACAGAGCTACTGCACGTGCGAGCGCTCTCAATGCAGCGCAACAGAGAGAAAGCCCCTATGACACTTCCATAATACCACAAGCTTGAAAGCACTGGACACATAACAGCCTGGAATACATTGTTCCCTATCCCACCTGTTCCCGACACCGCTCCACTGTACATTACTCTAATCTCTTATCTAGGGGTCTCTTGAAAAATAGATTAAAAATTGGAACTCGCCTGAACAAATAAAAGATTTGGAAAAACCCTACCATGGCGCTGTCCACTCTATATAACCGGGCTCCACAACCGTGATCAAAAGCTTTCTTTTCTCTGTAGTCAACCACATTATATACTGAAAGACTGGCCTTGTGCGTATCCTGTAAACAAGATTTTGAAACCACCTTCAGAACATAGTTCAACAAAATCATGGTTGTGAAGCACATTAAGAAGCGATACAAGCTCAATGCATCGTGGGAGTACTCTTTTATGGGACACATTCCAGGTTCAAGTGTCCAGGTTCACTACCCCACCCCTCTCCCCTCTAGCCCTCTGGAAACAAAGGAACTGAAATGTTTTTATTCCTACTGAAATAATCCCAAATCGGCCCATAGTGGCTGGCAGCGTGCGTGCATGCGTGTGCGTGCGGAGGGGGGTTAGCGTTTCCTCAACATTAATAAGCAGCATAAGAAGAAAACTGCTGTATTTAGGACAGTGAACCAGCAGATATTTTAGATCATAAAAAACGAAGGACAAGAAATTTCTGCGGTTCATTTGCAAGAGGCAAGAGGGACACAAAAAAAGAGCCTTTTTACAATCTGGAATTTCACAATTTTTCAGTTCTTAGAAACCATGAGAACTACCAGCAAAAATATCTACATTTCCACCCAATAAGCCTGCCCTGTTTCAGATATGAAACCCCCAGTACAATGCAACTATGGCCTTCTATGGTACTCAACACGAGCAATCCACAGGTCAGGACGGGCAGGTCGTACACACTGTAAATGAACAGGCCTTGGACATGAGCAGCGCTTGCTCCAAAGCCATTGCACAAAAAAAGCGCTTGTAGTAATTGACATGGCACACACGTTAAACTAACTAACTAACGTTAAACGTTAAACTAACATCTGAAAAGCACTTGGACAGAAACCAGTGCGGCAACATAGGCGGTACACTGACATTCGCCTCAAGAAGTGATCTTCCCTTTAGATTTTGCATAGGAAGGTTCACTTTCCTGTGTAAATCTTTACACCCACGAGGGGTAGTGAAATGTTGAATCAGAGCCACTACGTACACCAAGAGTGGCTCACAAGGTGAAAAGAATACAGAGCCTTGGGTCAAATACGCAAATTGAGGTCAATAAATCAGTTCAACATACTAATTCCCAAAGGATATTTTTTCAGGTAGCTTTAAAAAAAAACAAAAAAAACAAAAAACTCAGTCACAGAAAGGGCTCCCATTGGCCTCTGTAAACTGAAACAAGACTCATCTTCAAGCACTGATTTTTAAATAAGCACAGTTGATTTTTCTTGAGAATAAACTCGAAAAGGAAAGCCACTTTCCATAAAGCCCTTCCCGTAAGATTTGGCTCACCACCGGTTAATAGAGCACAGAGAACGTTGAGGGTTTATTGCTGTGCCGTGTCTACACTTTTATTTTGATGCATATTTGTGCCCATGGCAGTTCTTGACCTTTGTTTGGTCAGCAGTGAAGCCACAATGCGGCCACCATTGAAGTCTCATGCAGACCTTGGCCAGGCCTGCCCAAAACAAAAAGGGCACCCTCTAAAATGTATAAATATGACAGTACATACGAGGGTCAGCAGAAGCTTTAAGGGCTTACAGTGCTGCGTTTCTGACCAATCAACACAGCTGGCCCACAATTTGGAATATCTGATAACCGTTCCCAAACAAAAACACCAAGACACCCCCCCCCCTCATACTGTGTGTCTGACAGTACGGGGGTCACCTGGTATCCAGGTACCCCTCTCACAGAAATAAAGACATATCTTTTTCCTCATGGTTTGTGATCTTGCTTCCAAAAGCACCCTCAGGTGCCGCAGACCAACAGAATGATGGGGCGTTTCACAAAGAAACCGCGCCGTGCGTTTTCTACGTGTGCCGATGTTTACGTAACCCGGAACGGGCAAAGTCACTGAGATCGTATCCACTGATGATGGAGCAGCGCTGTCCAGGCAGTATCCGTGCATTTCACCTGGAAGGACAAAGCATTGGAAAGAACTACTCTTAGGCGTGAGATAAAAGTTATGCTACATGAACAGATATATACAAAAATCCCATGGAGACAAATCTTTTCTATGCTACATTTGCTTTCGAAGCTGAGGTGTCGATATTGTTTTGTCTAAAAAACAACTACACATTAATGCTTTTTTTTTGCCCGCAATTCTGGTGTGAATGTATGTAAAAATGGAAAATGGAGCAGATTTCAGAAAAGAGTAGAAATGTCTAATGGTCTCAGTTAACCACAGAAACAGTCACTTAATGACAGGAACTACATGGACAATAAGTTAAAAGGTATGAACCACAAATCTCATGATAATATATAACTTTCCCACCTAATGTACACGCTTATAAATACACTTTCGTTTTAAATTACTGCCATCGACCCCGTCCTCCAGAGTGTCACATGGAAAAAGGCTGTTTTTGAGCCCCTCCACCAACTCCCCGCTGTTGGAATTATCTGGATCCCTTGAAGTCCGTTGTCATGGCAATTAATGAGGACATGCGCGGAGCAGGTTGGTCGGTCCGCCTATTGCTAAGTTGGGGAGAAAGAGGACGCTGGGTCGCTTCATGCATGACTTCGGGAAACGAGAGCGCGCGCGGAATTCCAGTGTGTACCGCCCAGAGCTGCCAAAGAGAAAATGTTTCCTCCTGTCCGTCCGTCCGTCCGTGTGTCCCCCCCCCCGTCGCCGTGACGCCGTTTCCTCAGGCTCCGCCTCCTTTCCCGCTCACTCTGTGAAGCGGAACATAGACTGGGAGGGTTTCCTGGCGGGATTCTGGAGCGGGTCAGCGCCCGGGGCGAGAGCCAGGGGGGTGCCGACGGGCGGAGGGGGTGCGTCACCGGGCGGGGTCTTCTCCTGTGACTGGGAGGAAGACGAGGAAGAGTGCGAGCTCTCGCTGGAGCTGCTCCGCGTCTCCGTGCTGGTGCTGGTCTTCTTCATCTTCCGCCTCTTCGCCAGTGGTGCCTTGTCCACAGTCTGCAGCCGGAACCCCTCCCTCTTGCACATGTTAAAGGCCTTGGGGGTGGGGGGGGGGGGAGGGGGTTAACACCGGAGGTTAATACCATGTTAAAAACAACATCCTCTACTTTTACTAAATGACCCATGCATTTACACACACAAAGACATTGTTTACCTTCCCTTTTCTGTAAAACACAAAAGCAACCACGCTGACCATCTCTTGTATCGTTTAAACCAGTGGTCCCCAACTGTGCTCCTGGAGATCCATCTGTCCTGTATGTCCTCATTTCAACCCAAATTTGGCACACCTGATTCTAGCTCAAGGAGCTCTCTGGCTGTTGAATGAGGTGTGCTTTCTTAGGGCTGGAGTGAAAACCTACAGAATGTTACATCCAGTGATCAATTTGTAAAAAGATTTCAAGGGGTATGGTGGGGTCTGTGACATCACAGAGCACCATTAACCCACAGGAGACGGAAAGGGACAACGGAAGTTTTAGAAAGGGGATGGTTTTTGTAAAACATTTTAACTTGTCTGTGATCTCCAGGAACAGGGTTGGGGACCACTGCTCCACTGTAACTCAAACAGCAGCCTGGAGTTACTCCTGCATTATCACAGAGCCATGGGCAGGCGGCGGTTAAAAGGCTCAGAGAGCGGAAGGGCTTTTGTTATCATTAGTGCTGGAAGGCTAACGGCGCTCTTACGTTGAAGGTGGCTTTGACGTAGGTGTGCACAGAGGCCGTAGAAGAGCCCAGGATGTCTGGCGTCATCAGCGGGTTGGAGGAAAGCTGGCTGTCGTCCTGAAGCCAGGCGTTGTACCTTAGCCCAGACATCTTAATCCGCTTCTCCGGATCCACCGTCAGCAGCTCTTTTAGCGCACAGAGGAGAAACACATACGCTAACCCTCTCCATAAAGCTACAGTTGTATCTGTTATCAAGCACTGCTACCTCAAAACAGGACTTGAAATCCATTAAAGTTGTAGTGCACCTCTACAAAACTTGGACGTGTTTTTTATTTTTATTTTTTAATGCATTCCACACTGCACACTGCAACATTCCATTGGTTTTGCTATTATGACATCATAATCATCATGATCATCATCACCTTGTATTAGGTCCTTAGCCTGCTGGGACACATTCCTCCAAGCCTCTCCTTCAAAAGAAAAGTCCCCCTGTTTGATCTTCTTCATGATCTCCTCAGCACTGGTGTGGGTGAGACTCTTCTCTTGACACTGGAAGGGCACTTGGCCCGACAGCATGGTGTACTGTGGAGCAGGTAGGGGGGTACCAACGATGAAACCAATCTTAGTCTCACGCACGCACTTTCCATTTTCAAACCAATTAAGCCTTAGCACAGGTCATATCGTTCGAGGTCGGTTTTGTCTCCAGCTCAGTGCGTTTACCCATATGTTCTTCAGTGAACCTGTCTGTACCGATCACGTTGCACTGTACCGCATTTTTCTCTGGGCCCCCTGGGGGCGACAGTGCAGAGTGCCACAGAAAAGAACCACATATCCACATGCACAGGCAGCCAAGCAAAGAGTCCTACACTGCTTTTACTGTTAACTCAGAAGAGCTCCTACACACAGCCAGAAATTCCACAGGCCAATACATTAATTATAGGTAGGGTTCATTTTCACCCCCCCCCCCCCCCTCAGTAAAAAAATCTGTTTTTTGGTGGAAGCATGAAAGCCCCCGAACGACAAACAGAAAGTACTTACGACAGACCTTTTGTGTTCTTTTTTCTTTTTCAAAAGTTTTTTTTTGTGTTTCAAAAGTGTTTTTGGTTTTTTTGTCGTTGATAAAAATGCATTCACACACAATCGCCAGCACAGTTCCACACGCAAACATAACTGAGCAGGAATTCCATAATTCCATCCTTTAAACATTCCAATCTACCAGTGCAAAACAAGGTGGCATTCCGACATCGCTGTGATTAATCCACCCGAGGCATGGTTGCATTGTGGGAGCTTTCTACACTGGCTAAATGGGTTTTCGCTGTGCTGATTGTTATCCACGGCCTTCAAAGATGAGGGTCAAACGTGAAAAATTGGCTCAGAGCCCGCGAGCGGTCAACGGGCGGGAGAACGGACTCACCAGGATTACGCCCAGGCTCCACAGGTCACATGACTCGTCGTAGCCGTCGTACTTGAGGATTTCGGGGGCGGCGTACTGCAGGGTGAAGCAGGGTGTCTTCAGCAGCTGGTTATCTGGTGGTTTCAGCCGAGCGAAGCCGAAGTCGATGATCTTTATTTCCGAGCCCTCGTTCTCATCTGTAAACAACAGATTCTGGAAGAGAAAAAAAAACAACACAAAATTTTTACGTGTCATTCCCACTTAGTGAGGACGGCAACTCTCAAGAACGAGCAACATTACATCTTCGAACACGCTCATGATTTTACAATGCACAATATAAAAAATGCCAAAAAATATCAAAAATACATCAATGGTTGAATTGAATATTTGACGACTGACTAGGTGACTTTTTAACGTTATTCACCGGATTAAATGACACACCTGTTGGTAATTCTGTCATTAATGTAAGAAAGAAAAGAGGTGTAGCAGTTCCTTCTTCGGAGTTAGTGTCCTCACTAAGTAGAAATTACATGTTATTTGGATTTTTTTGACAAGCACCACAACCCAAAGAAAATCCAGCCTGTTTGCGCAAGCATATCACCAAAACTCAAGTGGATAAGAAAGAATTTTGCTCCGTGTTAATTTTAAAATGGTTTTTTTGAATCTCCATGTTCCGGAACCCCAGAGCTGTAGTGCAGTGCAGGACAGTCCGTCTATCTGTCCATCCTGTCAGTACCTCTGGTTTGAGGTCTCGGTGGACCACGCCCACATCGTGCATGTGGCTGACGGCGGACACCAGGCGCCTCATGATACGGCTGGCCTCCGTCTCGCTGAAGTGCTGCTTCTGCCGAATCCTTTCCAAAAGCTCCCCGCCTCCCAGCAGTTCCAGCACCAGGTACGTGTGTAGCTGCGTCAGGGAACACCATTCAATTCTAACCCACAGCTGCTCTATGCATTATATTACATTACATTCATTCGTTTAGCACACACTCTCTCCCAGAGCGACAGACAATGCAGAGGGAACATAAGTACATTCACCTCAGCCCATGAGAGAGAAAGCTTTGCTGTCGAGTGCATTTAGCCGGCGGCCATTTTCTCAACACTCGATAGTAAAACTCTTTTCTTTTAGGACAAAGGGTGCTTTCCTGCCGTCCTAACATCCTAATAACGATACCTTATTACATTATGAAGGATAAATTAACAAATTTTTTTTTTTTTAAAGGTGCATTATGCAGGACTTTTACCTTGAAAATATTATAAAATAGCCATGCTCAGTCACATCTATGATGCACTGGCAATCTCGGTCTTTGCGCACATTTGCCGAATCCTTGCTCCCCTGCCAGTAGCCATCATTCAAAAATGCGTTTGGGATGTTTCTGGGCACTTTTGTGTGGGACGGGGTGGGTGTAGCTACAGAGCCTGTGAGGTTTCAGCAGAGCATTTCTTGCTAGCTAGCTACTGCAACGGCGGAGGTAAAGAAGTGCCAAATAACAAGCCGACAGGGTGTTCAAGAAGTCAACCTAGAATTTGCTTTTCCTCCATGGCGACAGCTGAAGTTTAGCAAGAGGATGAAAAGCGACGGCATGTTTTCTGTTGGATCTGTAGGTACCGTTACCTCTAGCTAACCAGCTAGCTATGTAAGGTAGCCAAACGGCTCCGTTTGAGGACGGAAGAGGAGAATTATTTGATTGTAAACACAGGACCACAGCGAGGCTAAAAATCCAATTTAATCCGTTATCAGCCAATACACTTACGACACCGATTCATGATCAAGTCTTCCATGATCAAGAAAGTATTTCCTGGTTCTTATAGACCAATGAATTCCGAGCAGATGAACCTAGATTCCTATGGGGCTGAAAGGTGACAGGTACCAGCAGGTATCATAGCAGGGAAAACATTCCGATCATGGGACAATCAGCGCTGTGATATACAGCTGAACACATGCATGTAAGTTTTTGCACAGATGTAATGACTTACCATCTCCATGATTCCCTCCCCTTCTACTGTTCATAAATGTAGTTTTCAGCAGTCAATGATAGGGATGTGCGCGTTTAGTCGACTAGTCGATTAAACGTTGCTACCCTCGCTAGTCGGCACCAGAAATACTAGTCGGTTAAACGTATTATTTTATTAATGTACACATTTAAATTACATATTGACATAATTTGTTTTGTTTGACATGTTTTCCTGGTCAAATGTTGCTTTATAAAAAAACGAGCATCCGTTACTAATGTTAACAACACCGGATTAAAAAAACTAATTAAAAAAAACTATGGAAAAAAACAAAACACATTAGCCTGTTCGCCCTGCAATTTAAACCAGCGTGGTGGAAAGAGTAAGTAGGCCTATCGCGTTGTTGAATAGCCCAATAAAACTAATCTAATGTCACGTCGATCAGTCGGCCTAATTGTAATTTTTTTGTGTTCCTATTATTGGTAGCTTTTCTGATGACCGATTATTATTTTTTACTGTATTTGCTATGCGATCGCGTTCACCCAATGAAAATGCCGTTGTAATAATCAGGCACGTTTCCTAAAAATGTTTTGTTACGTTGAATATTGTTTTCAATAAATGTTATTTGTTAACTTTTATTTAGTGAGTTGTTGTCATGTTTTGTAGGATAATGTGCAATGTTCATAATGCAAGACGCAAAGTGCCACACATTTCAGCGGCATTTAAAATACGATTTGGTTATTGAAGAATGTGATTAACGGTTTCAAATGGCTCTTATAATATACGCAATATTTTTTCGGACAATGTTTAACCTTATAGATTAAATTGTGCTCAATTTTGACTGTTTTCTGAGTGTTTTCTTACTTTTAGACTAGTCGACTAGTCTAAGTTTAAACTTCCGTTTAAACGTCAGGGAAATTAGTCGTTAGGAACATCCCTAGTGAATGAAAGTGTACTTCTGAGAGCAGTTTTGTAAATTACACTGTCAAAAAGTGCTTGAACGAGCGTTGGAGAGAGAGAGAGAGAGAGAGAGAGAGAGAGAGAGAGAGAGAGAGAGAGAGCTGGGGGATCTGAGAAAATTATTTCCTCAATCCAGAAACAGACAGGGTAGAGACCGTCCTGAAAAAAATAGAGATAATATAGATAGAAGATACCGCACGCAATAGAAACTCAAATGTGAGCTTTCTGAGGGACGGGACATATGGTGTGGAATGCTGATGAAAAGGACTTCTGTACGGCTTCAAGATAAATCATAAAAATCCTTTTTATATTTTTAAACCATGATGCAAGTGGCAAGCGGGACTGTGAGACAAAACTGACAATATACAGCTTAAACAAAACCATATTAAAAGCTAGACGGTGAACAATTAGCTGGTCTGTGGATGGGGAGCTATATGTGTAATTAGCCCAGGAGGCGGGGGACAAAGCGAGGGACAGGGCTTTTGATCTGGGTGCAGGGGGCTCTGGTAAGTGGGACTGGGGGGCAGGTGGTGCCCATAATAAGCCTATGGAGCTCATCAACTCTCAAGTGCTGCTTCTCTCCTGAACATGGCCCTGAGCGCTAATGAAGCTGCAGAGCTGACCTGGGTTAGAGACTCACACATATACGCACTCACTCACTCACTCACACACACACACACACACACACACACACACACACACACACACACACGCATATACACACACGCATATACACACACACACACACACACACGCATATACTCACACACACACACACACGCATATACACACACACACTCACACACACACACACCTCATATACACACACACACACGCTTCTCTCCTGAACATGGCCCTGAGCGCTAATGAAGCTGCAGAGCTGACCTGGGTTAGAGACTCACACATATACACACGCATATACACACACAGACACAGACACACGCATATACTCACACACACACACACACGCATATACACACACACACTCACACACACACCTCATATACACACACACACACGCTTCTCTCCTGAACATGGCCCTGAGCGCTAATGAAGCTGACCTGGGTTAGAGACTCACACCCTGAGCGCTAATGAAGCTGCAGAGCTGACCTGGGTTAGAGACTGCGCACACACACACACACACGCATATACACACACTCACACACACACGCATATACTCACACACACACACACACACACACTCATATACATACACACACACACACACTCACACATGCATATATACACACACAAACATATACACACACACACACACACATACACGCACACATACACAATCAGACACACACACACACACACATACACTCACACACTCACAATCAGGCACGCACACACACACACACATATACACACACTAAGGCACGCATATATACACACACACACACTCAGGCACGCACATACATGCACATACATACAAACACGTTCCGAGACACACGGGCACACACTATATTTATATAAGGAATTAAAACTTGTAATCCTGTAAATACAAAAGGAAAGTCATCTCAACTAACTCAATTGGTTTATTTAGTGTTTCCTCTGATTCACCCACAGCCCGCTTCCGATTCACCCACAGCCCGCTTCCGATTCACCCACAGCCCGCTTCCGATTCACCCACAGCCCACTTCCGATTCACCCACAGCCCACTTCTGATTCACCCACAGCCCACTTCTGATTCACCCACAGCCCACTTCTGATTCACCCACAGCCCACTTCTGATTCACCCACAGCCCACTTCTGATTCACCCACAGCCCACTTCTGATTCACCCACAGCCCACTTCTGATTCACCCACAGCCCACATCTGATTCACCCACAGCCCACATCTGATTCACCCACAGCCCACTTCTGATTCACCCACAGCCCACTTCTGATTCACCCACAGCCCACATCTGATTCACCCACAGCCCACTTCTGATTCACCCACAGCCCACTTCTGATTCACCCACAGCCCACTTCTGATTCACCCACAGCCCACTTCTGATTCACCCACAGCCCACTTCTGATTCACCCACAGCCCACTTCTGATTCACCCACAGCCCACTTCTGATTCACCCACAGCCCACTTCTGATTCACCCACAGCCCACTTCTGATTCACCCACAGCCCACTTCTGATTCACCCACAGCCCACTTCTGATTCACCCACAGCCCACTTCTGATTCACCCACAGCCCACTTCTGATTCACCCACAGCCCACATCTGATTCACCCACAGCCCACATCTGATTCACCCACAGCCCACTTCTGATTCACCCACAGCCCACTTCTGATTCACCCACAGCCCACTTCTGATTCACCCACACCCCACTGCTGATTCACCCACAGCCCACTTCTGATTCACCCACAGCCCACTTCTGATTCACCCACAGCCCACTTCTGATTCACCCACAGCCCACATCTGATTCACCCACAGCCCACATCTGATTCACCCACAGCCCACATCTGATTCACCCACAGCCCACATCTGATTCACCCACAGCCCACTTCTGATTCACCCACAGCCCACTTCTGATTCACCCACAGCCCACTTCTGATTCACCCACACCCCACTGCTGATTCACCCACACCCCACTGCTGATTTTAGCTGCTTGATTACTTGTCTGTGATGCATGCACTCTTATTGCTCTGCTGACTCTTAGAAAAACAAAGTACTCCTTACACCAGCTGTGGATTAAACATCCATCAAGCACCACAACTGTTCATTAATCTCATCTAATTAAAGTGAGTAATTAAGTAGCTGACTGGGCTTCAGCAGTCTCTGCCATTCAAATTGACGGATGTGGCCCAAAATGTACAGAATTACAAGTGTTCTGTGCATATCCACAGATACGCAAAAGCGCACCTTTGCATGTGTACGGTGAACGATTTACGATGGGAAGATAAACATTTTTTTGTGTGTCACAAACTTTAGCGTCGATAGGATTTCAAATGCACTGCATGTTCATGATATCCCAGGTGAGGGAAAACCGCCCAGACACATGAAAATCATGTCTAACAAAGATAAAAAGATGTCATTATGCGTTGAAAGCCAATAAAATGGTCCATTTAAAAGCTCAGTGAGCCATATTATTAAACAAACATAATAAAAACAGAGAGGTGCTGGGCTGGGGGTGGCTTTTACTCCCCGCCCTGCTGATCCTGCTCTACAACCAGTATAATCCTACAGCTTCCAGTATAGAAAGGTCCTTTCTCCTCCATCTAGAGCAGGGATGGGCAACTCCAGGCCTTGCGAGCCGGTGTGTACGTAGGTTTTTGCTGCCGCCAGTTACCAATTACTTAACTCGCCCAATCATTTATATGATCTGATATTTTAGATACATTCCGCGATATGAACAGCAGCTGATGAATGTTCTTGTACCTGTATGTGCATGTATTGTGGAGTTTTATCATGGTCTGTTTTATGAGTGAATCGGTGTTGGTGTATATGACTAATTAGCGGATTGAGCCAGGGTAACTGGTGTCAGAAAGAACCTGCAGACACACCCATCCCTGATCTAGAGCGTGGTCATGGCGATCAGCCGCATTGGAGCGGGAGACCAGAAAAGGCTAGCGAACACAGAGCCTAACCACGCGTTAGCCGCTGCTACAGAAAGTACTCCGCCTTCGCAAACGCCGAGTTCTGTAAATCTGGGCTGAGCTAAGTCCAGTCCTCCTCATTCTAACACCAAGCCTACAATGTAGGCTGTAGGACTCAAATCACTGCTGGTTTTCCACCCTACCTAGGAGTCAGGTGTGACGACAGCCTGGCCAATCAGTACCACTAATTGTTCAGTTAATTACCTGGAAGAAAGAAAACCAGGGCCAGACTTAGATTTGAGGTCCAGATTTGAATAGCCTAGACCAGTGGTCTCCAACCCTGTTCCTGGAGAGCTACAGTTCTGTAGGTTTTCATTTCAACCCTAATTTGGCACACCTCTACTAATTAGCAGCTCTGCCTCTAGCTGTTGAATGAGAGGCGCTTTGTTAGGCTTGGAGTGAAAACCTACAGGATGGTAGCTCTCTAGCTGTTGAATGAGGTGCGCTTTGTTAGGGTTGGAGTGAAAACCTACAGGAAAGTAGATCTCTAGCTGTTGAATGAGGTGTGCTTTGTTAGGGTTGGAATGAAAACCTACAGGACAGTAGATCTCTAGCTGTTGAATGAGGTGTGCTTTGTTAGGGTTGGAGTGAAAACCTACAGGACAGTAGATCTCTAGCTGTTGAATGAGGTGTGCTTTGTTAGGGTTGGAGTGAAAACCTACAGAACGGTAGATCTCTAGCTGTTGAATGAGGTGTGCTTTGTTAGGGTTGGAGTGAAAACCTACAGGATGGTAGATCTCTAGCTGTTGAATGAGGTGCGCTTTGTTAGGGTTAGAGTGAAACCCTACAGGATGGTAGATCTCTAGCTGTTGAATGAGGTGTGCTTTGTTAGGGTTGGAGTGAAAACCTACAGGACAGTAGATCTCTAGCTGTTGAATGAGGTGTGATTTGTTAGGGTTGGAGTGAAAACCTACAGGACAGTAGATCTCTATCTGTTGAATGAGGCGTGCTTTGTTAGGGTTGGAGTGAAAACCTACAGGACAGTAGATCTCTAGCTGTTGAATGAGGTGTGCTTTGTTAGGGTTGGAGTGAAAACCTACAGGACTGTAGATCTCTAGCTGTTGAATGAGGTGTGCTTTGTTAGGGTTGGAGTGAAAACCTACAGAACGGTAGATCTCTAGCTGTTGAATGAGGTGTGCTTTGTTAGGGTTGGAGTGAAAACCTACAGGACAGTAGATCTCTAGCTGTTGAATGAGGTGTGCTTAGTTAGGGTTGGAGTGAAAACCTACAGGACAGTAGATCTCTAGCTGTTGAATGAGGTGTGCTTTGTTAGGGTTGGAGTGAAAACCTACAGAACGGTAGATCTCTAGCTGTTGAATGAGGTGTGCTTTGTTAGGGTTGGAGTGAAAACCTACAGGACAGTAGATCTCTAGCTGTTGAATGAGGTGTGCTTTGTTAGGGTTGGAGTGAACCTACAGGACAGTAGATCTCTAGATGTTGAATGAGGTGTGCTTTGTTAGGGTTGGAGTGAACCTACAGGACAGTAGATCTCTAGCTGTTGAATGAGGCGTGCTTTGTTAGGGTTGGAGTGAAAACCTACAGGACAGTAGATCTCTAGCTGTTGAATGAGGTGTGCTTTGTTAGGGTTGGAATGAAAACCTACAGGACAGTAGATCTCTAGCTGTTGAATGAGGTGTGCTTTGTTAGGGTTGGAGTGAAAACCTACAGGACAGTAGATCTCTAGCTGTTGAATGAGGTGTGCTTTGTTAGGGTTGGAGTGAAAACCTACAGGATGGTAGATCTCTAGCTGTTGAATGAGGTGTGCTTTGTTAGGGTTGGAGTGAAAACCTACAGGACAGTAGATCTCTAGCTGTTGAATGAGGTGTGCTTTGTTAGGGTTGGAGTGAACCTACAGGACAGTAGATCTCTAGATGTTGAATGAGGTGTGCTTTGTTAGGGTTGGAGTGAAAACCTACAGGACAGTAGATCTCTAGCTGTTGAATGAGGTGTGCTTTGTTAGGGTTGGAGTGAAAACCTACAGGACAGTAGATCTCTAGCTGTTGAATGAGGTGTGCTTTGTTAGGGTTGGAGTGAACCTACAGGACAGTAGATCTCTAGCTGTTGAATGAGGTGTGCTTTGTTAGGGTTAGAGTGAAAACCTACAGGACAGTAGATCTCTAGCTGTTATATGAGGGGTGCTTTGTTAGGGTTGGAGTGAAAACCTACACGACGGTAGATCTCTAGCTGTTGAATGAGGTGTGCTTTGTTAGGGTTAGAGTGAAAACCTACAGGACAGTAGATCTCTAGCTGTTATATGAGGGGTGCTTTGTTAGGGTTGGAGTGAAAACCTACAGGACGGTAGATCTCTAGCTGTTGAATGAGGTGTGCTTTGTTAGGGTTGGAGTGAAAACCTACAGGACGGTAGATCTCTAGCTGTTGAATGAGGTGCGCTTTGTTAGGGTTGGAGTGAAAACCTACAGGACGGTAGATCTCTAGCTGTTGAATGAGGTGCGCTTTGTTAGGGTTGGAGTGAAAACCTACAGGACGGTAGATCTCTAGCTGTTGAATGAGGTGCGCTTTGTTAGGGTTGGAGTGAAAACCTACAGGACGGTAGATCTCTAGCTGTTGAATGAGGTGCGCTTTGTTAGGGTTGGAGTGAAAACCTACAGGACGGTAGATCTCTAGCTGTTGAATGAGGTGCGCTTTGTTAGGGTTGGAGTGAAAACCTACAGGACAGTAGATCTCTAGCTGTTGAATGAGGTGTGCTTTGTTAGGGTTGGAGTGAAAACCTACAGAACGGTAGATCTCTAGCTGTTGAATGAGGTGCACTTTGTTAGGGTTGGAGTGAAAACCTACAGGACAGTAGATCTCTAGCTGTTGAATGAGGTGTGCTTTGTTAGGGTTGGAGTGAAAACCTACAGGACAGTAGATCTCTAGCTGTTGAATGAGGAGGGCTTTGTTAGGGTTGGAGTGAAAACCTACAGGACGGTAGATCTCTAGCTGTTGAATGAGGTGCGCTTTGTTAGGGTTGGAGTGAAAACCTACAGGACAGTAGATCTCTAGCTGTTGAATGAGGTGTGCTTTGTTAGGGTTGGAGTGAAAACCTACAGGACAGTAGATCTCTAGCTGTTGAATGAGGAGGGCTTTGTTAGGGTTGGAGTGAAAACCTACAGGACAGTAGATCTCTAGCTGTTATATGAGGTGTGCTTTGTTAGGGTTGGAGTGAAAACCTACAGGACAGTAGATCTCTAGCTGTTATATGAGGTGTGCTTTGTTAGGGTTGGAGTGAAAACCTACAGGACAGTAGATCTCTAGCTGTTATATGAGGTGTGCTTTGTTAGGGTTGGAGTGAAAACCTACAGGA
Organism: Ilyophis sp. 1 JC-2022; assembly: GCA_022702515.1. Classification (NCBI taxonomy): domain Eukaryota; kingdom Metazoa; phylum Chordata; class Actinopteri; order Anguilliformes; family Synaphobranchidae; genus Ilyophis; species Ilyophis sp. 1 JC-2022. Next base: position 47,642,907 of record CM040406.1, read on the forward strand.
CAGTAGATCTCTAGCTGTTATATGAGGTGTGCTTTGTTAGGGTTGGAGTGAAAACCTACAGGACAGTAGATCTCTAGATGTTGAATGAGGTGTGCTTTGTTAGGGTTGGAGTGAAAACCTACAGGACAGTAGATCTCTAGCTGTTGAATGAGGTGTGCTTTGTTAGGGTTGGAGTGAACCTACAGGACAGTAGATCTCTAGATGTTGAATGAGGTGTGCTTTGTTAGGGTTGGAGTGAAAACCTACAGGACAGTAGATCTCTAGCTGTTGAATGAGGTGTGCTTTGTTAGGGTTGGAGTGAAAACCTACAGGACAGTAGATCTCTAGCTGTTGAATGAGGTGTGCTTTGTTAGGGTTGGAGTGAACCTACAGGACAGTAGATCTCTAGCTGTTGAATGAGGTGTGCTTTGTTAGGGTTAGAGTGAAAACCTACAGGACAGTAGATCTCTAGCTGTTATATGAGGGGTGCTTTGTTAGGGTTGGAGTGAAAACCTACAGGACGGTAGATCTCTAGCTGTTGAATGAGGTGTGCTTTGTTAGGGTTGGAGTAAAAACCTACAGGATGGTAGATCTCTAGCTGCTGAATGAGGTGTGCTTTGTTAGGGTTGGAGTGAAAACCTACAGGATGGTAGATCTCTAGCTGCTGAATGAGGTGTGCTTTGTTAGGGTTGGAGTAAAAACCTACAGGACAGTAGATCTCTAGCTGTTGAATGAGGTGTGCTTTGTTAGGGTTGGAGTGAAAACCTACAGGATGGTAGATCTCTAGCTGTTGAATGAGGTGTGCTTTGTTAGGGTTGGAGTAAAAACCTACAGGACAGTAGATCTCTAGCTGTTGAATGAGGTGTGCTTTGTTAGGGTTGGAGTGAAAACCTACAGGACAGTAGATCTCTAACTGTTGAATGAGGGGTGCTTTGTTAGGGTTGGAGTAAAAACCTACAGGACAGTAGATCTCTAGCTGTTGAATGAGGTGTGCTTTGTTAGGGTTGGAGTAAAAACCTACAGGACAGTAGATCTCTAGCTGTTGAATGAGGTGTGCTTTGTTAGGGTTGGAGTAAAAACCTACAGGATGGTAGATCTCTAGCTGTTGAATGAGGTGTGCTGTGTTAGGGTTGGAGTGAAAACCTACAGGATGGTAGATCTCTAGCTGTTGAATGAGGGGTGCTTTGTTAGGGTTGGAGTGAAAACCTACAGGATGGTAGATCTCTAGCTGTTGAATGAGGGGTGCTTTGTTAGGGTTGGAGTGAAAACCTACAGGATGGTAGATCTCTAGCTGTTGAATGAGGTGCGCTTTGTTAGGGTTGGAGTGAAAACCTACAGGACGGTAGATCTCTAGCTGTTGAATGAGGGGTGCTTTGTTAGGGTTGGAGTGAAAACCTACAGGATGGTAGATCTCTAGCTGTTGAATGAGGTGCGCTTTGTTAGGGTTGGAGTGAAACCTACAGGACGGTAGATCTCTAGCTGTTGAATGAGGTGTGCTTTGTTAGGGTTGGAGTGAAAACCTACAGGATGGTAGATCTCTAGCTGTTATATGAGGTGTGCTGTGTTAGGGTTGGAGTGAAAACCTACAGGACAGTAGATCTCTAGCTGTTATATGAGGTGTGCTTTGTTAGGGTTGGAGTGAAAACCTACAGGACAGTAGATCTCTAGCTGTTATATGAGGTGTGCTTTGTTAGGGTTGGAGTGAAAACCTACAGGACAGTAGATCTCTAGCTGTTATATGAGGTGTGCTTTGTTAGGGTTGGAGTGAAAACCTACAGGACAGTAGATCTCTAGCTGTTATATGAGGTGTGCTTTGTTAGGGTTGGAGTGAAAACCTACAGGACAGTAGATCTCTAGATGTTGAATGAGGTGTGCTTTGTTAGGGTTGGAGTGAAAACCTACAGGACAGTAGATCTCTAGCTGTTGAATGAGGTGTGCTTTGTTAGGGTTGGAGTGAACCTACAGGACAGTAGATCTCTAGATGTTGAATGAGGTGTGCTTTGTTAGGGTTGGAGTGAAAACCTACAGGACAGTAGATCTCTAGCTGTTGAATGAGGTGTGCTTTGTTAGGGTTGGAGTGAAAACCTACAGGACAGTAGATCTCTAGCTGTTGAATGAGGTGTGCTTTGTTAGGGTTGGAGTGAACCTACAGGACAGTAGATCTCTAGCTGTTGAATGAGGTGTGCTTTGTTAGGGTTAGAGTGAAAACCTACAGGACAGTAGATCTCTAGCTGTTATATGAGGGGTGCTTTGTTAGGGTTGGAGTGAAAACCTACAGGACGGTAGATCTCTAGCTGTTGAATGAGGTGTGCTTTGTTAGGGTTGGAGTAAAAACCTACAGGATGGTAGATCTCTAGCTGCTGAATGAGGTGTGCTTTGTTAGGGTTGGAGTGAAAACCTACAGGATGGTAGATCTCTAGCTGCTGAATGAGGTGTGCTTTGTTAGGGTTGGAGTGAAAACCTACAGGACAGTAGATCTCTAGCTGTTGAATGAGGTGTGCTTTGTTAGGGTTGGAGTGAAAACCTACAGGATGGTAGATCTCTAGCTGTTGAATGAGGTGTGCTTTGTTAGGGTTGGAGTGAAAACCTACAGGACAGTAGATCTCTAGCTGTTGAATGAGATGTGCTTTGTTAGGGTTGGAGTAAAAACCTACAGGACAGTAGATCTCTAGCTGTTGAATGAGGTGTGCTTTGTTAGGGTTGGAGTAAAAACCTACAGGACAGTAGATCTCTAGCTGTTGAATGAGGTGTGCTTTGTTAGGGTTGGAGTAAAAACCTACAGGATGGTAGATCTCTAGCTGTTGAATGAGGGGTGCTTTGTTAGGGTTGGAGTGAAAACCTACAGGATGGTAGATCTCTAGCTGTTGAATGAGGTGCGCTTTGTTAGGGTTGGAGTGAAAACCTACAGGACGGTAGATCTCTAGCTGTTGAATGAGGGGTGCTTTGTTAGGGTTGGAGTGAAAACCTACAGGATGGTAGATCTCTAGCTGTTGAATGAGGTGCGCTTTGTTAGGGTTGGAGTGAAACCTACAGGACGGTAGATCTCTAGCTGTTGAATGAGGTGTGCTTTATTAGGGTTGGAGTGAAAACCTACAGGATGGTAGATCTCTAGCTGTTATATGAGGTGTGCTGTGTTAGGGTTGGAGTGAAAACCTACAGGATGGTAGATCTCTAGCTGTTGAATGAGGAGGGCTTAGTTAGGGTTGGAGTGAAACCTACAGGATGGTAGATCTCTAGCTGTTGAATGAGGAGGGCTTTGTTAGGGTTGGAGTGAAACCCTACAGGATGGTAGATCTCTAGCTGTTGAATGAGGTGTGCTTTGTTAGGGTTGGAGTGAAAACCTACAGGATGGTAGATCTCTAGCTGTTGAACGAGGAGGGCTTTGTTAGGGTTGGAGTGAAACCCTACAGGATGGTAGCTCTCCAGGAACAGGGTTGGAGACCACTGGCCTAGACCATAGAACTGTATTACAACTGGAACAGCTATCCAAAACTAGAAAAAAATAAGGATTGATTGTTCCTATATATAGGATATAAGGTATGTACACAACTTCCAGTTGGGTACAAAAAGACTTAAGTAGCGGTCCCAAGAACCCTTATGCAACTCGGGGACATGCTACACATGTTTGAGAGAGTCTACCTTTTAGAAATCCGGAATTTTAGTCGATTACAGGGGATCCTAAACAGAGACACCATAAAAGCCTCAAAGGTCAACACGTCTTTCACCAACTGCGCCCGCTGCTCTCTGCTTCCCGTACTGTATGAAAAGACTAGGCCAGGGTGAGTCAATCCAGTGTTCCTCTGCTGACGTATAATCACCTAATCATGTTCCTTTCACTCATCAAAAACCTGATCAAAGACGCAAGAAGGACGCCGTGTTGCAAACTCTGAATGTAAAAATAGAGCAACTCAATGCTGCAAACGGAGAGCTATATATAGAGACCCTTTTGTCTGTGGAGCAGCGGATAGAGAGTACCCCAGAGGAAGGGTAGCGGGTTTTAATAGTCACAGAGCATGGCTTCGCTCTTGCACAAACACACATCCGTCATCCCCACAGATTAGTACAGTCAGTGGAGCTGTTTCTTTCAAATGAACTAATAGGAGGAGTGGGGGGGGAGGGTTCATACGCTTATCATAGATGTCGATGACAAATTTAGGTGAAAATCTGTTTCCGTGTTTGTTGTGCATTTCTACGCCCCCATTAAAGAATGCACACAGAGATTAGTTCCGTCATGTCAGCTAAGAAGAACAAGGTTTACTCTAATGTACCAAAAATATAAATCCAGAAGAACACAGAGGGCCAGCAGCTAAAATCCAGTTATTGGGGAATTCATGAAGAGAGAAAGCCCATATATGGGCATGTTCCCTTACGTATTCAAAAGCAAATAGCCACAGAAAGGAATGCCCAATGGTGAGACCAGAAACCAACAACTTCCTTGCATAAATTAAGTATAACAGCAATAACCTGAAATAAAATATATCATCAGGATGTTTTAACAATTCTAAATTACATGGGCTGCAATGGATTGGCAACCTGCCCAGGGTGTATGCCCAATGCATGCTGGGATAGGCTCTGGCCCCCACCCTCCCACCGTGACCCTGAGCAGGAACAAGTGGGTTAGATAACGGATGGATGGACAATTACGTGGGCAAACATACAAAATTGATGTAAAATACCGTATATTTATGATATTTTCCCACATATTCACTATATTGCAGTATATCCCACTTGTGTAAGGGCTGCTGGATGTACGGCGTGTGACTCACCTGGTCGTGATAGATCTCGTGGCACCTGACGACGTTGGGGTGGCCGTCGCAGAGCTTCAGAGCTGCGATCTCCTTCTGTGTCTGCGCCTCCATTCTGTGTGGAAAAGGCAGGCCCAAAACACAGCCATTCATTTCTGAGGTGACAAGGGAGCGAACCTTCCCACACTACTGGGGCACTACCCACAATACTGTCGGTACTTAAATTTACTCATTATATTCCAGCAGCTATCAATAAATCAAGTGTTTTGGGAAAAAATCTGGTTTCTGTGAGTGTCCTGGGCTCTGTATTAGACTGTCAAAAAATCTCAACCCGGTCTTCTAAAAACCAACCAATCAGGGCTAGCTATGTAGCTACCAATCAGGGCAACTATCTACAAGTAAAATATCCTCCCCGTAGAATAAACCCCTCCCTGTCTGCCTGTCTCCGCACGTGCACTGGAACATCATTTGGTGGGAGGTGCGAAGAAGGAGAGCAAAAGGGGGAAGTCTTTCTGCCTTGTATATTTTAAAACTTGCCTACTGCAGCTTTAACCTTAATTTCTTTAATAAATATCCAACTGTATAAATGGATTGTATGAAAAAATTTACTTTGTGTAAATTGCCCTTGTGTCTGCTGAATGCCCAAATGTGAACGTACGGAGAAAAAAAACATAATTTTCATTCTAAGAATAGGACATTTCATCAGAGGCAGAAAGAAAATGGCAAAAGTTTTTTTAAAAACCAAAATATATATATATATATAAATATATATATATATATATATACTGATATATACTAACAATTCAGGTTAAGTACCTTGCTCAACGGCAATGTCCTACCTGGGAATCGAACCTGCAATCTTTCGGTTACAAGTCCAGCTCCTTAACCATTATACTACACTGCCGCACCAAGGAAGATGGCTTCCCGTCCCGTAGATGCTTTGGCAGTGACATCACAGTACCGGCTGAGGAAGACCCCGGCGGGCCGGTGCCGTACCTCTTGCTGATGATCTTCACGGCGTACTTCTGGCCCGTCTTCTTGTGGGTACAGCTCCTGCAGATGGAGAAGCTCCCCTCTCCCAGGACGGGCTCTTTCAGGTCCAGCTCGTAGTGCGTGTAGAACGGAGAGTCCTGTCGAGGGTACCTCATTAACACTGCAGTGCGTCCACAATGAGCGCGCCAAAGTTTTACACCGTCAAACGGCGGCTAAAGTCTGAATCAGCTTTGTGTGTCCACAGTGAGCGCCACCAAGCGTTTACACTGTCAAACGGCTGCTCAAGTCTGATCAGCTTTGTACACCATCAAAAGCTCAGAGCAATTAGAGCAGATCAAATATTTAAATATTATATTATTCTGTTGAGATTAAGTTAATTTGGTCACTTGGAAGCAAAGTTTAATCATTGTGACCGTTTGGTGAGCAGCCAAGCAGAAGTGAATATTCATACTTTACAAAATTTTATTATATATATATTATTATATATTAACATAAAATATAATTTTCCTGCTTACACGTTAAGTGACTGCATGGGGTCATTAAGTTCCCAATCTATCTGTGAAGAAGAAAAATCTCACAAACATCCCTTTATCTGGGAGTCAAAATTCAGGCCGGACGTTGAGCGAACCCAGGCCAAAGAGTCCTGTTAATGACTGATCAGCTTGCCCCGCCTAGTGGTCCCCTCATTTGAGTTTTGGCGGGGGGTTTAAGCTTACCTTCATCATGGCGCTACGGGCCACCGCCGAAGAGCCAGGGCGCTCCGAGCCTCCGCACAGCTGGGACGGATCGTCCATCACCACGTTGCGTTTGAACAGGATGGAGGGTGCCATGAAGGAGTAGCCCTGTGGCCCACAAACACAGAGACGACCTTTAACCCCGGGCCATGGAAGTACTGACCTCATCATCCCAGTTACACTTTACACTTACGCTTCACTAACTTATAATTAATCAGTGAAAACACGTGTGTGCACACACATATACACACACACACACACACACACACACACGTAACACACGCACGCAAGGCACGCACGTTGCACACAAACAAGCTGATACGTTATCTGTATCTGTTTTCTTAAAAATAAAACAAAGGACAGACTCTGCTTTCACCAAAGCAGGCCCATGACATCACTGGAGGTTGGCTCTATCAGCTGTGACCATATAAGAGGTCCCTCCTTTACTCCAACAGAGATCGTTGGCAAATTCAAATGCACATTAATCTTGGGTGAAGTGTGGCTTAACACAAGCATTTATGCAAACAGAATTTGCAGGCAAACGTGCCTCCATCTCGACAAGGAAACTGGCACTCATAAAAGTCCCTCCCCTGCTGCGCGATTGGCTGGCTTTTGACTGCGGTGCTAATCAAGAGTCCTGAAAATAGAACCACAGTCCATTTTTTCACTACATTAGGCCTCAAAGCAAAGATGGCCTGGCAGCGGTCCAACTCCAAGCGATCAAGATTGCCGGCTGTAGCGCGAAAAACATCCAGGGTTGCAATGCGTGACGTCTGCCATCTAGTGGCAAGACAAAGGTATCGTCGTTACGTTTGGAGAGCCGCTCAGTCTCTCAATCAACGAGAGAAGGACATTAGCCTTTATGTGGCCAAAACCATAACCGCCACAATACATAGCTTGTGGTATGTTGCATTTCAGTAAAACAAAATTAAAAAATAAAAATAAAAATGAATTCCAGTCCTTAACTAGAAAACGGCACTCAGAAAGTTCAAGCTCTTAAGGACAGCCGCAGTCACGCCGCCATTAAAGAAACGGCATTCACTGTCCATCTGGGGTTATTATAGAGCCCTTTTCATCTCTTATGCGCAGTGTTTCTCCCCAGCTGTGAAAAGGGACCCTTTGAAACGGCTCCGTGCTCGTTCACACGGCTCAATGCAGGGAGAACACAGATGGATGAGACGCCGCTCTTAATTGCCAGGCTTCAATATGTGATTGCTCTGCTTTGAAATTACATTTCAGCCTCTCTAAAGTTATTTAATTTGTTCTGGGTGGGGGTGGGGGGGGGGAAAGACGCCATGTTAAAAGTTACAATCACTGTCGTGATCTCTGTAATTGCTACGCTTGCAAAAAAAAAAATATATATATATATATATATATATATATATTTCAATGTGTGCAAAAGGACGGTGAAAAGCCAAGATGAAGTTGGCAATCAGAGGCTGTAGAATAATTAAGCCAGACGCTCGGAGCCTAGCGGGCTGTAACTCTTTTATCTCACCACACAGCCTTATAATGCATCTATTGATCTCCCAGACTAAATAGAAGCACGAGGATCCAAAACGTAATCATAGAACCATTTGGTCCCAGCTGGCATCGACTGTAAAGATGCATAAATCGCAAGAAACACGCGCGTGAGACAGCCGCATCAGAATGCGTAGCACGCCCCCGATGCTAAATGAACATCAGGGTAATTACACGCCGTATGTATGGCCCCTCATTAATCTCAATACCAAAAGCTAAGATAAACTACTACCATCCAAAACCAGACGTTAGAGAGGATTTTGAGACGCCGTTCGCTCCGGTTTCGTAATTTCCACTCGAGCTCCATTTGGAAACAAACTGCGGGGTTTAAAAATGTCTCCGATCTATTTCTGACCTCTCCTGTGGCTATGGGAGTGTGTTACGAGCCCGGCTACTTGAACTCAGCGCTGGAGAGCGGCAGGTTCTCTTCTGTACTTAATTAAACATTTAAAGCAGCTGGTTACTCTGCTCTTACTCTGTACTAAATTAAACATTTAAAGCATTTGGTTACTCTGCTGTTACTCTGTACTAAATTAAACATTTAAAGCATTTGGTTACTCTGCTCTTACTCTGTACTAAATTAAACATTTAAAGCACTTGGTTACTCTGCTGTTACTCTGTACTAAATTAAACATTTAAAGCATTTGGTTACTCTGCTCTTACTCTGTACTAAATTAAACATTTAAAGCAGCTGGTTACTCTGCGGTTACTCTGTACTAAATTAAACATTTAAAGCATTTGGTTACTCTGCTGTTACTCTGTACTAAATTAAACATTTAAAGCAGCTGGTTACTCTGCTGTTACTCTGTACTAAATTAAACATTTAAAGCAGCTGGTTACTCTGCTCTTACTCTGTACTAAATTAAACATTTAAAGCATTTGGTTACTCTGCTGTTACTCTGTACTAAATTAAACATTTAAAGCATTTGGTTACTCTGCTCTTACTCTGTACTAAATTGTGTACTTAACTGCATACTCTGTACTAATCTACTGCTTACAGTTTACTCAGCTGGGTTGATAATCATGCACAGGGGCTCTCCAGGACCAGGTTTAGGGGCTGAGAAAGAGTTTTAATCTGAAGCATAGCCTGATATTACGTGTTACGCACATTCACCAGCAGGGGGTGCTAGTCGCCCCTAGGCTGTGTGAGTTTGTTTCCTGGTAATGGAGAACACCTGTATGGAGCCCATTTAAGAAGCTCTGGTCGGCTTCTACACTCTCCTGGACCGCATCGCTCCGGCCAAGATCCAGGTTACTTCCGATAATATAGTTTGTAGTTTGTTTTGTATGGATGTAGCAACCTTATAATAAACAACAACTGTGTTCTGAAAAACTAGGGGCCTGTTCCAGTAAAACCCGGAACAGCTCTTTTTACTTCAGTCCCTGTTGCAGATATGGGTGGGTTTTAATCAGTGCAGTTATCCAATCCTGCTGTTTGGAACTGGCCCCTAGTTTCGGCTACGATTAGGTTGCGTACTTGTCAGGGTATGTAACAGCCCGGTTCTGACCTGGAAGATACGGTCACAGTTCAGCGGCAGGGCAGCGGGGGAGTAGGTGGGGTCCATCTCGGTGAACTGCTCAGAGAAGTTGCTGACGTCCAGCTCGTCCCGGATCACCGGCTTAAACGGCGCCGGAACCTTCTTTGCTGCCAGGTCCTGCCAGTTGATTTTCTGAAAGAGGGAAAATTTGAATGAATCGTCTCTACCATCTCCCAGAGACACTTTGTGGGAAGAGGCATGTGCTGAGGCAAGTACTGCCATGTAGTGTTCAATACAAATAATGAATTATTATCCGGATTACATATTAATGGAATAATTACTCACTACTATTCAATTTGTATGAATAACTCAGTGGGTTTATTATTATTATTTTTTGGTTATTTTTTTATTTTTTATAATAATAATTTAGCAAAGAAAATGATCTTTTCCATCAATCTGCCCAGGGACAACATGTGAATTAGCCCTAATGGATAAATCGGGCACATTTTAAGTTATGTTAATTAATGTGCATTGTCCCTTTCTTAAATAAATAACGTAATAATTCTAACATTTTTAAACTTTATTATTTGCTGTGGGCAGGGTCCCCATAATGAATAGAAAATACTAATTTTCCCAGCTGAAGAAGATGTAAAAAGTATGCACTGCCGACTAGCAGCTCTCCACAAGCAGAGGGCAGTAGCGTAGCGATGCGTCTTTCTTGCCTGGTAAAAGGGGTGCTCTTTAATGCTCTGCGCCCCAGTGGGCCCAGAGCCCAGCCTCTTCTTGGGCTCTTTGGTGAGGAGGTGCTGGATGAGGTCTTTGGCGAGACGGCTCATGTCCTTGGGAAATGGCGGGTCCTTCTTCAGAATCCTCCTGAAATGGAGAAAGAGTGAAACGGTGGTGAGACGCCACTTCAAAGGCTTCCAGACACGTGCTTTTGTACAGCCAAAAGTGTTTCTTCATCTTCTTAACTTGTGATAATAAACCGGCAGGCGTTTCATAATGTTGAAAAAATAACACATTTGGGCAAGAACTGTGCTATTTTTCCCACAGACAGTTTAAATTATCGAGAGCATGCAATGAAACAATGGAACAACTAACAATATGGGAATATATGCAAACGATTAAGCTGCAATTTAATGCGATCCGCACAAATAAAAACATTAAGGGCCTGATTTACCAGGATCTTTAGCGTGTGTGTAAAACCTGCACATGCAAAACTAATAATGCAACCATTGATTGGTACAAAACAAATACCATGACCAATCATTGGCCGTGTTATTGGTTTTGCATGTGCTAAAAGGTCTTAGTAAATCAGGACCTAAGTGCAGTAAGAGGCTATACACTGAGGATAGATACATTTACAGTAAACATTAAAAGAAAGACAGAGGAAAAAGGGTTTTACTCAGGGGTCTTACTTGGAGATATCGGTGTGGGAGTTTTACTTAGGGGTCTTACTTGGAGATATCAGTGTGGGAGTTTTACTCAGGGGTCTTACTTGGAGATATCGGTGTGGGAGTTTTACTCAGGGGTCTTACTTGGAGATATCGGTGTGGGAGTTTTACTCAGGTGTCTTACTTGGAGATATCGGTGTGGGAGTTTTACTCAGGGGTCTTACTTGGAGATATCGGTGTGGGAGTTTTACTCAGGGGTCTTACTTGGAGATATCGGTGTGGGAGTTTTACTCAGGGGTCTTACTTGGAGATATCGGTGTGGGAGTTTTACTCAGGGGTCTTACTTGGAGATATCGGTGTGGGAGTTTTACTCAGGGGTCTTACTTGGAGATATCGGTGTGGGAGTTTTACTCAGGGGTCTTACTTGGAGATATCAGTGTGGGAGTTTTACTCAGGGGTCTTACTTGGAGATATCGGTGTGGGAGTTCTCATCTCCGTCCACAGTGAAGGGGGACCCTCCGGTCATCAGCTCGTACATCAGCACCCCTAGACTCCACCAGTCCACCGCCTGCCCCCGACCCCCACAGCACAGTATGGAACAGGTGAATATGAATAACAGCACCCCCACCCCCCACACAGTACAGGACAGGTGAATAACAGAACCGCCTCACCGCCTGCCTCCACCGCCCACAGCATGGGATGATGTGACAGGTGAACAACAGCGCCCCCTCATGGGCATCTGCACACACAGCACAGCCTGCATCGGCCTGCCCGGGTGGAGAACCGTACCTTGTCATGTCCACCTGCTCCGCCCTCCACAATCTCAGGAGCCATGTACTCGATGGTGCCGCACACAGAGTAGGCCCTCTCCACCTGTGACTCAACACAAACCACAGCTCTCAGCTCCACACCAGACACGCATAACACATCTGCCGATTTCAACCAGTACAGTTTTTTCAATTGTTAATATGGAGCTTAACCCTCATGTCCATTTGACCCTTATTTTTTCATCTTGATATTATATGATTTTTCCTAATTTGTTGGGATTAAATGGTAAACACACAACAAACATAATGTTATATTTTCAAAAGTCATGCATCAACTTTGTATGCAAAGGTGTTGTGTGGGGTCATTTGCGGGGTAGCTGTATGAAATGTAAGAAAATACACAAGCTTTTTTAGTCGTTATCTATGATTATTTCTTTTGGGTAATTCTGGTGGCACTTTCCCATAGAGGTTTTAAACTTCACAAACCTTCACTTACCTCAGGCTCTAAAATGAGATGTTTCATCACAGATTTTTAATACTTAGGGATAAAAGGCTAGTCAATTTGGAGACACACAAATGGTGACACAGAAAGTTTCTAAATGTTTCCATTACAATATGACCCCAAACATAAAAGGCATCATAAAACATGAACATAATGCGAGGACTAATGTCAGAAGTTTGTAAATTCTATTGGTCTCGTTTTTTTATTATTATTATTATTTTATTTTTTTTAAATAAAGTTTTTTCTCACCTCATGGAACTCCTTGCTCAGGCCGAAGTCGGTGAGGACGATGTGGCCGTTTGAGTCCAGCAGGATATTCTCCAGCTTCAGATCCCGGTAGACGATGCCCAGCTAGAGCAGGGAGACTCTGGTTCATTTACAAAACAAATAGAGTGTGGAAAGCAGCTCCAGCGCTGCTTCAGTCACAGCAAGATTCACTCTGACGGGACGTGAAGACTACAACGCCGCCTCAGGGAGAGGCTTTAAAGCACAACTGAACTCTGGGTAGTGTAGTTACCTGGCCATGATATGAGTCCAAATGGTGGCGAAATATGTTCATTAGTTGCTCTGTGCTCCCCTGGGGTGATAATCCAGAATAGGGTATTTGTGGTTCTCCATTCACTTCTATAGCGCAGCTATACGTAAGAGGACTGGTTATTGTTTGTATTGACAGAATCCGCTTCGTTCATGCTCGTATACGTGCTAGAAGTGCCATTTTGAGACCGTTTTAGCTGCACTATAGAAGTGAATGGAGAGCGAAAAATATCCTATTCTGGATCATCACCCCAGGGGAGTACAGAGCAACTAATGAACATATTTCACCACCATTTAGACTCATATCACAGCCAGGTACCTACAACAACGCAAAGTTCTACCAAAGTTCAATTTTGCTTTAAAACTTCATACATCACTTCACAACTGCTTACTCCACAGAATTTATAGACCTTCTAGGCACGAGAGCCCCATAAATCTGAAAAACTCACCAAACACCCCATTCCATTATACAAACAGAGATCTAAAATTTTAATATACACAACATTTCAAATACTTCTACAACCACAAATCCTAGTACCCCTGACAGTAAGTGAGACAGTTTATCTTCAGGCAGAGGTAGAAATATAGAACATGTAAGAATTTCCCATTGATTTGAAATGTGAAAAGACACATCGCAACGTCTTTAAAAATAAGACAATGCATCAAATGAGATATTTGACTGAAGCCCTCTTTGTCTTGTATGTTCTTGAAAGTTGTGGGGAAAAAGGCAACTAAGGACAAAGAACCAGGCCTAAATCATTGAGTGTGCAGAGGTAATTCTACAAAAAACCCATTAGGTTCTTTTTTTCCAGGCTAAAATGAGCTGAGGCAGTACACCTTTCTCCCAAACAACAGTATGTGTGCAATGTGCCAGTTGCACATCCTTTCTAGTGTCACTGGTGAGGCTGTCCAATCCATCTGAGCATGCCCAGAAAACACCGCTTGTTCCGGAGTTCTGAACTCTCTCCATTACAGAAAGAACCAAAATGGAGATCTCTCGGCTGAACTCCACAGCACTTCTCTCTTAGCAAGATGTAGCAGTGACTGAAGGGGGGGAGGGGAGAGTGTTATAAGAAAAAGAAATCTGAAAACAAAAGTGGAACAAGACACCCCCACCGCCCCCACTGCCCCCACAAAGTCGTGCTGCAAGCCTAGAATGAGATATCGGCATCTCGGCACGATTCACACTCTCACACTCTCACACTCTCACACTCTCACACTCTCACACTCTCACACTCTCACACTCTCACACTCTCACACTCTCACACTCTCACACTCTCACACTCTCACACTCTCACACTCTCACACTCACACACTCTCACACTCACACACTCTCACACGCTCACACGCTCACACGCTCACACTGCACAATGTTCCAACACACAGTCATTTGTAGAGCAGGCAATGGACAGCACATGTATGAATGCTTCATATCGTTGTTGGATCACCATTAACACCTTCATATAGTTGTTGGATCACCATTAACACCAGTGATTCTGCACAGATACAGCAGAAAGATCTACTTAAATGCCTATGTAACCTTCAGCAACTTGTCCATTTATGCTTAATGACAACACATTTTTTATTTATTATTTAATTAAGCTACAGCATTATAAGTAATGTAGTTTTCCCATTTACGGCCTCTTCACTTGAGCACGGTATTTATTACATTGGTAAAGAAATATGTCATCACAATTTCTATCCATCAAAGATAATATTTCTGGCATACACTCATTTGAGATCTTTTTTTCCCCTCCACTCTCTTTGCAAGCATGAATATCTTATTTTCAGCGCTTTTTCTAATAAAATCCATTACATCTTGCACTTTCCTCTAGTGCAGAGGCCCTGGAGACTCCAAGTTTTAGATAATTCCCATTGAAAATGTGCGGTGCAGAAATGGCGTATCCAAGCATGACACCTGAGTGATCCTGCCACTGCCACAGAATGCTTCTGCTCCGTCAACTTCCAGGTCAATTTGCTTATGGAAATTTATGGAACTAAAATTCAACAACTTTGCATTTGTACTGTCCCAAAGGTTTTCATTGTGTTGTGAAATACACCACAACACCATCCACTTTCACTCACACATATACTTAATTATATCCATAAAGTAAACAGAAATCATGCCCTGTAATTGCACGTGTAACTGTGATATTAGGACCGATTGCAGTACATTGTGTAGGCAGGGGCAGTGTCTCCAAACCATGTAATGTTCCTCTGAATTACAGCTTTTAAAATACACACTTGTGCAACAGAGTAAAATGCGTGTATGGGCAAATTTTGAAGATATACAACCTCCGTGTCCAACACATTTCTCTCTAATACAAGCTTGCACTGCGATTGGCTCACACGTTTCTCTCTACTACAAGCTTGCACTGCGATTGGCTCAAAGCATTTTTCTGCTTTTTTTTCTTCCCCTTTGGTAGCAACAGCGTTAAGGAATGCTTGTACAGCATTGTGTGACAGGGTACACCGTGTTTTTAGATTGTGATCTGCCACAGCCAATGGGCCGCAGATAAGTTTCTAAATGAATGCATACTTTTCCCAACCTGGACACTGCAATGGTATAAATACTGCATTGCTCAATGTGTGCAACAAGCTAATTGCACAAACATTTCCATATGGAATGAAATGGAGATGTTGCTGCACCCCATCCAATTGGCAAAATCAACTTTTTGAACAAGTGATTCATTTAAACCAAATATTACAGGACCTCCATATTAGGTTTTTCATTCACAAGTACCTTTGTGTGCGAGCATTTTGTAACAAAGTACATTTAATTTCCTCTCACTGTAACAGACTATGAAACCTGTTAATTCAGATCAATATACCCAATCGTGCTACGATACCAGAGAGTTCAGCTCAGGTATAAAGGTAACCTTTGACCCCTGCGAGGTCAGACGACTGACCTGGTGTAGATGCTCGAGTGCCAGCACGATCTCTCCGCTGTATAGCGCCACCTCCTGTTCCTTGAAGCGCACGCGCTGCACCAGGTGTGTGAAGAGCTCCCCGCCGTTCACATAATCTGCAACGGCAGCCTGGCGTAAACACACAACACAGTGTTTTGCCTAAAATTATTTAAGCAATTTATTTGAACTGGTCCACCTTTGAAAGAGAAGGCACCATGAGTGGTGAAAGTATGGCTGCTGTCTCACACTGACCTGACACACAACAAAACAACGACACATTTTAAGCATTCTACTCTGTTTCAGTCACATAATCTGTTGTTTTGATCTTATTGGGAGAATTAAGTTTTTGGTAACTAATAAAAGTATATTTTACATGAGCTTTTAAAAATGTATAACACATAAAACAAATACTCATCTTAATAATACAAAAAAAAATTCTTATTAATGCAGGTTTGGGTTCAGGAAGAGGGATACATTACACTGCAATCATATAGTAGCATCATTTTAAACTAATATTTTTAAAAAAACAGGAAGAATACCATACTGCATAATGCAATATTTTTTATCATATTGCAAGCCTTCAGCAATTTGCCAAAGACCTGTCGTTAAAGACACCATGCACACATTCAAACAGAGCATCTACAGCGATGCCAGGTGAGAGCACCTTTAGCGTGAGGTGATTATGCCCAGGTGAGAGCACCTTTAGCGTGAGGTGATTATGCCCAGGTGAGAGCACCTTTAGCGTGAGGTGATTATGCCCAGGTGAGAGCACCTTTAGCGTGAGGTGATTATGCCCAGGTGAGAGCACCTTTAGCGTGAGGTGATTATGCCCAGGTGATAGCACCTTTGGCGTGAGGTGATTATGCCCAGGTGAGAGCACCTTTAGCGTGAGGTGATTATGCCCAGGTGAGAGCACCTTTAGCGGGAGGTGATTATGCCCAGGTGAGAGCACCTTTAGCGTGAGGTGATTATGCCCAGGTGAGAGCACCTTTAGCGTGAGGTGATTATGCCCAGGTGAGAGCACCTTTAGTGTGAGGTGATTATGCCCAGGTGTGTGATTATGCCCAGGTGAGAGCACCTTTAGTGTGAGGTGATTATGCCCAGGTGTGTGATTATGCCCAGGTGAGAGCACCTTTAGCATGAGGTGATTATGCCTTTTCCACTATTCTAAACAGAAGGAAACAATCAGCCTCACTAAAATGTTTGTGTGCAAATATATAATTAAAAAAACACAAGGTAGCTAAATATTCTATTTACAAGCAACATAGCAAGTTACAATGGTTAACTACGCAAATCATATTCAAGCATAAGCAAAACGGATTTATTATAAACACAAATAATGTATATAAATGTCATGGCGCTAATTTTAACTCTCAGATGTCAGCCCAAGCATTCCTGTGCTGTACTGAAAGTTTTCCTTTGTGAATGTAATGTAATGTAATGAAAAGATGAATCCACTAAATCTGTAATAGTTTCTGTTCATAGGACCACATGAAGTTACATTCCATAAAAAGTGACTTTTATTTTATAAAACTGATTAATTTGTTGAAATGTGTAGTCGCTAAATCTTTTTAATCTTTCAGATTTCTTGCCACCTCAACTATTACTGTATGACTAGGACATAAAAGGCAATCAAAGGCCATATCACTACTGCACAACAGGGACGTTAACCAGGCAATTGGTTATTTATTAATGATCCCTACGTAGAAATACTTCACAAATACAGAACAAACACTCCAGGTTTGACAAAGGAAAGTCCAAATCAACCTCATGAGTGGTTCTTTTAGACACAAAGAGAATGGGAAGGATCGGAACACTGCTACGGCTATGTTCTAGATCGGGTCGTCCAGTCGTATCCAAAGAGGGTTGATGTGGGTGCCAGTTTTTTGTTTAAGCCCAGCAGTACGACACCCCATTCAACTAAATAACTAAGTACCTTCCTTGAACATGTAAAAACTTTACATAAACTAGGTATGGACACCGGACAGTACTGAACAAATCCTAGCCCTAAAACAATTTATTTTCTAATCTCCCATCCTTGCGTTTGTCTGTAAATGTTCAAGTGTAAAGCAAAATAAAAGCTGAAAAATAAGTTTGTGTGAGGAAGGAATACTTGTTTTTAATATGGGTGCGCTCGTAAATTCACTCTGAAAATCTGCTCTAATTTCAGCGCTCTGTGGTTCGAGTGTCACAGAGTGCACAAAAAACTAATTACGAAACGACAATAACCTCTTCAGCCAGTTTCTTTTTTAGATTAGAACAATCAGACGCTCTGATAAAGCGCCTCTTCACACAGAACGTACTGTGCGCTCTCTGAGCGCTCCCAGGGCGTTGTGCTGAAATTCCTAACGGTAACACTCTGAATTTCCAAAGGGCCAGAGAGCACTCGGAGTGAGAGCGAATAAACGAACGCGGCCTATAAATAGATCACATTTATGAGCACAGAGTCACACTTATGATTACTGATATAAGCACTACCGTCTCATAACTGGAACCATAATCTGATGGTGCCCTGGCAACTATGGCTGGGAGTCCCTGGGAGGTGCAAAGCGGAGTCAAAGGTTCAAGCACTGCCAATTATCCCGGCTGTGTAAGTGTGGCCTTCACAAATTCAGGGCTGGTGCCTGTACCACACCTTTAAAATGGCAGGGGACAGGCGTCATTCACCTGTAACCAACTAATCATTATTTACATGTGTTCGGCAGTGTCAGACCTGTCAGGCACACCCTTTTCTAAAAGGCAGGGGTGTCCAATCTTATACGGCCAGAGTGGGTGCAGGTTTTTGTTTTAGCCCAGCACCACGACACCTCACTCAACTAGTTAACTAATCACGGTCTTCAATAAAAACCTTGAGAAATAGAATCGGGCGTCGTAGTGCTGGGCTAAAATAAAAACCCGCACCCACACCGGCCCTTTTCGGATAAGATTGGACACCCCTGCATTAAGATTTCGGTTAATCAGGTACACAGCTTGGGACACCCTAGTTTCAGCATTGAGAGACACACTTACAGAGGGAACAGCCCTGCACACACCCGTGCTGCAGTCCCTCTAATGCAAATAAAGTCTGCACACGGGGTCACTGAGTTTCACAGGAAACGCCATCAGCAGCAATACACGCTCCCATCTTTCTCTTATAAAGGCTTGTTAGAGATTTAATCGGTAAGTATTGGCAATTTGTAGCTTGGTACTTGGTCGGCATAGTGAACGTGCATTAGTGCATTAGTGATGTTGTGTCTATGCTCAGTGACGTAAGATATGGTGTAGCTCATATTAATCACTTATGTTCTCCGATATAGAAAGTCTCTGTGGATAATAGCATCTGCTATGAGAATGTAATGTAATGCAGCGATTCGCAGAGCGCTTAAATAGGCAGGTAGAAATGAACCTATTCAGTGGGGCTGGTACAAACACACGACGCGGATGAGACCGAGGCAGAGGCTGTGTCTGGGACGGACGGACGGACGTAGAGACAGACAGACCCAGGATAAGATGCAGCTGCGTATCCGTCTGGAAGGCGTAGTGCAGCGTGACGAGGAAGGGCGACTGGCGGATGTGCTCCAGCACCTGGCGCTCGGTGCGCGTGTGCTCTGCAGTCTTGGCCTTCTGCACGATGGTGGCCTTCTTCAGCACCTTCATGGCGTACAGCTTGCCCGAATCGTGCCCGCTCACCTTGCGCACCAGAAACACCTTGCCGTAGGCTGCCGGAGGAGACCAGAGCGTTAATATGACCGCCATGACCACGGCCATCACCACAGAACTGTACCGCGTGCTTAAAAAGGGAACATACGGCAAGAAAAATGTATGGTAAAAAAAAGCAGATATTTTGTTGCACACACACCACAATTTATTACTTATTACGGCTGGCAAGACTGAACAGTGAGACAAAGGATTATACATGTCAGCTGTGTGTGTGTGTGTGTGTGTGCGCGCGATAAGCATAAAAACATCATTGCATTAAGCAAAATCGGTTCTATTATTACACTCAGTACAGATTAAGATCAAAGTGTGTTTCGTTCATTCTAAGTGGCCGTTAGACTGAAGCACTCACCGCCAGTGCCGAGCACTTTGAGCAACTCAAAGTTCTCTATCCCCACCCGCTCCACATGGCCAGTCAGGTTAGCTGGGAAAGAGAAAGACCCTGTTAGCATAGCGTCCGCACAACGTGTTACATTGCATTACATTAGCGGATGCTCATATCCAGAGCAACTTACAATCAATGAGAAATGCCATCCTGTGGTTCAGTCTGTCTCAGGCCTAGAAACCCAGTTATTCCTTAATGTCTGCCATGTTAAACTGACCATTTAAAGGGTATTAAAGGGTATAGACAAATGCGTACGGACAACTATTTTAGCTGAAATGTATACATCTGACCAGTAGGGGCACTGTGCAAGCCAGATGGTATGAGGGAAAGATAGGGAGGCTCAGCTGAACTTTTGGACTGAATGGCATGCCATTACATTACAGTCGGTTAGCATGGCAACAAGAACAGCGGGGATTTGAACTATTAGCAAACTCCAGTTATAACAAAGTACAGTAATACAGTATCCGCAGTGGGCTAGCCACAGCTATGCCTCAAATTAATCGCCACAGCAAGAGACCAAACAGTAATCAAGATGTCTACTTGATTACTACTTGTTGCCCTCTAGATTTCTTTAGGACTTTTCAAACTGACATCCTAATGTGTAGTGTAGTGTGGCGAACGCAGACCCAAACAATTCCAACTCAATTTGGTTAGATGGCATAGAACAAGTCCCCACTGTAAGACCTCACAAGTAAATACAGGACTTCACATCAGAGGATTAAGTACATTAACCAATGAATTAAAGCAAACCATGATGATGTAAATTACTGGGTTTAAAACTACAACTGTGTACATACTGATAAGGCCAGTAGTTTGTGTGCGCTGAAGCAACTCCTGGCATTCTGAGTGGGAACACTGAACTCAACTGGTAGAAATCACCTTAGTTTGCCTTTAGCTTTGAAAAGTTGAAAATTAACTGCGGCCACATTTATAGAAAGGGGAGGAGATAGGCGATGCTGATTTCCTTCTAAACTGAGCATTTCCCTCCGTGGTAAACCCGGCTAACCACAGCAGCTCCTTCCTCTGTGCAAATGCACCATTTCTCAAAAGGTTTCAACCACAGTGTGCAACTTTCAGAGATAAGAAAGAAAGAGAGAGAGAGAGAGAGCGAAAGAGAGAAAGAAAGAGAAAGAGATGAGGAGAGAGAGACCAAATTTAAATTCCATTTTCAAGCAAATTGCACTCAATTTATTGGGGTTTCTGAATCTTTCTGTGCCGTCGATGGTCTAGAACAGGGCTGCCCAACCCTGTTCCCGGAGATCTGCCGTCCTGTACGTTTTCATTTTAACCCTAGGTTGGCACACCCAATTCTACTAATTAGCTGCTCAACGAGATCTCTAGCTGTTGACCGAGGTGTGCTTTGTTCGGTTTGGAGTGAAAAACCTACCGAACAGTAGATCTCCAGGAACAGTTTTAAATAGCTATGCACATTCATGCATGCCTGTGCGTGTGTGTTTAACATGTCAGTTAGAATGGTATGCGTGTTCTCGTGTACCTAATCAGGTTTGAAGACAATTCTTCTGCACAGAATCACAATGTGTCTTGATTCAAATTATGAAAAAAAGAAAAGAAAAAAGAGAACCAAGCATTTCACAATCTTCCAAATCAAGAAGGAGCATCAGACCGTAAGAAAACGGCACATCCCCAAACGCGCACACATTTCAGACCGTAAGAAAACGGCACATCCCCAAACGCGCACACGTTTCATTCCTCCGCACCGTCCACCGCCATCGTCGTCCCTCCCCGCCACATCGACCCCGGGACGACCGACCGTTTCCCAAAAGCACAAGGTGAAAAAAGAGGAGGTCCTAAGACAGCTTTGTCTCGAACACTCACTTCCTGTCCCCCTGGCCTCCGCGAACATGCGGTAAATTGGATTAGGCTCCCGAGGCCTGCGCGCTGCGACGGCGAGAGAGGGGAGAGATTTGGGTCGTGTAACACCGCTGGCAGGGGCTCTGCTCGGCCACCCTGGCCCCATGGGGAAACGAGGGGTGTATTATTAGGTTCGAGAGGAGCAGAGGGAGGGCCTCTCCCTGCTGCACTGCCAGAGGGCATCAACACACTGACAGAGGACAGCTGCCATCCCGTGGTCATACACACCGCACAACAGAGAGAGAGAGAGAAAGAGAGAGACAGAAATACACTTCCTTCTACACTGCCATAAATATAAGGAAATTCGAAATAATTTCTTTGAAAAAACAGCAACAATACTATTATTGCCAAATTTTAGGATGAAGAAAGGTTACCAATTCTACTGGGTGAAGGACACACAGCCCCACTAGCTGCTTTATATATAGCAACTTGCCATCGACGCAGAACCACAACACCTGCAGTTAGTTAATAATTTTTTATATCATAAGTCATACATATAACTAGGGATGTGCGCGTTTAGGCGACTAGTTGATTAAACGTTGCTACCCTTACTAGTCGGCACCAGAAATACTAGTTGGTTAAACTTATTATTTTATTAATGTACACATTTAAATTACATATTGACATAATTTGCACTGAAATGTCATGTTTTCCTGGTCAAATGTTGCTTTATAAAAAAACGAGCATCCGTTAATAATGTTAACAACGCCGGATTAAAAAAATATATATAAATTTAAAAAAACGGAGGAAAAAAACAAAACACATTAGCCTGTTCGCCCTGCAAGTTAAACCGAGGCGAGGTGGAAAGAGTAAGTAGGCCTATCGCGTTGTTGAATAGCCCAATAAAACTAATCTAATGTCACGTCGATCAGTCTGCCTAATTGTTATTTTTTTGTGTTCCTATTATTGGTAGATTTTCTGATGACCGATTATAATTTTTTACTATATTTGCTATGCGATCGCGTTCACCCAATGAAAATGCCATTGTAATAATCAGGCATGTTTCCTAAAAATGTTTTGTTACGTTGAATATTGTTTTCAATAAATGTTATTTGTTAACTTTTATTTAGTGAGTTGTTGTCATGTTTTGTAGGATAATGTGCAATGTTCATAATGCAAGGCGCAAAGTGCCACACATTTCAGCGGCATTTAAAATACTATTTGGTTATTGAAGAATGTGATTAACGGTTTCAAATGGCTCTTATAATATACGCAATATTTTTTCGGACAATGTTTAACCTTACAGATTAAATTGTGCTCAATTTTGACTGTTTTCTTACTTTTAGACTAGTCGACTAGTCTAAGTTTAAACTTCCGTTTAAACGTCAGGGAAATTAGTCGTTAGGAACATCTCTACATATAACAGTATGAGCGAGAGCGAGAGAGAGAGAGATACAGGGAAGGGTAACGCAGCGTACCACTACACCTACAGCCAGGTAGGTAAAACAGAGGCTCTGTTGAAGCAGCGGTTTATACCGTGTGCCCGTTCACTTCGAGATGTGGAGGGAGACGGTTTTTAAAGAGAGCAGAGCGGCAAGGTCCTGTTCCCGAGCCCGTCCTCACAAGTTCTTTTTTTCCACCCCATAAAAAAACAAGCGTGATTATTTCAGTCCCCCGTGTTGACAGACTTTTTTCCCATGGATTAAATCTGAATTCTGCTCTCCTTCATTTCAGATCATAACATCTATAAAAAGATGTCCCCTCTAAAAATAAAGCTAAATTCATGAGCGTTTGTAAATGCCTTCATGAAAAAAAAAACACGTTAATCTTATGGAGGTAAAAAATAAATCAGTAGTTATGTTTGGCATTACACTGGTGCAATACCTAATCATTTGAATCATGTCTGATTATTATCTTAAAGGGTTGGATTACTCACGGTGCTCATGTTTTGACAAGCGACATTTTTTTAGTCAGGTTTAAAAAATTTCTTCTTTGTACTTGGCTGCAAAATCCTTCTCTTATGGTCCACGTCATACGGCTATCTCCAATGCGGTGATTGCGGTCTTGGCAAAATATATTTTTGTCTCCCTTGATTGCCCACAACTTTCCTGCAGACAAGATGGGGTCAGGGTGCTCGAAGAGATCATTTATCAAAGATACTCCACATAATAAACAACCTTGTTCTGGGCGAGGTTCCGTACTACTTCAAAGCACAATCACGTGCAGATAATATAATAAATGGTGTTTATACGCGTGATTTACAAATCGGAACTACCGTCCCGCCAATGCACGAGCCCCCTTGACTTAAAAGGGCTCTGAACTGAAGTAGGGCTCCACGATTATTGCAAAAAATTATAATCATGATTATTTTAGTCAATATTGAGATCACGATTATTTAACACAAGTAGTCATTGGTTTTTCAGAACACGACACTTTTATTGCACATTTTCAATGAACAGAATAATGCTCGTTATATTTTAACTTTTTCTAACCCTAACCCTACTATGAGAGAGGTAAAATAGGAGTGCTTTATTTGACATAGAACACCAGAGAAAATCCAGGAAAGTGAGTTTTCATTTGTAAACAGACTGTGCCTTAAAAATCGTCACTCGATTATTTTTGTTCAGTAATCGTGGAAAGCCAAAATTGTAATCACAAATAAAATTAGATTAATTGTGCAGCCCTACTCCGAAGCACAGAAACAGGCTATATGCTCCCAAGCCCCGCAATTCACTCTTTTCCCCCGGTAGGGTACATTACACCTTGATCTTAATCTAAAGAACCAAATGTTACTACATCCTGAATACACTACAAAAATGTAATAAATAATGGTTTTGAACATATTTTTGTCATCCAAGACACTAAAACTGTAATGCTAGGACTCAGGAAGATATAACGCAACACAATGCTAACTACGAACATCAAAGTTGCTAAAGGCCCTGTGAGTGAATGCGTTGAACTGTCTATATTAGACTGGTTAAAGATCCGAGAGGGGAGGACCATTGCGCAGGATAGAAGCCTGAAATCAGAACTTTACCAACCTTTATCGCCATGACACCAGCACTCATGACCAATCATACTCAGAGCTCAAACAAGGATGATGGATATTCCAACAAATTACAATAGGCTGGAGGGCTGGCAACTCCTCAAAGTGTCTTTTCTGGGTTTAAATAAGCAGGGTCAGGCTATAGGGCGAGAGGGTAGTCAATCCCAGCAGAAAAGGGCGCGTTCCGTTTCAGCAACAATGAAACATTAAATGAAAGTACACGCAAATTAAATTGTAAGGTCTAATTTCAGTATGATATTTAATGATCAATGTACAGGAAGTGTAATTTACCAGTCACAGCACAACCTAACTGCTGCCAATTCTGAAACACGGTCACAACCACGGCAGACCAGGGGCCACATGTATAAAACTCTGAGTAAAAGAATGCGTAAAAGAACGCTCGGAAATCGGCTTAAAAAAAGGCTTGCATTTTCTACCTCTGCCTTTCTGTCACGGTGTCACCATATCACACGGACTCCAAACATTGCGTATGTATGGTGTCCATCATGTGCAGTGGTACGCAGATTCTCACGTGTTAGCCTATATTATACATCTGAATTTCTGCATGGAAACTCGCTTACACGGCTTTCTGAGGGCATTTTTCTGCTCAGCACTGTTTATACATGTGGCCCCAGGCCTTGTGGGACATACAGGGTAGTATAACAGACTCAAAATCCTGCTACTTGAATTTGATATTAAGTGAGTACATGGTAGAAAACATTGCTAGTAAACAGTCATATGCTGCCCTGCAAGATAAAAACTAATGCTCTCTCAACATTGTCTGTGGCTGAATTGAGGGCACTTCATTAAAAATCTCCTACATTAAGCTATGCTAGGCACAGTAACACTAAAAAATCACCAGGCAGTTTTAGCTATACAGCATTTCTTCCTTCAAATCAAAACTAAAAAAAAAACCGCCTGCCCAACAAGAACGACCTGCCCATCTCAGTAAGGACAGCAGAGTCCCTCCCTACCTTCCGGCACAACCTGAAGACGCACCTTATGACAAAGGATTACCTATCGCGGGTGTGTTATGGCCTGTCCATTACACTCTCGTTAATTGCTACTTTTAATGTTGGTGATTTATGAACTTAAGCCTTTTTCCTTTGAGCACTAATTGTAAGTCACTCTGGAAAAGAGCGGCAGTTAAATGCCTAAAATGTAAACATAAAAAGCAAGCTTAAAGGTTCAGTACATTTTCTGCTTTTGCTTTCTAAATAAAAATGGCATTTGTCCATTTAATATGGAAAGAGGAACTTACTGCAGTGTGATAAAACAGGAACACAGCGTACTGCAGCGTGTAAAACAGGCAGAACACAGCGTACCGCAGCGTGTAAAACAGGCAGAACACAGCGTACCGCAGCGTGTAAAACAGGCAGAACAGTGTACCGCAGCGAGTAAAACAGGCAGAACACAGCGTACCGCAGCGTGTAAAACAGGCAGAACACAGCGTACCGCAGCGTGTAAAACAGGCAGAACACAGCGTACTGCAGCGTGTAAAACAGGCAGAACACAGCGTACTGCAGCGTGTAAAACAGGCAGAACACAGCGTACCACAGCGTGTAAAACAGGCAGAACACAGCTTACTGCAGCGTGTAAAACAGGCAGAACAGTGTACCGCAGCGTGTAAAACAGGCAGAACAGTGTACCGCAGCGTGTAAAACAGGCAGAACAGTGTACCGCAGCGTGTAAAACAGGCAGAACACAGCTTACTGCAGCGTGTAAAACAGGCAGAACACAGCGTACTGCAGCGTGTAAAACAGGCAGAACACAGCGTACTGCAGTGTGTAAAACAGGCAGAACACAGCGTACTGCAGCGTGTAAAACAGGCAGAACACAGCGTACTGCAGCGTGTAAAACAGGCAGAACATAGCGTACTGCAGCGTGTAAAACAGGCAGAACACAGCTTACTGCAGCGTGTAAAACAGGCAGAACACAGCTTACTGCAGCGTGTAAAACAGGCAGAACACAGCGTACTGCAGTGTGTAAAACAGGCAGAACACAGCGTACCGCAGCGTGTAAAACAGGCAGAACACAGCGTACTGCAGTGTGTAAAACAGGCAGAACACAGCGTACCGCAGCGTGTAAAACAGGCAGAACACAGTGTACTGCAGCGTGTAAAACAGGCAGAACACAGTGTACTGCAGCGTGTAAAACAGGCAGAACACAGCGTACCGCAGCGTGTAAAACAGGCAGAACACAGCGTACTGCAGTGTGTAAAACAGACAGAACACAGTGTACTGCAGTGTGTAAAACAGGCAGAACACAGCGTACTGCAGCGTGTAAAACAGGCGGTTTAATCACTACTGCAGTGTGGAAAACCAGGCAGCCACACACCCTGCCTCCAGCCCAAGCGTGCCTGCACATGTGCTCAACCCCGCTCTATAGAGGGAGGGACCAGCATCACTGAACCACAGGGCAAACACCGATGATCCAGGCAACAAAGAAAAAACCTTAACATTCTGTTCTCGAGACGGTTGGTAATGACAGACACTGCAATCAATGCTCAACTTATTTCATGCAATACAAGTGTGCTGCCAACCCAACAAAGCCACCCACAGTGATTTTATGATAACAATTTAATCACACTTATTTTTTTCTGTTATAGCATACTACATTTCCTGCCTAAAAATAAATAAATAAATAAATAACATTTCTGGCACACTCATATTTCACATTCATGGCTGTGGGTGCCAAAGAAACCATTTACTGGTGAAAGCGCAATATTTTGACACAGCAATGGAAATGATGGCTTTGAAGTGGCCAACGTACAGTGCAGCTAGACAGCAGTTAAAGAAAGTGGCTCTCAGAATCCTTTTATCTTTCAGGAACTTTAAATACCTGGGAAAACACAACATACCAATCTCCCATGTTCATTTATCTCAGTGCCAAATTAGGCTAATGGAGGAACATGCAGTTTTTTCACGGTTTGGTCGTATTCCAGGTACATGTCCAACCACACCTATCTATAAGGTTATTAATGAATAACCTCAATAATAGTGAAATTGAGTATTGCCGTGCAGCACACACTTTGACCCATTTCCCAGCAGCCTTTCTGTGTAATCCAGCAGTGACTGCTCTAAGTTTCATGCACCACAGAGGTAGGAGAAAGGAGGCCGGTACAATTAATCTCCAGGTCACAGACAGAAATAATAATCTGTCTCCAGGGAAACTTCTGCTGCTAACAGGAGAGGTGCAGCGCTGGCCTGCGTCTGTCTGAGGATGGACCACTGTGGCTCCAGTCAGGCGTAAGTGTCAGAGAGAGTAGCCCAACCCACCTGCTGCCACTCATTGGGGTACTGAGGGGGCCCAAAACGTGCGGAACTGGACCTTATTAATCTACCCCCCATATTAACTGTAGATTGAAGTTCAGATATCGCGATCCAATGCATTTGAGGAGACAGCTGTAGCAATCTCATGTCAGAACATTTTACCTTACTGGGTCAACTAATAACAGTCTTCATCCTTGACAAATAAACTGTTTTAGACTGAGCAGCTGCTCGTGGAGTGATATTGAAAACAGTGGTTGGTAAACTCTCAAAGAATGAGTACAGATATGAATTTGGCCGTGAGAACTTTGAAAACATTAAACTCAGAAGCACAAGTAAACACAGACGAGAATGTTTTTAAAAAGCAAATGTCTTTTGACTGGTATGGGGGTGCTGCTAAAAAATAAATAAAAAAAAGAAGATAAATAATGCAATAATTTGCGGCGTGATCTACTGGAGACACATCGTGATCTACTGGAGACACATCTTAAAACTCCCACATTATAACTTGCTATCTCTGGGAGTATTATTCCTCCAACATAAATAAGAGCATTTCTGAGTGCACTCCAAGTCCTTGCCCCTCCAGAACACACATCAATGCCGTTTCATGCATGATAAGCAAACGGAGCTGATGCTGACTGGCGCTTAACAGCAGAGGCACGCAGGGACGAGCGCCCTTACTACTCGCAGCTTGTTTTAGCTCGTTAACGTAAGACGCCTTTCAACTAATGTCAGCTATCCAAAAGCATCCCAAAAATTAAATACATTTTCTTAATTATACGTAACAGCATTCATTTCTGACGAATAAACTCTAGTCAACTATAATTAATTTGAAAGCTAACAGAATATACAACACACCTAACGTTAGCTATATGTATTACTTTCAGCCAACTAACCAGCTGACTAGCTAACTGTTATGACTTAGCATCAGCCAGCTAGAAAGCCACACAACTCGGCTGCATAGCTGTAACGTTAGCTAGTTAGTTAGTATCTAACGTTAACTTGGATAGGGAAAACAGATAGTCAGTCCAACCAGGACATGGAGCTAAAGACCATTATAGTTAGAAAATAAGTGCCCTTTACCTAGCTCGCTAATATGCAGCAAAAGTAGGTAAGCTAAATTAGCAAGCTTAGCTTCCAACTGTTTGCCCTAACATTATTATTGCGAACAGCTCTAGTAGTAACTACTACAAGCTACTAGCTAGTTAACGTTAGCTAGCGTTTTTCTTTTACTTAACGTTCGCCATCTTCATTATCAGAAGCGCAACGTTAATCTGCAAACTAAATAATTAAGTTAGACGCTAATGAAACGTGAGTAAACGTTATCCGTCTAAAACTTGCCGTTAAGCCTCATCATGTCGATGCCGCTAATCATCAGGCTAGCTGTGTTAGCTAGCCACTGTCGCTAGTAAAGCCAGCGAACTAGCGCGCGACCTACTCCTCCCCCTGCCATTTTTGGACCGAAGATTTCACGTTGTAAACCGCGCCCGAGATTCTAAAAACACTAAAGTCACATGCAAACGTGCCCGCCTCAAATCAAATGCTACGAGTGAAACAGTTTGTGAAGTAGGATTGATAAAATTCAATTTACCATTTTTTAGCTCGTGTTTCACCGTATACAGGTCACCTTCTCTGCTAGATGATCCGTCCATCGGCGATGGCATCCAAGGCGCCGTCCGCAAATATACGAGTTCTAATAGCTAGCTAACAGCCTCCACGAATACAATTTGGAGTGACTCTAAACCCCCATAGAGGTGTTACTAAATCTTAATTGGATAACTAGTTGACTAGCATAAAGAATTCGTGCAAAGTATGACACAATTCACCCCCAATAATCACACACTGTTGGGTCCCTTAACGCTACTACTACAACTACACCACTACTGTACCCTGTGCAATCAGGCCCTCCTACTGCGGCGATTGGGGTTGCTAGGCTAAATCTAAACACGCAATTGGGCCACCTCGCTGTCAGTACAGACACCCCCTCCTTTGAAATAAACTGCCCGGCATCTGCACTTTATTCTGATTGGTCTAATAGTTGACTGCAGGCGCTGCGATAAACGGCTTGATATGACCGAAAATCTGATATCCTATCTTCTCTTTTTGGAGATAAAGTTACAATGTAACCGTATACATTGTAGCTGTCTCAGATCTCTCAGTATGTTATTGTTTTGTGCATTTTGAGATCAAATCAATGGCGTCGTGGATCTTCCGCATAGCAAAATAACAAAATATTCAGGATGGTCTTCATGATATCATTTAAAAAAATAATTTATGTATTTTATATTTTACTTTTTTGGTATTGCACATCTTCAACATTTCTCAGTACAGTTACAGTATAGTTTCCAAACTAACATGTACAATGTATTACTCTTAATTTAATAATATGTGATTCTGTAACACTTAGCAGCAAATACTATTGAGGGTAAGGGTAATGATTTCGGAAGGAGTGTATGTAATTAGCTTTTTATTTAAAAAATGTATGGCTCATTAACTCTGGAAAACCGAGCCCTGCTAATCAAACATAATGCACCGGACAAGGATCAACTGAAAATTTCAGCAGGCAAAAGAATAATACACATATGTTCTATCATCACGCACGCACGCACGCACGCACGCACGCACGCACACACACACGTACACTCCTTGGTCTTTGTATACTACAGTATTCACAGCCCACCTCTAAAGTCTGTGGCTACTTGCATTACCCTTGGGTGAGTAAAGGCGCTTTTTATGAGAGAAGGCAAAAGAGCACTGAGAGATTATAATGTAAACTCAGACGCACGCACACACACACACACACACACACACGTACACTCCTTGGTCTTTGTATACTACAGTATTCACAGCCCACCTCTAAAGTCTGTGGCTACTTGCATTACCCTTGGGTGAGTAAAGGCGCTTTTTATGAGAGAAGGCAAAAGAGCACTGAGAGATTATAATGTAAACTCAGACGCACGCACACACACACACACACACACGTACACTCCTTGGTCTTTGTATACTACAGTATTCACAGCCCACCTCTAAAGTCTGTGGCTACTTGCATTACCCTTGGGTGAGTAAAGGCGCTTTTTATGAGAGAAGGCAAAAGAGCACTGAGAGATTATAATGTAAACTCAGACGCACGCACACACACACACACACACACACACTCCTTGGTCTTTGTATACTACAGTATTCACAGCCCACCTCTAAAGTCTGTGGCTACTTGCATTACCCTTGGGTGAGTAAAGGCGCTTTTTATGAGAGAAGGCAAAAGAGCACTGAGAGATTATAATGTAAACTCAGACGCACGCACACACACACACACACACACACTCCTTGGTCTTTGTATACTACAGTATTCACAGCCCACCTCTAAAGTCTGTGGCTACTTGCATTACCCTTAGGTGAGTAAAGGCGCTTTTTATGAGAGAAGGCAAAAGAGCCTGGTCTCTACAGTGGTGTCATCATTTGGGAGCTCATTTAGTTTAGTATACT
Source organism: Ilyophis sp. 1 JC-2022 (assembly GCA_022702515.1). Classification (NCBI taxonomy): domain Eukaryota; kingdom Metazoa; phylum Chordata; class Actinopteri; order Anguilliformes; family Synaphobranchidae; genus Ilyophis; species Ilyophis sp. 1 JC-2022. The sequence continues at coordinate 47,674,154 of CM040406.1, forward strand.
CTAAATAAAGTTTGTTTCTTGTTTTATGCCTGGATGTGTGATAATTAAGCACCAAATCAGTATTTCTCATAAAAATGTGTATTTTTCACATACAAAACATACATTGAATATCATAAGAATCCCTAATTTGTCAACAACAAAAAAAGTTGTAATCAAAATCAAATTTACAAGCTTTTCAACAATGACACTATTATGTATAAATATACAAAATAAATATGATTAACACAGCATGCTATTTTAAGACCCCTGTCCATTTGAAAAAAGTAATCCGTACATTGAGATGATGATATATTGCACATTGCAACTGCTTTGCATTTCTAAATACATCCTTTTAATTGTGTCATGAATATGTCAATCATTTTATTTTTATGTACTAATTATGTTTCCATGTAGACAATACCAGATTCAGATGTCACATAAAATCAGCCTATATATACAACATGATACAAACATACGGTCAAAACCTCCCAATCTGTAATATACGTGTAAGACAATTTCAACTGGCCACATTACCAGTGCAAGTGGACAGAAATATCTGCTCAAAAGACTGAAGTCTGCATAGAAAATGTCAGTGGTCACATCAGAATGGAACACAGCTAATACTGTGTGTGTGTGTGCCTGTGTGAATGCATGCATGCATGCATGTGTGTGCCTGTGTGAATGCATGCATGTGTGAGTGGGCACTCGTAAGTTACCATATGAGTGAGTGTATGCAGGTGTCCACATATTTTCAAGCATGAGTGTGCATCGATGCAGTTATGTGATATTTCGAGTAGGGCTGGGCGATATATCGCAATGATAATTATCGACTGCAATAACGGCTGTTACTACCATGTGGGGTATTGCCCTTTTTTTCTGTCTTTTTTTCTTTAATCATACCTGATGCGGTAGTAATCTAAACTTTAAAGCCCGCATGAAATTCTTATGGGAAAAAAAACGTCATCACTGTCTACTGGGTGTTGATAAGACAGACAATCACAGAAAGGCATTGCACCTTTCGTGCGATTGACAAAAACACATCACATGATCACGTGGAAGCTGCACGACCTTGCTGCTGATTGGCTGTCTTATCAACACTCAATAGATATCAGCGGTGATGTTTTTTTCCGGAAGCATTTCACGCGGCCTCTGAAGTTTGGATGTTTACCGCAGTATATCGGGTATACTTTTAAAAAAGGCACCCCACATGGTGGCAACGGCCGTTATTGCATTCGATAATTATCGATGTTGTATATCGCCCAGCCCTAATTTCCAGCTGTGTGCATGTTAAAATACAGTGCCGGGAGTGCCGGGAGTGCCCTTCATCTCAGTCGTATTCTCCTTTACGCTCTGCTGCTTCCGACCCCTGCAGTAAAGGACGAGCCAGGTGACACCCCAGCCAATCAGCAACCCTATGACCGCAAGCAGCGCGGCTACCCACACATGCACAGAGTTTGGGTCCTGTGTTACGGGGACGTGGGGATGGCCAGTTGTGTTGCTAGGGGTGCTGGTGGTAGTGGTGGGAATGCTGGGTAAACTGTTGACCCTGGTGAAAATGTAGGGTTTGTCCTGGACAGGGGGAGGAGAAAGAAGGGATTCGTTCAGCATCAAGTTCTCAGACATTTGGACCCTTTTTTTGCATTGGCCACACTTTGCTTACACACCAATGACAAACCGGTCCTCACAAGGAACAGACAGTGTGCGTCAGGCTATGATGTGTTGCATCAGGTGGAAGACAAGCCACAGTTATCATACCTCTGGACCCCTTTTCTTGCATTGGCCACACTTTGCTTACACACCAATGACAAAGGTCCTCTCAAGGGACAGACAGTGTCGGGTTATGATATATGTGCACTGTGTTAGTTTGTGGTGTGTTTGTCTCACCTGGGTAGGACACTGGATCTTGTGGCGGTCAGTTGTAAAGTTATTGTAGACTTGCTTTCTCCCCACAGGCTCCAGCTGAAATGACGAACGTCACCGTCACTAGACATGATTTCATTTCACCCAGTTGTACACTCAGCTATTTACACCCATTTCAGGGTGTTTTGCAGGGGTCTCTCATGTGTGATTTTTAAAATAAATTTCCTTACCCCACTGGTATTATATCTCTATCCATACAGACAATAAGGTAAACTACACACATAGTCATTCTTGGATTTCTGTGGCTCCACCCTCCACACTGCAAAAATCAAATCTTAACAAGCATTTTAATATTTAGACTTTAGAATCTTATTGCTAAATAAGACAAAAACATTGCCAGTGGGGTAAGATAATTGCACTTGTTAAGCAAAAAAGTAAACTTAAACTTAAAACAAGCAAATATTTTGAGAAAATTTACTTTAGAGAAAAAATAAGATTTTAAGTCTCATTACAAGACTAAAACACTTGTTAAGAGAGACATTTTTGCAGTGCAGATCTAATACTCACCATGTTATTCCAGAGTGCAATGGCCATCTCTGCATGCCCTCTCTCACTGAAGTGAAAACAGTCCACAGAGAAGTAGCTCACATCTGGCTTTTGAACCTGGGTGTGGGAAGGGGGACAAAAAAGCCATTGAATGGGTACACATGCACTGGCACGGTACACTTGTGCATGGTTGTGTATGAAATACGTGAATAAATAAATTAAACTTTGTTGTAGTTGTCTTAGGAGATGTATAATAGCCAATGTCTTAACAGGTTGAGGTGGCAGCAGTCACTGAGGTGGACACTGACCGAATTCACGGGGACGACACTGTTTCGGAAGTATGGCTGGGTTACCACGGCGAAGTCCTCGCGCCCGTCATAGCGCCCCCCGGAGACCAGGCTCTGTGACTCTTCCTGGGTAGACAGGAAATGGGGGAATTTAGTGAGACGGGCCCTCTAGGGTGGTGGTTGCACTGCAAAAACCAAATCTTACCAAGCATTTTAATCTTACATTTAGACTTTAGACTTATTTCTGTTACCTTTTTGCTAAATAAGACAAACTATCTGCCAGTGGGGTGAGATAGTTTTACTCATTTAAATATTTGCCAGTGGGGTAAGATAATTTCACAGTCTCATTACAAGACTAAAATATTTGTTAAGACAGGCATTTTTTGCAGTCTGTGATTCTGACATCATTATTTCATGTGAAAAGAGAGATTATTTGTCATGAATTATTATTATTATTTTTTTTACAGCGCATGTGCAAATCATCTTCTAATTTATTTAGCAAAATAACAAAATCTATATCTATATCACATTACAGTGCTGTACACGCAACTGGGACAGTGTCCTATGTCACTTGTAATGTGACTGAGGAGTTTTCTGTAGAATGTATGGAATTGTAGTTCATCATAATAAAACCACTTCTGCTTGCTGCATCCTAATTGGCCCCTAGCCTCACTCACCTGGTAGAGCCGATTGATCCGGTTCAACTCGCTGAGCTCCAGGGAGTCCTCCAGGGGAACAAGGACGCACGGACACACGTTCCTGAGACACACAGACACGCGAGCTGGGGGGGCATGTTTATGCTCACAGACAGGGAGAGTGAGACAACTGACTTGTGAGGACAAAAAAGTCCATGTAGTCAGAGGGACACAGACAAAAAACAGAAGACCAGACATTCCAAAGAGAGAGACACTCACAGTGACACAAACAGTCCGAGGCAGACAGACAGTGATACCCCAACTGATGTAGTAAGACAGACAGACAGACAGACAGTGAGACAATGGGCCATTGAGACAGACACTCAGACAGCGATACTGTAAGACAGTGAGACAGACAGGCAGATGATAAAACAGACACACAGTTAGAAAGGATGACAGACAGTAAAACACACAAGCAGTGATGCTAACAGATGGTAGAACAGGCAGAACAGTGAAATAGATAATCAGGCAGTGAAACAGACAGACAGTGACTCAGACAGGCAAGCAGTGAGACTGACTTTTGCAGCAGTGAGCAGCCCAAGGTGTTTGTGTAGACCCTCCTGAGGCCGGTGACCTGTAGGATCTCCACTACATTGACTAGTATCCGAGGAACCTGAGTCGAGAGACAACATGAGAGAGGTTCTACCATGAAATCAACAGAATTTGCTGTTCTGACATCCTGCAGGGGTGTTCCCTGATCAATCCAGTTGGCTGTACGTTGTAACAATTTGCAATACTTTCCTGTAGGACTTTATTGTCATTACAGTTGTAACACTGAACTCCCATTCCCAGGTTCCCAAGTGCTCACGTTCACCCAAGATTCTGGCTCACCTCATACAGCAGGTCTAGGCTGTCCCTCAGGTGGTAACTGTAGTTCTGAGGTGATAGTGAGGCCTGTATCAAACCAAGAAAACACTGTCATAATTAAAACACACTGTGCTGTCCAGTAACAACTGAGCCAACAACTGCCATATTCACAGGAGGAGTCACCTGTCATTATGATTGACACCATGTCATAAAAATATAACCTTGTTCAAGTATGCTTTGCAGCACTGAAATAGAATAGAATAGAATAGAATAACTTTTATTTCTCTTTCGGGAACTTCAGTTGTGGCCCCAGCAACAACAAAAAAGACATAGACAGTGGGGCAGACCCACATAAACAAACATATCAAATAAAGACATTCAATAGAATCATTGCATTAATCAATTAATGTGATTAATGTGAGACAAAATCTGCTTAAAAAGGAAAGATGGGGTAGAACACCATTTCCCATGACCATCCAGGAGGACACAAGCTCATTATAGAACTCTGTAGTCCCACCCACTTTTGTGACGAACGTCTGGTGCCACTTTTCGGAAAAAATATAATGGGAATCAATGGACTGAAAATGTTTCTTTTCTATATTCAGGCAGCTAGATGTTCCAAACACCCAAGAGAGGGGTTGTCACATTTTAAAATAATTTATAAAATTGGTCATTTGAAATTATGTCCAACAAATAAACAACAAACACGTTTTCGAAAAAATAACTAAAACGACTACAACATCTGGTCTACTCACTTGCTCACACTGCTGAAGTGAAAGCCATAAAGCTGACACTTTCCACATGGCCAGACTGATAGTGATTCTCGCCCTTGGTGATACTCTTAGATTCACTTCTATAATAAGACAAAGTGATAGCCATTTTCACTAGCAGAGCGGCTGGTAGCTGCTGCTTTGGCTGGTAGCTACTTCCATAATAAGTTACAAGAGCAGACCGAGTGATAGCCATTTCGCTAGCCAAACTCTATATAGATATCGATAGCCAACAAATATATAGATTCTCTATAGAGCTCCGTAGTCCCGCCCCCTCCTATCCCTGGCTGGTCCAGGAAGACTGCCGGAAGCCATTACCTGCCCCCACTTCGGGATCTTTCAGTCACCCTTATGAAGATATTATGGCATTGTATGGACCAAACTTTGACATATATGTGATACAATGTCCATTATATACTCACCACCGCGTTTAAATCAAATTTGAATCGTATAATTAACTGAGTTTGAGAAATATAACTACACTACCCAGAATCCCCGGTCGTACACCGCCGGCTCCCCCTTTTGCTAGCTACCGGTCGCTCTGCTAGCGAAATGGCTATCACTCGGTCTGCTCTTGTAACTTATTATGGAAGTAGCTACTGGCCAAAGTAGCAGCTACCAGCCGCTCTGCTAGCGAACATGGCTATCAGTTTGTCTTATTATGGAAGTGAAACTAAGAGTATCACCAAGGACAAGTATCATCAGCCTGGCCAGTGTCAGTTTTATGGCTTTCACTCCAGCAGTGGTGGTGAGCGAGTAGCCCGGATGTTGTAGTCGTTTTAGTTGTTTTTTTGAAAACTTGTTTGTTGTTTATTTGTTGGACATAATTGCAAATTACCAATTGTATAAATTACTTTAAAATGTGACAACCCTTCTCTTGGGTGTTTTGAACATCTTGCTGCCTGAATATTAAAAAAAAAACATTTTCAGTCAAATGACTCCCATTATATTTTTTCCGAAAAGTGGCACCAGACATTCGTCATCAAAGTGGGCGGGACTACGAATCTCTATATGTGTTCTGAATGCACCAATCAAATCCTCCAGTAAAGGTCTGTGCTAGCCTACAATAGTAAAGTCAATGAGTTGTGTCAAATGAGCATCAATGCAATAGGGAACTATTAAACTGTAGTCCTTCTGTAATGGCAAACTGCTCCATAAAAATAAATTAGTCACATGGTTATTAATAGAGATATGTGGACAGAATATAATGAGGATGAGGTCTTTGATGGAGGGCATAGACTCCTCCAGCCCTTCTCCATCAGAGTTCATTCCGATCCCTATTTCTTTCCCCAAAATTATTCAAAAACAATAATCATTATTTAATAATAATCTGATGATCATGAAAATAATACTCAATTATATAGTATAATATTAAAAAATCACACCTGTAAAATAATGTAATGTCTTAAAACTAGGGCATAGAAAGAATAACAATTAGTAACTAATAAGCATGTGTGAATATCCTCTATCATTGTTACATTATTATGTTATTATTATTCTTTATTTATTATTATTATTATTATTATTATTATTACTATTTATATTTGAATTTGCTCATCAAATAAGGATAACTTACACTTTTTACATGTTCATATTTGTAGAACAGAAGTTATGGTCAGTGACCTGTGCTCGTGCCTCTGATTTTACAGGAGCAGAGCAGAAACTGTGGTCATTTGCACTGCCTGAGTTATGTCCAGATGACCTGTCTCTCCTTGGGCCATCTGAATGTATCACCATAAATATACATGAAACTTTCCCTACAGCTCCTCAGCTGTGCTTCCGAATGGCTTTAGCTCTGGCCACAGGCCACCGCGTTTGGAGGAGCTGCTTCCTCCGGTACCATAGGTGGCGCTATGTATCCCTCACCACGAGGAAGACTCACCCGATCAAAACAGTACTGGCAAAGGTCATTGCCCCCGACAAACAGAGTCACCAGCTTCCAGTCTTTTGCAAAATCCACATCCTGCCAAAAGGCCAGAGAAAACATTACTGTTAGCATTTTTGCTAATGAGCTATTATTGTATCATCTGTTTGTTGTGAGAAATAGGACTACACAAAGAGAGAGAAAGAGAAAGAGCCTTATTTTTGTAAATATTGTAAATCTAATATGGTTGGCAAGGAAAATGCAAAACAAATGCATAATATAAACCAGTGGCTCCTTTAATGCTAGATGGGCTCAATTCCCAGGATCCCAAAATCCCAGGATTATCTTGTGTAATTAAACAGGGTTAAGACAGACGCATGTGTCCACGCCTTGGTGTACAGAACAAAGCAGTTCCATTTACAGGTTTTTTAATTTACCATTTTTGGCACCAGTGTGTGGATGTATCACAGTCCATCTTAACTCAGTTTGATTAACCTTGGGATGATCCAGCAACAACGGCTGGAGCTTACCTTGCTTTCCTTCAACGCTTCAATCAGCTTTCTCGCCTGGCCTGGGATATCACTGAAAAAGAGAGAGAGGGGGAGGTGAGGACGAGTCCGGAGAGAGGGAGTAAAAGACGGATAGAGGAAACGGAGGTGTGTGTGGGTAAGAGTCTCGAAGGGATGAAACCGAGGGGAAGGGAAACAGTAAGAGAGAGAAATAATAAATGTGACAATGTTGATGCAAAGGAATAACAGACTGATTGGTGGATAACAGGGTCTGCTATAAAGTTGCCAGGACATAGAAGCGAGGGAGAAAAGGTGGAAGGAAAGAAAGAGAAAGGGTGAAAAATGACAAGAGGACAGACAGACACAGGACAGAGAGAGGGAGTGAGAGTGAGAGTAGGAGAGAGAGAAAGAGAGAGAGAGAGAGAGAGAGCGAGCATGCTCAGATTGACTCACGAGGCCTTAGCTCCTGACACTGCCAAGTTGAAGCCTGTCTGTTTGGTCCCCACACCCTTTGAGAAGCCATGGAGAGAGGGGTTAAACCTCCTTAGAATATCTGTAAGAAAATGAGGGAAAGATGTCTTTTCAGCTGGGATATTCTGCTTGGGAAAAAAAGAAGTTTCCGTCTACAGATAGATGTTTCGGTCTATCTTCCCCCATGATTAGAGTTTCCAATAAACTGTGGGATTTATCAAGACCAAACCAGTTTTTGAAAGGACCTGAAACCAATGTTGTCTCATGGCAACAGTGCCACTTAGTGGTGGCATGTTGAAATGACGTTATCCGATTGCCATGTTTCAAGGATACACAAGGCACAGACGAGGGCACTTACTGGGCAATGTTGTAACTTCCTTCAAGGTCTCATCACCCCCAATGCTGCCAAAACAAAGTCATAAACCAATCAGTGTTGGTTGGTTTCACACACTGTTCAATGCATCTGGCAGGAAATCCAGGAAATTGTGTGTGTGTGTGTGTGTGTGTGTGTGTGTGTACATACACATTAAGAATGATTCCTACAGCACAAACAATAAAACACACACGCCGGTCTCTCACCTCCATGACACTCCTCTATATTCAGTTTTCAGCTCCGAGATGTCCTTTGATTTTGCTCCAAAACCTGCCTGGGTGACAGACAAAGACAGCCAATCAGATTGACAGAGATAGATGGACAGACGGACGTTCATACAAACAGAAATGTGTGTGCCCATGCACAGAAACACACTCACAGTTAAAGAGTCTCCTATCGAGCCGACCACTTTGATATCCGCAGGCCGTAATCTGTGAACTGAGAACATGACAGTATGTCTATCAACTCACATATTCAAATAATATGTTTTAATGAATCAATGTGCTGTATAATACTTTTTAGCGCAAAAACACCAAAGTAAATAAGGGCAGCAAAACAAATGAGCAGCATAGGGAGGTCTGATCCTTGGTTTAAAAAGGGGCGGTCCATTACAGGTGTGTACATGTGATTGGTTGAGTATGAGACGTGTGGTTGCTAGTCGAGCAGCAAGAGTTTCCTGACAGAACTTGCTATGCGCACTTCGGTCGCAACGCTCATTTGGTTACAATGGCATTGTGATGAACGGATGGTATTACAATCTCTCAAACTCTACTACCCCCTACCCCCCTCTCCCCCCTCCTCCTCTACCTCCTCATCCTCCTCATCCTCCTCCTCTTTCTCTCTCTCTCACCTGAGTTTGGTACAGAATTGGATTGTTCCACGTCTGTGCAGGAGAACTCACTTCCCCAGTTCTACATGAAGAGAGAGACAGAGAGACAGAGAGACAGTACTGTTACAGATGCACACTTGCAAATTCTACAGACGACGCTCTGGTTGTAAGCTGTGCAAGGCCAAGACTGTACTCTCTAAGCAAACATTGTTAGCAAAGCCTAAAAGCTCTTACTCACTAAAGAGGTTTGTCATTGTAACTTCCTTATTAAACGCTAACAAAGCTAGAAATGTTACTACATGCAACCTGTGATTCAAGTAGCACGTTCAAACTCTTGAACTCAGAAGGTAGACACAGGTACATCCAGTTTACTTCCAAAACGATGTACATCTTCCAGAATTATAACGGTGGTAAATCCAGTTTGCTTTCAATATCATACACAGTGCAGATTTCAGAATTGCATCGTTAACCTGTAAATCCAATTAACCCCCAATATGAGATGCACATTCTGATTGCTCATATTGCAGATTACTGGACGATGCACTTTGACCCACTGTGATTGGTGGAGGTGTGGGGACAGGGCCTTGGTAAGTGTAATTGCTGTTCTCATAGGTCCGTATGAAGGGTTCCATCTGAGGACAAGAGAGAGCGACACCGCTATTAAAAGAAGATATTTCGACAAAGGAATCCCACAGAGACAATAGTCCTGCCTCAAACAGCAAAGTGTCCATTGTAAAATCTATTCTGATCGAGCACTTTTAACTCTAGAGTACATAATGGACCCTACTGGACAACTCTGTTGGAGTTAATTTTACACAGAGTTTACTGTAATATACCACCGCAGAATTGGCTGCTTATTGTACAATTGCCTTCTACAGAAATACTGCATGGATAAATTTAATGTTAAATTAACATGGATAAATTAAGCTGGATACAAAATAACCTTTAGATGGCCTGCTGCAGCATTATGCAATCTGAAAGGCCCAGAGGAAATAGCAATGTTACTTTTTGTTCTCTAGTTGTTATGTGTGCCCCCCACTCCAGCAAGCCATAACATCCCCCGGGAAGATTACCTTGGAGGGACATTTCAGGGAGAGGCCGGAGGTGAAGTCCTGCGTGTGAGTTTTATTACCCAGAGGCTCCAGCTGGGGGGGGAGAGACAAGTCAGACAACTCTCACAGTCAGCTTCAATGCCTTTATCTCAGCGCTTCTCAACTTCTGTGGCAGGGTGTGAAATTTTATTTCTGATTACATTTCTAAATTTTCTTTAAAAGTTTGATTGTGGCTGGTCAAATTTTTACTCTAGCAGGCACTTTGGCTGGTAACCAACCAGGTTATGTTATATTGTAAAGGGTAATGTGGCTGGCACAATTCTGAAAATGGCTGCGGGTTGAACTGTCTGCAGGTATTCGCTCCAGACATGCACCGCGCCAGCTGATTTCACTCATTCTTTCACCTTGTTGGATCAGGAAGTAAGATCATTAGTGAAATCAGGTGGTGTAGTGCATGGTTGGAGCAGATACCTGCAGACACTGTGGCCCACAGGACCTGGAGTTGAGTAGCGCTGCTCTATCTGATCGCAGTGTTTGCAGGAAGCCTCCGACGATTTGTGGCGGATTTCCTCCATTTTCGATGTTAGTAACTGAAGTAGTGTGAAGATTTGTAGCTGTTACTGTCCATACTAATTTATTTCAAGGATAGCTTAGTTCAGCAATCTACAAAAAGCTCAGGCAATGTTTTTTTCTTTTTTCCCACTAATGAGCCAAGGGAAGGGTGTTTTTCACAGTTTTTACTGTAGAGACTTTAACGGCCCAAAAAGAACAATCTAATATTAATCTTATATAATATTAAAGTGTCAGGAGACAGCATGGCTTAAGGCACCATACGGTTCAAATACGGTTAATGCCTCATTGGGTTATAATGCAGTCACTCGAGGGGACTTTCCTACGCCATTTAATCTTTCATCAACTCTGTAATCCACTGTGAAGTGCACTGTTACAAGTCCAAGGCTACAAGCTGTGTGTGCATGTGTGTGTGTGTGTGTATGTGCGTGTGCGCATGTGTGTGTGTGTGTGTGTGTGCATCACCATGTTATTCCATAGAGCACGGGCCATCAGAGTGTGGGATTTCTGACTGAGGTGAAAACAATCCGGGGAAAAATAGGAGCGATCAGGTCGCCCATCCTGAAAGAAAGAAAGAAAGAAAGAGAGAGAGAGAGAGAGAGAAGAGAGAGAGGGGGGGAGAGAGAGAGAGAGAGAGAGAGAGAGGGAGAGGGAGAGAGAGAGAGAGAGGGGAATATTAGGGAAGGATGCATTATTAAGGTGTTAATATTGTATATATGGAAGTATGGACATTAAACCTGCTTGCCTCACAGTGTTCTGGATAACATTATTTACATATAACATTATGACTGATACAAGAGCAAAAGGCAAGAAGACTTACAGGAAAGTATTTGGTTTAAAAAAAAAACTGAAAGTCATAAAAGGTTATTAAAAAAAATGAAAGCACCAGCTTTGGACAAATAGTAGGAAAAGAGATGGAGAGAGGGAGAAGGAGAGAGGGAGAGTAAGAGAGAAAAAGACGGGTGACGAGCAGGACCCCTCACCTCCAGCAGAGGGAGCACTACTTCTCTGAAGAAGGGCTGCAGCACCACGGTGAAGTTGGAGTGCGTGTCGTAGCGTCCCGATTCAACAAGCTCCTGCATCCTACGCTGAGAAAGAGAGACGGTGTCTTCAGTGAAGGCCGACTGCGCCTCGTATCACAAAGCTGAACTCCGAACAACTTCACACGTGACTTCTGCTCACCACGCTGCCTGTCCGGGCCAGGTACAGTAGGACACACTCGGCTGAAGTCATTTGGGTAACACATTTACACACTTTGTTTGTAAGGGTATGTTCACCTGATAGGCTCTGTTTATGTTAATGAGGCTCCGATGCTCAATTGAACCTTCCGTGGGCGTCACCACACAACGGCATACAGATCTACGAGGAAGAGACATAAAACATTAACATAATGCATGTGAAATTTTAATACAGTCGTGCCCCCATCATCTTTTATGTCTGGTAATTATACATTGCACAGGCCCTGCAACTTTAACCGTTTTACTTCATCTCTGATACTGCACCCCAGCTAACATACTCAGACCTGTCTGATTGGTCCTTACCATTCTTACTGTGCACTAATTAATGACGCATAGAGACACATACTTTACCAGCCAGGTGGGACAGTTTAGGCTGCTGTCCTGGTGCAATCTTCTGAGAGGAACCATGTCCATGAGCTCCACAAGGTTCACCAGGGCACGCGGCACCTGGGAGAGAGATACAGCCATGAGAGAGAGAGAGAGAGAGAGAGAGAGAGAGAGAGAGAGAGAGAGAGAGAGAGAGAGAGAGAGAGAGAGAGAGAGAGAGAGAGAGAGAGAGAGAGAGAGAGAGAGAGAGAGAGAGAAAGAGCAATGAGAGAGAGAAAGAGAGAGAAAGAGAGAGAGAGAGAGAGAGACAGCAAACGAGAGAGAGAGACAAGCACAGCACTCACAGAGATAAGTACAGCAGGGAGAAATAGAGGAAAACCGGCTGAAAGAGAGAGAGGCACAGAGAGACTACTCCTCTTACCTCTCTGTGGAGGATGTCCAGAGCTTCACGGATGTGAGATATGATGTTATCTGCGGAGTAATAAATCTGCAAGAAAATAATTCAGCATGAGAAAATAAGCCGTCTGAAGAACATTCCATGCAGAAGAATTGCAAGATGCTCTACGTGTCCATTGTTTGATTGTGGCCCCTCTGTAAGGACTCCTACGCATGCTTTCTGTGCAAAGCCAAGCAACGAACAGACAGTAAAGCTTGCTTCACCATAAAGCGGTAAATACAGGAAATACACCAGAAATAATGAGTGCTAAGCAATTTGGGATCAGATCCTCAAAAGCCCCATTTCACAATGAGAGCAGAGGATTGTGGGTAAATACTGGCACTCACGGAGTCAGTGCAGAAGTCACAGACGTCATTTCCTCCGATAAACATGGTGATCATCTTCCAGTCGTTCTGGAAGTCAGTGCTCTGTGAGGAAGATACAGAGTCAGGCTGACACATTATTCTTTAATGAATCAGCCAATGGATTTGTGGTTAAGCATTTGTTTATGAATATGTGTGCTTCGCGCATCCATATGTGCGTTTGTGTTCGTGTGTGTGTGTGTGTGTGTGCATGTGTGTGTGTGTGTGTGTGTGCTTGTGCATGTGTGTTTTTACGTGCGTGGATGTGTCCTTCCTACCGGGTCATTCTTCATCTTGGCCACAAGGCGGCGCACTTGAGCAGACATGTCTCTGGGGGAAAAAATCAGTTTTTACTGGAAATGAATGTCACACATTAAAAGGAATACATATAAACACATACATGTACATACATACAGATTTATAGACAAACACCCATAAATCTGTATATGTACATTACACAAGGATGTAAAAATATGGCGAGAGAGGGAGAGTGAGCTAACTAATGCAAAGATAGGCAGACAGACAGACGGATAGACAGATAGACTCACTCGCTGTTGGCTCCAGGAACAGCCTGATTGAGGAAGGCCTTGGGGGAGTTCTCACTCCCTATTCCCTGAGAGAATCCGGTAAGAGACGGGTTAAACTGCCGCAAGATGTCTGCACACAAGGAACACACCAGTTCAAATCAGAGCGTTACTGAACAGTGTGTTTCATTAATTACAATAGTGTGTATACACACATACACACACAAACACACATATACACACACACACACACACACACACTCACATGCACACATACGCACGCACACAGACACTGTGACACACACACACACATTCATACAATATGCATCCAGAAGAATCCAACAAGAACATACAATATATAGTTTAAATAATGACGCAGTCATGCAGAAACAGGGCACGCGGATCACTGCATCACACGTGCGTAATAAAGACCAGAACAGTGAAGTTGACTGAGTGGGTTCTTACTGGGTAGGGTGGTGACACTGGTGAGATTTGCATTTCCACCAATACTGTAACAGAAGATGGACAGAGTTAGGACTCACGCTCGCTCACACACACACACACACACACACACACACACACACACACACACACACGCAATTGGTCAAATAAGCACACAAGCCACTGGACAAATGCCCTGAAAGACTCCGGTCCGGTCTCTCCAGAGGGACCCACCTCCAAGAGAGTCCTCTGTACTCCTTAATGACATCTAGTATGTTGTTGGGGGCAGCGCCAACTCCATTGGCTGCCTGCATTGAGACAGACACAGACGCAAGAAGTGGACAGTGTGTCAAGGGAAGAAACATTAATGTATGGCTACATAGCCCAGAAAAGAGACTCTGGAGCAGAAAGACCAGCGGTAAACACGGACAAAACAGAGACAGGGAGACAGACAGATGGACAGACAGATGGACAGGCTCACCGTAATAGAATCTCCTATAGCGCCTACCACTTTGATATCCCCAGGCCGCAGAGCGTGAACTGAATAATAAGAAGAGAGAGTTCAAGTGGATAAAAGATCAGTCACTAACATAACTAAAAAAAAAAAACATTGCTCTCTATGCTATGATTAGTTAGATATCAGTATAACTGCTCTCTATGCTATGATTAGTTAGATATCAGTATAACTGCTCTCTATGCTATGATTAGTTAGATATCAGTATAACTGCTCTCTATGCTATGATTAGTTAGATATCAGTATAACTGCTCTCTATGCTATGATTAGTTAGATATCAGTGTAACTGCTCTCTATGCTATGATTAGTTAGATATCAGTATAACTGCTCGCTATGCTATGATTAGTTAGATATCAGTATAACTGCTCTCTATGCTATGATTAGTTAGATATCAGTATAACTGCTCGCTATGCTATGATTAGTTAGATATCAGTATAACTGCTCTCTGTGCTATGATTAGTTAGATATCAGTATAACTGCTCTCTATGCTATGATTAGTTAGATATCAGTGTAACTGCTCTCTATGCTATGATTAGTGAGATATCAGTGTAACTGCTCTCTATGCTATGATTAGTTAGATATCAGTATAACTGCTCTCTGTGCTATGATTAGTTAGATATCAGTATAACTGCTCTCTATGCTATGATTAGTTAGATATCAGTATAACTGCTCTCTATGCTATGATTAGTTAGATATCAGTGTAACTGCTCTCTATGCTATGATTAGTTAGATATCAGTATAACTGCTCTCTATGCTATGATTAGTTAGATATCAGTGTAACTGCTCTCTATGCTATGATTAGTTAGATATCAGTGTAACTGCTCTCTATGCTATGATTAGTTAGATATCAGTGAGCCCCAGGTAAGACAAGATGGCTCCTCACATTCTGTGGCCTATGTCAGCCTCACTCTCCCATTACTGCGACATTTCAAGGTTTTAAGTATCAGTAACTCATGAGCAACGAGTCTCAAGAACTGAAGCAGTGATAAATAATAGCATTGAAAATTCTATGTCACCAAAATATTACTTTGTTTAGGGGCATGTTAAGCCTTGTAACCTGTATCTTTGAAATTGGGGAAGGACTATTTTAATGGTGTGAGGCAGTATAGATCGTACCTGAGGTGGGAGGGGAGTTGGAGGCACTTAGATCCTCACAAGGGAACTCAGTGCCCATGATCTGTACACACACACACACACACACACACACACACACACACACACACACACACACACAGTGTGTAGTTCACGTCAAACTATAGTGCACATTGATATCCAAACACCAGGATACATGGCCAAGCAGAACCCAACAAGTAACATACAGTATATAAGACAACCCATGGGGCCACAGTGCAGGCAAACTCAAACTGTCAGAATGCAGGTCGGCACTCGCAGTTCACCTGCATGCACACCTGACAGGGACCAGAGCGATCACAGTCTGCTAATGCAGTAGGATCCAGTGTGAACCTTTGGACTGTCTGTGTACCACTACCATAAAGTCATCGCCCGGTCAGCCTCTGCTATATCCTCCTAAGACCTGGCATTTCATTTCTGTCCCCCGTCTTAATCTCAAGAATATATATTCTGCTGTGCTGAAACCTAAACTACAAGGGATTTTCAATAAACAATGTAATTGAAGATGAAGAAAGGGCTGTCCGCACACAGTCATGCTGCTCCTTTTTAACGCACTGAGCACTATGCTGCTCCTTTTTAATGCACTGAGCACTATGCTGCTCCTTTTCAATGCACTGAGCACTATGCTGCTCTTTTTCAATGCACTGAGCACTATGCTGCTCCTTTTCAATGCACTGAGCACTATGCTGCTCCTTTTTAATGCATTGAGCACTATGCTGTTCTTTTTTAATGCACTGAGCACTATGCTGCTCCTTTTTAATGCACTGAGCACTATGCTGCTCCTTTTTAATGCATTGAGCACTATGCTGCTCCTTTTTAATGCATTGAGCACTATGCTGCTCCTTTTTAATGCATTGAGCACTATGCTGTTCTTTTTTAATGCACTGAGCACTATGCTGCTCCTTTTTAATGCATTGAGCACTATGCTGCTCCTTTTCAATGCACTGAGCACTATACTGCTCCTTTTTAATGCACTGAGCACTATGCTGCTCCTTTTTAATGCACTGAGCACTATGCTGCTCCTTTTTAATGCACTGAGCACTATGCTGCTCCTTTTTAATGCACTGAGCACTATGCTGCTCCTTTTTAATGCACTGAGCACTATGCTGCTCCTTTTTAATGCACTGAGCACTATGCTGCTCCTTTTTAATGCATTGAGCACTATGCTGCTCCTTTTTAATGCACTGAGCACTATGCTGCTCCTTTTTAATGCACTGAGCACTATGCTGCTCCTTTTTAATGCACTGAGCACTATGCTGTTCTTTTTTAATGCACTGAGCACTATGCTGCTCCTTTTCAATGCACTGAGCACTATGCTGTTCTTTTTTAATGCATTGAGCACTATGCTGTTCTTTTTTAATGCACTGAGCACTATGCTGCTCCTTTTCAATGCACTGAGCACTATGCTGTTCTTTTTTAATGCACTGAGCACTATGCAGCACTTTTTCCCTTTCCATGTGATTTTTGCAAATAAATTGCTGCTTAAGCAAAATGTTTTGACTTTCCATAGTTTTTATAGTGTCAGAAATCATGTCATCAGGTTTTTTTTATTAAATTTTTTTTCCATTAGTTTCAGATTTTTCCCTGTTTTCTCCCAATTTGGTAGGCAATTGTACCCTAAGCTATTCAATTCCCTGCGTAGCAACCGCTTGAGAATTCACCGCCACGCAACCCCCTCAGCTGGTAGTATGAAGGAGGGCGCCAAGACCTCTTCAGGGCGCGACTCCTCAAGCTCCTGACCCTGATGCCAACTCACCCGGGGCAGCTTATGAGCACCAATTCTCCCCCGACAAGTCCCTCCCCCCACCCCAGGAGCGGCCACCAATTTCCGCTCCCACAAGTCACTGGCTATACTCTGGCAGATCTGGCAGAACCAGGAGCGCCAATCCTGATCCTCGGTGTGCAACTGCACAGACTCAAAGTCAACACTTTTACCTCTGCGCTACCACGGCACATTGCCACCGGGTTTGTTTAACCTTTTGTGTTCTGCTGTGTTTCGGGCGGTTAAAGGCCCCTGCGTGGGCAGAGAGGAAGGCCTCCGTGGAGTGACTTACGGGGTCCAGGATGGGAGAGAAATTTATGCTCCTGTCCCGCCAGATCAAGGGCTTAGAGGGGGAGTTTCTATGCGTCCGCAGGAAGGGCTGGTCCTAAAGGGGATAGAGGAGGAGCTCTGTGGGTCGTAGAAACAGTGGCATCCTACTTTCCAATGTCAATCAAATGAACTGCTGTTCAGTATATTTGGGATGGAGATGAGATCAGAGATGAGATGAACTTTATTAAGGGAAATACACCAAACGCAAAGGCACTAAAACAAAAACATACAATAGGATAAAAAAAACAGTCCTGCTCACCTCACTGGGGCAAGGTGTACTCATTATGTCACTGCCCTTCACACCAGGCTGCCATTTCATTGGCTGCAGCTGGAAAAGAAAGCATGTGATTGGTCAGGTAAGCCCATACACCTTCCCAGATTATCTTTAGCACATTTTAGCATTTAAATCCATTTGTAGGGGACAATAGGAAGATATTGACTGATGGCTATGGAGGTTTTACAGCGATTGGGGGTAATGATGGCTCACCAGGTTTCTCCACACGTCCAGAACCACATGGTCTATGGATGCCCTTGATTTCTGCAGAGAACACACACTTGTTAAGTTCTTCCCTTAAACTAATTGATTGTACTAAAATTATAAAATATTTGGAAACTAATAAAGTTCTGCTTTATATGCAAATGTTACAAAAACAAAAACTAAGCATTCATAACTGTTTTATTGTTTATAATGTATTCTGTGCAAGCTCACTGGACTGCAAAAGATTTTGTATATTTTTTGTTGCTCTTGGCTGGCATTATATATTTTCTTTAAGTTACTTTCACTGTTCACAAATTATGCTCAATGATGTTTTCATCAGTGATATTTTCAAAATTCACGTCCCCGTGCGTATCAGGACGTATTGTATCGTGACATAACCCAGCCCTAGTGGAGATACACGGATACAGTCCTTCTCACACCCACCTGCATGTCTATAACTACGGGAGAGGCCTGCAGCTCAACAGTGAAGTCTTCTCTGTCGCTGTACCACCGCCTTGCCTGTAGGAGGCGCTCTAGAGACTCCTGAAAACAGCATACAAATATATCCTAATTGTAATCATACACCGCACACGCACGCACGAAGCATGCACGCACACGCACACGCACACACACACACACGCACGCACACAGGCACGCACGCACGCATACACACAAGCACAAAGCATGCACGCACGCAAACACACAACACACACACAGATGTGCCCACACAGGAACAGGAATACCACATAACAAAAACCCATGCAAAATATTACACAACAAATATTGCTGTTGTACCTGCAAGGCGTGAGCGAGAACAGTCCTTGTCAATCTGAGCTGTGCTGGGCTGTAAGTCTGGTCACAGTTGCAAAATCTGCATGTAGACAATCACAATATGATCATGGCAAGAGCAATTATGCCTCACGCTACTGGAAATGTTACTGTAAATACTTCAATAAATATCTCCAACTAATAAGGGCCTATAAAGTTTTTCATCCGCGGTATGTTAATTTGCCTATAATCGTTCAATAATAGCCAGAAAGGCAATACAAGTTCCTATAAACCATTGGTCCCGAACCCTGTTCATGGAGTCCTGTAGGTTTTCACTGCCACCCTTACAAACTACACCTCATTCAACAGCTAGAGATCTCATTGAGCTGCTAATTAGTAAAATCCGGTGTGCCAAATTAGGGTTGAAATGAAAACCTACAGGACGGTAGATCCCTAGAAACATGGTTGTGGACCACTGCTGTAAACTAACAGAAATATATGTGTGTTAATGTATTGCAGTTTGAGATATATGATACGGAATATAACTCACTTGTCATGTTGAGCATCTTTGACATCATCAGTCTGCCCACCCCACACCACAGCACTGATCAAGGTGTGCTTCAACTGCACAGACAGACAGACGGACATATGCACAGAGCATCTTCATAATCAGCTCAGCAACTTGTCATTGCAATAAAGTATTTGAACTGCCATTAGAAATGTTAATGCATATATGGAGAAACATTGTTACAGGTATGTCTTATGGGAAAACTGTGAACAGTTATAGACAGGTCCATAAGTATTTGGACAGTGACACAATTTTTGTTGATTTGGCTCTGTACTCCAGCACATTGCATTTTAAATGTGCAGACTTTCAGCTTTAACTTGAAGGTTTGTACGTCCATATCGGGTGAACGGTGTAGCAATTGTAGCAATTTTTATACATAGTCCCCCCATCTACTGCATACCTGGCAGCAGAGTGATGGTTCGAGGTTTGATACCTCAGACCTTTGATAACTTATAGCCATTTAACCAACCATGTGTTCCATACTATTCCCGTGTAATGTACAATTTAATCTGGTCCCACCCCCCAATGCAGAGATATTATAGTATCGCTTGTAAGAGTACCTGAAAATAAGATATCAATAGTCTTTTGATGTTGTTGGGTCACAGACATCAGGAAGTCACGACATGCAAAGGCTATGCAACCAAATATTAAATATTATAACTTTATTAAAGTTTATGTTAATTTGTCCAATTACTTTTGGTCCCCTAGGGATACTATGTATTAAAATGGCTACAATTGCTACACTTTTCACCCGATATGGACTAAAAACCCTCAAATTAAAGCTGAAAGTCTGCACTTTAACCTCATAGTTACTGTTCCAAAATCCAGTGTGCTGGAGTACAGAGCCAAAACAACAAAAATTGTGTCACTGTCCAAATACTTATGGACCTGACTGTATGTTTACTTTTCTGCGATACATTTGACAGGGTAGTTATGAGTTATGGGACAGATATTTCACACTGAGGCACCCCCCAATACACACACGCAAGCACGCACGCACGCACACACACACCTGGCTTTGTAGTTTATTCAGCATCTCTTCAACCTGCTGTACAGTGTCTGTCAATGCAGTGCTGGCCTGGAACACACACACACACACACACACATACAGAAAAAGAGAAAGAGAGAGAGAGAAAGATCATTAGAAACCTTCCATTAAAATATGTATATATATCACACATAACTTTGGTAATTCAAGCATGTTTTACCGTCATGCCAAAAAAATATGTTTGAATTAAAGTGAAATTCAGAAGGAGGATGATAAGAGTCACAGGTGAATACAGCAGCTCTGTATGTGATTAGCACCAGCATGGAAATAAGCCTTTGGCTTTATTTTTTCTTTATTCCTTTTGATTCATTTTTAGTATTGGGGCATCTCTGGTCAGAGGGGTCACCTGTATTTTAAAATGATCAATAAAAAATTCCAATCAATCAATGAATCAGCACAATGCAGCTAACCTGCTCAGGACAGAGGCAGAGCTCATCCACAGGAACAAAGAGCAGCAGCAGCTTCCACTCGGCATCGAGGTCAGTAGCCTGCAGAACAGAGACCGTTAGAAACAGCATTCTGTGCTACGTCATGCGTAGTCACTGCTTCACGCTACACCCGGGGTAGGCAACCCTGGTCCCGGAGCGCCAGAAATGGTCCTGGTTTTTGCTCCATCCAAACCTATAACTATATAACTGCATTAATTTGAATGAATCCGGTTTAATGAATGCAGGCGACCATGTGCTTCAGGAACGGTACTTTCAGCATTTCACCATTCAGAATATTCAGGCACAGACCTTTAATCACGGCTCAAACTCTTGTGGCCAAGCTGAGATGGAACAAAAACCAGAAACGTCACCGGCACTCCAGGATCAGGGTTGCCCACCCCTGCTATACTAAGGGCCTGATTTACTAAGACATTTAGCATGTGCAAAACATTTTAGCGCACGCAAAACTAATAACACAACCAATGATTGGTGCAAAACAAATACCGTGACCAATCATTGACCATCATTTTGCATGCGCTAAAAGGTTTTGCACATGCTAAATGTCTTAATCAGGCTCTATGTGGGCTTGTGTGATACAGCGTGTGAGTTTGGGAGGGTCATGTATAGCACACTAAAGTGTGTTCTCATGCTGGGATGGGGTTCTACCTGTAGACTGTGCACCAGACCCTCTGTCTGCGCTGACAAGCTCCTACAGCACAGGCATAAAAACAGTTAGAAACTCTGAGACACACTCAACTGTGTCAAACTCAGTTTCACCAAGACACGCAGAGATATGAAGACAAGCTCATTAGAGAGACACAATAAGACACAAGAGGCACATAGACACAAACACACACACACACATACACAGGCACAAGGCGCACAGAAGAACACAAACTGTGCCTGTGTGTGTGTGTGTGTGTGTGGACGCGTATGTGCATGCATGTGTGTACACCCGTGTGTGATAACGTACCTGTATTGTGAGGACTGGATGCTGGTCTGCTCAGGCAGCATGTTCATAAGAGTAGGGTTGAACATTGACAGAACCTCTGAAAGAAACAGATTTATAACAGTATTATTATTATTATTGCTGGTGTTAAAAAATAACAATAAGAAGAAGAAGAAGAAGAAAAAGAGGAAAGAGAAGGAGAAGAAGAAGAAGAAGAAGAAGAAGAAGTAAAAGAGGAAGGAGAAGGTGAATGATAGTGGCACATCGACTGTTCTGTTATCTTTATGGATGTCTGATCCTGCCTTGTGATAGATGTCTGATCCTGCCTTGTGATAGATGTCATCTCACATTGTCTTTATCGGTCCATTGTGAAATTGTGTTCATTGTGACATTGTGTTCCATGAACAGGTGCTAACTTCATAATAGCTGGTTTATCTAAGAGTTCATTGTTACCATTACCTGGGGCCATATAAATATCAGATCCACACACATATGTATTACAAATGGTAGTGGGGAAAATCATTGTATCCTCATTAGTTACTGTACTGTTCTTTCATCTATTCTAGGAATGGCTTACGTTGAATATGTTAAGTGTTGCACTAAAGTGTGGGAATATTAATTGTTGTGGATAAAGGCAGAGCCACTACCTTTTAACCATAACCATCTCTTTTTTGAAGACATTTGACTCAGTATGACACAAACGAAATGAAGAGAATTATCTCTACATAAACAGAAGTATTAAATGACAGGCTTCTTCTCCTTCTTTTCAATGTTTGGAAGGTGTGTTATTGTTTTTTCCATCCCGAAAGCCACACAGAATGTAAAGAGGTCGTTGGATATTGTCATTGGCTAAATACTCTTTAATTGACATGAGGAATTACTCCACGATTTAAATGCCAAACATGTTAGTTTCTTTTTTGTTTCTATCATAAAGTTTCTCAAACATTATCTTGAGTTCAAGACCTTTGAAATGTCTTCATTTAGAGGAAAGAGGGAAAAAGATTACCAAAATCCCTATTTACAATAGGCGCCACAGTACCAGGAGATTAGATGAAACGGCTTTGTGTGAAAGTACTAGCCGTTAGCAGATAACCTATTATCAAGCTGCATGTGGACAAACGAATACAATTGTTCTTTCAGGCGGTGTTAATAGTTTAATCAATAATTTACTGACAGTGAAAAAGACCTCAAAAGAGTGTTACACTGCCAGAGCAGCCCTCAGGGACTCATAGAGGTTCACTACAGCCTGGCGGGTATCTCTGTTCATAACCGACGTTAACTTCATGTGTTGTGTGAATCTAGATAAGGTGTGAATTGTTACCATACACATTTTGCTGGGCCTCCTGATGAGCATTGCAAGCTATAGTAGCCCTTTAACCTATTTTGTAGCTAAAAAATATATACGTTGTGATCTATTTCTCATAAGAAATATAATTGAGATTATACATATTTAATTTGTGGAGGGTGTCTGTCAACAAAGTAGCTAGATATCAACTCAGTTGAACAATAGTTTACAAGCTATGCTTCAGTGTTTGCAATCTAAGTAGGCTTCAAATTATTTTTCAGTTTAAAACTATTTTAAGTTTTAGTTGCAATATATTTGGCTTGCCAGCTGAAAGTTAAAATTTGATATTTGGGTAGGCACAAGCCTCAAACCTAGCCAATTGAAATGAGTAAGCAACGTTAACTGCAAAGTGAACATGAATTAGGTACTAGGCTAGGCGTGTTTTCATAATTCCATAAGTCTTAATTGTTAGCTAACACAAGTACATTATTTTCACAGTTCCTTTGCAAATACAAGACCAGAGTAGGACTGGCATTAACCCCCTGACCCATGGTTCTATCTTCTGAGCCTGGCAACCTTGGTTAATTATTTATCTTCTGAGCATGGCACCCTGGGTAATTAATTGAAAAGATGTCCAATTGTGAAAGAAAGCTCTTCTGCCTTTAAGCTAACAGTTTGGCTGTTAGTTACAACCAGGGATGCAATATGTGCAAGGAAGCGTACAACTTGGCAAACAAGTTCAATACTTGAAGGCCTGGCTCACTCTTAAAGTTCCTAAAATCTATTCTGAATTAGGAAAGACTGAGTTTTGCATGTCCCGCATGCTTGGAAATAGCTCAGTGAAATTTCAAGAACAGATTTTAAATCTTCTTCAATTTGACTGTAGATGTTTTAAATAAATGTTTGCTTTTTATTTTTATTTAATTACATTTTATTTTTATTTGTTTAATTATTGTTTCAATCATTGTCGTTGTTTCTCAGCACCGTTGTAAATGGGGTCTGTCCCTCAATGTGGATTCTGAGGTATAAATAAAGGGTGATAAGAGGGACATCTGTTCAATTAAAGATAAATACAATAATGGAGATACTTACCAAATAATCTACTCAGCACCTTATATGGCTCACTCCTACACAAAGGGAAAACAGAGAGAGAGATGAAAGGATGAAAAAAGATAAGAAAGAACAAACCTAAAACTTGGAAAAGATTCCCTTCTCACAACCTGTTCTAAGCTGTAGTATTCTTAATGTCCAAGACAGTCCCACCATCAGTTTATATCACCTTATTCAGTAGCTCCATCATCTGAGCACCAGTGTAGCAGAATAGCAGTGTAGAATATGGGTAAGGAACTGTAAGGGCTTGTAGCCTATAGGTTGCAGGTTTGATTCCCAGGTAGGTCACTGCCATTGAACCCTTGAGCAAAGTGCTCAATCTAAATTGGCTTGAGTATATATCCAGCTGTATAAATGGATACTATGTAAAAAATGCAACAAAAAAAGCTGTGCAAGTCACTCTGGATAAGAGTGTCTGCTAGATACCAGTAATGTAATGTAATAAGCACCATCCAACAGTACCTGTGTGAGTGGGGCAGCCCAATGGCAGATACAAGAGCGATGTCTGAGGGCCTCAGTGCATGAGCTGGAATAGAGGGTACAGAGATGTTGAGAAATAAGGAGAGGAAAGGCAACCTACACAGACCGGTCTTAACCCTTTGAAGAGTAGGTGTTTTCTAAAATTCTACGTCAGTGTTCTAGAACTCCGTTGCCAGTGACGGTTGTTACATCAGCATTTGAATGTTCAGTGAAGAACATTCTAATCACACATTTGTGATCTTACATCTTAAAGGGTTAAATCTCATGTTTTTACACCATGTGAATAAAGAGACAAGAAAAATACCAGATAAGCAAGGCAGCCAAGAAAGCAGTGTTGCGTAATGTTTGAGTACTCCTGGATTATAGGCTCGATTGTCAGGCAGGGGCCCGTTTTTTGTACCCTTGACCAAGGTACTGCTCCTGAACTGCTTCAGTTAAATATCAAGCTGTATAAAATGGACTGTATGTAAAAACTCAAGCTGTAAAATAAGTCTTGATAAGACTGTCTGCTAAACACCTTAAATATTAAATGTTCATGTTAAATTATAGAAAACAAAGCAACATTATCGACCAAATGGTGCAGGAAGATCGATCATAATCAGTAACCGGCTGGAGATTTCAGGGAAATATGAGTGCACTTACCAGAGGAAGGGGGGGAGAGGGAGGAAGACGGTTGGGTACAGAGGAGGGGAAGTAAACTTTCGACCTGTTTGAGGGAGAGATGTACACACCGCTGATCACCAGTCAAGTCACATACGCTTATACATGTGCACAAAAAATATATACTTTTTAAGACAAATGTTATTATATAATCAGATATTTATTTTCCTCCTAATTTAGAATGCCCAATTGTATTGATAGGCCTGACATGGCTTCAGGGACCTGGGGGGTATTCCACAAAACAGGATAAGCAAGTTAGCCAGATAACTCTACAGTAATACCATGATATAACCTCAGAAACCTTTTTTCAATATCAGCAGCTAACAATATGTACGATTAAATCACACTCCTAAACCAGATTATAATGCTTTTTCATGGACTGAAATCTCACTAATGTGACGATGCAGCCTTATCATTCTCACAGTTATCGGGATAACTTGATAATCCTGATTTGTGTAACAGCGCCCTGGATAATTTTGGAAAAGCACAGCCAAGTACACACTCTCCTCCAAAGTGTGCGCTACCTCCAGAGTGTACGCTACCTCCAGAGTGTGCGCTACCTCCAGAGTGTGCGCTACCTCCAGAGTGTGCACTACCTCCAGAGTGTGCACTACCTCCAGAGTGTGCGCTACCTCCAGAGTGTGCACTACCTCCAGAGTGTGCACTACCTCCAGAGTGTGCGCTACCTCCAGAGTGTGCACTGCCTCCAGAGTGTGCGCTACCTCCAGAGTGTGCGCTACCTCCAGAGTGTGCGCTACCTCCAGAGTGTGCACTACCTCCAGAGTGTGCACTACCTCCAGAGTGTGCACTACCTCCAGAGTGTGCACTACCTCCAGAGTGTGCGCTACCTCCAGAGTGTGCGCTACCTCCAGAGTGTGCACTACCTCCAGAGTGTGCGCTACCTCCAGAGTGTGCGCTACCTCCAGAGTGTGCGCTACCTCCAGAGTGTGCACTACCTCCAGAGTGTGCGCTACCTCCAGAGTGTGCGCTACATCCAGAGTGTGCTCTGCCTCTAGAGTGTGCGCTACATCCAGTGTTTGCTCTGCCACCAGAGTGTACGCTACCTCCAGAGTGTGCACTACCTCCAGAGTGTGCACTTCCTCCAGAGTGTGCACTACCTCCAGAGTGTGCACTACCTCCAGAGTGTGCACTGCCTCCAGAGTGTGCACTACCTCCAGAGTGTGCGCTACCTCCAGAGTGTGCACTACCTCCAGAGTGTGCACTACCTCCAGAGTGTACGCTACCTGCAGAGTGTGCACTACCTCCAGAGTGTGCACTTCCTCTAGAGTGTGAGCTACCTCCAGAGTGTACGCTACCTCCAGAGTGTGCACTTCCTCCAGGCTGCTACGGAGGTTTACACTTCATGTGCCATTGGCAGTCGATCCAAATAGTCATTCTAGTCCAATGAGACGATGCGAAACTCTAACTGAAACCTTCCCTCCCTGGTTGACGTGGCAGCCAATCAGGAGCCTGCACTGTGGGGCTTTCACCGCCCAGTCGGCACATGGAAACAGCTAGAGCATATCACTAAATCAGGACCCGGTGTCTTCACAAGACATATCTTTTGATATGCTCTTTGTCTGTCCATGTGAAAGAAGACGCCCCAGACAAATGCCCTCCAACCACGGACACACCCAGGCAAAGGCCTCACCTCGTCTGCTTCCCACGCTGGACCCTCATTGGGCAAGGTGTTAGGAACTGACCCCTCTGACTGTGAGATGGAGACTGGGGAGAGGGGCAGGGCAAGAGGTGAGAAACTCATCACATAGGGCACACACACACACACACACACACACACACACATATATGCACACATAAAAACACACGTGTGTAAACACGTGCAGACACAAACAAGCACACACACAAACATACTGTACATATGCGCGCATACAAACGCACACATGGGCAGACACACACACAAACATACATATGCGCGCATACAAACACACACGTGTGTAGACACACGGGCAGACACAAACAAACACACACACAAACATACTGTACATATGCGCGCATATAAACACACACATGTGTAGACACACGGGCAGACACAAACAAAGATACATGCATATAAACACACACATGTGTAGACACACATGCAGACACACACACTGTATGTGTGCAGACAAAACACATACATGTGTAGGCACAAATGCAGACACACAAACAGACGCTGTTGAGATCATGAAAGATTAGACCATGGGGCAGCTGTGGCTCGAGAGGTAGAGCGGGTCGACCTAAAGATAAGGTTTTTGGTTCACTGACCAAAATGCATAACAGCAGAAAATGATAGATGGAAAAAAAGTTCAGATTTATTTTCTGTGGCCAAATTCAACACATGTTGCAACACTCTGATCAAACACTAACCATTGCTGACCATCGTGGCAAGTGGCTCCACAAATAAAGATACACAACCCATCTGGAATGTAAACTATGCTAAGTGTATGCCTGTGGGATGAATGACAGGTTTTTAAAGCAAAGCAGTTTTACAAGTGTAATATTCTTGTGCCTTTACCTCCCTCACGCTAATGTCCACGGCATCTTATATTAGCTCCTGATTCAATGTCGCAAATCATCTGTCCTGCAACAAACCCGAGCAATGACCTCAGGTGTTGTGGAAACACAGGTAAATGTGGAGAGCGTGGCAAAGGTATGAGGATACCTGAAAGTGCACGGAGGGGTCCCAGCGATGCCACCAGAAGAGCCAGACGTATGACCTGTCCAGCAATGTCCATTATCAGCCGAATGTGTACACCTGTCCAACGCTTGTTTTTTTTTTGGTTTTTTTTTTTTGTCCGTCTATCTATCAGCCTTTCCGTACCCTCTGACTCTCTGCTAGCCTTTCTCTCACTCTTACCACCTATCTAGCTGTTAACTGCTCAAAGAATGATTAGTATGCATGGAGTTAGTTATATGTGGGAGGTGTGGAACAGGAGGGGAGGGGCCATATCTTCACACAAGCATTTGTTTGTCATTACTGCTTTGCTTTCCAGTATAGTGTGTTGAGCAGAGTCGCATTAAAACTGTCGCTAAATATGACCGCCATATAAAAAAACAATAGAAAAGGACAATGACCTTAAACTTGCATCACACTGCGCACAATAAGGGTTCTATCAAATAGTACACAATAAACCCTATAAAATCCCAATAAAACATTCCTGTGCCATTTCAATATAAAAATTTCCTGACGACCATAATTCCGACTCCTCTTTCAAAATTGAAGACATACTGAAGGGAATCAGCGTTATATAAGTTTATTACCCTTGTCATCTGTCTACAGGGAAGTCAGGGATGACAGCGTTACCTCACGCAATGACTGTAAGAAACAATAAATCTCTCCAAAGGCCTTTTAACGCATTACAGACCAGGTAAGTATGGTCCCTATCTTACATTAGATTAGATGATCTGCTTGATAATGCTTCATTGTCTGTTCAATAAGAAGCACCAAAATGACTATGGGCTGCTGGGCGGCTCATCCTGGTAAGGCACTGTGTGTGGACGGACCAGACGGTCTGACTATGGAGAGCCTGTAGGGTGTATTACTCTTGTTCACACATTTGTTCTGTTAATTAGCCTAATTACTTAAACAAACTGGCAGTTAATCAGGATGAATTAGCACCTGATTATTATGCACATCTTAAATGCTGCGTCTACCCACAGCATGACTGACACACTGCATTTACCCAAAGATACCAATGGGTTCTCATATTCAGAGAAATCTGTGAGAAAAATACAGTAAACATTCAGGAACAGAAAGGTTGATTTTTTTTAAATATTTGAAAAATAAACAAACACAGATGTAATGACCGTTAATTATCTCGAGTCAAGCATTGGACTTTACAATTCTGCTCTGATCGGCTGATCGATCAGATCGATCAGATCGAACACATTTTCCTCAATGATGACACTTTGCCACAACACTGTTATATATTCTGTTTCAGCATAATTACTTCCCAGAAGTATATTCCCCACCACAAAAAAAGGTCACCTCTCTTTTCTACTAAACGAGTCAAACTTAATCATTTATAACCACAATTCCATATAGCTTTATGTACCCCCACACACACAGACACACACACTCAAGCAAACACTCCGTGTCAATGGCGCTTCGCTCCTCCCGACTGCGGAGCTTTTCCACCCTAGCTCCCCAGTGGTGGAACGAACTTCCCATTCCCCTACGCTCAATACCAACCCTGCCTGCTTTCCGTCGTGGCCTGAAAACACACCTTTTCAGGCTCCACCTGGACTAATATTTATCTAGGACCTCATGGTATGTCTTCTTGTTGAACTGTGTACTCAAGTTTATACTATTTAGAATAGAATTGTAGTAGATTGATTTACTGATTTACCCAGTTCACTGTGAACTGCACTGTGTTCGTTACTAGGGATAGCTGATACTGTATGGGAAGAATGTGCTTTCTTATCTGTTCTGTAGTTACTTCGATGACCTTTCTATATGCACTTACTGTACGTCGCTTTGGATAAAAGCGTCTGCTAAATGAATGTAATGTAATGTAACACACACACACATAAACACACATCAAAACCTGTGACAGACATCTCCATTCTGGCTTGTCTCTACAGAGGACGTGTAATCAAGAGCTTGCTCACGTACAGACCTGTTCTGCCTGTGAGGCCATTCGGCCAATCAAGAAACAGGTCCATGCACAGTAATCAGCTAATACCCAGTCAGAAAAATCTGAAATCTAGATGTCTAGAGAGGTGGAAATCTAGGTTGAGAGGTGTTTTAACATGTTTTGACATAAACGGACTAGGTTAACCACAGGGTTATCCATTTAGCTCAGGTTTTATTCGGATATAGCCTGGCTATATTAAATTTGTTTCTGAGCATTAAATATAGCGTAGAAGTATCCTTATATGTCTGGCTAATTTTCACTTTTCAACCAAATGTTTTTTCACCTGAATGCTAGATGGTGTTTCACTGACATTTCACCAACCTTTCAACACAAAAATGTTCACCGGGTATTGATTCAATTAAATCATACAGGAACTCTCTCAAACCCACTGATCTTATGGCCCTGTCACACTATTGCGTATCGTACTAGCGTATGCCAGCGTATGCCAGCGTATGAAAAATATCACTCATACGCTGATATACGCTGACATACGCTAGGGGTACGTTAGGCATAGGTTGTATACGTTTCAAGCACGGTCGCATACGGTGGCATATGCTGGCATATGGCGAGGCACAAAAAGTTTTTTAAGCATGCTTAAATATTTTGTGCGTATTCGGACGTATGGTTTATACGCTAAGCATACGCTAGGCATACGCTAGCCATATGCTATTTTCAAGAGCTTTTTGTGCGTATGAAAATTATTTTATGAATTTACATACGCAACTCATACGTTTCTCTCATACGCAATAGTGTGACAGGGCCATTAGGAAAATCTTGTCACATGGATTGTTACGTTGGACACAATGCCATCGAGCATTACACACTTCGCGGATCACATGAGCAACAGAAAAAATTGAGTCCGTCTCTACAGTGGCCCCCAACCCTGTTCCTGGAGACCTACCATCCTGTAAGTTTCCCCTCCAACCCTAACAAAAGCACGCCTAATTCAACAGGTAGAGATCTCATTGAGCAAGAATCAGGTGTGTCGAATTGAAGTTGAAATGAAAATCTACAGGAACAGGGTTGGGGACACCACCGCTCTAGAAGACAGAAAGAAAGACAGTAGGTGTTGTGCGTGATGGTTGTGCATCTCCTGAGCCAAAGCTGTCTCTGTGGCTACATCAGGCCCTGTATCATACTCTCAGAGCACAGTTTTACAATGGTCTCAGTCTATCATAAAGTGATTCTGATAAAGGATACAATAAAGGGGTGTTCGCTGTATTGCGAGATTAAGTCAAGATTAGATCAGAGATGATATAAAATATGATACGATTAGATTATCAAAAGTGGTCCTTAAAATACAGCTGATCGTTACTAGTTTTAGAATTTTTATTTTTGCTCAAACAGATGTAATCTCTTTGGCAAACAAACAGGTTATTTTCTTTGACTTTGCACGAAATCAGGTGATTGACCA
This sequence comes from Ilyophis sp. 1 JC-2022, assembly GCA_022702515.1. NCBI lineage: Eukaryota > Metazoa > Chordata > Actinopteri > Anguilliformes > Synaphobranchidae > Ilyophis > Ilyophis sp. 1 JC-2022. Next base: position 47,705,656 of record CM040406.1, read on the forward strand.
CTGAGGATCGTTAAAGATAAGATTATGAATGTTAATATGAATGATGTAACGTAACTTGTGGACTGACGTTGTGCAGACAGGGTATAGACATATAATGATACTTCTACGCTATATGTAATGCTCAGAAAAACATTTAATATACAATCCCCATTACAAGTTGGGACAGTATGTAAAATGCACATAAAAGCAATGATTTGTAATTTCTCTTTTACATACAGTATATTTAATCGAAAACAGTACAAAGAAAAAATATTTCATGTTTTACCTTCAACTTTACTGATTTTTGTAAATATACGCTAGTTCCGAATTTGATGCCTGCAACTTGTCCCAAAAAAAGTTGGAACAGGGGCAAAAATAAATAAATAAATAAATAAAATAAAAATAAAACTGGAAAGTAAAAAAAACACCTGTTTGGAAATCCCACAGGTAAACAAGTGATGCTATCCTGACTGGGTATAAAAGGATATCAAAAGACTCTTGATATCTTATTTTCAGGTACTCTTACAACCGATACTATAACCTCTCTGCATTTGAATGGATCTCTATGGGAATTGGGGGGTGGGACTAGATTTAGCTGTGAATTACATTAGAATTGTGTGGAACCCATGGTTGGCTAAATTGCTCTAAGTCATCAAGGGTCTGCGGTATCAAATCAGCCTCAAACTATCACTCTGCTGCCAGATATGCAGTAGATATGGATGGATCACTTGAAGGGTTGTTTCTCCTGACTTATTTTTCAATAGAGTTCAATAGGAAAATGAGTCAGGAGAAACAACCCTTAAAGTGATCCATCCCTATCTACTGCATATCTGGCAGCAGAGTGATGGTTTGAGGCTTGTTTGATACCTCAGACCCTTGATGACTTACAGCCATTTAGCCAACCATGTGTTCCACACAATTCTAATGTAATTCACAGCTAAATCTAGTCCCACCCCCCAATTCCCATAGAGATCCATTCAAATGCAGAGAGGTTATAGTATCGCTTGTAAGAGTACCTGAAAATAAGATATCAAGAGTCTTTTGAAATCCTTTTATACCCAGTCATGATAGCATCACCTGTTTACCTGTGGAATGTTCCAAACAGGTGTTTTTTTAACTTCCCAATCTTTTTTTTGCCTCTGTCCCAACTTTTTTGGAACGTGCTGCAGGCATCAGATTCGGAATTAGCGTATATTTACAAAAATCAATAAAGTTGATAAGGTAAAACATTAAATTGCTTTTCTTTGTACTGTTTTCAATTAAATATATGTAAAAGAGAATTTATAAATCACTGCTTTCTGCTTTTATGTGCATTTTACATGACTGTCCCAACTTTTTTGGAATTGGGGTTTGTAGTATGATAGCTATGTTAGCACTATCAGATGAAGTGATTTTGCGCGATTAAACTTGTTTGTGAGAATGTAATACAGTGTACCTATATCTCTTTCCATACGCAGCGGTCTTCTTTAGTACTCCTCAGCATTCACATACACATTTGAGATTTTAGGCATTTAGCTGACACACTTATCCAGAGTGACCTATACAATTAGTGCACAAAAAAAGGCCATAAATCACCAACATGCCAAGTAATGGACGGGCCATAACACACCAGCGATAGGTGAAATCTGTGACATTTTTGGATGCACACACGTGAGTTGTGGAGGTTCATTGACCTTCTCCACTACTACATGACCATAGAAAAGTAAAACCTTTGACAGTACTAGATGTGCTTGAATTAAAGATAGTGCCAAAGTGAAAGGAGAGATCGAGAGAGGAGTGACATCCTCAAAACTCGTACGATGCTGACTCAATGCAAAGCCACCTCTCACACTGACACAGATAAGATTAGAGTTTATGGATGTGACAAACCCACACGACGCCACAATCTGTTAATGTTCAAAGACTGAGGACACTTTTTTTCATGTGTAAGAGAAAATGTTCTTTTCCAATTGTGCATTAAAACTCACTTGGTAAGAAAGAGACTAAAGAGGACCTCATGAGAAACAAACATTCTGTTCATTCCTCATGCTATGTTGTTGTTGTGATTAGATATCCGCATCAGTCAGTAAGGGTGTGCGCAGGCTACGTTTGAGCTGACAAGAACGGTTGACGTCACAGGAACGAACATCTTCTTTATGTCTCTAAAAAGCTGTGTCATTTTCTGTTCTATGACGTGCGAAACGGCAAAACAAGAACTAGCTATCTTAACGGTCAAGCTAAGCCCGCTGACCTCTGCATGAGGCAAAGGCTCTGAGGGGGTTGGGTATTAGGGAACGCCTATGCTTGTGTGTTAAGATATATATATTGTGTGCATTCTCTGAGGAATCAGAGGGCTTCACTTAGATTCTGTTATTTCTGCTTGCAAGAGAAATAAAAGTCTTATTGTGTTTAATTCTGACTCTGCTGTGGAATCGTATTTGGTATGATTTATATTCACCTCTGGTCCAAAGATAAATAGAATTTCCATGACACGTTAGCCCTCAAACCTGTGATTCTTATGTTAGTCCCCACACATGTGCAACTGCAGGTTAACTCCGCAGATGGCTGTAGTTAACCCTGCATTCAATTTCAGGCTGCAGGTGAGAGTTCTGTAAACGTGAGAAGAGTTAAATCAGATCTCAGACCTTTTCAGATCTGGTTATGACCCTGAACACATACACCTATGTCTTGATTTACTAAGACCCTTAGTGTGTGCAAAAACCTTTAGCACACACAAGACCAATAACCTGACCAATGATTGGTCATGGTATTTGTTTTGCACCAATCATTGGTTGTGTTATTAGTTTTGCGTGTGCTAAAAGGTAGGAAAAGAGGAGACCAACCAATATGTACATGGACCATATTACAAATGTGAGCAAATATTAGGAGGCTGGCCTGGATTTGGTTAGCCACCAATCAATCCAGTTAATTTATGTCATCCGTTGCCCTGGAGATTGCCTCTCTGGCCACAAACCCTCACCAGATCATAATAAAGATAACCGTGGTTACTGTCAATCACTTCAGACAGATAATTTGAGTCATTGTGCAATTGGGCTACAGCTCTTCAAGGTCAAAGACTTTGAATACGACAAAGCGAAACAGCATATTGCTATCGTTCCCTTGCAGCTGTTTAATCTCTGTCCTTAGTCAATCAAGATAGACACCGTCGCTGCAGTCACATGTAGTTTTAGCCAGAAGCGCGCAGAAGGCTATCTCTCCTGTTAAACCATAATAATAATAATTATTATTATTATTATCAGTGTCATTATTTGTATTATTATTATTGTTTTATTCAAATAGCACTTTTCTTAAAATAAAGTTTACAAAGTGCTTCACACAAAGGTTAAAAGAAGCTATTTAAAACAGAGTACAAAACCAACAGCAGGCACACAATGTACATACTGTAAGTACATTACCAAACCATTACCATTTATACATCTACACCTGTGATTTCAGCAGTCATTTTGTGCTATGAGTCATAAGACAGGGGCGCTGTGGGTTTTGAAAGCAGAAATAATTGGCATTTTTTTTATTTCAGGGTGGCTGAAATAGGTTGTGTCCAGTGGCCTCCTTGCAGTGTATCGAAGAGGATTTTGAGGCTGTAGCCACTTACCACGACTTGTGAGCGGTGTGCTTGTTGTTAACTTCCAGAGTCTATGAATATGGCTATGACCTCCTCCCCTGCTTCAACCCTACTTCTCCTGCCACCTCCCTGGGTGTGGAGGCCATTTTGTTGCTTTTGGATGGAAATCCACAATGGAAAAATTAGTTCAGAGAAGGTTGTTTTTTCTTTTAGCATATTTGTGCCAAAAGGCTGTGCTGTTTCACCTCTCCTAATGTTTTGAGGTGAGTTCTTAACCCCTTTGTGTAGAGGCTTAATTTTACCCATGTTCACCCTCTTATGTACTGTTCTGTTTATAGCTGTATAACTCCACAGATGTCAACTTTACACAAGCACCAATAATGGCTTAGATTACAGAACCATGTACCATGTATTATCGTGCCTTAAATTAATTTATTTTCAGAATTCAGGGCCTGCGACACAATGGGGTCTGAGCAAACAGGTTAAGTACACCTGTGTGCTTTCTCATGTTGACGACCTCCCAGCTAACTGGTACGCTAAGGGTACCCCAGTTTACTGCAGTAAACATCTCCCACTGTACACCAAAGCACATGACAGTCACCCAGACATTTTTCAACATTGTAATAATTTTTTTCCATATGCAATTACTGTAAAATTAAAAGCAAAAAAAATGATGTAGCACTGTGTTTAACTAACGAGACACATATATCTGTATTACCTGCATTGTGAATCAGCAACAGTGCTATAACATATCTGACAGTAAAGCTATCCTGTATTGTGCTCAATACTGCCTCCCTGTGGGCTAAAATCAGTTCAGCAGGGCAGTCACAAATTGTCAGAAATGTTAAGGATTGATGGTAATGTATCTGTGCTACAAGATACCAAAACATACCAAAACAAATACCATGGTAAAGATTAACTTGGTCGGTGGCTCACCTGCTCTACACTGACATCTTGGCCTAGCATCCAAAGACACCATCTATGCAGGTTTGGATGCAGTCATAGCCTTGGAAGGCATGGTCAATGTCAATCATTACTTAATGGAACTGAGTGAATGTTTATATTTACCCCCATATTAAAGCATTTATTCCCAGCAGAGCTGGATGTCCTGAAGAGGACGAGTAGTTTGAGAAGCATGGCACCAAAATTAGCGATACGCCATCATGGCCTTCTCAGTCACCTGATCTGAACACAAATGAGCATTTATGGGATCAACTTACATCCACTTACATCAACTAAATGTGAGTTGGCTGACTTTCACACGGAAGAGTGGTGTAGTGTTCCTCACTGGCACACTCTATCAGTGCATATAGGGCCATATATAGTGAATTGCGTCCCTTTTCTCAGTACCAGTACATTGGCAAACCCATTAAATCACTAAAGAACATTAGCAACAATTCAATTAAATAGTGAAAAGTGGACTGCTTTTCAGTTAAAGAGCTTGTCATGCTGGACATGGGAATTCCCTGATCTCTGCAGTAGTATTATGATTATCACACGACTAATAAAGACGTTTCATCACGAATATGTGTTGAAAAGATTGCTATTGATACTGAAAATGCTCTCAGACTAAATTGGCAGAAATCTATTGTTAGCTGCTAATAGCTCTTAACCCTTGTGCGGTGTTCATGTTTTTGTTATTAATCCAGTATTCACGGGTCTGGTGGACCCACAAAATTATTGGGTTTTCAAAACAATACAGCCATAACAATTTATGTAAAAATACTGAACAGATATTGACTTTATCTCAATTACAAGCAATATAGAGTGCATATATTTAATATTGACCATTTACCTCTGCTAGATCACATGTATCAATAAAAGTGATATTTGTTTTTTGTGATAAAATGAGATTTTTGCAAAAAAAATTATAATCAAGACATGGGAGGAATAAATCATGTTTATCTTGAACAAATATAGATGAAACAAAGTTTGCCTCACTATTGATGTTTATTGCTTTGAACTGAACAAATTGGAATGACACATTTTGAACACAAATTCATGATGGTCTACACACCACATGAGGGTGAGCAGAGATTATTTTTGCCATACTAATCGATTGTTGTAAGTAGCCACACATGCAAAGCTATTTATTTGTTGTGTCCCTCCCCCAATTTGCAAGTGGGGTAGAGTGTGAGAAAATATTCAATGTTTAGATCAGAGAGGGGTATACTACGAAGCGAGATTAAGGGGATAGCGAGCTAAATTAAGCTTCAACCCTGGGTTTTCTGTATCACGAAGCCGACTCACTTTTAATCGGGGTGTATTACCACGGCAATTTACTCTGCATGGCTAACCTGCTCAGGGGCAGGTTATGTTCAGGATAACAGATTGAAACATATAAAAGCACCAAAGGATTCCGTAGAGATATGAGTGGATACTGAGGGAATCTCTTCACAGGGCGAGATTAGTGAGTTCCGAAAAAGTTCCAGAAAATGCTTGAGAAACTAATTTTTATGAAAAAACGTTGATGTGATTATTTCAGCAATATCTTAAACATGCTGTATCAAGTTTAAAGTTTAGAGCTCCAGGATGTAGCTAGTCATACAGTTGTCACATTAGAAAGAAACTGTATGACAATGTACTGAGAGTATAGATGTATTTGTAGAGTGGTAATGTGAATAACGTATTAACTAGCCTAACAAATTTAACCTACATGATGAGCATTTTTTTTTTCTTTTTTTTACAAAAGCTCCTTCCTGGCTTTGTTGGAGGCAACGGTATTGCTTTTTGCTCATATGATTGTTTCATGTTCTTATCCGTCCATTATAGGCTATCTGTCCGTATCAGTTTTTTATCCCCACAGGAGAGAAATACGTTGCTCGTGCTGCACCGCTATAGGCTCGTTGTTGCAGACACCGCCCCTTTTATGGGAACGCGCACGTACCGTGATTAATAAAGCCCGTGTTCACTTGATAACCACGTTCGTACTACCGGTTAAGCCAGATTGTGGTGTTTATGCTTTCTGAAGCCAGCTGACGCAAAAAAAACCTGGCTATGATAAGCTTAATTCGTAGTATACCCCCAGGGCTGCCCAACCTTGTTCCTCGAGATCTACCATCCTATAGGTTTTCACTCCAACCCTAACAAAGCACACCTCATTCAACAGCTAGAGGTCTGATTGAGCTGCTAATTAGTAGAATCAGGTGTGCCAAATTAGGGTTGAAATGAAAACCTACAGGATGGTAGATCTCCAGGAACAGGGTTGGGCAGCCCTGGTTTAGATTGTTTTGAAATAACATTGTGCAGGTTCCCGCAAGACTTTGTGTCGTGTCACACACTACGGGTGGGTGAAGAGTACGGGAAAATGAGGGAGCAGACAGGTTCTCAGTGCTATGTTGAAACCTTGTGTGTGTGTGTGTGTGTGTGTGTGTGTGTGTTGGGTGTATTGGTGGAGGTTGGGTGGGTGATGGGACTAGGCTTGGGACATTTGTCCCAATAATGCCTATAAAATAGTGGAGAGGATTGTGTTCAATCTATGAAACATGCTGCAAATCTAAAGGAGCAACCACACACACACACGCACGCACGCACACACTCGCACGCACGCACGCACACACGCACACACACACACACACACACACACACACACACACACACACACACACACAGCAGGCCCAAGTAGTAGAAAGACAGAGTGAAGGTACACAGCAAACCTTTTTGTTTCATTTTTACTATGTTTACTTGTTTTCACCTACAATTTCTACACTTGTATTACCATCTGGTCCAGTGGACCTGAACACCACATATGCAATATAAATGTGTGTGTGGGGGGGGGTGTGCACTCAATGAAAATGTGTTCTTTTACATGTTCATCACAGAAAATGAGCCACGGCCAATGAGTCTCAGGTTGAAAAAATAATGAATTGTATTAATTAATTAATTAGTAAATTAATTATTTTAGTAAACATTGAATAACGTAACCCGAACACCACAGTTAGAACCGGAAGATAAGGGTTAAAACCGGAGGTGACGATGTCAATTTATCTTCCGCAATTCGGCATTAACATTATATTTGATTTTGAAATAACCTCTCTGGGTTGTATAATGTCAAGTATTGTAAAATGTACCTTAAAGTCGAGCAGGACTTCAAGAGAGCAGCCTATCAGCTGACGAGAAAGGCGGTGCCAAGTCCAGCATACCGGATGTTGATATAGTCTGCGGGAACAGCTGAGAGAGAACAACAAAGCGCCGCCACAGTGACACGCGCAGGCATAGAGATAGACAGAAGAGAGGGAGAGAAGAGAAGAAATAGACGGGAGCAGAAGGGAACCGTCGACATAGACGAACTTTTTGAAGGGAAACCACTGTGGAGACGGAGAGGCAGAACTCGGGCCACACAAAGTCCAGAACCCGAGCAGCAAACGGGGAGAGGTGAGACAGAGGCAAGGTTGTCAACAATGAACGAGCCAAAATTGGTGGTGTTTTTGGGGCAGGAGGGAACACGATGTACAGCGGAGAGGGGGGAGGGTAACTTGCATACACTGGATCTTGAAATGTCCAACTGTTGACTTCGTGTAATGAAATAACTTGGATACCTGGCAGCTGGCAACTTTAAACATTCGACGATTGCTCAAATGTATTAAGCAGACAGGGCGCTTGTTCGCGTCGGCGTGTCGCTCCCGAGCCGGCTGCCTAAAACACCCCTGATCTGCTAACGTTAGCTAGCTAGTGCTAGCAAGCAATCATGCCGTTCATGACGCCGACGCGAAAGGCCACCGATAGCCATCTTGGTGACTTGAACTTTCGTGAGTCAGGTTATAAGTAGCTTAGGTAGTTACCCATTTCAAATCGCACCAGACAAAACTGTCCAATGTTGGTTGGATTTTGAATTATTATGATGCTGTGCGATGCCTTTGTTCACGCAGCCAATTACCGTGACGTTAGCATATTGAACCGAGACTACCTCATTCATGTTCATTATTAATACCGTAATCTTTCGTGTTTTGGTTGTATAAGACGTGTATTATTTAGTGTTGTGTTTGGTAATTAGCTAACTCCCTGTTGTAGCTTACCAGTCTTGCTACCTTGACGCTGGGCTATGAAAACAACTGTCTGCATTGACGCGACTATTTGTTTTGACGGCACGCTCGGCTTGTCTGGTGCAGTCACAGCAAGACACGAGGATCCGTCGTCATCGTTAATGTGAGATAGGCGACAATCACAGTACCACACCCTCGAGTGCATTTAGAAATGAAAACGCACAACTGTTATACAGTAAGTCAGTGTTCATGATTGTCCAGTTTGATTGGTTCAGTAGCGGCAGAGCTGCAGCTCTCGCGCAGTCGCAGTCGAACACGCGAGTGTCCTTGTTTTTAAACAGTAGATAAAAGGTAGCTATTTATACCCAGTCTGTATCTAACCGTGACAAGTCTGAGAGCGCCGTTTAAATGCGGAGACCGTATTGGATGGGCAATAATAATGATATGTTTATAAAATGGACATTTGCTTTGCTGATTCTTTCCTGTGTGTCCGTTTCTCGCCATCTCTCGCTGTCTGTGCGTTTGTGCATAACGCTCACTGGATTTGTTTTTGAGGAGACGCTAGAGCAGTTAAGGACAGAGGCTGAAGGGTATTTGGGAGGGGGAGGGGGAGGGGGAGGGGGGGTGTCTTTGGATCCTGTCCTCTAGAATGATGTTGGTGAGGGGTATAGACACTGGGGGCTGTCTCTGCCTTTTCTGCTTCAAGGCCTAATCTTTCAGCGTCTCACAGACGTCTCATAGTTATGTTGGTACTATAGAGAGACTACAGTGAAACGTCACCACGTGAGCGAGCGTGTCGCAGCCGTGTTCAATGCTGCGTGACCTGTGGCACTCACGGCGCTTCATTATCACAATCAGCATTGCCTCCGAGACTGTATCGTGTATCAACATGCAAAGGTGGGTATCCCTCCAGCACATACTGTGCAAATTGTGCTTAATATGCACACAGAAAATATGGGAGAGTGATGCTTCATGAAGCACTGAGATGGGCGGAGCTATGGTCAGTGTGTCATCAATCAGTGACTGGCTGATCTGAGCGAATGGGTGTTTTGTTACAGGTGGGACAGTACTTTGATGGCTTAGTCCAGGTTGGTGATGAACAGCGCGCGGTAGCTCCAGCTGTCCTGAGGATCACAAAGCATCAGTCATCGACTCTGTCATGTTGCAATATTGCGCTAAGGCACAGAGCTAAGGCACCTGTCGTAGGTAGCAGTGCCTTTTTTACTGCAGCCTGATATTTTGTGTAGAGTAAGCTTTAGCGACCCGCAGTTTGATATTTTGCTGTCTGCAGGCTCCTCCTGTCTAGGTCTGTAATGGCAGTCTCTCTCTGCGCAAGGTCTGTGAGGGCGGTCTCTGCGCAAGGTCTGTGAGGGCGGTCTCTCTGCGCAAGGTCTGTGAGGGCGGTCTCTCTGTGCAGCTGTCAGAGAGCATGCTGACTCATCTGCACCTGTAGGTAATAATACCAGCAGTGGCGCTATTAATAAAGCAGTCATGTAGAATGGCATAAGCCTGAATAGCACCAGGCCAGTTATAGACCACCGTGCGGTCTGTCCTATGAGGCGAGCTATACAGGTAATAATAGCAGCAGTGGCGCTATTAATAAAGCCGTCATGGAGAACAGCATAAGCCCGAATGGCACCAGGCCAGTTATAGACCACCGTGCAGTCTGCCCTGTGAGGCATGAGCGCTCGGTACCACTAACGTTGTGACTAAATCCCCAGACTCTTTCAAACACAAATCCACAGCAGGAGGCCCCGATATCCTCGCCAGACTGAAAGAACAATAAGTCATTTGTTGGTAGAGTAGTTTAGCTACTGTCTGTGAGTGTTTTTCACACTCTTTTTCTCTCCCTCTATCTCTCTGTCTCTCTTCCTCCGAGTGTATAGGTGTGTTTTAATGAGCTGCATGTGTTCCTGGTTTTGTTACATGTTGCATCTTCTCTTTGTTTCTCTTTCTTTGTTTTTCTATCTCTCTGGGGTCTTTTATCAGAACCCAGGGAGAATACTGGTGCCTGTACAGAACAGCAGCTGGCAGTACCACTGTGTTCTCAATGCCTCCTGCTATTCTGTCTGGCCAGCAGTTTGCTTGTTGCTTGCTCATGCTCACACACACAAATAAACGCACACTCACACATGCTCATGTACACACACCCCCCCCCACAAATAAACGCACGCACGCACACACACATTCACACACAAACAAACACACCAGCCTGTGTTGTTCTCTGTATCTCGGGAATGATGAAATGAGACGAGTTGTTTTACAAGTCAAGTCATTCTGCTTCCTACACACATATAGTGCCCTCCACTATTTTTGGCACCCCTGGTAAAGATGAGTAAAAAGGGTTATAAAAAAATTATCCGTTTGGTGAATTAGTTTAATCTCACACTGAAAAAAATAGAAAAATCCAACCTTTAATTGAAGTAAATTTATTATGAGAAAAGAAAATCCCTCATCAAGAAATTATTATTTTTAACAAAACCATGTGCGCCACAATTATTGGCACCCCTGCATTTAAAGCAATCATTTTTAATATTTGGTCGCATATTCTTTGCATGCCATGACTTCCTGATGTCTGTGATCCAACAACATCAAACAACTCTTGATCTCTTATTTTCTGGTACTCTTACAAGCAATATTATAACATCTCTGCATTTGAATGGATCTCTATGGGAATTGGGGGGGGGGGGACTAGATTAGCTTGTAAATTAATTACAGAACAGTGTGGAACACATGGTTGGTTGGGGCTGTGCTGTAAGTCATCAAGGGTCTGACGTATCAAACTAGCCTTAAACCATCACTCTGCTGCCAGAAATACAGTAGATATGGATGGATAACTTGAAGGGTTTCTTCTCCTGACTTATTTTTACATAGAGTTCAGTAGGAGAATTTGTCAGCATTTGTCAGCCTGAAAGGCATCCTCTCGGATCTCACATTTTGAGTAAGGAGCGTGCAGCCGTGCGCTGGGGCTCCCTGCACTGGGGCTTCCTGCACTGGCCTTCCTGCGCTGGCCTTCCTGCTGCTCGGCTCATTACGGGTCTCCAGGGGCTTATACTTTCCTTTAATCCACATCTTTATACTCCTTCATCAGTATTCATGAAGCACTGTCTGAGAGCCTGCATAACATATCACATAACCCACTCATGAGTGTCCCCCTGCAGGTCCCATCAGAGCTGAGAAAGATGGGGCGCATTTTCCTGGACCACATCGGGGGGACCCGGCTCTTCTCCTGCGCCAACTGTGACACCATCCTGACCAACCGGTCGGAGCTCATCTCTACGCGGTTCACCGGAGCCACGGGCCGCGCCTTTCTCTTCAACAAGGTACGTCAGGCCCCGCCCAGCACCCGCCCATCTGACGCCATGGGCCAAGCAAACTAACCTGCTGCATGGGAGTGCATGCTATATCAGCTTCGAGAATAGCGCACACGCACTGTGTTTATATCGCATCTCTCTTTCACCATTTTGATATGTACACCACTGCAAGCAGGCAGTGTAGCACAATGGTTAAGAAACTGGACTTGCAACATCATGGTTATAGGTTCGATGCCCAAATAGGGCAGTTCGGATCTCCCCTTTGAATTAATTAATTTCGAAGGAAGACTTCATTGAAGTGTTGAAGAGCTCTGATGTTGACACTGATGGGCAAGTCCAGCTACAAGCATTAAATGACTGTGACTGCAGTGTTTATTAGACATGGTGATTTTACAGCAGCTTTCTAACACTAAATGTGGTCACAGGTGATGATTGAAAGCAGGGTTGAGGGGGGGGATGTGCCGTCGAGCCCTTCGGGTCTCAGTTGAGTTTGTCGCCCCCAGGTGGTGAACCTGCAGTACAGCGAGGTGCAGGACCGTGTCATGTTAACGGGCAGGCACATGGTGCGCGACGTCAGCTGCAAGAACTGCAACAGCAAGCTGGGCTGGATCTACGAGTTCGCCACCGAGGACAGCCAGCGCTACAAGGAGGGTCGCGTCATCCTGGAGAGGGCGCTGGTGAGGGAGAGCGAGGGCTTCGAGGAGCACGTTCCCTCCGACAACTCCTGAGCCAATGGGCTGTTCCTCCAGCATCATCTCGGCTCCTCCCAGTCCCCGCTCGGCCTCTGCTTTTCACAGACACCGCTGGCTCCTGTCAATCAGACTCAGAGAGAGGCCAACCTGCCCCGCCCCCTTATCGACACACACACAGTTCATTAGAGGTACACACAGATGCACGTACTGTCATATTTACAAAGACTCGCGTAACACATACTAATCCACCACAACTACATAGTAGCGTAACACGCATACGTCGGTCCGTCACACGTATGCACACGAAATCGTGCATAAGACCGATATAAGGCAGCCCAACATGGCTATACACACGCCTCGTCCAACATACCTAAATGTATGCACACACCAGTCCACCATGCCTAAACATGCATGCATACAGCGGCCATACGTGGCTTCACACAAACGCATGCATGCAAGAGCATCCCTGAAATCTGCCTACACAAACATCTGCTACCGGGCATGTGCAGATATACACACTGTACATGTATTTGCACACAAAACACTAATGCATTTCAGACTGACCTTGGCCCAGACCTAAGCCAGCCATCTCTGCTGCCACTCACAGAGGGGGGAGGAGACAGGTGGAGAGGGGCTGATATTATTGGCTAAAAATTGTGATCTCTGTCTCCCATTGGTTGTCCTGCCTGTCACTCGGTACTCCAAGCCTCTCTGTTGCACCGTAACCTTGTGAGTGTCCTCAGAGTCTGTGTGTGCCAGCCAACTCTCTGTAATGCCTAATATTCTGTCTGTGAGTTACCATGACGAGCGCAGTCTGTAGTACTATAGGTCTGAACGTGCTTCAAGCCAGAGGCCGAGGATGTGGTAACGTCACATCACACGCCAAGGTTCGCTTAAAAAGACCCAGTTTTAGTCTGAAGAGTTGAATCCCGAATCCCGAATTTGGGCCTTGTGTGTGCGTGTGTTCTGTGTACCTGTGGGCTAGTGTTGTGCTGTGGTGATCCGTGTCCGTTCACGCTGTCGTAGTGCCTCGTCCAGCCGGCCGTTCTGTCACATCGCGCTGTGGAATGTAACTAATGGAGACCCGCTCTGGTCTTCTGACCCAACCACGAACACGCAATGCGGTCCATTCTGCTCCTACCACGTGCATGATCGGGACCATACACTTTATTCTGGGGGGAAAAAAAGAAAATTGTTTCATTAAAACTAATTTAATTGGTTTAATTTAAAAAGTATTATGAGGGGATATTGTTTTGTAAATGTAGCAATACAAGGTTGTTCGGAGACCTTTGGAAAAATGAGTGACAGGTCATCATTGTTAATAATTAACATATAGTTATACCTAAGTGGCCACTTAAGTTTGGAACATTGATTATATTGTTTAAAGGTCTAGCTAGGGAAGTCTCAACTTTTTTCTTGTTACGGTAGGGTCAGCCATCTTGGCTCAGGTCGGCCATTTTGGCTCAGTTTTCCCATCTGGAGAATGCGTTTTGAAAGGGGGTTTGTCTTGGTGAGGAGTCACCACTGGGGCTTGTTGTTTGATAGTTGCATCCTGTTTGATAGTTGCATCCTGTTTGTTCGCTTTCCTCTGTGACAATCCATTCTGGAGCCAGCGGTGTTAATGTGTGAGTGTGCGTGTGCGTGCGCTTGTGTGCATGTGCGACTTGGGGGATCACCAAGGCTTCAGAGCTGGGTGTGAACACACAACTCTCTTTCCGATGGGGAGTGTGAGCAGCTGTTTTTGAGGGCTGCTAGCTGTCTGTGCGGATTGGAAACCAAGCTGGTCTCCCCGCTCTCTCGATTGCCATGGAGGAGGGTGTTATTAATCTCATTTAGGACATCGATTAAACACCCCCACCACAAACTGCAGCACTCTCCACATTGCCCACATCAATGGATTATTATTATTATCATTACGCTATTATTATTACTGTTATAATTAGTATTATGGTTATTGAACATTTCTCTGGGTAATCGTTTTTTGAGGTGAAAATTAAAGCAAGAATGTACTTTTTGTTGCTGAGTTCTCTTCTGTAGTAATGATGGATGAATAAAGTGTGCATTTTGGCTGAAAGCAACCATCTGGTGTCATGCCTCAGCATGCCTCTAGGGGGAGCCAGGTAAGTTAATCATCTGAGCGGAGGACATCTACCTCAGGAACGTGGATATAGACGGAGCATGCTACACTTGACCCGACTGTTACTGTGTTCTACTAGCCATAGAGTCAGGGGGGAAAACTGCTTTAATCCAGGGCCGGTATTCATAAAGCATCAGAGTATTGCTGGTCTAAGGTTAGGTTTACGTTTTAGCTCATTATGGATAAGGTTAGGGTGTGGACAGGGGAGATCTGACCCTAGACTAGCATTCCTAATGAGCAATGCTTCATGAACACTGAGCGGATAGAGTGTTGGGTTCAGACATCTAATCAAAAAGTACACACAGCTTGTCACAGCGGTGATAGAAGTTTGACAGCTCTTAATACTGAATACTTACTCGGGTGCCTGCATTGGTTCATTAAACCGCCCAGTACAGCCTCCAAAACTGGCCTGACTTCAACGAGATCAGGTCTGCAGTGTTGTTTTCATACATGTGCAGTGTCTGTATGTATTTAATGTTCAATTCTGGCTTGGACCGCCCAGACTGGTCCAATGGCCCCATCGGCTTGTGGGATTTCTGTGGGCAGTTAGATGCCAGTGTTCTCTGTCTGACGGCAGGACAGAACATCCCAATTAGGAACGCATACTTGGTAGAAGGAACTCGCAAAGAAAATATGGATCCACTTGGCATATATTAGTATGTGTATATTAATAAATGTACACAAATCAAGTGCATGGAGTTTAATTAATTTTAACTGGTAATTCAAATTTTAAGTCTAATTTTATGAAAAACTTGTCCTTCATACTTCCAAAAGCACAACTTATGTCTCATAGACTTTAACCCACATATTTGATCACAAATACATGTACGTGATTAGAATGTTCTAACTGAACATTCTAATGCTGATTTAACAATCACTACTGGTAATTGAAAGCAATGAAGAACACAGAGTTAAAATAATTTAAAAAAACTGCTTTTCAAAGGGTTCATTTCCAGACACTTGCGTTTGTGTATATATCAGGGTAAGCTGTTAGATATTTGCATATTTGGCTGGGTCACATTGTTGCCAGCTGCTGCAAATGGCATCAGAATCCTTGATGTGTCAAGATGAGTACTCCGATGCCCTTCGCGTAAAATACCATTTGGGTAAGATTTACTCTTGAGAAATGGTAATCCAGCCTTTCCACCAAATCCTGATAGAGCTGCCTGACTGAGGCTGGTTGGCTGGCTCTTGCAGTCACCCTTCAGTTCGAGGGCACAGTAACTGCAGCTCCGCCGGTGGCCTTATCCATGATGGAGGCTGCAGTCATGGGTATACAAATGATAACTTGACCGAACAAAAAACAATACTCCCCACACCCCCAAGTAAACTTAAAATTGTATAGCTTCTCGCAATTGTCTGATAAGTATATTTATTCTATTTTGAGTACAGCTCTGCAAATACCGTGCATGCATACAAACCGTAACCTTACGGGAAGGTTCTGATAACTAATCAGTTAGAATAAGTGCATGATCTGAACGCTGGAGATCACTGAGTTTGTGTGTGTTGGTGCCAAGGAGAACACCGGCAAATAACGATTAGCATTTAAATGATCTTTATGAATTGCTTAATTACTAACTGAACATTTTAACAATAAAGCAGTAGAAAAAAGTTCATCCAAATTTCCATGGCACACAAGGGAAAAAGAAAGGGTAAGAGGAGGCAATGGTGGAGCTTCCGCTCAAATCCAACTCACAGTATAGGCTACAGCTCAAATACAGTGGACCAGGCTAATAAATGCTTCAAGAGATTGTTACCTGGACACAGGCTACGTGTATGTTATCATACGACCAGAGATAATGCACTCAAACAAGCTGAGTCTGAATTACGCACGGAAAGGGTATAACGGCTCGGGGGCAACAGTGAAAAACAAAAAAATGCAAGCATTTGAGTAATGTCGTTTGCTAGTTTGACTGGTCATTCTGGTATTCAAAACATTAGATTCAAAGGGCCACGAAAGAAGCGAGCAAGTGACACGAGAAACAAAGCAACCTAGCCACTGATGTGAGGCGAGGAATAATATTTTAGATTAAACAGAAAAGCGCTGTCATTGTGTTGCCACTAAAGGGGAGTGGAAAATGGAAATGATTGGGTGACAGGACAGGGGGATAATATGGGTAATAAGAGGGTATATGTGTGGCATTTCTCAGCCGTCGCTTTGGTGATGTTTCAAGTAATCAGCGAGTCCATACGCCTGCTGAGCATTGAGCAACGTGTTTAAAAAAATCCATTTTGAGCTTCCACGTCTACTATGTGAAGACAACGAAGTTTCTTGGAAGAATAGGCTACTACCTGCATCAGGTAGGCTAGTGAACAGCGTTTGTGCATCTGTACGGGCGAGAACGAGAAGCAACGCTCTACAGGTGATTTAAAATTTCGAAATCAAGCGATTTATTAAACTTGCATACGCCCGTCTTTGTCCTTTCGCCAAAACAAAAATCGTGGAACAAGCAACGCTGTAAGCGACCGGCTAAATTGTGCGGACGTTTGTGATGAAATGGGGCGCTACAATGGGAAAACATGCCGTCTGATTTTCATGTTGATACTGACAACGGTGTTCTTTGTGGCTGAGATAGTGGCCGGATACACAGGGAACTCTATAGCGCTGGTGTCAGACTCGTTTAACATGCTCTCGGACCTTCTTTCTTTGTGCGTTGGCCTGACTGCCGCAAGGGTTTCACGTCGCGCCGGATCTGGACGTTGTACTTACGGTCTGCCCCGGGCTGAGGTTGTTGGCGCCCTAGCCAACGCCGTGTTTTTGGCCGCACTTTGCTTCTTCGTCTCAGTAGAAGCCACGAAGCGCCTGGCCCGCCCGGAGGCTATCGCCGACCCTCGACTGGTGCTCGTGGTGGGCGCGCTGGGTCTCGCTGTCAATGTCGTCGGCCTGTTCATATTTCAGGACTGCAGCGGCTGTAGGAGAGGTGGGCGGCGGAAAAGGTCCCACCTAAAGGCCGAAGAGAAAGTAGGAGAGAACGATGAAACAGGTGCCATGAATATTATTATTATTATTATTATTATTATTATTATTATGTTGTTGTTGTTATTGTTGCTTCTGCGCACTCCTTTGAACATCCATACTTTCCTTTTTTTAACGTAGGCTATAATGCATCTTAATAAAATCTAATTTACGGCATCAATAATCTAAAATATTTTATTATTGTTTTCATGCTTCTATTGTAAACAGCCAAACCGCGGAATATATTCTATATATATATTTATGTTTAAAAACAAAAGCTTTTTGAAACGTGAAAAGGTGCAGTTTCACTTTGACGCACAAGTTTTCAGAGAACTGAGAGGAAAAGGAAAATACAGCCTAGTTTTAGATCAACAAAGAGGGCAGATCAGGTGGGGAAATCCCCCAGCTCATCACAACAGCTAAAAAAAGCCTGATGCTTTGAATAAAATAAATCAGAGACTTCTCTGACATCAACAGGAAAGTTCCCAGTGCATTTTAATATCTACAGTAGGCCCGTTTCCAAACTTCCCATACATAACCTGTCTATGAAGGGGTTCAGCATGTACAGTCAAGTGTAAAACATGGTCTGTTTATGTGACTGTTTCCGCATTGATCAAAGGCAGTTTTCTCAGTCAAAGCAATTGCGATAGATCTTTACCTACTGGTAAAAGTGTTGCCAAAATCCAAATATTTTACCAACTGAGAGCGCACGTGAAAACCTCTGAATGATCCTGTGGCCCACAGCGTGACTTGGCTGTTGTCATGGTGATAATTCCGCATTATGTAGGCTACTTGTGGGCTTGCGCAGCTTTTGAAGACAGAACTTTCTGGAGCTCTCCAGCTGAGAGAAACACCAACAAGTGTTCTAAAACTATATTAAAAAAAACACACGCACAAACACACACACACTCACACATTGATAAAGCTTCCGGGTCACCAGGGGACGGTGTGGTTGTACTGCCCCTGTCCACTGTCTGTGACTGGGTGTAAGTGGGTGTGGTGTGTCTTGGTTGTTTACACTTAAGTCTTATGTTCGTCTCCGTGTTATGACTGTGTGTCCCCGCCTGTACTGTCGCTACAGTCCATTCAGTTCAATTAATCACCATTTAGTTGTGGGCCAAGATGTTGCCAAAGCTTTGCAAATGCTTGCCACTGGGGTGGTACCCTACCCTATAGGTACATAAAATTGTACCCCTAGTCAACAATACATAATTGATTTGTGTCTTTTTTGCTTGAAGAGGTACTTATTAGTACCCATATAGAACATATAGAACATTATTGTTCTTTTAGTGTACATTTGGGAAGTTTGTACCATTAAAGAAGAAAAATGTACCTCCACTGTACCTTTATTTCTGAATGTACTGTAATGACAATGATCATAATAATATAAATACAAATACATTTAAGAGGATAGTAGTTACATTAGAAAGAAATACAAACAAATGAATAAAGCATAGTGATGTTATAGCACGTGTCTGCGTTTGTCAGTACCCGTGTGTCATAGTTAATGTCAGTACCCGTGTGTCATAGTTAATGTCAGTACCCGTGTGTCATAGTTAATGTCAGTACCCGTGTGTCATAGTTAATGTCAGTACCCGTGTGTCATAGTTAATGTCAGTACCCGTGCGTCATAGTTAATGTCAGTACCCGTGTGTCATAGCTAATGTCAGTACCCGTGTGTCATAGTTAATGTCAGTACCCGTGTGTCATAGTTAATGTCAGTACCCGTGTGTCAGTTAATGTCAGCACCCGTGTGTCATAGTTAATGTCAGTACCCGTGTGTCATAGTTAATGTCAGTACCCGTGTGTCATAGTTAATGTCAGTGGGCTCAGGAATCTGCGTTTTGGGCATTTTTCTCACAGACCTCGTACACACATGGCCTGTCTTGTTGGTATGCAGGTACTCCCGTGGGGCGTGATGTCACCCCCAGAGAGGAAGGACCGGAGAGAGAGGGTCAGCCCCTCAACATTCGAGGTACAGTACGTGCCGCTGCTTTCCTCCAAAAGGCTGTCGGTGACCAATTAGATGTTCCCACATTTGCAGCTTTGTCCCCGACTCTCTCCACATTCCTCTTTCTCTGCATACTGTATATGTACTTAGTACTTAGCATACTTAGCACGTCTGCGTTCAGACTTAATTGGGTGTGTAATCTCTAAATTGAGTAATAAACCAAGGGGGAATAAATAAAGCGGTGCACACCAAACCATGCCTTTAATGATATTGAGGAAAAAACAGGACTCTTCAGTTTGACGTTCATACGTCAGTTTTTTTCCTCAGTATCATAAAAAAAAATCATCGCTAAGGCGTACTTAAGGCATTGTTTGGTGTGCGGAGCCTTTGTTTTTTCTCTTGGTACATACTGCATACTTCATGTACTTAGCAGTGTACTAACATATGTTTTTAAACACCCCATTTACATTATACTTACAGAAGCAATTTCAGGTAACTGCCTTGTTGAAAGTACACAAGGATAGTGCCCCACTGGGGAAGACAACCTGCAATCTCTGAGTTACAAGCCCACATCCTTAACCATTACATCAACATCATGCCTCTGCTAAATCTATGCTTTATTTTCTGCACCCATGCTTGTCCTGCTCTCCTGTATAAACCTGTTCTTCCTGTCCCTGTGTCTCTGGCTGTGTCCGAATCAACAGCCTTCTATACTATTGAGTATGCTAGTTTAGTACACCGGATGAGAAAGTTAAGTGTGCAAAATGTTCTCTAAATGCAGCGTACTTAAAAACCCCAGATGAATACTTATTTTGGGGTTTTCGCTGATAATAGTAATAATAATAATAATAATACATTTTATTTATAATGCACTTTACATTAAAAGAAATCTCAAAGTGCTACAGGGTTAAAAACATAATACATAATAAAATACATAATAAAAACAGACAACAAAGGAAAGTCAATCAGGCAAATGCCTTTTTGAAAAGGTGGGTTTTAAAGTCCCGTTTAAAAGCATCCACAGTCTGTGGAGCCCTCAGGTAGTCTGGGAGGGCATTCCACAGACTGGGAGCAGCAGAGCAGAAAGCCAGATCCCCCATGGTGCAGAGCTTGGTCCTGTGGGGTTTTAGGAGGTAAGTGCCTGCAGAGGAGCGGAGGGGTCGTGAGGAGGTCTGTGGGGTGAGGAGTTCTTTGAGGTAGGGGGGGGCATTTCCATGAATACAGTGGTGGGTGAGGAGGGAGACCTTGTACTCAATCCTGAGTGGGATCGGGAGCCAGTGGAGTGATTTGAGGAGGGGAGTGATGTGGTCAAACTTTCGCACCCTCATCAGGATCCTGGCCGCGCTGTTTTGAATGTACTGAAGCCTTTTTAGGCTTTGGCCAGGGATCCCGATGAGGAGTGCATTACAATAATCGAGCATGGAGGAGACGAAGGCGTGGACGAGCTTTTCCGCATCCAGAAGAGTGAGGGTGGGACGGAGTTTGGCAATGTTTCTGAGGTGGAAGAAGGATGTTTTGCAGAGGTGGTTAATGTGCGTCTCGAAGGAGAGGTGGGAGTCCATTTTAACACCCAGGTTGGTGACTGTTGTGGAGAGGGGTATGTTTTGGCCAGAGAAGGTAATACTGGTGATGGGGGATGAACGGACCTGGTGTGGAGTGCCAACTAGGATGGCTTCGGTCTTGGAGCAGTTTAATTGAAGGAAATTAAGCTTCATCCACGCCTCTATCTCCTCCAGGCAGGTGGTCAAAGTGGATAGTGACAAGGGTGCAGAAGGGGTGGGGTTTGTTCTTAAATACAGCTGTGTGTCATCAGCATAGCAATGGAATGAAATTCCATGCCTGCTGATGACACGGCCGAGGGGAAGCATGTAGAGGGTGAAGAGGGTGGGGCCCAACACCGATCCTTGAGGGACACCGCAGGTGACGCTGTGGGTGCGTGATTTGGCCTGTCCTAGGGCAACATACTCAGTCCTGTTTGTGAGGTATGATGTAAACCAGGTGAGGGCTGTGTCTGTGAGGCCAATGGTGGAGTGCAGGCGGTGAAGGAGGATGTTGTGGTCCACGGTGTCAAAGGCAGCTGTGAGGTCCAGGAGGATGAGAAGTGATGGGGAGCCGGTATCTGCTGTCATCAGGAGGTCGTTGGTGACCCGAACCAAAGCCGATTCTGTACTGTGTCCAGGGCGGAAACCAGACTGAAATTTCTCAAACAGACTGTTATTTTGTAGGTGATGATGAAGTTGCGTTGAGACTGCCTTTTCTAATACTTTGGATATGAATGGGAGGTTGGAGATTGGTCTGTAGTTTGCGAGAATGTCAGGGTCCAATGTAGGTTTTTTAAGGAGTGGTTTGATGACAGCAGTTTTCAGTTTAGGTGGGACATGGCCGGACTGAAGGGAGTGGTTTATGACAGTAGTGATGAGTGGACTAATAGCTGTGAGATTTGACTTCACCAAAGCTGTGGGGATGGGGTCCAGGACACAGGTGGATGCCTTCATTTTTTTGATAATGCCCTCAACCTCCTGATGTGATCCTGATGTAGTATGGATGTCGCTAAACACTTTGCAGTAAGCAGTACACAATATACTTGTACACAGGACGCAGTAGATAGGGCTTTGAATCAGAGCAACGTGCAGTATGCTAATAAATATCCTCCATACTATTTTCCATTCGGCGGTTTTTTGGGGGGGCAACTGGTGTGACTGCCCCAGGCCCCACACTTCACAGGGCCCCGCGGTGAGAGGGGAAATTAATTTAAAATAATAACAATTTTTTATTTTATTTTTTATAAAATAATATTGATTTAAAATAGCCTATATATCTTCGTGAAGCACGCCCAGACACACGGAAATACATTTAGCCTATATGGCATTTTGGAAAGTTGATGTTTCGTGGGGATTAGCTATAGGCTTATGTCCCTACGCTGCATAGCTACCTGTACCTATTCATTTTTTCAATTGTTTTAAAAAGTAGTTTTTTTTTTTTTTGAGTTGGGTGGCAACTGGCAAAGTGGCAAGCTCAAACAGCAGAGACTGAGACAAATTCCGTAGTAGGCTACAGCTCGGGAGCGTAAAAAAGAAACAATAAATATTTCTGCGACCAAAATGTTTGATGTACTAAGTATATCATCCGGGGGTTTTAAGTATACTACATTTATAAAAAATTTAACTTAACTACTTTCTCGTCCAGTCTACTCAACAAGCATACTGATACGAGTATGGAAGGGTTCTGATTCGGACACAGCCACAGCCTTTGTGTGCCCTCTGAGCTTGAACGCCCTCTTCTGGCCACGTTGTGTCCTGCAGGGGTTTTGCTCCATGTCCTGAACGACGCCCTGGGCTCGGTGGTGGTGGTGGTAGCCTCGGCCCTGTTCTACGTGTGGCCCCTGGGCCCTGAGCAGCCCTGTAACTGGCAGTGCTACGTGGACCCCAGCCTCACGCTGCTCATGGTGGCTATCATTATGTCCTCTGCCGTCCCCCTCCTGAAAGAGACCACCAGCATCCTGCTGCAGATGAGCCCCCCCGACCTGCAACTCGACACCCTCTGTGAGTCGTTACTGAAGGGGGCGGGACTCTCTCTCTCGCTCTCTCTCTTTCTTGTAACTCTGTTACTGAAGGGGGTGGGACTCTCTCTCTTTCTTTTTCTCTCTCTCTCTCTTTCTCAAATCTGTTACTGACTGGGGATGGGTCTTTCTCTCTCTCTCTCTCTCTCTCTCTCTCTTTCTCTCCTGTAACTCTGTTACTGAAGGGAATGGGTCTCGCTCTCTCTCAACTGTTACTGAAAGTGTGCTACTATACTTTATATGTGCTACTATAGTGGGTAACACGCATAACGCACAGGGGTTGCTAAGATCACGTGATAACCACTCCCTTTCTGACAAGAAGCAATATTGGGACCTGTCCTGGTATTTTTGATATAGGTGATTGTTGCGCTCCAAAGTAAATTCACAGCAACGTTCTAATGGAAGTTTTGTTATTAACCGAAAAAGGGTACTGTCGCCACGCCAAACTTTCTTACCGTAAGGGTCGCAGGTTATATAACAGGAACATAGTGACATTGAGCTGAACCATCAGTACAAACCCACCTTGAACGTTTCAGGCACCCCCCACTCTAACACAATAAGCTATTACTTCCAAACCCTGAAAAGCTGCCGGATGCTGTATTAATTCTGTTAAAAACTCCAGTACGGTAAGTTAAAATATAAACGTGGTTCAAACCCATTAGGCCACTAGTCAATAATCAACAGGACCTCATACTTATCACAGAGTGAAGTAGCTGCAACCAAAGCTAAACTTTGGACAGACAGCTTTTGTCTTGTGTTCCATACAACCACACACCAGCTCCACAGTTTTAAAGTTCACTTAATACCGGAACGTGCCGGTGCCTGTGGCCGGTAGCTCCATAGGTGGACTGTAGACTTTAACTTTCCCAATCTCTAGCTCTAGTAGTGTTTTCTCACCACATTAGACACTTGTGTAAATGGCTTTGGCTAAAAGCTTCTGCTAAATGACTACATTTTACTAACACACCAATGCACATGGGATTGTGAGAGCTCTCAGTGCATCTCTCTCTCTCTCTCTCTCTCTCTTTCTCTCTCTTTCTCTTTCTCTTTCTCTTTCTCTTTCTCTTTCTCTTTCTCTTCCTCTTCTCATACTCAATGTTTAATCATTTTTTTATGTTTTTGACTCTTCTTATGCCCCTCCCCTCCCCTCCCCTCCCTCTCTCACCGTCTCTGCAGTGGAAGATTTGTCCAGGATCTCCGGCATCCAGAGCGTTCATGAGGTCCACGTGTGGGAGCTGTCCCGGGGGCGCAACGTGGCCTCGCTGCACATCAAGTGCGCGGACGCCTCCGCTTTCGCGCTTCTCTCTTTCCGCGTACGGCAAGTCTTCCACCTGGCCGGCGTCCACAGCGTCACCATACAGCCTGAGTTCGGCGAGGGCGGGGACGGCTCGCTCTGCAGCGCCCCCTGCCTGTCAACCGCCTGCCAGAGCAAGCTCTGCTGCCCCGGCCCTGTGCCGCCCCCCCTCTCAGTCTGCAACGGACACCACACGGCCACGCCCGGCCCAGAGGCGGCGGTAAGCACCCCTACCGGGGGGGAACGGGAGCCCCTGAAGGAGGCACTGGCCGAAAAGAAGGGGGGGAAATTAACAGCGTCATTTCTGATTGCGAACGGAGAGAGCGAGGTCGTATGACACAAACGCAAGGAGACTCGCTGACGAGTCCGCTCTCTCTTCCTCGTTCCTCCTCGAGTCGTTCTCTTCTTCCTCCTGTCTCACTCAGAGCGAGTCACACCTGCAAAGGACTGGCAGCCAACAACACTCCTATTGCTACTCTCTGAAGATACACGGCGCATATCCGTACCACACAAACACACCTGTGGATGCCATAAGATTGTAGAACCAGGGGAAATCACTACAAATAGTTTTGTTTAAACTTTAAACACTACTCGGTATGATACTACTTTGATCCAAACAACCAATACAATCGTACCAAAAATGGTGTTAGTACTTGTAATTATGATTTATTTGTCATAATTTGATATTCTATTCATGTTGTTATTATTATTTTTTTTAAACGGTACAAGGGGGAAATTCTTCTCTAATGCAGTGTTTTTTCAACCTTTTTTGAGCCAAGGCACATTTTTTACATTAAAAAAAAATCCTGAGTCACACCACCAACCAAAAGTGTTACTAATTAAGTGAAGTTGGATCATTTCCCACGGCACACCTGACGATCTCTCACGGCACACCTGACGATCTCTCACGGCACACCTGACGATCTCTCACGGCACACTAGTGTGCCACGGCACAGTGGTTGAAAATCACTGCTCTAATGCAACAATCAGACCAGTAGATGGCAGCAGAGGGCCTTCAGGGCCTGTGACCTGAGTTGCTCCAGAGAACATAAAGCGGTTGACCAATAATAATGCAAAAATGGAAAAGTCGTTAAGTAGGTGAAATTTTTTCGAAATATAGTATCATTTAAACCCCCGTATGATACACTCACTTCCAGGGTTTCACTGGCTGTGTCCAAATACGACCCCTGTTTCCTGTCCACTGTCCAGTCCACTCAGACCCCTGTCTACTATGTGCCCTGTCCCCTCACTTTGCAAGCAGTGTGCGAAAGAAATCCTGCAAAACTCAGTTAACATATGACGATTGTGAATGAAGATAGAATTAACAAAAATATAAAGAGTATATCGTAATATGACCCACTCTTGTACCATAGATATACATATACGCTCTATGTCTTTTACGCTTTTACTTCTGGGTTACTTACTGAAATTGTCGGATGAGTTCCGCAGATGAGTGTGCTCCTGAATCCCCTCAACAAAACCCCGGAAATAAGGGGTTCATCCTGGTATTTTAAGTGCTCCCATTTGTGAAAAAAAGTTGCCCACTCAAAAGCGGAATCAAATATGCGCCCTCAAAAGATTTATTTTTCTCTAACAGACACAGCCACTGAAAACATTCGGGAGCACACTTCAAGAAGTACACAAACATTTTGGTCGCGTAATTATGGCGTGAAGCTTTGTTTTAAAAAAATGAGGCGCAGCTTCGCTGACGAACAAAAACAATACAGCAAAATGACCTGCTTATGACACTTCCGCAGAATGGTTGGAAAATAGTATATTTTCTCGTGGACTGCACGTCGCGTGCTACACAGTCCACATTAAACAGCACACTTCTGCCAGTGCAGTGTACAGAGGAGACAGGGTGCAGTAGATAGGGCTCTGATTCGGACACAGCCTGACAGAACGTTCTGGGGGAAAGGCAGAGTTTGTATCTGTGAGAAAAAAAGAGAAAAATTGATTAATCTATCACAACAGATTTGCATTTTGTAATTGTGGATTCTGTTGTCCGTATAAGAAGCTACCAGGAACTTAAACCCATGACCTCAGTATACGGTAACACATT
Organism: Ilyophis sp. 1 JC-2022; assembly: GCA_022702515.1. Lineage (NCBI taxonomy): Eukaryota > Metazoa > Chordata > Actinopteri > Anguilliformes > Synaphobranchidae > Ilyophis > Ilyophis sp. 1 JC-2022. The sequence continues at coordinate 47,732,144 of CM040406.1, forward strand.
GATCACCACAGCGTTGGTCTTCTTTACCAGGGACTTAAACCCATGACCTCAGTATACGGTTACACAGTGATCACCACAGCGTTGGTCTTCTTTACCAGGGACCTAAACCCATGACCTCAGTATACGGTTACACAGTGATCACCACAGCGTTGGTCTTCTTTACCAGGGACTTAAACCCATGACCTCAGTATACGGTTACACAGTGATCACCACAGCGTTGGTCTTCTTTACCAGGGACTTAAACCCATGACCTCAGTATACGGTTACACAGTGATCACCACAGCATTGGTCTTCTTTACCAGGGACTTAAACCCATGACCTCAGTATACGGTTACACAGTGATCACCACAGCGTTGGTCTTCTTTACCAGGGACTTAAACCCATGACCTCAGTAAACGGTTACACAGTGATCACCACAGCGTTGGTCTTCTTTACCAGGGACTTAAACCCATGACCTCAGTATACGGTTACACAGTGATCACCACAGCGTTAGTCTTCTTTACCAGGGACTTAAACCCATGACCTCAGTATACGGTTACACAGTGATCACCACAGCGTTGGTCTTCTTTACCAGGGACTTAAACCCATGACCTCAGTATACAGTTACACAGTGATCACCACATCGTTGGTCTTCTTTACCAGGGACTTAAACCCATGACCTCAGTATATGGTTACACAGTGATCACCACAGCATTGGTCTTCTTTACCAGGGACTTAAACCCATGACCTCAGTATACGGTTACACAGTGATCACCACAGCGTTGGTCTTCTTTACCAGGGACTTAAACCCATGACCTCAGTATACGGTTACACAGTGATCACCACAGCGTTGGTCTTCTTTACCAGGGACTTAAACCCATGACCTCAGTATACGGTTACACAGTGATCACCACAGCGTTGGTCTTCTTTACCAGGGACTTAAACCCATGACCTCAGTATACGGTTACACAGTGATCACCACAGCGTTGGTCTTCTTTACCAGGGACTTAATCCCATGACCTCAGTATACGGTTACACAGTGATCACCACAGCGTTGGTCTTCTTTACCAGGGACTTAAACCCATGACCTCAGTATACGGTTACACAGTGATCACCACAGCGTTGGTCTTCTTTACCAGGGACTTAAACCCATGACCTCAGTATACGGTTACACAGTGATCACCACAGCGTTTGTCTTCTTTACCAGGGACTTAAACCCATGACCTCAGTATACGGTTACACAGTGATCACCACAGCATTGGTCTTCTTTACCAGGGACTTAAACCCATGACCTCAGTATACGGTAACACATTGATCACCACAGCGTTGGTCTTCTTTACCAGGGACTTAAACCCATGACCTCAGTATACGGTTACACAGTGATCACCACAGCATTGGTCTTCTTTACCAGGGACTTAAACCCATGACCTCAGTATACGGTTACACAGTGATCACCACAGCGTTGGTCTTCTTTACCAGGGACTTAAACCCATGACCTCAGTATACGGTTACACAGTGATCACCACAGCGTTGGTCTTCTTTACCAGGGACTTAAACCCATGACCTCAGTATAAGGTTACACAGTGATCACCACAGCATTGGTCTTCTTCCATGTGAGCAGGAATCAGGATTTACGCCAACAGAAACAGCAACTGACATTCCTTAGACAGAGACGGGAATGATCAAGCGGAAAAGGGCTTGAGCGAACGGGGTGAGAAAGGGGGAGAGGAGGGTGCGGTCAGGATCGAGGAGGCCGGCCACCTCAGGTCAGGAGGAACACTATTATAATGCAAATGATGCAGACACCCAGCCCTCCAGAGGGAAAATAAATAACTGGTTCTTCTGATTCATGCTCTTCCACAAATATCCCTGTTTTGGAGAAAATCGTCTGAGCATATGATTCTGCTCATAATAAGAGTGGGCAAAGCTGGCAGTGTGGGAGAAGAATACTGCAGCGCTGAGCACAGTCATATTTATAGACAATGAGTTGGTTATGATTACAGCCCTTGGACAATAACAGCTCCTGTGTGTGTGTGGGGGAGGGGGGGGGGGGCGTACGTATGTGTGTCTCACTCAGAATCAACAGCTACATTTCTTTTACCATGTATTTATGCAACCTCAGAACTCCATGTCCCAACAACTTGCCAAATGAAAGAGGCCATTTCATGCAGAAAAATAATGAGATATAACTTAAAGAAGACGCTATCACTAGTATTGGTGGTCAGTGAGGAATTTTGACAAACACAAACCTTGCAAAGCTTAACCACTACACTATTATATATTATAGATATATTATATATACACTATTATATAAATGGGATGTGTGTGACGGATGGGAGAAAACAGGAAAAAAATATAAGGAGGAAATATAAAAATCTTTTAAATTGTCACTTAAATGTTATGTACCAACTACCAGCTGAAAAGAAGAGTGATGTCTTCTTTGAATAGAAATGGTAAATTAAATTATATAAAGACTTACAGCAGGTGAATGTCATTATTGCAATATGTAATAACCTGATTTTGTTTACGCTTGTACAATATAAAACCTGTACAGTATGACAAACATTAGCACATAGGGCCTGGGCTTTCAACAGGGGGTCCCTGGCCAGACTTTATATGCAAGTACTATATATAGATTTGGAAATATTTTGAAATATATTTTTAAAAAATAAAAAAACATTTTAACATATGATGGGGATCCCCGGGAAGCCTTTCAGCCTGAATGGGGGTGAATGGGGATGAATGAGGGTGAATGAGGGTGAATGAGGGTGAATGAGGGTGTATGGGGGTGTATGGGGGTGTATGAGGGTGAATGAGGGTGTATGGGGGTGTATGAGGGTGAATGTGGGTGTATGGGGGTGAATGGGGATGAATGAGGATGAATGATGGTGAATGAGGGTAAATGGGGGTGAATGAGGGTGTATGGGGGTGAATGATGGTGAATGAGGGTGTATGTGGGTGTATGAGGGTGAATGAGGGTGAATGGGGGTGTATGGGGGTGCATGTGGGTGTATGGGGGTGTATGGGGGTGAATGAGGGTGAATGAGGGTGAATGAGGGTGTATGGGGTGAATGAGGGTGTATGGGGGTGAATGAGGATGTATGGGGGTGAATGAGGGTGAATGAGGGTGTATGAGGGTGTATGAGGATGTATGGGGGTGAATGAGGGTGAATGAGGGTGAATGAGGGTGTATGGGGGTGAATGAGGGTGAATGAGGGTGAATGAGGGTGTATGGGGGTGAATGATGGTGAATGAGGGTGAATGGGGGTGTATGGGGGTGCATGTGGGTGTATGGGGGTGTATGGGGGTGAATGAGGGTGAATGAGGGTGTATGGGGTGAATGAGGGTGTATGGGGGTGAATGAGGGTGAATGAGGGTGAATGAGGGTGAATGGGGGTGTATGGGGGTGCATGTGGGTGTATGGGGGTGAATGGGGGTGAATGAGGGTGTATGGGGTGAATGAGGGTGTATGGGGGTGAATGAGGATGTATGGGGGTGAATGAGGGTGAATGAGGGTGTATGAGGGTGTATGAGGATGTATGGGGGTGAATGAGGGTGAATGAGGGTGAATGAGGGTGTATGGGGGTGAATGAGGGTGAATGAGGGTGTATGGGGGTGAATGAGGGTGAATGAGGGTGTATGGGGGTGAATGAGGGTGAATGAGGGTGTATGGGGGTGAATGGGGATGAATGAGGGTGAATGAGGATGAATGGGGGTGAATGGGGATGAATGAGGGTGAATGGGGGTGTATGGGGGTGCATGTGGGTGTATGGGGGTGTATGGGGGTGAATGAGGGTGTATGGGGGTGTATGAGGGTGAATGGGGGTGAATGAGGATGTATGGGGGTGAATGAGGGTGAATGAGGGTGTATGGGGGTGAATGGGGATGAATGAGGGTGAATGAGGATGAATGAGGGTGTATGGGGGTGAATGTGGTTGAATGAGGGTGAATGGGGGTGTATGGGGGTGTATGGGGATGAATGAGGGTGAATGAGGGTGTATGGGGTGAATGAGGGTGTATGGGGGTGAATGAGGATGTATGGGGGTGAATGAGGGTGAATGAGGGTGTATGGGGTGAATGAGGGTGTATGGGGGTGAATGAGGGTGAATGAGGGTGTATGGGGTGAATGAGGGTGTATGGGGGTGAATGAGGGTGAATGAGGGTGTATGGGGGTGAATGAGGGTGTATGGGGGTGAATGAGGGTGAATGAGGGTGTATGGGGTGAATGAGGGTGTATGGGGGTGAATGAGGGTGAATGAGGGTGTATGGGGGTGAATGAGGATGTATGGGGGTGATTGAGGTTGTATGGGGGTGATTGAGGGTGAATGAGGGTGTATGGGGTGAATGAGGGTGTATGGGGGTGAATGAGGGTGAATGAGGGTGTATGGGGGTGAATGAGGGTGTATGAGGGTGTATGAGGATGTATGGGGGTGAATGAGGGTGAATGAGGGTGAATGAGGGTGTATGGGGGTGAATGAGGGTGTATGAGGGTGTATGGGGTGCATGAGGGTGTATGGGGGTGAATGAGGGTGTATGGGGGTGAATGAGGGTGAATGAGGGTGTATGGGGTGAATGAGGGTGTATGGGGGTGAATGAGGGTGAATGAGGGTGTATGGGGGTGTATGGGGGTGAATGGGGGTGTATGAGGGTGTATGGGGTGAATGAGGGTGTATGGGGGTGAATGAGGGTGAATGAGGGTGTATGGGGGTGAATGAGGGTGTATGAGGGTGTATGAGGATGTATGGGGGTGAATGAGGGTGAATGAGGGTGAATGAGGGTGTATGGGGGTGAATGAGGGTGTATGGGGGTGAATGAGGGTGTATGAGGGTGTATGAGGATGTATGGGGGTGAATGTGGGTGAATGAGGGTGTATGGGGGTGAATGAGGGTGAATGGGGATGAATGAGGGTGAATGAGGATGAATGTGGGTGTATGTGGTTGTATGGGGATGAATGTGGGTTAATGGGGGTGTATGGGGGTGAATGATGGTGAATGAGGATGTATGGGGGTGTATGGGCGTGAATGAGGGTGAATGAGGATGAATGGGGGTGTATGGGGGTGAAGGAGGGTGTAGGGGGGTGTATGGGGGTGAATGAGGGTGAATGGGGGTGTATGGGGATGCATGTGGGTATATGGGGGTGTATGGGGGTGAATGGGGATGAATGAGGGTGAATGGGGGTGAATGAGGGTGTATGAGGGTGTATGGGGGTGAATGAGGGTGTATGAGGGTGTATGGGGGTGAATGAGGGTGTATGGGGGTGTATGAGGGTGTATGAGGGTGTATGGGGGTGAATGAGGGTGTATGAGGGTGTATGAGGGTGTATGGGGGTGAATGGGGGTGTATGGGGGTGAATGAGGGTGTATGAGGGTGAATGAGGGTGTATGAGGATGTATGGGGGTGAATGAGGGTGAATGAGGGTGAATGAGGGTGTATGGGGGTGAATGAGGGTGAATTAGGGTGTATGGGGGTGAATGATGGTGAATGAGGATGTATGGGGGTGTATGGGGGTGAATGGGGATGAATGAGGGTGAATGAGGATGAATGGGGGTGTATGGGGGTGAATGGGGATGTATGGGGGTGTATGGGGTGTATGAGGGTGCATGTGGGTGTATGGGGGTGCATGTGGGTGTATGGGGGTGAATGAGGGTGTATGGGGGTGAATGAGGATGTATGGGGGTGTATGGGGATGAATGATGGTGAATGAGGGTGAATGAGGGTGAATGAGGGTGAATGAGGGTGAATGAGGGTGTATGGGGGTGAATGAGGGTGTATGGGGGTGAATGATGGTGTATGGGGGTGTATGATGGTGTATGGGGGTGAATGAGGATGTATGGGGGTGAATGAGGATGTATGGGGGTGAATGAGGATGTATGGGGGTGAATGAGGGTGTATGGGGGTGAATGAGGGTGAATGAGGGTGTATGGGGGTGAATGGGGTTGAATGAGGGTGAATGAGGATGTATGGGGGTGAATGAGGATGTATGGGGGTGAATGAGGATGTATGGGGGTGAATGAGGATGTATGGGGGTGAATGAGGGTGTATGGGGGTGAATGAGGGTGAATGAGGGTGTATGGGGGTGAATGATGGTGAATGAGGGTGAATGAGGATGTATGGGGGTGAATGAGGGTGAATGAGGTTGTATGGGGGTGTATGAGGGTGTATGGGGGTGCATGTGGGTGTATGGGGGTGTATGGGGGTGAATGAGGGTGAATGAGGGTGTATGGGGTGAATGAGGGTGTATGGGGGTGAATGAGGGTGAATGAGGGTGTATGTGGGTGTATGGGGGTGTATGAGGGTGAATGAGGGTGAATGGGGGTGTATGGGGGTGCATGTGGGTGTATGCGGGTGTATGCGGTTGAATGCGGGTGACTGCGGGTGTATGTGGGTGTATGCGGGTGAATGGGGGTGTATGAGGGTGAATGGGGGTGAATGATGGTGAATGAGGGTGTATGAGGGTGAATGAGGATGTATGGGGGTGAATGAGGGTGAATGAGGGTGTATGGGGGTGAATGAGGGTGAATGAGGGTGAATGAGGGTGAATGAGGGTGAATGAGGGTGTATGGGGGTGAATGAGGGTGAATGAGGGTGAATGAGGGTGTATGGGGGTGAATGGGGATGAATGAGGGTGAATGAGGATGAATGGGGGTGAATGGGGGTGAATGAGGGTGAATGGGGGTGTATGGGGGTGCATGTGGGTGTATGGGGGTGTATGGGGGTGAATGAGGGTGTATGGGGGTGAATGAGGGTGTATGGGGGTGAATGGGGGTGTATGAGGGTGTATGAGGGTGAATGAGGGTGTATGGGGGTGAATGGGGATGAATGAGGGTGAATGATGGTGAATGAGGGTGTATGGGGGTGAATGGGGATGAATGAGGGTGAATGGGGGTGTATGGGGGTGAATGGGGATGAATGAGGGTGAATGAGGGTGTATGGGGTGAATGAGGGTGTATGGGGGTGAATGAGGATGTATGGGGGTGAATGAGGGTGAATGAGGGTGTATGGGGGTGAATGAGGGTGTATGGGGGTGAATGAGGGTGAATGAGGGTGAATGATGGTGAATGGGGGTGTGTGGGGGTGAATGAGGGTGAATGAGGGTGTATGGGGGTGAAGGTGGGTGAATGAGGGTGAATGAGGGGTAATAGGGTGAATGAGGGTGAATGCGGGTGAATGAGGGTGAATGAGGGTGTATGGGGGTGAATGAGGATGTATGGGGGTGAATGAGGATGTATGGGGGTGAATGTGGGTGAATGTGGGTGTTTGGGGTGAATGAGGGTGTATGGGGGTGAATGAGGGTGAATGAGGGTGTATGGGGGTGAATGAGGGTGTATGGGGGTGAATGATGGTGAATGAGGGTGTATGGGGGTGAATGAGGGTGTATGAGGGTGTATGAGGATGTATGGGGGTGAATGAGGGTGAATGAGGGTGAATGAGGGTGTATGGGGGTGAATGAGGGTGTATGAGGGTGTATGGGGTGAATGAGGGTGTATGGGGGTGAATGAGGGTGAATGAGGGTGTATGGGGGTGAATGAGGGTGAATGAGGGTGTATGGGGTGACTGAGGGTGTATGGGGGTGAATGAGGGTGAATGAGGGTGTATGGGGGTGAATGAGGGTGTATGCGGGTGAATGAGGGTGTATGGGGGTGAATGAGGGTGAATGAGGGTGTATGGGGGTGAATGAGGGTGTATGAGGGTGTATGAGGATGTATGGGGGTGAATGAGGGTGAATGAGGGTGAATGAGGGTGTATGGGGGTGAATGAGGGTGTATGGGGGTGAATGAGGGTGTATGAGGGTGTATGAGGGTGTATGAGGATGTATGGGGGTGAATGAGGGTGAATGAGGGTGTATGGGGGTGAATGAGGGTGAATGGGGATGAATGAGGGTGAATGAGGATGAATGGGGGTGTATGGGGGTGAATGGGGATGAATGAGGGTGAATGGGGGTGTATGGGGGTGAATGATGGTGAATGAGGATGTATGGGGGTGTATGGGGGTGAATGGGGATGAATGAGGGTGAATGAGGATGAATGGGGGTGTATGGGGGTGAATGAGGATGTATGGGGGTGTATGGGGGTGAATGGGGATGAATGAGGGTGAATGGGGGTGTATGGGGATGCATGTGGGTGTATGAGGGTGTATGGGGGTGTATGTGGGTGAATGGGGATGAATGAGGGTGAATGGGGGTGAATGAGGGTGTATGAGGGTGTATGGGGGTGAATGAGGGTGTATGAGGGTGTATGGGGGTGAATGAGGGTGTATGGGGGTGAATGAGGGTGTATGAGGGTGTATGGGGGTGAATGAGGGTGTATGAGGGTGTATGAGGATGTATGGGGGTGAATGAGGGTGAATGAGGGTGTATGGGGGTGAATGAGGGTGAATGAGGGTGAATGAGGGTGTATGGGGGTGAATGATGGTGAATGAGGATGTATGGGGGTGTATGGGGATGAATGAGGGTGAATGAGGTTGAATGGGGGTGTATGGGGGTGAATGGGGATGTATGGGGGTGTATGGGGATGAATGAGGGTGAATGGGGGTGTATGGGGGTGCATGTGGGTGTATGGGGGTGCATGTGGGTGTATGGGGGTGAATGAGGGTGAATGGGGGTGAATGAGGGTGTATGGGGGTGTATGGGGATGAATGATGGTGAATGAGGGTGAATGAGGGTGAATGAGGGTGAATGAGGGTGAATGAGGGTGTATGGGGGTGAATGATGATGTATGGGGGTGAATGAGGGTGTATGGGGGTGAATGAGGGTGAATGGGGGTGAATGATGGTGAATGAGGGTGTATGAGGATGTATGGGGGTGAATGAGGATGTATGGGGGTGAATGAGGGTGTATGGGGGTGAATGAGGGTGAATGAGGGTGTATGGGGGTGAATGATGGTGAATGAGGGTGAATGAGGATGTATGGGGGTGAATGAGGGTGAATGAGGGTGTATGGGGGTGTATGAGGGTGAATGGGGGTGTATGATGGTGTATGGGGTGAATGAGGATGTATGGGGTGAATGAGGATGTATGAGGGTGAATGGGGGTGAATGAGGGTGACTGGGGGTGTATGGGGGTGAATGAGGGTGAATGAGGGTGTATGAGGGTGTATGGGGGTGAATGAGGGTGTATGGGGGTGTATGATGGTGTATGGGGTGAATGAGGGTGTATGGGGGTGTATGATGGTGTATGGGGTGAATGAGGATGTATGGGGGTGTAAGAGGGTGTATGAGGGTGAATGAGGGTGTATGGGGGTGTATGATGGTGTTTGGGGTGAATGAGGGTGTATGGGGGTGAATGATGGTGTATGGGGGTGTATGATGGTGTATGGGGTGAATGAGGGTGAATGAGGGTGTATGGGGGTGAATGATGGATACTGTGGGTGAAAGGGGGTGAATGGGGTGAATGAGGGTGAATGAGGGTGTATGGGGGTGAATGATGGTGAATGGGGGTGAATGATGGTGAATGAGGGTGTATGGGGGTGAATGAGGGTGACTGGGGGTGTATGGGGATGAATGAGGGTGTATGGGGGTGAATGAGGGTGAATGAGGGTGTATGAGGGTGAATGATGGTGAATGGGGGTGTGTGGGGGTGAATAGATAGATAGATAAATACTTTATTAATCCCCAGGGGGAAATTCAATGCCAATGGCAGCACATCACGACAGCGTAAAATTACACAAAGACATTACACAAAACACAGGGAGAAAATAAAAAGTGCCACAATTATCACCATCATCATCCTCATTGTCGTCCCCATCACCACCCCCCAAGGTCAACTGTAGGCAGTTTCACTGCCAAAGTCTCATTGAGGGTGAATGAGGGTGTATGGGGGGGAATGAGGATGAATGAGGGTGAATGGGGATGTTTGGGAGTGAATGAGGGAATATGGGGGTATATGGGGGTCCCTGGATCAAAACTGGGGACCCCCATATACCCCCATATACTACACATATGGCAGTGAGACTTTGGCTGGATGGCATTTGGGTTCCAGTTAGAGTTGCACCCCAAGGGGTAAAAAATCAGTATTCTCTCCCAGTAAGGGCTCCACTGGCATCATGCACTGCGTTTCCATCTGCAACTCACCGCCACGCTGCCTTTGTGAAGGCGATAACTTAAAAGACGTTCCCGCCATTCATAGCGCTCTGAACGGACCACGCCTCAGTCCGATATTTCTGCAACTTTTCTGTTATAATTTCAGCCGCGGCACAATCCCAGATCCCCGCTGTTATCACCTCTCCTCTGGAACGCAACAAAAGACGACTTTTCCGAAGCCTGTCAGCTTCAAATTTTTCGGCGCCACGCGAGCACTCTTTCAAAACACACTCGGCGCGATGCTCCTTTAAAATGTGTCTGTAGAGTATGTACACTCAGTCGGTTTGGCTTTACTTCTCCGCTGTTTTGTCCCGCTGCTTCCACAGGCTTGCTTGACATTATTTATTTTATTGAAGTGAGATTCAGAGCTGAGGCTACTACTCATGGAATACCACACCCTGTGAATGAATTGTCCGTGTGATGTGATTGGTTTACTAATGAAGAAAACGACACTCTCACTGTCCTGCTCGTGGACAGGTTTTCAGGTGTTGAGGTGAGTGGCAGCTTGCCGTGTATTTTAGGACTGCACAGGCAGTCTCAGTGATGTGTCACCTGTGTGATCAGACAGGTGTGAACCTCTGGGACAGGCTGTACCTCTTGCAGCTCTCTCCCTCTCTGAGATAATGAGCGGCTTCTCAGTACTTGCTGCCAATCACCCCATCAGGCCTGGTTCTGAGCACCAAACTCACCCCTCTGTCCTCTGTAACCCCACTGGATTACACTATGATGTCAGATCAGGCCACTGAGAACCATGGACAAGCACAACCCTAACCCCCACTCTCCCCATCTCCACTCTCCCTCCCTCCATCCATCCCTCCACTCTCCTCACGCGACACTGGCAGACCTTTCATTCCAGCAATAAATTGGAATGGTGGAGGGGAGGATTGACATCACACGCTCAGCGTCTCGTTGCCAAGCGACCGGGGGAGTCAACAGCGGTTGCTGCGGCAACCCCGCCTCACCTCCAGTCTTCTCGGTCTCTCTGCGTCAGAGCCTGCCGAGGCATGGCCCTGCGTATCACGGCAACCCTGCGCACTCCAGCCTATTCAGCACTACTCCATTTGCACAGCAGTCGCAGCCCAGCGCCGCCTCTCTTTTCCTGCTCACCACCGCACTCCGGTGCAACAGGTCCCTCGCTTCACGAGCGGAGAGCGCGAGCTGTTAAGTCCTGTGTTTATCACAGGAAGCTCCATCAGCAGCGCTCTCTCGCTCTCAAACAGCTCTGCCCTTTGCCGTCCCAACCCGACTGATAATCCAAATATGGGTTGGAAATTATTTTATTTATTTATTTATTTTATTTTCCATCCCTCTAAATGAGCTCCCAAATCCAGATTTAGCTTTATAAAATAAAATAAAAAAAAGAAACTTAAAGTTGATCTCCTTATTAATCAGCGTGGAATGTGCTCAAATAAGCTTAACAGAACGCAGGTTGAAGCACCTGTAAAAATTAAATTTGATGACGTCTGAGAGGAATGTTGGGTTGTGGGTAACGTCCTGCTTCAACCTCAGAGCCATTTGGTTTGTGATGTTTTTAATGAAGCACTTTACAATAATGACACTATGAAATAAGAATAAGTACCTCATACTGGTATTGCTGACCACATGCTAAAACATTCCTTTCCACAGTCTTTACAACTATAGCTTCCCTCTACCAATGTAGCATGATACAAGATTGGCTGGAGACGGAACAATGTTCTTTTGATTAGTAAGCATCAAAAAAATATTTTTTGTTGTTTCTTTAACAAATGACTCAATGCAGTGGTCAGCCCACGAGCTCGGTACATGTAGCCATTTGTTGTGGTTAATTACGAGAGCTACTGTTCGCATTAATAGTGTAAGTTTCCATTTCCAAGTTTCTTTTTCCATCAGGTTTTTAATTACTTTTCACTGCCTGTTCTATAAAATGTACTAGTTTTTCCTGCTTATAATGTATCCTACTATAAGGGCCGAGCGAGTTTCTCTGGTTAAGAACAGCAGTTAGCGTGTAGCGTGAGAGCAATCCTGCAGCCATGGCGACGGCATGTCTTAGTCCTGCTCCCTTCCCACTTCACCTCAGGAGACATCGGCAAGCGGCAGATACTGCAGAGGCTCAATATAACGAGAATGTTCGCTCAGCTTCAAGGACTAGCGTTTCATTTCCTAACCCACTCAGTCTGCCTTAGTCAATGTCCGCCGTGTGCAGACTTCAGAAACATGTCATCAGATTCACAAGCCTTTTAAATGTGCAGGAAATCACTATACAGTCGTACAGGAGAAAGATAGGCCAGAAGTGAGACTTGAAGTGAGAAAACTGTGGTATTTTCATTTTAAACGGACAAACATTGCTCCGAAATGAGAAATGGATCCACTGGACTAGAAGCTAATTCAACATACAAGCACAAGCCAGGGATTCAGAGGTGCTGGGGAACATGTGCATCTTATTTAAAAAAAATATGTTTCAGAATGAGATCCTATGGTTGTACTGTGGTTGTGTTGGCAGCCTGGATTCTAAGTTGACCCTCACAGAAACTGGTTTGGTGGCAGTGTAGCAGAATTGCACTGGGTTTCTTGTACTGGGTTTATTTCAGGTTGAGCCAGGATGTGATCATTAGTTCATCTGACTGTAGGCTGGGGCCCATGAAGATGTAATTTGGGTCATTCTTGTAGTATAAAACGTGACCACGTTATCACCATTTCGCTTCTCGTTTTCCAAAACCGTTCTCTGCCAGAACGCACTGACCGTCTCTCCATTTCTCTCTCTAATGTTTTTTTTATTTTTTTAAAAAGACAAAAAGGTCAAGTTGTGTGATTTTTATTTTAGTTTCTACTGCTTCCCTCTGTGAGATTCTGTCACCCTTTGGTTGTTTACCATTTTAATTACACAATAAAATAAAAATCACAGAAACATTACAAAATTATATAGACACTATGTGACAATCAGGATGGCCTGGCGGTAATGTTGATATTTATTAACGGTACTGGGTTATAAGAGTAGTAAAATGACAGTTGATATTTGGAGACGGTGATTGAAAGGAATCTCCTCCATGTGAACACAGGGTTAACGGTCTCCCTGCTGAACGGTAGACACTGAAGTAGAGAGAGAGAGAGAGACGAGAGAGAGAGATAGAGAGATAGAGGCTAGGCAGTGACTAGCTGGTTAAAAACACATTTACCAGAAAAAAAAAAAAAAAAAAAAAAAAAAAAAAAAAACACATTTACCGTTTGGATGAAAGACAAAGACCAGAGTCGTACAGAGAAGCACTGGGTTGACCGTACACACATGCTAATGACAGGCATTTATTCTAATTCAGTCCATCACAGTGAATTGTCCCGCCCGCCGGACGGGGTGCCGATACAAGACAAGAACACAGAATATACAGGAGAAGACAGGAGCCTAAGCTGTGGGGGGAAACGAGACCTCCCCCCTCCCTTTACAAAAACACTTTATCTGCAGCATTAAGGAAGTAAAAATCGAAATAAGACAGCGTCATGTATACGTTACATGGGTTTATCGCACAGGTACTAAAACGCTCTATATCGCAATGGCTGAAATCGGTCTTCAGTGAGCGGTGCCAAAAATGGACTGAGGTAAAAAGCGGACGAAACGCCAACCACACCCCCCACTCCGTACCTTGTTTTTGGCACAATCAGCGCTGCTTTTTCAGCTGTCGATAACTAACATGGTTACGCGAGGCTGGCCGTGTCTCCATGGAGGTAGGGGTGGGTCAGGATTTGGACAAGTTTCCATTCCTAATGTGGACCCACTGCACGGTATGGCAGCCCCCCCCACACCCGTCCTAGTTTGAAAGGCTGGGACACGTAACGCACTGGTGGCTGATCCTTGGCCCCTCCACACACACACACACACACACACACACACATGGCAACATAGTCGCATACATTCTTTTTTGGGGGGTTCTGAAGGGGGTATGCAGATAGAACATTTTCTCCCGTTCTGTGAGAGCAGTGGGCAGAGAGTACGTGTGAATCAGCAGCACACACACATCCTTACGGTCTGTCTGCGCTTGCGTGTGTGTGTGTGTGTGTGTGTGTGTGTACGCGGGAGAGTTAGCGGCTCGGGGCCGGAGGGAGTCGCATACCAAACACACACAAGCAGATAAGCGTCCGTGTGTTCTTCTGATTCGCTGCCCCACTGGCTGACGTCAGAAACGTCCGTAGACCGTCTGGTTGGCGGATTCGGATCAAAGAGACTGCTGCGAGACGGGCGATCACATGGTCTCCAGAGTCCCGACGCGCGTTATCTCTTTGACCGGCGGGCTGTGGCGGCTCGCGCGTGTGATTTACATTCCGCGGCGGCCGCGTCGCGAACAATTGTGCGAGGAAATGAAAGCGCATTTGATGAAAGCCCTCATCCTCTCTGTGAGCCCACAGTGCTGTTCGGTTGGGGGGGGGGGGGGGGACCAGGCCATTCTCAGGTGTGAGGCTGGGCTGTGTCTAGTTGGTTCTTTACCTGTGAGCCCCGTCCGATTCAGACCCTACAGTACTGCTGTTGTTCCCTAACCAGTCTGACCACACTGATTACGCTCTGACCACACACCGATCATGGTCTGACCGCAGTCTGACTGCATTGACCATACTCTGACCATACTCTGACGCTTTGATTGCACTTTGACCACAATCTGATCGCACTAAAGATGCAGACCACACTCTAACCAAGCTCTGACCACACTCTAAACGCATTAACTATGTTCTGACCACATCGTTTGTGCTCTGACCACACACTATTGTGAGCAGGATAGGTTCGGCAGACATTCTTACGGTTCTCACCGCCCCTCATGGTTTACATGGGCAACAACTCTTTCTCCCAAGAGACCATAGGAGAAAATGTGTGTGTGTGTGTGTATAAACATGTGGGGAAAAAAAACTGATTGTTCCTCTAAAACAGGGGTGTCAAACTCCGGTCCTGGAGGGCCGCAGTGTCTGCTGGTTTTTGGTGCGTTTCAGCACAAGTGATTAATTTAAGTCACTGATTGGCTAAGAAGTCCACAAACCTTGTTCTCAATGCTTTAACTGGGTGCTGATTGAAAGGAAACCATAAATACCTGTAGACACTGCGGCCCTCCAGGACTGGAGTTTGACACCCCTGCTCTAAAACATTGTGAAATTCTGGACACAGTGAAGGCCAATAAGGGACGTTTCATATCAACAGATTCTGTTCTTTAAAAATAAACATCTCAATTTTGATTTAAAGCTTAAATTTCATTGCAATTCAGGTCTTCTTACATTATGAAAACAATATGGCTGACTCAATGGAAAGTGTGTACACGCGTTTAAGCTGCGTCGGTTACGAACGTGGCTATGCACTATGGCTGTGTTCCATTAATTAAAACAAATAAATATACAGCATGAAAACCTTCATAACAAAAACACTGAAAACCATAAAAAAACAAAACGTAATTGACTTAAACATTTTTTTTCTGCCAGAAAAAGAGCCGTGCAGATGGACGTGCCGAAGAGGAAAAACGGAGAGAGAGAGAAAGATGGAGAAACGGAGGAGTTGAGACACACATGCACGGTGCGGGGGGAAAGGGGCGACGCCCATACGGCGTGTTCTGCAGACAAACAGACCGCTGCTTCTTAAAGCACATTTATCCTCCCTCCCTCCCTCCCTCCCTCCTTTCCGTCCACCTCTCCCACCCCGAGGTAGCCTACTCCCTGAAGAAGCCATGCACACGCTCGGTCTGCTCTCCTCCCTGTCATTAGAGGGGTAGCCATGGCAGTACAGAACGGGATTTGGGGGGGGGGGGGGCTGGCGGAAGGGAGGCGGAAGGGGGGTGGGAAGGGGGGTGTGGGGGGCAGGGTGAAATCCTAAACTCCCACCTCAGCCCCCCGCCCCCCCCTCCTCCTCCCCGGACACGTCCGCGTTTTTCGCCAGAACCTTCCACGCCTCACCGTTTCTTTTCGTCCCCACCCCGGACCCCGCTCCCCGCCCAATGGCGGTGGCAGGCCAGCTCCAGAAACTCTAGCCCGCCCACGGCCCGCTGCTGGCCCAGGAAGAAGAGCACCATAACCAGGAAGTAGGCGCGCAGGTACGCGGAGAGGACGAGGCCGACGCAGGAGAGCGCGATGAAGGCGGTCCAGTACAGCAGCGACGCCGCCTTGATCATCATCACGCGCAGCTCCGTCTTGCACGGCGGGATTCGGCTGCGGCCCGACGCGTCGAAGTAGCGGCTGCCCGTGTAGAACTCGCGCAACCGCGCCTCCTTCTCCACCCAGCGCTCCTGGCACCAGGCCTGCAGCTCCTCCTCGGAGTCCGGCAGGCACGACACCGGGTAACGGCGCACGTGGAAGTGGATCTCACGCGGGAACAGCCCCAACACCAGGTGGCGCTCTGTCTGCGGGATGTTCTTGGGGTAGGCCACCGTGATGTCGTGGATGGCGTCCAGATTGTCACCTGAGGGGGCAGTGGGTACATCTGTCAATCAATAAGAAAGGGGTGGAGTCTGCGGCACAAGAGCGTAGCTAAGCAACGATTACTAAGCAATCTGGCGTTGCTCTTTTCTGTACCTCATTGAAACCCATTAAGACCAACAAGCCGTCCAAACAGCAGTCAGACATGCCGATTCACATAATTTCTGAATACGTTTACATCGGCAGCGAACTGTGCAACGATTATTAGCTAGCACATTTTTGGGTCGTTCTCTGAAACATACTCAACATAGAGGACATCGTTCAATCCGGCTTACACTACAGACAACCGCATCCCAACATATTGTAAAGATGCCCAACACACATTCTTCAGTCAAAGTCTTCAACCATACACAACGAAGTATGTGTGAAGCCTGATAACATTTGTGGCCCCATTTGTTCAATTTACTCCATGCCTCAGGTATTTATATCCTCATAAATACAACTGCACACATGTGAAGCACTTTGGCCATTATTACAGTGTATGAAAAGCACAATAATAACTATATTAATACTAATACCACAAGCACCATTAATATCATGTGACATGACACACGAATGAGTACAGACGTACACAGACGCACAGTTTACGTAGTGGATGCAGCAGGGCCTTGATATATGGCGTATTATCCATGACTTATATAAACCCTGTATGTCTCATTCGATCAGTCACGACACTCTGGCATTTGCAGCGAAATGCCACCACAGGAGCGTGATAATGTTAGAGACGGGATGGGCGAGTTAAGACCAAAGAAAAGGAGTATATAAGCAAACAGAGGGAAGAAAGGCCCCGGGCATGAGCATAGAAAATCAATCCTTCGGTTAAGCCCCCCTCAATTCATTCAATTCAGACACCTACTTTATGAGTCATTAACCGGCTTTATTCACAATACGGAAATGAATATTCCTGAAATGGTTCCACAAGTAGTCCGACACACCAGAGATATAATGAAGGATCATCTTCAGTCACTGCCAAAATTTTAAATACAAATGATTCTGCTCGACGATACCACACTACACATGCATTACTCCGTTCTGGAACCTTCAACTCTGAGTTTACATTCTTTCTTTTTTATATGAATAAATGATTCCCCCCACAGTGCATTCTGTTGAACGGCTGATCAGACGCAACACAAGAGAAGTTGAGACGGGTGGGTCCACTACTGATGGCCCTAACTAGCACGGAGGGGGAATTAAATTTAAAAAAACAGTAGATAGGACTTTGATTGTGTTTTTCAAGGAATGGTGAGCTGGTTTTGGTTGAGAAAGCATTTCTACCACACTGTAGTTTTACAATTATGTGCCATATCAGGCTGTTCATTAGTTCTGAAACCATTTTATTTGCATTTTGTGATATGAAAAAAATCTTTTAAAAATAAATAGTTTATTATTACTGTGGCACAAGCATCCAACAGCAGCAGTGCAGTCGAGGCTTAGAAAGGCACAGACAATAAGCGCGCACAGCTTTTAATCACGCCATGTTCACATGCTCATTTTTACACAACAGTTATCATTGTCAGCTGCTGGCCAGGTAAAGGGTCGCCTTTTTTTTGCCTTGCTGTCGCAGTTCAAAGTCTAGGCGCTAATTAGCCAAGCGTGCCCCTTGTGTGACTAGTTTTCATTTCAGTTAAAATTTTACTTTGCTCATTCTGCTCATCATCAGTGGCAGTTATCAATCCTCAGGCCTTCTCATTTGCTAATGGATATGTATGTTTAAGTTAATATGTTTAAGTTCATATTTTGTCATTTGTTACAGAATGCGCCTCTTGTTTTTTTCCCCCACGTACATTTGACTTTACAGTGCGTACTTGTAATAAGCTTTTTTTAGTTTTTGTGAAAAGTAGAACACTAAGCCTGGGAAACGCCGCCGCTCGCGCCTGGGAAACGCCACCGCCGCTCGTGCCCGGGAAACGCCAATACTGCTCGTGCCTAGGAAACGCCGCCGCTCGCGCCCGGGAAACGCCACCGCCGCTCGTGCCCGGGAAACGCCACCGCCGCTCGTGCCCGGGAAACGCCGCCGCTCGTGCCCGGGAAACGCCAATACTGCTCGTGCCCAGGAAACGCCGCCGCTCGCGCCCGGGAAACGCCACCGCCGCTCGTGCCTGGGAAACGCCGACGCTCGTGCCTGGGAAACACCGCCAGTCAGGCCTGTGAAACGCTGCCGCTCGCGCCTGGGAAACAACAGCCGCTCCCGTCTGTATTGCTTAGAGTCTCTCAGTTACGCTTGTTTATGTTTACTTCCCCAAAAAATGATGTTTGGTGTGCCAAGGCCGTGAGATTGTCACATGAATACTACCATCTGTGCCGTACGGACTGTAGTGTGGAAACTATCACCGGCTGGGCTGGCAGCCCAAAGCATTGTGGGAGTGACTCAAGAACGGGCAATTCCAAACGGAGGAGAATAAGAAACCGAAAAAGACGGGGCTGCTCACATTTCAAACTAAGCGGATAATCACTACATTTAATTCAGTACCTGTCTGACTCAGACTCACACCTTATCCTCTCCTCATTATGACTGATGGAAAAAATGAGTCATGATATCCATGAAGAAAATAAAACTGAAAATAGTGCCAGAATTAGTCAAAGGCCTGTTTTAGCACTATCTCTAAAGGATTAGTGTGCTAAAGTCAAGGGTTTGACATCAAATAGAGCGAAATCAGTGCTCTTGGGTGACTACGATAGTACGCTTAGCCAGTCAAAATTCCATGCGTATTTCAGAAAGCTGATGTAGAAAAAATACATATGAATGATGTAATGACAGATTGGTTTAATTATATAAAATAAGGATTAATACTACAAAATTACAGTAAACTATTTCAAAGTCTAAGTACATCATTTCAATCACAGTCAATATTCATCATTCAGATTTCTTAAAATTGGCATATTTCAAAATATTTCAAACACTTTCAAATTCATGAACATTTCAGTTACAACCTACATTTCTGTTGCTTTTGTATCGGGAAATGTTCTACTTCCACATCAAAGCCTTCCTCACAATGGCGATGTTTAATGAATGAATGACCCATAGATCTAAGCGGAGCAATATTCGGAACATTCTTCCAAGATACCCATTTGTTTCATGTATTTGAGTCTCTGCAGGGATCGGGAAAACAGGGCCTCGTTACTGCAGATTCACTCAGGCACAGGTGGAAAATTTGAGCAACCAGAACATTCCAAAACAATCTGCACTTACAGGCCAACTTAAATTTAGAATATTTTCCGGTGAATTGAACGTTACGCTTGATAAGCGTATGAAGTAATGCCATCCGTGTTAGAGTGACAGTACTGGCATGTGCTGGCCCGACACAGGAGCGATTAAAACACAAAATTATCCCCTTAAGCATTTTATTAATGGTTTCCACCGTGTGTCATTTTAGCGCGAGCGCTGACGGAAGGGTCTTGCCATCCAGCGCTGGCGCGGGTGAAAGGTGTAATCACCTGTGTGGAGCGGAGCTCTGCCGCCTAATATTACAGCACCTCTACGCTTACCTGAAGAGTTCCTCGCGGGAGCCAATCCCTGGCCGGACTCGTGCGTCAGGAAGAGCGCGGACATTTCCCTTCACGTGCGGCTATCTTCAATATCGGAACGGTCTATCGGCCATGATCCAATGACGCAGCAAACTAACTGTTCATGTTCTAGACTTGGTGGAATATGTGCACACAGCTCAGTTAAAAAGTCAAACATATTTGCAAACACACACTGCGTGCGCAGTTCTCATCCTGCTAAGCCACCGATTGAGTAGGCCCTAAGGTCTATAGCGGAGGTTGAGGCAGCGAGTGCTAGGCATTCCAAATTTGGTAGAAAAGGGGGGAAAGCATAAAACAAAAAATCAACCAATCAAAAGAGACTGTCAGAACAGTTCGCTGTGGGTGGCTTGAAAATGGATTTATAAGAAGCAGCCAAAAGAGAAATGAGGTTTATTTTTTCCACAGCACCTTGCAGCCGAGCTTTGAAACGCTCAAACTTTCCCCACCATCTTGGTCAGACACCATAGAGTAAAATAAACAGGGCTAAAAAAAGCTTCAAACAATTTTATCAACTTACATTTATTGGAGTTGGTTTACACTTAGTCATCAAGTTCAACGAACGGCACAAAACTTCCCATAATGACAGAGAGCGAAAGAAAAATAGCTGCGGCAACATGTGCGTTAGTGAAGCAGATCTGCGCGGCTTGTGCGATATAGCCGCGACGATTTGTCTTTTGCTCTGCGGTCGCCGGGAGTTCTTGTACGGTTTGTTCGTCTCAGTGAGCACGTGCATAAGCTCACTCCAATTACTTCATCAGCATCACCTTTTGTCCAGAACATGGCCTTTTTTTCCCCCCACTCAAGAGTCTGGGTCAGAGTTTTCCCCAATGGGGGGAGGGACTTGGATCACAAAATGTAGTTTTTCCAAAAGCAGGACAATTTTGGCATGTATTTATTTATTTTTATATTTTTTTATTAAAGCAATGAACCCAGCCACTTTGTGAGCAGACTGCTGACCCGGTCGCACTGTTAGAGGGGTTTAATGCCTGCAAACCTGCACGTCTCTGCGCTAGTTAAACCGCACCACTGCGGCGCGTACCATCACGGCGTGACCCCTGACCTTTGCGAAGCGTGTCCACGATGAAGGTGAAGCCCGTGGTCCGGGGGTGCAGCACGTACTCGTACTTGGGGAACCCGTTCTTCTCGGCGAACTCGTCGCTTCTCGCCCTGGTGTTCTCTGTGGGGCGCAGACGTGACACCGCTTCAGCAGACGAAAAAGCACGGACGCTCGTCCGGTTTTAAAATATTTATATCCAAAGTTATGCTTTTGCTGCATTTTATTCCTCTGGGGAGGGAATTCGGAAAGAATTTCTCAATATAAACCCACCCCGTTGAGCCCAGCTCAACCCACAAACCACAGTGTTTGATATACACTCCTAAATGCATTCACCCCCCCCCCCATGTTATATCAGGACGTGCTTTGGAGTGTGGGATGATCCATCTCTGGAAAATTCTACCTTCTTAACGGCACGGACATGGGATAAACTGGCCCATGCAGGAGAGAGATTAGTGCAGCAAAGCAACGGGGCTCAAGCACGCCCCTGGTCTCTTACGCCACACCTGTCCCCGGAGCCGTTAGCCACCATGTCGCAGAGAGCAATTTAAGGAAGGTCAGCGTCCACTTACGGACGTCACCCTCTGGACGAGAGCCAGCCAATCGCATTACAGAAGATGGGCCAGAAGCTGAGCATCTCAGCGGTTGATCAACATCCCAAACGGCGTTTATAATGCCCCTGTGGCGCGTTTCTGGGGAAAAGACGCATAGCGCAGTCCCTTGCTTGCGCGGCTGGTGGCGTCACACTGCTGAATCTAAGCCAGCCAATGCCGTTAAGAGGATTGTGAACATTCTGCGGCTATGGCTAATGACCCCCTAATGTAGTTGCAGTGCAGGCAGGCAGGCAACAGGGGCTTAAGTGATTGGGATGAGAGGAGATGAGGACAGAGCGAGTGTGGGTGGTTTTACGAGTGTGAGGTACAGTATGGAGACCGTTAGCTGCAGGAGTGCAGCTAAAGAAGGGTGTATATTAAAGTGTGTATGGAAGAGGTGCAGAAGTACAGTATTTAAGTATTTACGCACAGGTGTAGGGGCACTAGAGTGTGTGTGTGTGTGTGTGTGTGTAACAGGGCACTGTTTCAGGGGCATGGCGGTATGGGAGACACAGGGGAGTGTGTGTGTGTGTGTGTGTGTATGTATTACAGGGCACTGTTTGAGGAGCATGGCGGTACAGGAGACACAGGAGAGAGAGAGTGTGTGTGTGTGTGTGTGTGCGTGTGTGTGTGTTACAGGGCACTGAGGAACATGGCGGTACAGGCTCTCACCCGTGAGATCAGTGCCCTCTGGGAAAATGAGCAGCTGAAGAGGCTCTCTGATGTCACAGAAGTATTCCAGCATGTTCTCTACGTGGCGCCGATCGTCCTCCCAGCGCCGGTGGATGAAAATGAAGGAGGCCATCTGCATGGCCCAGCCTGTGACAGACAGACAGACGCACAGACACAGAAACACACAGACCGTCACAGTGAAAAAGACACAAACAGACAGACACACACACATACAGACAGTGACACACACAGAGACAGTGTGACAGACATACAGTGACACACACAGAGACACACAGAAACACGCGCGCACACGCACGCACACGCACGCGCACACACACACACACACACAGTGTGCATGAGCAATAGCATGAGTGTAGGCTGAGTATATTTTCCTGTTATTATCCCTCCACGGCTCTATCTGCTGAATTTTCCTGATTTGTCCATGATGCCAGATCATGCGTCTCACCGATAATCAGGTTCCATAAAAAGAGCTCAGTGACGGAGCCTGAGAGATACTGAACTCTGCAGGTAACGGCCGAGCGATTATCATTATTTAAATGAAAAGATGAAGAGCTGCGTGTTGTGTACAGACCCGTTTATTTTTGGTCTGCACATTAGAGCACAAGTGGCCCTTTAATAACTAACCTTGAACACACGAGTCCTGATAATCTAATCAATAACTAACCTTGAACACACGAGTCCTGATAATCTAATCAATAACTAACCTTGAACACACGAGTCCTGATAATCTAATCAATAACTAACCTTGAACACACGAGTCCTGATAATCTAATCAATAACTAACCTTGAACACACGAGTCCTGATAATCTAATCAGCAGGTTCAGTCACTCTAATAACTAACCTTGAACACACGAGTCCTGATAATCTAATCAGCAGGTTCAGTCACTCTAATAACTAACCTTGAACACACGAGTCCTGATAATCTAATCAATAACTAACCTTGAACACACGAGTCCTGATAATCTAATCAGCAGGTTCAGTCACTTTAATAACTAACCTTGAACACACGAGTCCTGATAATCTAATCAATAACTAACCTTGAACACACGAGTCCTGATAATCTAATCAGCAGGTTCAGTCACTCTAATAACTAACCTTGAACACACGAGTCCTGATAATCTAATCAGCAGGTTCAGTCACTCTAATAACTAACCTTGAACACACGAGTCCTGATAATCTAATCAATAACTAACCTTGAACACACGAGTCCTGATAATCTAATCAGCAGGTTCAGTCACTTTAATAACTAACCTTGAACACACGAGTCCTGATAATCTAATCAATAACTAACCTTGAACACACGAGTCCTGATAATCTAATCAGCAGGTTCAGTCACTCTAATAACTAACCTTGAACACACGAGTCCTGATAATCTAATCAGCAGGTTCAGTCACTCTCCATTCATAAGAACACACGAGTCCTGATAATCTAATCAGCAGGTTCAGTCACTCTCCATTCATAAGGATCCAGGAGGGTTACTTGATGCGTGTCCATGTGCGTGGGTGAATGCGTGCTTTAATCCGTGTTTGACTGTGTGTGTGCGTGCGTGCATGTGTGTGTATGCGTTTGACTTAAGCACTAAAATGCTGAGACCTACCAAAAACCAGCAGAAACTGCATGTGTGTGTGTGTGTGTGTGTGTGTGTGTGTGTGTGTGCGCATGTGATCACGTGTGTGTGTGTGCGCATGCGTGTGAGAGCATGTGTGTGTGTGTGCGCATGTGAGCACGTGTGTGTGTGTGCACATGCGTGTGAGAGCACGTGTGTGTGCGCGCATGCGTGTGAGAGCATGTGTGTGTGTGTGTGCGAGCGTGTGTGCGTGCACGCATGTGAGAGCACGCGTGTGTGTGCGAGCGTGTGTGTGTGCGAGCGTGTGTGTGTGTGTGCGAGCATGTGTGTGTGTGTGCGAGCGTGTGTGTGTGTGTGCAAGCGTGTGTGTGTGTGTGTGTGCAAGCGTGTGTGTGTGTGCAAGTGTGTGTGCAAGCCTGTGTGCGTGCACGTATGTGAGAGCACGCGCGTGTGTGTGTGTGTGCGCGTACCCACCGAAGCCCGGGACGGCCTTGAGCGCAGCCTTCAGGCAGATCTTCTCCAGTCGTAGATAGCTGCACCTCAGCAGGCAGCACCAGAGAAACATCCAGTCCAGCCGCGTGCGGTGGTTCATTATGATCACACTGCGCTCTCCAGGGACAAACCCATCGCCCGTTATCACCACCTTCACCTTAAATACCAGCTCCAACAGCGCCTGTGTATGGGGGGAGAGGAAGAGGGAGAAAGATGGAGAAATGGGAAAAAATAAAGAAAGAGGAAGAATACATGCCCACTTATATTCCAGAGACAAAACAACATAGCAAACGTAAACTACAGAAGGACAGATTTAAAGAGACTCAGAGACTCTGGCACAGAAGGTAGTGGAGGAGGAGGAGGAGGAGGCGCGTACCACGGGCAGGGTGAGCCAGGTAGCCACGATGCGGTCGGTTAGCCAGCGGTACCAGGCGGGGGAGAGTAGCATGAGGGGAAGGAACGGTGCCAGCATGAAGATGCTGCCGAAGAAACTGGCCAGGAACAGCGTCGCCACAAAGTAGAGACCGCGCAACGACACCGCCATCCCTGCAGAGAGAAACTCACATTTACTCATAGCGTTCACACCCATATCACATTACATAACAGCCATAATCCATAATATTCCTGCACCCTTTCCCTCTTCTGCCAACTCACAATGGCCAGTGGAAACTTCAGTCATGCCAGAAGTTCCTTTCCTGAGTTCTAGCCCATTTTTCTACATTTCACCCCAAATCAACGAAAGACAGTCGCTCAGACACCACCCCGCTGTTAATCCCATCATTGATTTACGCCATCTTTAGCTTCCTAAAGCTGCACGGGGACACCTTACACTATTTCTTAGCCCAATTTGGTAACGATTTAAGAGCAGGGTAGTCACGCTGTATAGTCCAGGGTAGTCACGCTGTATAGTGCAGGGTAGTCACGCTGTATAGTCCAGGGTAGTCACGCTGTATAGTCCAGGGTAGTCACGCTGTATAGTCCAGGGTAGTCACGCTGTATAGTGCAGGGTAGTCACGCTGTATAGTGCAGGGTAGTCACGCTGTATAGTCCAGGGTAGTCACGCTGTATAGTCCAGGGTAGTCACGCTGTATAGTCCAGGGTAGTCGCAGCTGCAATTGTTATGTGTGGGAGTGAAGACTCAAATCTCTCTCATGCGATCCCAGTCGGCAGCGCCAGAATTTTATCAAACAGTTGATTTTATCAGGGCTAGTCTTTGCATAATCCTGTGGTTTGTGCTCGACAGACTCAAATCACTACTAGAATTTTCAATAGCCAATGAGGAAGGAAAAGGGGAAATATAGAGAAGTAAACACAAAATCCAACATTTAAAACAAATTAAAAAGGTAAAACCACATGAATAAAAATGTGTCACCTACCGAACTGCATGATGCTGTTAAAACCCCTACAAAGGAAGTGGGATTAGTTTATAAGTGAACTGGAAGTGAATTAATTGAAAACCCATTCATGTTAATCCAATGCTAGCCGATCTGTACAGCCTGAGCCTGAGACAGAGAGCGCCCACACACAGGAAGTGAGTTTGTATATTCTGTGTCACTGGGGCTAAGTTCTGCGCCCAGCACGGCTCTTCCAGCCCACAGATGGGCCGGGCCGGCGGTGTAATGGTGCGGCTTGATCGCGCCGAGCTGGCGCTCTGGACCGCTCTGAAACCAAGTCAAAGCCACGTCCACGGTTTCAGACAAAGAGAGGTTCGGAAGGAGCCCCTTTTACCGTCCTGCTTTAAGGTGTCTACAGGGTTCAATCCCAGCATGCTCTCTGCTGGCTGTCACACACAGAGCGGGAGACTCCTTAGCATTTTCCACCACAGTGCCTCCCCAAGTGCCCCACCCACAGCTCACTCCTGAGGATGGCGAGATCAATGCCAGCAAATGTACTTACACACGCAATGCACATATAAAACTTATTACACACACACAAAATACCACATTACAGCATCCTATTACAACAACCATTTCAACAATCCATTTAATGTGCATTTACCCCCCCTCCAATTAAATGCATAAGTGCATTATTCAACTTTAAAATGAGAATATTAAAAAATGATGCCCTACACACATAACAGAAGGACCTTGAGCAAGAACCAGAATTATCTCCAAACTCAACAGTAAGAAAATCCTTACACTGAACAGTAACGGTCCAGTTCCAAAAACACCAAAAACAATAACTAGGGAATATGTTTTGTGTGACTTGTAAGAAATCCTCCAATAATGTGACAGAATTCAAACAGCCTTTATTCTCTGTTATGACTGGGAACTGAATTTCAGGGAGCTCAGTTTCTCCAGATAGACTGAATATCAGTATCAATCAATAATTGCAATACCCCTTTTCCCACTCTTCTCAAAAACATTTAGGTATGATGTTTCTTGTACAGGTTTGTAACGGCCAATACAGAAACAAGATAGTCTCAAACTACAACCTGTGTGGACCGTGTAGATCCAAAAGTACACTCACAGGAAGCCTGGACTGATAAAAATTGATAAGATAATGGCTCCAATTAGACCGAATCATAACTGCAATTATGCAAGATACAGCCTGAGAAAACCTTTTTCTGCATAGACAGAAGGCTCAATAGCAGAACTATGACCAAATTTAAAAAGAAAGAAATCGGAAAAAATGGGCCAGAATTTCAACTGATCAACCCAATGTGGTGGACAGGCTTAGAGAACAGGCCGTTACCACAGACGCAGGCCAAGAGAACAGGCCGTTACCACAGAGGAGGCCAAGAGAACACGCCGTTACCACAGAGGAGGCTAAATGGGAGCAGAACTGGAGATGGGCGCTCCCTGGCCCAGACATCCCCGCTCTGACCCCATCGCCTTGCTTCGCCAGCGCCGCTTACACAAGACCCGCGGCGCCTGAAACGGGTACCGCTATGACACAGCAGGTTCCAGAGCAAAAACAGCATGTGGTTAACGCAGCACTTAAGTCTAGGACTGGGGCACTGGGGAGCCCCTCCCCCTCTTATAATGGAAAGTACAACGCGTGCGAGAGGTATGGGATTTTGTTGGCTCAGCACAATTGTCAAATTACCCCACCTGCTGCGTCTCTCCCTTCCCACAAAATTGCTGGCATTGTGGTGTGCTGCCACCAAAAAAAACCAAAAAAAACATACACGCCCTTCTGGACGTCTGTGTAAACATGCTCTCACACGTTCCCCTTCCAATCAGGCAGTGGGGAGGGCAGACCCATGTGGTCCCCTGAGTGCGAGAAGCACAGTAAGTGGAATCATCTCAATTAGCTTAGACATACACAATTTTCCCTCTCCCAGCAGCAAAGTTCACGTGTATTTGGGCTGCGCAAATCAAGTGAAAAGCACTACGCGCTTCAGGCTTGACGTCAGTACTAGGCCAAATGTTTTAAAGTTTTAACTTAAGGACTTGTATTTCTTTTTTGGAGTTAAAGTAAAAGCAGACGCCATCCTTCCCTTGTGCATTTTTTCCTCCTCGTTCAGACAAGGGGAAAGCAGACATGGCTGCAGACGGGATCACTGCACAGAAGGTGTGGGGCCAGGGATCCCAAAACCAGCCGCACACAGGGATCTGCGCTTGGTTGAGAGCTGGCCACCCTGTGGCCCGCACCCACCTTTCGTATTTTAATCTCATCCGTTACGTACATGAGCCCCTTTAAAGCGTGTTAAAATGCAGGCCCCAGTGGAACCAGGTACAGCCAACCTGCAAAACAGACGGTCTTCAGTCGTCTTCTGCATTTGAACTTCGTCACCCATATTATGCAAAAGATTTCTCCTTTCGCATTCAAATTACCTCCAAAGTCACATTCCCCCCCCCAACCAGACGTGAACGGAAGGTCATCTCTGCTTTAGTGTCTGCCTGTTGACGCTCTGCCTCGTGTGCAGTGGCTGTTCTACTCAGGGAGCAGGGGGGAGGCGGGGGTGGACTTCAACCCCAGACTTTATCTATGCACAGTGCACTCAGTGCTAATTGCTGCCTGTTATAATCAACAAAAGTACACCAATTACTTTTCCCCCCCCGACAGGTCTCCATTAAAAGGCCGAAGGGATTTAAAGTGGACTGTGCTCACGCAAACACTAGGGCGTGAGTGACTCAGCGATGCCAAGCCTTGCGTGCCATGACATTAAGAGGCGGTGTCCCCCCCCCCCCCCGCCAAGTCACCGTGAAAAACATTCGCATTGTCCGTTAGTGTAGATTATGAAACTGTACAAAGTTATCGGTTCCACCTGGAAGAAATGCTAAGTTGGCACACCACCCCAACACAAAAACACGTGAGGGAAACACGGCAGGACTGGATGTTCAGACACAGACATGGAGAAGATCTGCCGGATACGTGTACGCACGTACACACACCATTCACTCTGACCAGTGTGGGTCAGGTGATCTCAGTGTGCTTGGTAGATGATCATGCTCTACACCTGTGAGAGGCAGGGGTGTAAAATCCAGGGCTCAGAAAGTAAAGGTCCTGCGTTTCTTCCACCCATGAACTTAGCCAGCTGATTTCACTAATTAGTTCTACTTCCTGGCTGATAATTGTGCTAATTAGCAAATCCAGGTGACTGGAACAAAATACAGGGGAGGACCTTTAGTGTCTGAACCTGGATTTTACGCCTCTGGTTAGAGGTCACCAGATCAACGGAGTTCTGCTGGCGCAGCCAGGACACCTTCCTTCCCAGCCTGTTGAACCACCAGCCCATACAGGACTGGTAGCATTCGCAAGACTGTCCTGTATGGATTTAACACTGTCCTGTATGGATTTAGCACTGTCCTGTATGGATTTAACACTGTCCTGTATGGATTTAACACTGTCCTGTATGGATTTAACACAGTACACATGCTGCATTTAAAGAACTGCATTGCCCACTAAATTGTAGCCACATTCTCCAAATCAGATGTACACTTTAGGCTCTAAAGTTGGCCAGATGGCCTCTTTTTGTATTACATTAGATTCACATTACAGACATGCAGAGCCAAAAAACTTTCCTCAGGAAGGTAACCAAAACAGCCCTTAGACTGAGAAAGTAAAGAGCACAGAGGACTAAGGCATGGGACTGGTGCTTTTAGGTTTAGCATGAAGTGAAAGCATGCTGGCTGAAATATCTCGAGACGAGAAGGGATGAGGAAATGAGTCCTTAAAATGGTTTAAAAAATAAAAAAACATAATTCCAGAATGAGGACTCACAATGGGCCATGACACCTCAAACAACAGTGTTGTTGTACAAACCACACCTGCAATGATAGGAATCAGTCTGAGACCGGATTGAATCAGGACAGGAGCATACAATGCCTCTTTCCGACAAAAAAACAAGCGGTAATGGAAATGTAAATCAGGAAACAGCGTAATGTACAGTGGCCTTAGGGAGACTGGTCTTCGGCTTTGAACACAGCTAACGCCCAGTTCTTAATCAACTGCATGCATTTACAACCAGCCAAGCGCCAGCAACAACTAACTTAATACCCACGGAATGGTTCGGACTACGTTACAACAATGCTATAATATAAAAAGCAAGGTATAAATATAAACACGTTTTTTAGAGATTGTTAAATTCCCTCGGGCAAAAAAACGGAAAACTGCGAAATATGTCCCTGGTGAGTGAACTTTTATCAGTATGCCATACTTTCCGGATTTTAAAAGCCACAAAAGTAATTGCCACCATTAATTAGTTGAATAACTAATAATTAGTGCAAAGACATGTCTGATAAAGAGTATTAATCAATGACAAACGCAACAACAACAAAAAACAAGGACACTCAAATCGTTATTGTGCACACTGCCAATAGAACTGGCCACGATTCAACAATTAACGTTACGTAGCTATAGTAGTAGCAGTTAAGCTAGCAAACGTTAGCAAATAACGTTAAGGTTATTTCTGTGCTCGGTTAGTTAGCTAGTCTAGCTGTCCAACAATCATGTTCTAACGAACGTTGGTTAGCTAGTTAGCTAAATTTGATTATCCAAAGATTAACTAGTTTAGCAATACCCAACCCATTATAGGATATCGTTAGCTAGCGATTACCAGCTCACAAAGCAGCGTTTGCTAGTCAGCTTGGGACCACAAAGCGAAATGCTTTTGGAGCATAAGACCCCCGTCTTGTTGTATATACAATCACAGAGCGAACGCACTGAACCCACCTGAATGTCCGTGGTTTCCGTAGCTACCTACCTAACGTTTGGTAAAAATAAGGCTTGAAAGCATAAACCAGCTAACTCCAGCTGTCTAGCTATTTGGTTGCGACATAACCAATCTCGCGCTTGCAAGAGTTTGCTTATAGTACAAAAATAAATTCAGTCTTCCAAGAGGGCAATTGCACCATATCATACATGAGCAATCAGCGGGAGGCGCTGAGAGCACGTTTAGTGCGAAGCAGGCAGGCTAGCTTAGCTAACAGCTGCTCTTCTCGTTATCTCGACCCTAACGTAACGTTAGCTGCCATCATTGCCATGAGACAGGCATGACCTTTAAACTTTTACCTATACCCTGAAAGTTAGTGCAGGTGTGCGCAACCAGGGGGCGCTGTTCGTTTGGCTCTGTCAGAGTCGTGGAAGGATTCCTACACTTCACCCGTCCTCGGTCCTCTCAGGGACACATGTAGGCTAAGCTTTGAAGTCCGGGAAGTAAAGATATCATTAAAGGATCATCATGCA
Organism: Ilyophis sp. 1 JC-2022; assembly: GCA_022702515.1. NCBI lineage: Eukaryota > Metazoa > Chordata > Actinopteri > Anguilliformes > Synaphobranchidae > Ilyophis > Ilyophis sp. 1 JC-2022. Next base: position 47,763,168 of record CM040406.1, read on the forward strand.
ATCCTCATGTATGTCAATCATCTCTTAATAACTTTTTTAAAAAATACATTGTAAAGGACACTATGCTTCAAGCTGACTGCAAGTGATGAAAATCCTCAGAAAACACAAGATGACAGTTGATCACACCAGTTGATTCTGCATGGATGCAACTCGGTTCTACACATACAATCTTGGTTGGCTATCAGTAAAGACTCTTTAAACTCTGGTGCCTGCTTCCTGAGACAAAATTCTAATTTTGTATTGCATGAGTTTGTATGTCAGAGAGAACTGTAGTGTGAGGTAAAATAGTGTAGGGCGTGCTCAGGCATAACAGCGACGTGAGTTTATCAGTAAATGTCAGATAAGCAATGTCAATGCATAAGTGTGAGTGAATGTGTCCAGTGCTGGCATTTTACTGTGTATGTCTGTCAGAGTGAGTGTGTGTGTGAGACAGAGAGATAGAGAGAGAGAGAGAGAGAGAGAGAGAGAGAGAGAGCATGCATGTCTTGGGTTTTCTTGGGTTTATTTTCAAAGCAGTCTATTGATAGCATTTTAAGAGCGTTTTATAGGAAAGAATCTCTGATGGTTTATTGTTTTTAAACATTCCTGCCCTCCATGACCTTGCCTTTTTGAGAGGAGTATGAGAGAAGGGAGAGTGGAGAGTCAAAGAAGGGGTCGAGGTTCAAAAAAGGGAGGACAGAGAAATGAAAACTGAAGCACTTTCTCCCTCTGGATAAACATGGCTCTCTTCATTCTTCAACAACCCCCCCCCCCCCCCCCATATTCATATAGGTATTATTCTTTAGCTTACTTTTCAACTCTTGCTCTCTCTCTCTCTTTCTCTCGTTCTCTCTCTCCCTCAGTATAATGCAAGATGAGGTCATTCTTTCCACAGCAGTCTCCAGGATTATAGGGGGTATCAGTTTTCTATTTATATAAATGACAGCCTGTGGAAGACCTGCTGTCCACAGATTAACACATTACCATGCGCAAGTACGTGAGCACGTATGCCCGAAGGTACAGAGACAAGGTTTTGGTTCTGTATCGGACAGCTTGACAATGGAATCGCTGGGAATAATGTAGCAGTGGTAACTTTCAACACATCAAACAATTCCCTCTGATAGGAACCACCACTGAAAGTGCGGCATGAAGACATGACTTCCTCTTGCTCATATGTGTGTAAAGGGAGCAGGTAGTTATTCTAAGCTGTGTGTGTGCGTGTGTGCGTATATGTGTATGTGTGTGTGTGTGTGTGTGTGTGTGTGTGTGTGTGTGTGCGTGTATGTGTGCGTGTGTGTGTATGTGTGTGTGTGTGTGTGTGTGTGTGTTTTCTGCTTAAGTTCCCCTTTCAGACATTCATTGGAACAGCCAAATCTTATTGCACTCCAAAATAATTCTCTGATTTATCACATCAGTTTAAAATTTTTTATTTTTTTCATTCACTCATTCATCTCTTTGGACAGAATAAAATCTCAGTGTCTGCAGACATGGTGTCTGTGTCACTCCCCATGTTACACAGAGACCAGCCCCTGGTCCAGCTCTCTCTTTGCTGTACAATATTCCCATCTCTCATCCATTGTCAAGTCAAGTCAAGTCAAGTCAAGTCAAGTCAAGTTTATTTGTATAGCACATTTTCATACACAAGGCAACTCAAAGTGCTTTACATATGACATAGAAAGACATTATATAAAAAAGTAAATTAGAATTGAAAAAAATCTTAAGTTAGAAACAGTTTAGAAACAATGTTAATAAAAAGTTAAAACAGTTAAAAACATTGGCCACCATGTCATTATCAGTGTGTCTCCTGTGAGTCCACCCCCTTCTCTATCTCTGTCTCTCCATTGGCAGTGCCAGCTGAGTGGGCTATCAGTGCCCAGTCTCCAGCCCTGGTATTAACAACCTATACCCATACAGCTTTATCTCTGTACTGGGGGCTTTCCTGTCCTCGCGCAAATGGAAATGTTGGGAACAGAAACTTTCTCTTATTCACATGGCACACGCGCACACACACACACACACACACACACACACACACACACACACACACACGTGTGTGCAAACATACACACACACACACTCATGGACACAGGCATGCATAAACACATAATTATGCACAGATATACACACACACAGAAACACACACATGCACACATATGCGTGTGCAAATATACACACACACACACACACACACATACACATGTGTGTGCAAACATACACACACACTCATAGACACAGGCATGCATAAACACACATACACACACATAATTATGCACACACACACACACACACATGCATAAACACACACACACACACACATGTACTGTAAGGGTGATATTCATGTCATCCCAATTGCAAGAGAGGAGATAGTAGAAGTGTGAAGAAGAAAGAGAGGCAGAAAGATGAAAGGGGAGAGAGAGAGAGAGAGAGGGAGAGAGACAGAGAGAGAGGGAGAGAGACAGAGAGAGAGGGAGTGAGACAGAGAGAGAGGGAGAGAGAGAGAGAGAGAAAGAGAGAGATTTGTGTGAAAGGGGATATGTGGGAGGTGTGAGTATGGGACATGGTTTTTGTGTGAATTTGGGAAATGGGCAGGGGGGGTGGGGGGAGTAGACTGTGCTGACAGGCCAGACTCGCTGCTGGATTGTTTCCATTGGAAAGAATTCCAAGAATGATCGGGAAGAGCTATCAGTGACTGTGCACTCAGGATTCTCTTACACACACACACACACACACACACACACACACACACACGCATACACGCACACACACACCTTCATCTCTCAGTGATAATGTAAGAGAAAAAATAGACACTTCTCTTGCACAAAATGCGCATTCATCTGATTCTTCTAAGGGTCTGATTTCTCAGCACATATTTGGTCGCTTCAGAAAGCTGGTGACTGTATATTGGTATTATACTCACATTTGTGCTTTGATATAAGCTAAAGAATGAGTTGAAACAGGGGTTGTAGTTTGAATTGGATTCATTCAGCCTTTCCTGAAGCACTGTCTGGATATAGTGCCTTAATCAGAGTAGGCCTACACGCTGAAAACACCGTGCTTCACAGCACTGTCTGGATATAGTGCCTTAATCAGAGTAGGCCTACACGCTGAAAACACCGTGCTTCACAGCACTGTCTGGATATAGTGCCTTAATCAGAGTAGGCCTACACGCTGAAAACACCGTGCTTCACAGCACTGTCTGGATATAGTGCCTTAATCAGAGTAGGCCTACACGCTGAAAACACCGTGCTTCACAGCACTGTCTGGATATAGTGCCTTAATCAGAGTAGGCCTACACGCTGAAAACACCGTGCTTCACAGCGCTGTCTGGATATAGTGCCTTAATCAGAGTAGGCCTACACGCTGAAAACACCGTGCTTCACAGTGCTGTCTCATTGGAACAGCGTGGCTGCTGATGAGGTCACTAGCCTACATTATTAGAGCCCTTCCCATCAGAGGAGTATTGAGTATATTATCTGTGTTTAATACCACTTCTATGTATACTTCTGCTCGGTGTATAAATAGCTCTTTAGACACAAGTATTTCCAGGAAGCAGGAAGTGTTGGTAGAGAATTATCGTCAGCTCATTGTTCACTTTTCAGAAATGCCCTGAGGACCTTTGAGTCTCCTCCAGCTAACCTGGGAAGGTCTTCCCAACCACAGACGCACCTCATGTCCTTTGACTCATCAGTCAAAAGCTCTACTCAGCAGTCACATATAATAAAAAATACAACAAGAATAACTGAAAAGTGGCGTGTGAGCGGCGCAGCTCATTCGCGGCCGTCGATCAGACAGACGGCTCGTCCGTACGCGCGTAGTCTGACATGGCCGTTTCGTGGCGTTTCGCATCGTACATCACACCTCTCCATTTCCCTCCCTGCGCCGTGTGTGTCGGCCAGTTGAGTTCACGGTGCTATTATTGCCTGCCGCTGTCTAGCATCCTGCCAGCCAGCATTGCCTCGGACCGCATTTGTTCAGCCGATTCTCGGGACACGCGCTCGCTGGCCAGCGCAGACTCTTTGAGTGGAACAGCTGGTGGGTTACGCTGTGAGTGAGGAAGTGAATGAGGAAGATCATTATATGAAGATATAGTAACAAACACTGTATTCAGGGAAGTGCCGGCAGGGACTTTGGGCCCCATTTTGGGCCCCATGAAGAGATCTTAACTGACAAATACAAAGTTATTAACCCTATGTTGTAATATTAATATTTTTTGAGGGCCCCTGTCATTCAGGGGCCTTGGAATCAACCTAACTCCCACCCCCCTTCACTCTCCTGCATGGATGCCGTGTGGCTATAGGGCCCATCCTTCCCTGGTGCTGAGCTGGAACCCTGACACATCAGCAGCCACAAAGGGGTCTGGTGCTAACCCTTCCCTCCGTCCCTCGTTACGTCCCTCTACCAGCAAGTGTTCCTGGCCTAGATTCACCTATAAACCTTGTGGCCTCATCACACACTGACAAGGGTTTCCGCACCAGAGTAAGAAATTAACTTTTTCACCCACTGGCCAGAGTGGCTTGTGGATTCTGAAAATCACCAGCAATGTTCAGCATTTTACCAGCCACATTACCCTTTACAATATAACACAACCCGGTTAGTTATCAGCCAAAGTGGCTACCAGAGTAAAAACTTTACCAGCCACAATAAACATTTTACCAGCATTTGGCTGGTGTCTGGTGTTAATTTCACACCCGGTTCCACACTTATGGCCAGTATTTATTTGTATTAAAATAATTCAAATGTATTAAGGAAAAAAATCAAGCATTTGCTTGAGGTCAGTAGCGTTCCACCCTCCCAAACAGGCCCCTAACATTACCATGCCAACTGCTATAGCGTATGACCGTACAGCATGTTCAAACTTTTGTCTGAAAACGGTTTGGCGATTTTGAGCCCCTGGCACAGAACTACGTCAAATAAGCTCATCAACACCTCTTATCCTGAGCAGACGGTGTGGGTAAGAGCGACACATTTGATGAGAAGTTAAATATGGTGTTAAATATGATGTGTCCCATAAGGCTGATGTAGACAGACAACTCAGCAGAATGAAAGGTTAACAATTAATTTGGGCGCATGACTGAAATTTTTTTAAAATAAATAACACAGGCACCTGTACTAGCTTGCTCATCAGCAATACCCTGTCCCGTATCTCAATCTGACAGCCCTCCAGCCCAGCACACGGTCCCCCTCGTCCACGTCGCTCCCCGGGACACAAACTCAGGCAAAGGGTTTTTTTCACCGCAGGGGGCAGCTCATAAGCACTAGAGTTTTACAGAGAGGCTTGGGATTCTTGAGGTAACGGAGCGACGCTGGACACCCAAAAACCTCTATCCAGGGTCACAACCAGGAAGTCGCACCCGATTCACGATGTGGAAGACCACTGGTGAGTAAAAGTGGATTCTGGGCCAATCCAGGTATGGAGTAAATAAAGAAAAGGTAATTATGCAGAGTTTATCTATGAGAACAGGAATGAGAAAGTATTTCAGAGTGTGGGGACCGGGAGGTGCAACAGGAAGACGAGCTTGCGGTCTACATTTCTGCAGAGCTAAATATACACACACACACACACACACACAGGTAGGTACAAGCAGAAAGTAACACTATAGTTTTCGATGCAGTACCATTAGGTTAGAGGGTTTCAAAGGGTGAAAGAGAAAGTGAAAAAGGCACAACACAGGTTTCATCAGACAACCTTAAATCTGCATCTAAACTTATGAAAATACGCACTTTTTAAATTTTTTTACCTTGTAAAACTCCTGTAACCCCTCAAACAGACACAGACACTCAGTTTGGAAATAACTTTCAAATGTTTATTTACATCCTCTGCATTCATGACAGAGAAAGTGGTCTAAATACAAAAAAAAAAGAAAAAAAAAATGGCAGCTAATCTCCCTGAGCTTTACAAAATACAAAAACAAACTACAGGAGAGAGCGCAGAGAGAGAAAAAAAAAAGAAGATGTACAGAGTCCTAATTTCAGGTATAACCACACAGACGTACACAGAAAACAAAACAATCATGGAAATAAATACTCGAACGTAGCAATACACAAACGCAAGGAGGCGGACAAGATACCTTCAACAATTTGTGCACTTAGCCTTTCCCTTTCCCACAAGGTAGAAGCTGGTTCCAGCCTCTACATGGGACAAAGGGCTTTAACAGGAAAGAATCAGACAGCCAATATGAACTAGAGCGCAATCGTGTACAGTATATAAACCTCCCAAACATGGCAGTGCTGTGGATATAAGGACAGGATGGGGGGAAAAAAGTGTTAAAATGACCTCCTGTGAGGTCCAGAACAGTTTTAACATTAGCTATAGAATTCCAGCTTAATCTACCCCTCAGGTATTTGGGTATAAGGCTTCAGATTGTGGCGTTAAGGTAACATTGACCGCTTAAAAACACACCCAGGGTACACCAGGCACCTAAAAACAATTAGATTTGTATTCTGTGTGATTGCTCAACTAACTCAAACCCACAGAAACACCAATGTCAGTACAGCCCAAGGTTTCACAGGGTTACAACAGGTCTTACTTGTGCCCCACACACCACCTTTGGCAATAAACTGCCTTCTAGCAGTGCAAAGAGACGATCACTATCAAATACTTTCAAAATGCACTTAAAACTCCACTGTGGAGGGCCGACAAAATATTGAGGAGTCAAAGCAATCGAGTGCTCCTCTGACTTGACTATGCTGGCCATTACCAGGGCTGTGGAACCCGCTGTGACTCTTCTACACACATTTTTCCAAGCTGGCATTTCCTACCCCCAACAGAGGAAATAAGCACATGGAACGGACTCCTCTCAGTCACGGGAAAGCTCACTCCGGCTGTACAGACACCATCTCAGCACATATGTAAACATTGCACCCTGCCCACGTGATAAGAACTCGCCTGCCTGACAGCGGTTCTCTCCTTCAACCCTTCTGCCATCAGAAATGAGCACAGAAAAACAAAAAAAAAAGGAAGAAATCAAACAAGTACACATGTACACACAGAAACACAAACACTTAGAAACTGGCTCTGGAATCCTTTAACACCCCCCCAAAATGTAACATAATCAAATATATATATATACGCAAGTATGAAAAAAAAAAAAGAGAAGTCCCCCATGGATGTCACAATGGGGATGAGCATGCTGGGAAATTGAGTCTTTTGCTCTGGGGCCATGCGACCGGTGAGTCTCAGCTGGTGGAGAATGCGGGCAGTTGCCCCAGCAATGCATGTGAGCGCACCACGGCTGTGTGTGTGTGTGTGTGTGTGTGTGTGAGAGAGTCACAACTGACCCACTGACACCCATCAGTTACTCTTGGAGACACGGTCGACATACTTGTACAATTAAAAAGTGGCATGTGTGTGTGTGTGTGTGCATGTGTTTGCCACTGTGTGTGTGTGTGTGTGTGTGTGTGTGTGTGTGTGTGTGTGTGTGTGTGTGTGTGTGTGTGTGAGAGAGAGACAGATAGGAAGAATTGCAATGATTTGGGTGCACTGTGGTGTGGCATATCCTTGTGTACCTGGTGGAGTGTGTGTTCCTTGTGCTGTTCTCAGCATCTCTGTAAACGTGTGTGTGTGTGTGTGTGTGTGTGCACATTGATCCTCTCTCAAAGTGTCCACACCGAGGGATGGGCAGTCCCTCTGCCACCCAGCTGACTTGTGACCGCGAGTATTGATGTCATGTGCGTCTCCAGTTGCCGATGGGCAGTCTCTCAATGTGCGTGTTTGAGTGATTGTGCTTGTGTGAGTGCGTGTGTGCGTGCGTGTGCGTGTGCTTGTGTAGCCTAAGTGATGTGTGTTCCATCTCAATGCTCAGAGTTCTGCACTGGCTGTTCAGCTTCATGCTTGTCCTCTTCCTCTCCCTCCTCTTCCTCCTCGCTGACCAAGAACTCCTCGGGCGGCCAGCGCAGCTCTCCACTCTCCACCTCGCCCTCTGTGGGCTCCACCACGATGGAGGGCAGCCTGTCCTTCAGCTTGCAGCAGCGCTCGAAGTCAGAAGGGTCCGGAAAGATCTGTGGGGGAGGAGAAGAGTCCAGAGTCTCAGTGAGCCCAAGGCAGGAACAAACACAGGAAGTGCATCATGACGCGTTCAGCAATCAGACCCAACATTCAGCAAGGCCAACAAGGCCTACACAGCGGACCAATCAATGTGTGCACATGCTGCATCGGCATTACATGTCTTCAGTAAGCAGACCTCACTTTTCGGCAAGGCCTAGATAGAAACGAACAAAAACCAATTGGTGTGACATCTCACACATTGGTACCCAGGCGGGCAGCGGGCACTACACGTTGGTGGAGGCAGTGGGGAGCTCACTCCCTTTCAAGGTCACTGTGATCTTGATACTGAAAAGCTGCTAAGTAAATAAATAAATAAATAATTCACATTACATCAACACTCGTATTTATTATAGTTTCTGCTAAGCAGAAGTCCTTTTCAGATGAGCTTTTCTGGAACACTGTGATGCGTTTGTGCCAACATGCTGCCGCCAACAGTTAGTGAAGGCAGGCCCCGTATTAACCGCTGAGCGGGCCGTGAGCTCCCGCAAACACTGCTTCAGCGCTGTCATGTCCCTCTGAAGGAAAGGCACGACTCACCCCCCCCCACCAAAGAACAGCACATTTCACTGTTATCAGCTGCAGACTATTTTTAAACCTGCATATTTTTGTGAGAGACTTATGAGAGGAAGAGAGAGAGAGAGAAGAGATCACAAGTTCAGGCACACAGCCCAGTGGAAAGAAAGCATTAGGCTGGAGTCCCATCTAATGTCTGGTGTGGAGAGAGAGGGAGAGAGAGATAAAGAGGGAGAGCATGAGCGAAAGCGATAGAGCAAGCATGAGCGAGAAAGAGAGAAAATGCAGTGACCACACGCTTCCTGACGATAGATCCATTTCCAGAGAGACGTGTCCCAACCGGGGTCCTACAAACTCACGCAGGGAGGGGCCACAGAGGGACCCACACTCGAAAGGTGTGGGACACGGGCTCATGATTCATGTCGACCAATCAGGGAGGACCACAGCCCAGATCCGCGCTTCAGGTAAGGGGGGCCCTATCGTCTCTGATAACTCCATTGCCCCCCACCTCACCAAGTGACTGAAGCGGTCACTGATCAGCAGATTACGGCCCCACTGATTTCAAGTGGGGATCATTTGACTCAGTCCAGCACTCTGCACTCAGAGTACAGCTGAACACCTGACCCATGACCTCTGACAAACCTGGTGGCATGCCTTAACTGAAAGGCCAAGGGAAGAGGCATGTGCTGACAGTGCACGGGACAGTCTTGTACGGGGTCCAGCGCCTGTGTGTGTGTGGGGGCGGGGGGGGGGGGTGAGAAGAACCCGTTCCGTGTGAAAGAGCGACAGGAGCCGAGCTCCGCATCCTCAGCAGGAGGAAAAACAAAAGAGCTAAATGCGGCTCGCCGCGTAGAAGCAGAGGAAGTGGTCGGCTGCCGGAGACCCCGAGCGAAGGAGCGGCCGCGCGAGGAAAACGAGCGAACTCCGTCGGCAGCTGGAGCCGGAGACAGAAGCGCAGCTGCTGCCACGCAGGAGGAAGGCCGCAGCGTTAGAGCTCGCGCGCACGAGATGCATTCGACTAGCTTATCTGCAGCTGCGGGTTTGCATAACGCTAAGAAAAAAAAATAAACTTTGGTGCTTCAAGCCCATTACGCATACAAACTCAAACATGAATCGCTTTCCTTAAAACATTTCCTTTTCTAAAATTTTTATTAACATCATCAAGACAGTATTTATTAGTCACCATTTCCTGAGGCCTACCAGGCAATTCTGCTGCTCTTCCAGCACCCCCGCACCCCCTGCTCTCCAACTGAAAAAGCATTCCATCAGATAATTGCTCCGTCTTTAAATAGACCTTCCAGAAGAACAACATCAATTCTATTAATACTTTGTTTGCACATCTTACAATAGTAATAGAGATTTTTGCTTTGAAAACATTTGGACCCTGGCCCATGATCTTGACAAGAGAAGCAGGGTGGAGCCAGGAGCCCACGGGAGGCAACAGCAGGACAGGGGGGGTGAGACAACATCTCCAGACCACCATGCCAGTGACACCTCAACCTGGCACTGCTAACAGATGAACCTCCGTGTGAAAGCAAGAGGACAACCAAAAATGATAATAAAATTATTTAAAAAAAAAAAAAAATACATCTACTTGCTTGTCTGTCTGACCAATAAAAATCCATATACGGGCGGCAGTGTGGCAAAGGCCAACCAGAGTAGGATTATCTCTGGCTTTACAGTACAATGCATTACACACTGTGAAAGACGCCCTGATAATGCCCAACAGCTGCTACGGGAGCTGCACACTGTTCAGTCATACCGAACATGACCAACTGTCATTTCTGTGGTAACAGCAGGAGAGGATAGCCACACAGAGCGAGGTACCTGCGGTAGGGTCACCAGTTCGGCTGGAAATGCTGAACTGAGAAGGCAGTGTAGTATAATGGGTAAGCAACTGGGCGTGTAACCTAAAGGATGCAGGTTTGATTCCTAGGAAGGACACTGCTGTTGTAACCTTGAGCACTGTATTTGAGTGTACATTGGTTCAGTGTACATTGGTCTGTGGTGACTTCTTCGGCCAGATATGTCACTTGACTGGCTAAAAAATCCACACATTGTTGCTGTGTCTGAATCAACACCCTTCCATACCATTGAGTATGCTTGTTGAGCTAACGTTCAGTAAGTAATGTTCTTTAAATGTAATGTAGTAAATATACTAATTTAGTCATATATTGTGAACTAATTTCGCTGGGTTGTCGTTGATAATAGTGTGCAAGCTATTTTCCCCCCCATACTGCATGTCACATACTAACCAGTATGCAATACACAGTGCACAGTATGCTAGTACACAGGATGCAGTAGTTAGGGCTCTGATTCGGACACAGCCCACGTTTCAAGAGCTAAACCGAGTGTCGGCTTAAAGGAGACCATGAAGAAACTGCAGACTCCAGAGAGAGCAGGGTTGGAGATCCCTACCCAAAAGTAACCCCCTCCCCCTCACCCCTCATTTCAGTGCTTCAGAACACCGGGGTGTGGTACCTGGTAGGAGTGTCTGTCTTTGCTGGGGCTCAGGTGGATGTCGTCCATTGGGCTGCTGGTAATCATCACCTCAGTCATGTCTCGGCAGGTCACAAACACTGGGCTAGAGAGGCAGAAAGATGAAAGGAGAGAGAGGGAGAGAGGGGGAGAGAGAAAGAAAGTAATGGTTACCCAACCGACACGTCTATTCACAGGCTGGTGGCCCTTCTAAACTGCCACAAGCTTCTATTCACGTACTGCACAATACAAGGGGCGAGAGGTGGCCAATGGCTTCTTCATCTTCACTGTAACAGACAGCCCACCCTGTTATGCAATGTTCGCATCTTGAGCTATTATGATGTACTGAAGTGCTTTCAACGGTATCCTCCTAGCTGTTCTGCCTATAGGAACAACGTACAGTGTCCTCCTAGCTGTTCTGCCTATAGGAACAACGTACAGTGTCCTCCTAGCTGTTCTGCCTATAGGAACAACGTACAGTGTCCTCCTAGCTGTTCTGCCTATAGGAACAACGTACAGTGTCCTCCTAGCTGTTCTGCCTATAGGAACAACGTAGTGTCCTCCTAGCTGTTCTGCCTATAGGAACAACGTACAGTGTCCTCCTAGCTGTTCTACCTATAGGAACAACGTACAGTGTCCTCCTAGCTGTTCTGCCTATAGGAACAACGTACAGTGTCCTCCTAGCTGTTCTGCCTATAGGAACAACGTACGGTGTCCTCCTAGCTGTTCTGCCTATAGGAACAACGTACGGTGTCCTACTAGCTGTTCTGCCTATAGGAACAACGTACGGTGTCCTACTAGCTGTTCTGCCTATAAGAACAACGTACGGTGTCCTACTAGCTGTTCTGCCTATAGGAACAACGTACAGTGTCCTCCTAGCTGTTCTGCCTATAGGAACAACGTACGGTGTCCTACTAGCTGTTCTGCCTATAGGAACAACGTACGGTGTCCTACTAGCTGTTCTGCCTATAGGAACAACGTACAGTGTCCTCCAAGCTGTTCTACCTATAGGAACAACGTACGGTGTCCTCCTAGCTGTTCTACCTATAGGAACAACGTACGGTGCTGCGGGGGCCTATGAACAAAGCCTCGCGCTGCGGTTTAAGATTCAGCCGATTGTATTTGAATGCATGATTCAATCTGCAGCGAGAGGCGTCGCTTGGGCCAGTGAGCGATCAGCGCAGGTGGCAGTCAAGCCGCAAGCGTGATGAGCGTCACGTGCTCTCGGCCGCTAGGACAGCGAGGGTGACCGAGACGGCTCTGTTCGCTTCAATAGGCGCTAACCACCTCACAGGAAAAAAAGTGTGGGCTCAGTAAACAGTAAATAGAGATTGTGATGCATAGTCATTGTGAAACTGTACGGTGGGCGTGCAGCGCAGTCAAACTGGGTTATGCTGGGGCTGAGAACCAAAATATATACAGTATACCCACTATCCCCAAACATCCCCTCTGGACCAAAGTCATTGTACCTGGACAACTCCCTGTCTTCCACAAGTTAGTTACAGAGCATCAATTTCACAAACCGTAAATGTGTTGTTTTTTCACTTTTAATCAGTGTTTGAGTTGAGGTCAGGAAATTAGTGTTTTCGATGGGAGAAATACCAGAGTGCAGCAAAGACTATTTTTGTGTTGCCCCAAGCACCACATTGAAATCCTAACAGCGCGGCGGTTAGAGATTGTAGGGCTGCGGTCCGCATCGCTGCAGGGAAACAGGACAACTGCGGTGAAGCGAAAAAATAGAAAATTAAATGTCGAAGTTCTACAGAACATTTTACTATTTATAAATGCCTTTTTTTCCAACATCGATGCCAAGCGAGCAGTGCATTTCCCTCTACAAAATAAACCCTTGCAAATTTAACTTGAGAGTTCAGAAATGCATTTGGTAAAGAGTGTGTTTTTTTATTTTTTTATAGCTGATAACGTTACGGCTCCCAGCCGTTTTTTGGCAAGCTGCTCTCATTTAGCCTACTTAAACGGTGTAAACGGTTCCCTGGTTGGTCTTTTAAGTGGCATTTCTCACCAGAAGATCACAAGATCTGAAAATGCAAAAGGAGGCTGACAGCACAAAGATGAGTGAGAAAGCTTTACAGGAGAACACCAGTGTGGCAGCATCGTTGCCAACCCCACAGGAAGCCACCTCTACTCTCAACAAACTGTACGCTACTGAGATAAACATCAAAAACCCAAACTACAGTTTCTCAAATGCAGACCTGGAGACAAGATACAAGATACCATACTCTTGCATTGCCCTGTACCCCCTACACTAACACAACATTTTAGCATCTGCTTTTCTTAACTGAAAACCAAAAAAAAACTAAAAGATTTTTGAAGATAACCCGGGTTCATCACCCCCATTCCTCCTCATACACGGTTAAAAGACCTGGCTTAAATCTGTAAAACTACTGTCCATCTGAAGACTGAAAAAATTAAGCCAATACATTGCGATAATTGTAAGATAGCCTACCATCTCCACTGTACAGCATCAGGGAGAGGCTATTTCACAAAGCAGGATTACGGAGTTAGCTGGAGTAAAATCTGGAACATGGACTTAAGTAAAAAGAGCTGTTCCTGTCATGGTTCGTGGGTGATTGTTAATTTTTCCGATGTAATTCTCATCCTCTTTTCCCGATTGATCTATCAGATTTTTTCCATGTTCCGGTCCGGGGTTTTGCTTCCCCCGTGCTCATTATTCGTTTCACCTGTGCTTCTACCTGCGGGGTATTTAAGTTCCTCACTTCCGCTTCCCCTGTGCTTCTTTGTTATTCATTTGTACATTGAGCCAGGTATAGTCAGGTTTAAGCGACCTCGTGATATTAACATGTTTAAGTTCACGAGGGACTTGCTTAGCTTTATACAGGTATAAGATTGTGTTCCCCCTGTTAGCGTTCTGCGCTATTTATTTCCGTGCTGTTCTCTACGAGACAGTGTTTTCTTTTGGTGGTTTTGTTTTGTTTCACCTTTTAGAGTTACGTTCCGAAGGTGTTTTCTTTGTTTTCCCCCCCCCTAGTCTCCTATTATTGGCTCTAGTATTGAGTTCGGGAGATTTAGATTTCTGTTTTACTCATTCTATTAGAGTTCGCCCTATTTTCGTGGGTAGATTTAATTTGGCTGTTTAGCTGTCAGGAATTAGTTCCCGTTTTTCTTTTCGTGTTGATTCCCTCTTATTGGTCCTCACTTGTGTGGGTGACTTGTCTGACCCCCCGCCCCCCCCCCATGCGTGTGATTCACCGCTATTAAATCCATCACAGTTCTGGGTTTTACACACTGCAGTTATCCAGCTAACTTGGTAATCCTGCTTTGTGAAATACCCCCCTGATCTCAGAGCTGTGAGCAGCCGAACGGTGCTAGCTTCATAATGTAGGCTCTCCGTTGTACGCTCTCGCTCTCCTTTTGACAAAAGCCACATACTGATAAGCTTAGAGAAACACTCTCGTCACCCAGTCAACAAGGCAATGCCACAGGCAGCATAAAACTCAACCCCAGAACAATTATACCAAGATTTATAACGGAAACAGATTTATAACAGGAACCTAATCACAGCCAGGTCCTTCTGTTACCTTGTGACACCAACGGCTTTCAGAACAATAGCTGGAAATCTAACTAACTCAACGAAAGGACACAGAAAAATAAAACCCTCAGCATAACGGTAACAATGACTGCGGATATCTCAAAAGTGTCGATGGCAGAGAGATCGAGAGACAAACACGGACTGAAGAGACAGAACCAGAGAGAGAAAAAGAGACGGGCGTAGAAATGGGGAGAGAGAGGGAGAAACTCGAAAAAGCACGAGGGAAAGATAAACACACCATTGCCAGTCATATTTCGGCTTTGGGTTCATATAAACATCCTGCTCAACTAAGAATAACACAATATAAGTCTAATAAAACCCAAAGTGGGGTAGAAAAGGAAGTCTGATGAGCATTACACTTCACATTTAAAACTTAGGCCTATAAACTACACACCACTCAAACCCATTACTGCCGGGTTAAAGTAAAACTATTTCTGCATCTCTCTTTTGTTGACCTGAACACTACAAAAAGTGGTTACAGAAGACACAGCAAGTGACTGCTAAAATAAAGTGATTTATTTCTAAATTAAATCCTGAAAGCAAAGTTGACGCGTTTTAAGCGGTTGTGCAAACCAACGGGCCAGACAACAAAAACACCTACAGTATAATTTACATCTAACATTTAGGCATTCAGAGCAGCCTACAGAGCTTACATAATATACATTTCTGCAGGTGGATATTATACCGAAGCCATTCAAGGGTCAGTACTTTGCTCAAGGGTACAACGGCAGTGCCCCACCTGTAACCTCAGAGCTAAAAGCCCAGCCCCCTAGAACATTCTCCTCCTGTGATTTGCTTGGGTTACTTCTTGCACAGTGACAGGCAAGGAGCTTAACCAATGGAAACAGCCCAGGTCAATGTGCTGAGTCTTCTCATGTTCCATGGGGATTCTTTCTGAGGATAATAAAGCAGACGTGAGTCCTCTGCGGCCTCTTCTCACGACTCTTCTCGGGAGGGGAGACCGGCGGGTTGCCACGGGCACTGCAGCGCACTGAACGCACCCGCCAGGTCCTCGGTAGGCGCGTGAGCATTGGCGAGACTCTACTGCCGTTCTGGCCGCGCCTAAACCACTGCCTGGCAGAGGATGTCCGGCCGCTTGTGCACACAAGCAGCCGTCAGCATTCCGCCACGCTAAGCTTATCGGCCTTCATCTTACTCTGCCACTGTGACACACACCTGTAGCAATGGACTAATACCAAACCCGGATAGAGGCACAGTCTACCAATCTGGCCTGGGGCTCACAAACTACAACTTTGTCCTATAAAGCAGTGCCCAGCAGCAGGTAAAATGAGGCCACAAAAAAGTTGAACTGCCACCTCATAGGGAAACAAAGCTAATACGGTAACCTGGGCAATGGAGTTCTGTGGCCTTACGACTGAGGTACTGCTCTGTACTCTGTGATTGAGGTCGGAGATTTTAATATCTGATGGAGACTGAGTTTAAACTGCTGTTCTCCCGAGCACTCTGTTTACCCCGGCACACTCCAGAGACATTTCCACAAGCTTCCGGATTTTGTGGATCCAGACAGATCAGCTGACAAAAGCAACATACCATGCTGACATGAAACAAAAAAAAAAAACCTATATATGCATAAATATATTTTTTTATCTAAAAAGGGACATGCCATTTTCACACAGAACTTTTCATGAAATGCGCTTAGTGAAAGTAGGCAGATTTATTTCCACTGCCTTTGAAAGTAAAAGTAAAAATGTAATGTAGCTGCTATTTGGAGAGGGGTGTTTATAGGAAAGACTAATTCTTTAAATGTTGTTACAATTTCCAGTTAAGTCATTTAGCAGAAGCTTTAAGCCACACCTCAAGAACTGCTAGAGATATGTGGACAGAAGGGTTGATTCATTTTCATTTTTAATAAAAAAAAATATATATAGATTGAAACAGAGTTAAATAGAAGCATTGAGGTGTAATTAGAAAAGGTCAGTTCAGAGACATTAGCAGAAGAGCGCTAGTGAATCAGCCCTGCGGACTGATTGGGCAAGATCACTCCACCATGGGGGGCAGAGATGAGTGATGGAGGTCTGGTTGAAGTGTATGGTGTGATGGCTGTGTGAAGGTAGATCTGAGTTGAATGGAGGTCTGGTTTAAGTGTATGGTGTGATTGGTGTCTGAAGGTAGATCTGAGTTGAATGGAGGTCTGGTTTAAGTGTATGGTGTGATTGGTGTCTGAAGGTGGATCTGAGTTGAATGGAGGTCTGGTTTAAGTGTATGGTGTGATTGGTGTCTGAATGGTTGAAGTGTATGGTGTGATGGCTGTGTGAAGGTGGATCTGAGTTGAATGGAGGTCTGGTTTAAGTGTATGGTGTGATGGGTGTCTGAAGGTGGATCTGAGTTGAATGGAGGTCTGGTTTAAGTGTATGGTGTGATGGGTGTCTGAAGGTGGATCTGAGTTGAATGGAGGTCTGGTTTAAGTGTATGGTGTGATTGGTGTCTGAAGGTGGATCTGAGTTGAATGGAGGTCTGGTTTAAGTGTATGGTGTGATTGGTGTCTGAAGGTAGATCTGAGTTGAATGGAGGTCTGGTTTAAGTGTATGGTGTGATTGGTGTCTGAAGGTAGATCTGAGTTGAATGGAGGTCTGGTTTAAGTGTATGGTGTGATTGGTGTCTGAAGGTAGATCTGAGTTGAATGGAGGTCTGGTTGAAGTGTATGGTGTGACAGGTGTCTGAAGGTGGATCTGAGTGGAATGCTGGCACCCACCAGAAGCCAGTGAAGGATATTGAAAAGCAGTGAATTTGCAGGTTGAAGAACATGTGGGAGGCAGTATGTTACAGTGGTCTGATGGCATAGGCCATTAAGACAGCCAACAAAGGTGTTACATCCCACCACACGTGTGCGTGCGTGCGAGCGTGTGAGCTTGGGGTTCGCTTTGAGCTTTAGCCCCTGGTCTCCCTTACTGACCTCTGTACCACAGCTCTTCAGGCCAGACTACAGCACTGACAGCAGCTGGAGTAACTGACCCTGTCCAGTGTCCGCAATGGGATATCGTGTCTTACATTATTAACGCCGATCCGCAATTTTAATCCCCGCTGCCATCGTCATAAATCAGCAGAGGAAGGGGGAGAAATGGACACCCTCCCGCGAGCGACTGCAAGGCCCAAAGCGACGTGCCCAAAGCCCTCTTGGCATTGCGGCCAGCTGGCTGCAGTGACGTCAGGGGCGGTCCGTGGGCATGCGTTGGACGCGGGTGTAAAGTACACCCCGGCTTAACGGAACCCAAAAAACCTCCGCCGGAGAAAAAGGTGACGAAATGAGAGGTCAGGATGTGAATCGAGAGGATTAGAGCAGGGCGACAGGGGGGGGAATCCAAAAACGGTTTACAACCGTCCTACCAGCCAAGAGTTTATAATGGTGAACCCACAGTTACACAACGTACACTTCAAACACAGGAGAATCCAGTCACGTTGAAGCTCCAGGCACACACAGGCCATCGGCTTCAGAAACACCGAACTTACAAAGTCTGAGGGCCTGATTTACCAAAACATTTAGCACGTGCAAAACCTTTTAGCGCATACAAAACTAATAAGACAACCAATGATCGGAGCAAAACTAATACCACAACCAATCATTGTTCATGTTATTGGTTTTCGCGTGCGCTAAAAGGCCTTGCACATGCTAAACGTTTTGGTAAATCAAGCCCCAAAGACTTGGATTTAAAATGAAGTCTCAGTGTCCCTCAACACAGTGCTTCAAAACGCTACGCTATGCAACGCAGTTACCGCTTCTGCTACTTTGCGCTGAGGACAATAGCTTTGAAGCGACCACAAAGTGCTAGCACGTACAAAAAACACAAACGTAAGGCATTTGAAAAAGTGTCCCCCCTGCAACACACACACAAACACCCGCAGGTTGCTTTCGGTCATTAACAGAACAGATACTGGTGCTAGCTGCTTTGTGGGTTTGTGAAAGGAGGTCGAGACTTCATTTCCTGGTGAGGATGCATGCAAGAGTTGTGTGCAAAAAGGGTGTAGCAAAACACATTTTAAAAAATTATAATAATTGGCTATTAAAACAATGAACTGGTAGCAAATGTAAATCCCTGGCTTGATTGCCTGAACACAAAGGATCATTATATGGACCAACAGTTCTCAACTGGTTTAAATGGTCCAAACAAAGAAGCCCCAGTGAAGAGATTAGGGAACTGGGCCCATGTCCAAAAGGTTAGAGGTTCAAATCCCAGATGAGGAAAACTATTATCGTGAGCAAGCCAATTAACTAACTAAACATCTTTAGCCAAGTAGAGCAAACTAAATGAGATCAATTACGTAAAATGCATGCTTTTTACAGAGCCGTGCTGCATCTCAAGGCAAATAAGCAGAACATAGCATGTAAAAATGACAAATATTCAAAGAATAGAAACTGCACAGATCAAGAAACGTGTGAGATAATAGTAACAGGAACCCGCTTCCACTCAATCCATTAGAGCAGGGCTGCCCAATCCTGTTCCTGGAGATCTACCGTCCTGTGGGTTTTCACTCCAACCCTAACAAAGCACACCTCATTCAACAGCTCTCAAGAGATATAGTTGAGCTGCTAATTAGTATAATCAGGTGTGCCATATTAGGGTTGAGATGAAAACCTACAGGATGGTAGATTTCAGTAGATCTCCAGGAACAGAACTGGGCAGCCCTCAATTAGAGAAATATATTAATAAACTACTATTAACATTAATTAACTGAGAAAGGCGAGACTAATAAAGTAGCCTAATAAAGTGTATGCCTACACACACGTGTATGCAGGGTGAAACCCTGTGCGATGTTTGTGTGGAGCGTTTGAGCTTCCTGTAATTTCCACTCAGCCTTGCTAAAAGTAACCCTCCTGATCCTAAGCGTGCCTGCGTCGCGCTCATAATCACCTGCCCGCGTGAGGCAGTACGAGTAAAGCCCGCACTTCAAACGGTCAGACCGCGGGGAAACGGCCCGCTGATGACTAAGTAGTTTTAATTAGCGGCAGCTTGCTCGCTAATGAGCCAAGAGGCGGCGGCCTCAGCATGCTGACTAAACACTAAAGGGGGGGAGGAGGTCGAGCTCAAGCCTGGCCAAGTGTGTTACCACGACGGTCCTTTTCCAGTCCCTTTAAAGTGGACCAACAGGTTGCGTTACTGGTGAAGCGGGCGTCTGCTTTTTCCGCCAAGCTGGCTGGAACTGGCACCGATGTGTCACCAAATTAACTTGTTGGGCTTGAAAAGGAAAACTTTTGGTTTTCTTCAAATTTCCTGTCTGCTTACAAAAGCACATTCGGAGGGTTGAAGTGGGGCAACATGGAATTCTTCCCATGAACTAGGCAGAAATAGTCATGTTTGTGTTTCCGTGGTGACTGGCTAGTTGTAGGGAGCCAGCTGACCGGTGGCTCCTTTTTAAAAACATATTTTTCCAAAGTGTGCATAGTTGAGGGCACTGGCATTTTATTTCAGTCAAGCAATGTCATTATTTTGAGGTCACTGGCAGAACGATGACATCACAATTTTGACATCACTCTTGTAACCCTGCAGCGTACAATCACACACACAGAGTGCATCTGAAGGACTGCCAGTATGTGTGTGTTTTCCCCCCACAACTACAGGCCACATGAAGCTAGTTTTAGGGTTTTCATCTAGAAATCTTATGTCACTTGGGAGGGATGGAGTGGGCTAAAATATGTGCACCACATTAATTGTTTAACTGGAACAATGGCAGCACTGAGCTTCCTATGATAACGCACCTTCAATTGAAAACATGACCGCTAGCAACCTGGGGGGCATTTCACAAAACAGGATCATCAAGTTATCCAGATAAGGCTGTATCATCACATTGGTGAGATTTCAGTCAATGAAAATGCACAAGAATCTGGTTTAGAAGTGTTATTTATTCATACATATTGTTAGCTGCTGATATTTAAGAATGTTTGAGGTCATTTCATGGTATTATTTTAGTTATCTGGCTAACTTGCTTATCCTGCTAACTTGCTTATCCTGCTAACTTGCTTATCCTGCTAACTTGCTTATCCTGCTAACTTGCTTATCCTGCTTTGTGGAATACCCCCTGGGCGTATATAGTAGATATGGTATATGGCATATCTACGAGGTTCATGCCTGCCAGCATGAACTGATCAGGGCATTGGGATGGGTCCACCCCCACCTGTGCAGCTGAGCTTGTGACATTTGGAGATGTTAAGATTCCCTAATTGACATAAGTCCCATCCTCTCACCAAGCCACATAATTCAAACGGACTCATCCTGCTTTGAAATTCCCTCAAATTATTTAACATCAGTTAAATTGCTCACCAAACATTTGACTTGCTGCCAATTCAAACAGAGCACAGGTAAGGAAACCGCACACATTGCTCACTGCCATTACTACAGGTTTCCTACGTGGCACTAGGTTCAACCATAGGAAAATGCAAATCACCAGGCTAGGTAGAAATGTTTTTTTGTTCCATTTTCTTTGAGACATGACCTTTCTTCATTACTTTCACAAACAGCAAACGCACTGAAGTTAACCAGGCGCAGTAGCAACTTATTGGAAAGAACTGCATCAGAGTAAGGGGACAAAATGAATATAGACAGCCGGCGTATTCCATTCTGAGTCAATAGTGCGCCAAGTGATAAAAACCTGCTGTACCGTACCAACGTCTGCGCACAAGAGAGAGAGAGAGAGGGAGAGAGGGAGAGAGAGAGAGAGAGAATGCACACAAGGCGTGGACTACAATTATGAAATGACTAACGATTCATTTTTAAAGGCTTAAGTGTTTGAGGAAATAAATATAGGCTATTGTCCTTGGAAGCGTAACCAAACATTTACGTCCGAACAAGAACATTTGACATCGCTGAAGAGACATTGAAACAAAGCTAAACATGTGACAACTAGCTAGCATTTTACATTCATAGAATTCACAGAGTATGGACTTATTTTCAGCAGCCTAGGCGCCTCTGATTGTAGTTTTGTTTCCTGGCAATATTGCAAGTTTGCACGAGGAAGAATGGTCTGAAAGAGAACGTGCAGGTTCATACTTACACAGACATGCAAACACAAGTTCAGGTTTATAGTAAAGCCATGCAAATACAGACACAATCGATGAAGATTGCAGGCATGATTTACAATTGATTTATTAACAGAGGTCAAGTTGAGGGCAACTTGTCCTTATTACATTATAATTATGCAACAATTTTAACTATAGCGATAGCGCAATTAGAAAGGTAGTAGTAGGCTAAGCTAGCACGCAATGCAGGTTCTATTGATAGTGAAAGGACGTGCGTGGGATTACTAAATATTTCCTCAGACGGGGTACTTTCTCGACACCAAAGTGCTTAGAAAAAACGACGGAAGAGAAAATTTATACTTACCAATACACTTGAGGATAATATACAGACATCAATTCACAGCTGCTGTTCGTTTAGATGACCGAGGAAAACGCAACTAGCTCTCTCTTTCTCAGCAATCGATGTAGCCTACTATACAAAGCAATCCGACAATGTCTTTAAAAAATGTACACTTGATTATGTAGACCTAGAGTTAACTTAGTCTCGATCTCAACTGAGTGAGTATACAGCCGCCGCTGGATGCCTCAGCATTTATAGTAGAGGCGGACCCTAATGCGACAGGCACTCCCCCCTCGGGCAAATCCTAAAATTTCTTCAATGGCAGAAAAAGAGCAGAGCACCGACGCAAGGATCACAGCGAACCAATCACAACTAGCTATATCCTACACTGAATGACGAAAGATGAACCTGCGTTTCACTGGGAAGAGAAGCCGAAACTGCAGCATTCACACAATGGAAGGATACGTCCATTCACAGGCGCGAGCACACTACAAGAGCATCCGAATACGGTGATGCTTATAGGTCAATAAGAAAAATGTAATTCAGGATCGGCTGTGCTTCAAAGACAAAAAGGACAATTACACAAATTTGGGATGTTTAAAGGGAATAATATTAGGCTATTGCTTACACGTTACACATGCAAAATACAACTAGCCTTTATATAGCTATTATTATATTAACGCTCGCAGGTTTAAAATATTCACATAACAATGATTTTATTTGTGATAAAAATGTTTAAGGAGAACCTGTGCATTGTTGGCACCACACTGCAGCTTCAAAGGTAGGCTAGCATGCAAAGAATCTCCAACTAAAAAATTTCAGTTTTCAGTCTTCCTCTTCCGCGAGGGATAGCTAAATCACTTGTTAATTCGACATATGGGGCACGTTTCACTCGAACACGTGTTTATTTAAGCTTCTTTACAATACATTCATGGTGACAGAGAATCTCATGGGGCTGGTAGCCTGCTGATTTTGTATTTTGCCACTCTGTGGTGCTCTCTGGTGGCCACAAGGCGCATACATATACACAATGACGTAAAACATCCACACGCATGCGCACACGTACACACAATAGTGCAGCAGTCCAGGGGCCCTATCTTACGCCCGGGGCTAAGCGGCGCTAACCCAAACGCAAGTATCACCCGACGCATTGTTTATTATAACGCCTTGCGTTCACGTCATTTAAATACCATGTATTCTTGCGCCCATTACAAGTGAACTGGGCGTGTTGGTTTTAAGATGAGGAGTGGCTATTATTTTTGGCCTATTGCTATCTTGAGGCAGCAGAAAGGAGAAGGGTGTGCCTGCGATACCGGAGCGGTGCAGTGTCAGGGCCGGGACGGTCTGAGGACCCTACAGTCCTGCGCATGCACAAGAGAAACAAGAAGATAAAAAAACACAAGGAATTTAAAGTTCCATGTGCTGTCATCTACTATATTATTCCATTACTTTTCCTGATGTTTTAGGTTTTTGCCGTGGCATCGTTTCAGTATCGGTAATCATAATTTTGGTATAGTGACAACAGTAGCGCAGTGATCGCACGCAGCACCTCTGTTTGACAGGTAACGTGCGCCCAGTGAAGTGAATATAATCAGCTAGCTAAAGAAAATAGTTCCGGGTATGTATCTGCTTCGAAAATTACAATGTCTCATTTACATTGTTATTTCTACACGTGGTAAATACACAAGTCACAACATGTAAATAAGAAAGTTTTGGAGTTGTTGGAAAGTGTATTTAGTCACTTTTGAGGGAGCTAGGATAACTGGTCTAACCCACTTCCAGTGATTGCGGCTAAGATAGGCTAACGGTGCGGGTCTCTATGATTCTTACTACACGCACACAGAAAAAAAGGTGTTCATCTTCTTGTCTGACTCTGGGGAAGATTGCAAATAAGCCAATTTCCCAAAATGTTGGTGTGTTACTTTAAGTATTTAAAATTGTTTGTCATAATGACATAATACAAGACAAAAATGTTGCAGTGAAAATATTTTCAAAAATATTTATTTAGTTTATTACATTACATTACAGTCATTTAGCATCTCTATCGAATGACCCTTATGTATATGTTTCAGCATATAGAATATAATAATTTGTTTAGAGACTTGCGTCCCCTACAGAGGGAAAAAATGAATTGCCGGGTCTTAGCAGGATAAACAAATCTTGGAATAATTGCCATTTCGATTTTTTTTCTATAAAAAAGTTTAAAATAAATCCGACGCATAAACACAGACCAAAGACAACATTATTTATTTGTCTGAAAGCACGCTCATAATAAATTGGGTTAGGCTATTTAAATAGCTCCGTATCAGAAATACCATATCCGTGGTATGTTCACAAACCCATTGCGCCATCTTCTGGACGTTAGATTGAATGGCAGAAGTCAAAGTCAAAGTGTTTTTATTTATCAAGTGCACAGTATAACACAAGGTCATTCTGAACAATGAAATTCTTAGGACATGGCAAGCAACAACTATGTAGTAGGCATAACAAACAAAAACAAAAAATATATATATATTAAATTGTTAAAAAGAGTCAAATAAGGGCAAGAATAACATACATATACATAGCAGTAAAACACTAGCAGCAGTTCCAGATATGGACAGTAGGAGTAAGAGTATTAAATATTATAAATATAAAGTGTGGAGGTGCCGATAGACATGTACATTAAATTAAGGTGATGTACATTGAATGTACATAAGAAGTGCCTAGAGCATACAATGAGGTGAGATTAATGAGATTAATGTTGCTGGTTGAGAAGCCTGATGGCCTGGGGGAAAAAACTGTTTGTGAGTCTGGTAGTCCGTGCCCGTATGCTCCGGTAACGTCTACCAGACGGCAGCAGCGAGAACAGTCCATAGCCTGGGTGGCTGTAGTCTTTTATAATTTTCCGTGCTTTCTTAAGGCATCGTGTGTGGTAGATGCCTTGCTCAGAGGGGAGGTGGCAGCCAATGATGCGCTCCGCTGTCTTCACCACCCTCTGAAGGGCCTTGCGATCAGCAGCGGAGCAGCTGCCGTACCAGGTAGTAATGCAGCCAGTGAGAATGCTCTCAATGGTGCACCTGTAGAAGTTGGTGAGAGTTTTGGAAGACATGCCAAACTTCTTGAGTCTCCTCAGGAAGTATAGGCGCTTTTGGGCAGTTTTTACTGCCGCGACCGATTGCCTGGACCAGGAGAGGTCATCACTGATGAACACACCGAGGAACTTGAAGCAGGAGACTCTCTCCACTTCAGCTCCATCGATGTGAATGGGGGCGTGACCCCCCCCCCCCCCCTGTCGCTTCCTGAAGTCCACGATCATCTCCTTAGTCTTGCAGACGTTGAGAGAGAGGTTGTTTTCCTGGCACCATGTTGCTAAGATGCTGACCTCCTCTCTGTAGGCGATAGACAAGATACTTGTGGAATATTGAGATGTTGGACAAGATGACACTGACTGGACGCAGGAAAGAGGATACATATTACAACTATGTAACATTTGAAATAATTTTCATGGATAAATGAGTCAGAATAACAACAAATATTAAAGTAGGCCTATGTCATGGACATTTTTAGGGGGATATACTCTGCATCATCCAATTAGAATCTATTAAAATGTGACATACCCAGGTGAATCGTAATTATAAAAAATAAACGTTGAAAAGTATAAACGAAACCCAGAACTCAGGAACCTTTATGCCACTATGTTGGAATTTGGGGGACCAGGTCCATGGCTATCATTTTTATCAAGAATAGCTTTACTGGAGCTAATAGAAAGGTCATAAATCCAATATCATGTGCCTTTGAATTACAGGATTTTATCATTTTTCACATTGATTGTCATGTTTTATCATGTTGTTATTTTTTCTGTTTCACTCTACAATTTCCCATAATTTATCAGTGGACATCAAAGTGATGTATTTTGATGGTATAATATACTGTATATGGGATTTCATATTACATTACATTACATTACATTACAGTCATTTAGCAGAAGCTTTTATCCAAAGCAACATACAGTAAGTGCATACAGAAACGTCATCGAAGTAACTACAGAACAGATAAGAAAGCACATTCTTCCCATAAAGTAGCAGCTATCCCTAGTAATGAACATTGAATGCAGTTCACAGTAAACTGGGTAAATAGTAAACAGCTCTACAACAATTCTATATATTATAAACTTGAATACACAGTTCAACAAGAACAAATACCATGAGGTCCTAGATAAGTATCAGTCCAGGTGTGTTTTTAGGCCACGACGGAAAGCAGGCAGGGTTGGCATAGAACGTAGGGGAATGGGAAGTTCGTTTCACCACTGGGGAGCTAGGGTGGAAAAGCTCCGCAGGAGCGAGTGCCATTGACACGGAGTGGGGGAGAAGTGCGAGTCGCTGCCTGCTGTATGAGCGAGTGTGTCGGGGGCAGGAACATAGTTCTGGATCAAGTCCTGCAGGTAGACGGGGCCTGTTTTATTTCCTGCAGTGTAGGCCAGGGTCAGAACTTTGAACCTGATCCTGGCAGCCAGTGGAGTGACCTCAACAGGGGGGTGACGTGAAAATTTCGGGAGGTTGAACACAAGCCGGGCAGCTGCATTCTTGATGAGTTGAAGAGGCAGGATGGCGCAGGCTGCTTGCGAGCAGGGAGTTACAGGAGTCCAGGCGTGAGGTGACATAGTCTGGCCCAGAAGCTGGGTGGAGTAGGTGGTCAGGTACGGTCGAATCCTCCTGATGTTGTACAGGAGATATAATATTTAATAATCCCATCTCCACAAGTATTTTTCTCAGGTGAAGACATATTTCTGTTTTTTTGTGTTCACAGGGTTACTCATTGAGAATAACTGTGGATCAGAGCTCTAACATTGTATTGTAAGAATTCTGTCCTTTGTAAAGTAAAACTCGTAGTTCCGAAGTTTAGGTCAATAGCAATTTAATTACAATGCAAAATTGTCTTCATTACAGTATACAACATTACATTACATTACAGTTGTAAATCCCGCGCAGCTAGACCAATGAGGGAATAGCTCGGAGCGAAGGTTTAAGCGTGATGTATTCCGCTATTAATGTGGGAAAAGGTACAAAGTTATGGTGAAATATCACTGTTCTTGCAACCGGGTGAGACTGCTCTTTAGATTCACGGGATCAGCTAATAAGTGACCACGTATCAAAGGTAATCGTACCACGTTACCTTCCGCTTTAAGTCTGGTCTACGCTGACCCCAGTTTATCCAAAAGGCAGCCTGTGTACCACATTGACTATCAACCACCAACACTGATTCTGTACTCATTTATCTGACTAAGCTAGCGAAATAGAGGTAACATTGTCATAAAATTTCTTCTTACAGTGAAAATGGACGACTTGTTTACATTCTCGGACAGATGTTAAAGTAAATCTATCACCACGGCGGCACTTTCGCCACAAGTCAGCAATTATATCGGGAAATGCCCTCTTTGGAAAAAAATAAATAAAAGAAAAAGGCTATGCTGTTACTGCATACCAGTTTGTGCCAAAGCTGCATCATAGCGCGGAGCTTTCAAAACCATAACAACGCGGAAACCCTTTAAAGAAAACAAAATAAAAACCGCAGGCTACACATAGCCTAGCCTATGATAACTGTGGACAAAACGGGCTGAGAAAAATTTAGCCTAATAAAGCAGGGATATGAGTAGGTTGTGAGTAGGCTATAATAAAATGTATATTGTTGTCCATGATTATGCTTTTTTGTTTTGTTTTTAATTTTTGGAAATATATAATAGAATATTTTTGTTTACAAAAAGACACAGCAACAGCCAAATACAGCTGTATTGAAAAGAATTGGAGGCTTCTGTGTGGTGTTTTTAAACTCTAGTAGGCTTGTTCCCAGTAAATGTTTTGTTCCTTACAATCAATGTAGCTACTCCTTCAAATTAAAGCTGTATATTTGTATTTTTAAGGAAAAGGACAACTACTAGCCTATTTGAAGAACAATGAATCGCCTATGTATATACAGATACATAACACATTAAAACAGGATTGTTGTGGAACTCAAAATGTTAACTGTACCGGTATTAGTCTGTGCACATCAGTAACATTAAAAAATATCAGTATATCAGCATGCGATTCTTTAACTCTCATATTGACATAGTTTTCAACTTGTCCATATACTACAACAACATAATAGAATTCCTGAAATTCAGTTATGGCTTTTGGTTTTGGTGTGAGCAAATTAATCAACTCATTACCGGTGAACAGTGATAGTACGTCAACTTTCAGAGAAACCACACAAATCATGTTTAACTATTTTATTTACCAGGTAGGTTATTTACTTAAAATAATCAATTTACAGTTACAGATTAAAACATCACATATTCAAATATAGTACAGAGAAAATATATTTATATAGTACATATAAATACTTTATCATACCTGGCAGTCGCTACACACAATGACCTGAGGTGTGATGTGTGGGAAAGTCTGACTACAGCTTCCCCTCGGTCTTTGTTTCCTCTGCTTAAATGCCCAAATTCTGCGCTTTATCTGGCTGCAGACAGTCGTAAAGATATAAACTGGCTAGAAATAGTTAAAGTGCACTTTTAGTACCCCCTTCCAGGGGGTTTCACAGAAGGGTTTCCTGAGAGGAAATTCCACAACGGCAGTTTACTCCTGTTATGAAATATACATTCCATCCATGTTGAACATTTAGGACATGTAGGCCATTGCACCACCCACACCGAGACCATCACAACGATATTAAACATGAGTAAGTCTAAGTTTGTGTTGTTGTGAGAATCCCATCTCTGTATAGTTTTTCAGATGTGATTAATATTAATGCCACAAAAGTCCCAGAATTCCTGTTGAGAATATTACGTTACATCCTAGTTTTTCCTATTACGTCAGGTACAGTGACTGGGTGTATTTGCTAATGTAACACTCAAAAACTGAACAATATATGATTATCCCTCTGGAAAAAGAGTGTTTAATGTATGTTCCAGTGTCCAGACTAGTTTCAGGATGTACTGTACAATGTGTTTTTAGGCTTTTTTGAGGACAAAAGCAGTCTGCACAGTCATGTTGTGTTGTGTATAAAATATTTTAAGAAGAGGGATGTAGCCTGCCCCGGTGACGTCAGGTGGTGGCACTGTGACGCTGTCCATGTGCTTGTTTTTACGACAGTCCAAGCGTTTCTCCCAGAATCATGAGATCCTAGGATATTCTTTGACGTCATAAACCTCAGACCAGATGGTCCCAGTAAACGTCCTGGCACTGGCTTTACAGCCCGCCAGATGAACAAACTTCCACCCCCTGGTGTTGTGTGTTCAGGTGCCCTGGGATGTAAAATCATGTCTTACACAGTAATTTAGCAGACACTTTTATCCAAAGCGACATACAGTAAGTGCATACAGAAACGTAATTAAAGTAACTACAGAACAGATAAGACAAAGCACATCCTTCCCATAAAGTAGCAGCTATCCCTAGTAATGAACATTGAATGTAGTTCACAGTAAGCTGTGGGTAAATCAGCTATACTACAATTCTATTCTAAATACTATTATAAACCATAACAAACTTTTAGACAAGAAACAACTACCATGAGAGGTCCTACAAGATACTGGACAATCACAAAATAGTGTTGTGTGGGGTACACCCTACACCCTACACCTGAAATAAAATGCTGAAATACATTGCAGGTTCCTGTCCCTGATTGGGTGACAGGCAAACAAATGGACATTGTATGGGGTGTGGGAGGGAAATTGTCACCTAGGTATGCTGGCTAACTCCCGTCTCACACCCTAGCGGTGCCGTCGTCACCAGGCTTTGTGTCTAACCCCCCTTGATAATTGATAAGGCTGATTGTGTTAGGTGACCATCCAAGAACACTGAAGCAGGAAATGTATTTTCCCAACCATATCAGCAGCTGGCCCAGCTTGATTGACACTTTCCACATAAGGTTCAGGGTGTATGTTATTAAAATTATCATCTACTTTAGAAGCAGTAAATCTTTCGTTCACTTGGCCTCTGGAACTGCTTCTTTTTTTTTTTTTTAGCAATCTAGTATATATTTAATTTCTCATTGGATATTAAGATTTGATTCCCTTTGAGTGAAAATATTAGTACTTCGATTCGTAATTGCCTTTTTAGGGTTGTTTTTAAACGTTCTTGTTCCTAGTTTGAAAATGCACTATGTACGTCGCTCTGGATAAGAGCATCTGCTAAATGTCTATAATGTAATGTAATGTATTAAGGTGACCTGTTGGTAGTAAAAAATTAAAAATTAAACGCTAATGTTAAGTCACGTAACAGGGTGTTGGACAACCACATTTAGGCAGTAAGGCCTGTATGCCTCTTGGCTCGTCTACCAGTGTCTGGAATTCTGCAGGAGAAATACAATTCCACATTTCACGAGAAAATCTCTAGAATATTCTATAAATTCCACTGGGCTTCGATCTGACGGCTGAGAAAGCTTTGAAACATGAGCAAGATCAGTTGTCATTCTTATAATACTTTTAAGTATTTTTAGAGCAGGATTAGAAAAGTACAGAGAGACCCATACTTGTGGACTAGAAATCGGGGTTGTGGTCATTTCGATGTCAATCCAGTCAATACAGAATATGAACTGAAATTCTATTAATTAATTGAAAAAACTTCAAAAAAGTTCTGTAGAAATTTTTACAGTCACATATTTGCTGAATTAACTGAATTAAAATTAAATTGACCCCTTTTTTAAATCATTTCATCTGGAAAAAAAGCGCATATTTGACATTGTGTGATTTGGATTGTCAGGGATTTTGTTGATTGGTCAAAACGTTCCAAAGCATTTGGTACTCAATGCTGATTGGAAGTCTAATCCACAGCTAGACCAAATAACCCAATAATCCCCATCCGAGGCCTTCAACTCACACAGGTATCATGATAAAACACTTTGCTTTTGCCTATTGAACCCAATCCAGGTTTGGGCATTTCTATGACAAGAGAAACTTCCCCCCCTTGTCTCCAACTATCTGTATTTATTTTTAATTTAAAAAATTTTGTTATTGAAAAAACAAGCAATTCCAACATGCAACATTACATTACATAAATTACAGATAGATTCATTTAGATTAGGTAACACATATTACTTACACCACAATAAACATATTACAGGCCCATATACCACCAAATTTAGACATTACTTTACAATGCTAACAAAAACCCTCAAAACAACAGACAATATTCTCCCAACCTATAAAACCTAGACTAAAAAAAGCAGCTATTTGAGGCTAAATATTCACAGTTAAATAAACACACAGTTTGAGGCTAAATATTCTGTATGAGGAAACACAGAGTACCTCCATCACACGGTCACCTGCATTCATTACAATTGATTAATTCTAATTAATCCAGTTATGTAGTTATAGGGTTGGATGGAGCAAAAACCAGGACTGGCTCCGGCACTCTAGGAGCAGGGTTGCCTCCCCCTCTGTTAGTACCACCTGTATCCACCAGGTGGCGGAAAAGAATCAAAACTACAATTGAAAGCTAATACTCCACCTTGTACTTACACACCCGTGGTGCATAGATTAAATATCTTTAATATTCTCTCAGACTATTCCAAAGACATACCATCACTAGTCTCTTTAGCGTCAGCTTCAAATTAGCGCTAGACAGGAATTCAATTTTCATTATTCATTGAGCCAAGCTATTCATTGATGTAATTAATTTTAATTGAGATAGCTATCCTTAATTTGTTCAAGGGACATTTATTAACATGACATGTTTTGATATAACACGTTCATAAGCTTTATCTTTACTTTATTAAAACCATGTCTCCAAAAGAAAAATGATTTTATAAATATTACATATAAACTTAGCTGAATCAAGATCAAACCCCTATTAAATTATTGATAGCTCTGCCAGAACAAAAGCCCAAATGTCAGTGATCCTGGACCATGGCTCGGAAACACCAATCAGTGTTAACAGATCCAGTGAGGGTCTGAGGGAGTATCAGGGTTTTCTATAATTGCTTTCTTTGAGCTGCCCTAACTAAAAAAATCTATTAAAACTATAGATTTAAAGATTAGAACTAAATTCCATGTAAAGTAGTTATCATTATTTTGTAGATATATTCTGAAATTAAGTTGAGTGAATATTTGAAAGAGTAAAAAAGGTAATTTTGTGTGAATTCAAGATAAAAAAAAAATTAAAGATAATTTGTTAACATGTTTGAATATGGTCTGCTTTTAAATTCTTAAAGGATTGCCTAATGTAATATTAACCAGTACATTGCTGATGTTTTGTTTCACATTAAGGACGCGGCGTAGGTCACCTGATCGAGATTCTTCCACACAGTGTTACATTACATGCTGTTGTGATTGCAATTTATGTAACCAAGCAACCGTACGTTTCCTTGGCAACAACATTGTATTATATAATGATTGATTGACAGTTATGTTAATGATGTTTAATGAATAATTTACTTCTGGGCTGCATTGTTAAAAAGTTTCAATCCTTTAGAAGATTTCAACACCACACCCCAAATAAATATAAAACCAAACCTTCTATTCATAAACCCAACTTGGATTGGAAGGGTTATTAAAATTCACTCTTTAACTTGATTTGCTTCATCATTTTAGTACATAGTGTTTAACTGTGATTTTGAGTGATTTTTACCTCATAGATTATTCTTATTTATTTGAATTATTACTGATGCAAGCATTCATCTACCAATCAATATCATTGTGAATATTGTGCCACATACTGCCTTTAACTCATGAATTCATAAAATTCTCATCAACGAAGGGATTTATTAAATCTGATCCTGAATAAATAAAATATTGAAATAGACACGGCATATAAAGGACAACAAAAGAATGAGATTTTGATGTTTTTTTATTTTTATAGATTTTTTTCCCCTTCACCCCTAATTTAGACTTGACCTTCACTCCTTTAAAGGTTCACTATTCTTGTCCGTGTGTCATGGCTCAGAAGAGCTTCAGTCAAAAAATATGTACTCTTTTGATACACTTGACTGTAACCAGTGAATTACACCCTACAGCATACTACCGAAAGTTCCAGACAGTGCATTTTTACACAGATCTCCCTCCAGTCATTTAAAAGCACAGGGAACAACTTGTGAGTATATCTATGAATGGTTTGTTCATGATGTTTAACTTTCATCATCAAATCTAAGCAAGTTGTAATGACATGTTTGACCACAGGGTGGCAGAAATGCATAACAAATGAAGCCCAACGTTGCGTATCAGACAAACCTTTGGTTTTAATGCGAGTGTGACAGAAGTTTAAACGTCTATTTGTAAAATGTGTTTATGGGTTTACTGGTTATGCATCATTGCGCCACGGTTTCAACATAGATTTTTGGTCAGTTTTTCAATGAAGCTGACTAAAGATCCGTGTTTTTCTTTTGCACAGCGTAGCCTATTCTTCATCGAGCTCAGTAATGTTCGCCACCTCCTGATAATTGAGTTCTCACTTTCAGAGGAATAACGAGACATATCAAATTAGTCTCTGTTTCCAGTTAGGATTGAGTTTGATTAATGCCAATGGAGAGGTGTGCATTAGATGAGATGGTGGCGGGTTGATAAAGATAATCAACAATGACAGTATTCTTTGAAAAAGCAAGAGACAACAGCATCAACAGCAGCAGGTCTGGTTTGACAACGCGTGGGAGTGAAAACGGAAAAGCGCGGGTAATTAAACTGCTGCGATAACAAACGAGGAGAAAATTAGAGGTAAATCAAGCGCTAATGAGACAGTTAAAGGATAGTACTTGAACGACGATAAACATTTTATTGGCCATCAAGCTGCCCATTAAGATTCCTGAAAATTCATTTCGCAGGCCGAACGTGAAAACCTGACGGGGGAAAAAACGGAGCGATCTGCGGTTCAGCCTATTGGACCTCCCTGTGTTAAGATCGCAAAAAAACATTAGTGGTGAAGAGGGGCATGTGTCAACTCGAAGAAGTCGGGGTCCCCTCCACGAGCCCGCCGTGCTCTGGATCTCTGCATTTGGGGGCTTCTCATCGGCAGAAAGCTTCCTGCAGACCTGCCAGTGTCTCCAGTCAAAGCTTGGAGTCGGGATGCTCACGAAAACGGCAATTCAGAAAAGTGCTATCTTTAAAAAAAATGAAAATAAAAAATCATAATCATGATTTGACACCCAACATGGGGCTATGTATGTTCAATTCCCTCCCTTCCAACAGAGCGGACTCGAGGAAGACCTCCCTATGCAGCTGTATCCAGTCTATGGGCTTGCCCAGCCCAGCGGGGACGCCTGAGGAACACGGGCCGACTGACCACACCCATACCCCAGGCGATACAAGTGCCAATTGTCCCCGGCCACAGTCGGCATGATCGGGGTTCGAATCCTGCCCACGGGGCTCATCCATGCACCACAATATGGCGCCTCAACTGAATGAGCCACTTGGCAGCCAAAAAGCGCTGTCTTTGAAAAAGCCTTATAAAGTGGATTACATTTGGTCCTCCCCCCACGCACCGCGCCCAATCCCCCCCCCCCCCAAAGAAAAACCCTTCATCTCCATCCCCCTGGTTACTAAGTGAATGCACGGCGCTTCCATGCTTTGCAAAATTGCTGATTATAGGAGGAATGTGATACAAATTAGGAGCTAGCCTCTGAATGTTAATTGGTAGAATGTAATAAAGGGAGGCAATATTAGGCCACTAATTGTCTGTTTACTGCAGTATTTATTGGATACTGTCCTCCCAGGGTCGAGCTGATTAGGTATATTCCATTTGCAGCAGATGTGGCCTATGGCACAGTCATTTATATTGCTTTATTAGAGCCATAATGGAGGGGCGATGAGTAAGCTGCACTGCCTCGCATTGGCAGATGGCATTAGCAGTTGTAACCACAGTCATAGCCACATCAAGCAAGTCCCGTTTCCTAATTGTTGTCTAGCATTCTCATAAGAGCATTGACACTAGTGTTGGAAAGGGAGTGCATTAAGATGGCGAAACCTCAGAGGGCTGATCCTGAGGTGGATGAACACTGAACAATTATGTTTTAAGCACACAGAGCAACCTTTCCACCCAAATCATTCAAAGACGTTGCAAAAGTTGTCACACACATGCGTGCGCATGTGCACTCACACACACGCTTGCGCGCATACACACACAAGTGTGCACTTGCATGCATATGCACAAGCACACACACACACACACACACACACACACATACAACACAAACACACGCACACGCACACACACACACACACACACGCACACACATACACACTCACACATGCACACAGACACACACAGATGCACACACACACACACACACACACATGCATGCATATGCAGATGCACATATACACACGTGTACACACACACACACACACACACACATAATAATGAGGCTCTTCACAGGAGTGGTATTGGATTCACCAATCGTTTCTGCAGAAGAGACACATCGAGGAACCAAGGCTACAGGGCATCTAGCTGAGGGACATTTCAGGGGTAGCAAACATTGATTTGTGTCATTAGTGCACATATATAATATCATATTTTATTTTTTACATGAAAGAGTGATCAAGCGAGGTGAGCTTGAGGGAGATATTCATTAAGTGTATAATTGTTATCACTTACTGTATTCACTAGCTTACCACGACACCTAATTTCCATTTGTATGTTACTGCGAGCTCTCTAGTCAGAACATTCATTCAGGCCTGGCTTTACCAGCAACAGTGTTGTTTACAGTGTATAGACAGAGCCTCTGAAGCTGTCATTGAGCAGGGCTCTGGTTTACTCTGTACCTTTCATTCAATCCGATCAGATACAATTTGCTTTTGCTGCATCTGATGCAATTCAGTGGTAATCTTGCAGTCAGAAGTAAGCATAATCCTGTGACCAATTAGGAAGAGGGAAGATGGATTCAACAGAAGAGCAACAGAAAGAGTTGCGTAAGGAACACTTAATTCCCGCATATGGGGCCTTACAGATAAGAACCTGTTTTTTTGTAGTCGGATATTGTAGCATGCAATCCACTTCAGATACATTACATATCTCTTAAATATAAAACAATATCATTGGCTATGATAATGATTACCTATGATTGGCTGTGATTAATTAAATTCAGAAACAGCTATCAAAATTAGTTTGGTGCAATCCAGCAAATATTTACCTTCGCTGAATCGAGTATACAAGACAGTTTTGACAATGAAAGAAGCCACATATGAAACCATTTCAGGGAACACACACCTGTTGCAAACTGGTGCTCAGATGCATTGACCCATAAAAGTTATTTTGCACAAACATCAACATTTTACAACACATTTCAAGGGTAAGAAATGATTGTGAGCTGAATATACATAAATCAGCAGGGTTTTCACCTATGTGTGTAAAGAACAGCAACCATGAGAGGGACAATAGTAGTGTATGTTATAGAGTAACCATGAGAGGGACAATAGTAGTGTATGTTATAGAGTAACCATGAGAGGGACAATAGTAGTGTATGTTAGTTTTTCAGTTACTTTCGTTTCAAATATTTTTGAAACTGTATTTTGTCAAAAAAATAAGCGTAAATATTGCGCACAGCCTATATTTTATCCATCAAGATAATCATATATTATTGCTCTGTTAATATGAAAATATAGTTAAAAAGCTGAAGATTAGGCTACTTAGATTTCTAGCAATAACTCTGTTTCATTGCAAAAATTGGTAACACTTTAATTTAAGGTTCCGTTATACAAAATTTGTAAACCAAACTAATGCTTTACAAATAAGTTATGTATTTCTAACTTTTCTGTACTAAATTCATATATATATATATATAAACATCAAACAAAAAGTTCAGAAATTTGTGTTTGGTAGATTATTTCTCTGTTGTAACAATGCTTCTTGGCAATAAATTTTATACCGTTGGAAAGCCTGTTTATTTCCCTTTTAAATGGTGCCCCATTTGTAAGGAACATGCATTTGTGGGATGAGCAGCACAGCTGAGTATGTGGGTTGCGCCCATGTAAAATTTGCCAAATCTTCTCTGCCAATGCCAAACAGCTTGCTAGTGACTCTTGTTTGGTGTTGTTTGGTGGATTGGATGATTGAAGTCTATCAGTAACAAGGAAGAAACAAGTCATATTGGCAATTTTACAATTTATTAATTTAACAGTCAGGAGCCTCAGTAGCGTGTGGAATAACCATACACAGCCACAACAGCCTGGCACCTCCTCCTCATGCTGGTCACACACTGCTGTGGGATGGCATTCCACTCCTCAACCAGGATTTGTCGCAAGTCAGCCAACGTGGTTGTGTTGGTCACTCTAGCACGAACAGCACGCCCAAGCTGATCCCACAAGTGCTCAATTGGGTTGAGGTCTGGACTGTTCTGTTTGGCATTGGCAGAGAAGATTTGGCAAATTTTTCATGGGCGCAACCCACATACTCCGCTGTGCTGCTCATCCCACAAATGCATGTTCCTTACAAATGGGGCACCATTTAAAAGGGAAATAAACAGGCTTTCCAACGGTATAAAATTTATTGCCAAGAAGCATTGTTACAACAGAGAAATAATCTACCAAACACAAATTTCCGAACTTTTTGTTCGATGTTTATATATAATACATAATAAACTGGGCCCACTTTAGTTTAGGTGGTGCAGTTGAGTTTATGAATACATGATATACATGATTTCACACATATGAACTATGAACTAATGCTTTACAAATATGAGTTATTATAATAAGTCATTATTAGAAAACATTTTATAAATGGTTAATAGATTATTTACTAATAGTTTCCAAATGATTTATAACAGAACCTTGAAATTAAGTGTTACCCAAAAATCCAATATAAAGTATGCTATTTATACTTCAACTTCATATACTGGAACCGGATATTTTAAAAAGAAAGTTTTCCTTTTTAATGTCTCCCAATTGACTAGCCTATTATCCCGAAATATAAAAAATTTGTGATAAACATCTAATTTTAGAGCCGGAAGTAAGTGAAAGTTTGTGAAGTTTAAAATCTGTATGGGAAATAATCCACAATCAGAGATGAAAAATAAAAAATGTTGTATATTTTTTATGTTTTATAAAGCTACAGAGTCTGTTGTCAAAACAACCCCACACAACACTTTTGTATAAAAAGTTGGTACAGGACTTTTAAAAACATCACTGTGTTTAATGCTTACTATTTAACCACACCAAATTAGAAAACATAATTCAAGATGGAACACATATGAATAACTGGTTTTTAAGAGCCGTCAAACACTGAATGGGGTCAAATGGACCCCCAAAATAACAGGAGGGTTAACTGAAATCAAATTGCATTTGATCTCATTGCGGCTCTATGCAAGCACTGTCTCGGTCCCGTGACTCCATGACGTGACAACGTGACACGTGACAACGTGACTACATTTTGCGTGGCTATGAAGATAAAGCTATCGCCTTCCCGGGACTTTTTGACCATTCAAGATTTTCAGGTAGTTTTGTGAACGTGCTCGGAATAAGAAAGGATTTCACACGCGGCGTTCACACGGACCGAACACACGGACCGAACACACGGACCGAACACACCTTCTTTCCTGTCTTTTGGGGCTGACAGTGAAAGCAGATGCAAAAAGATCAATTACTCCGCGGCTTGTAAAGTCACAAGGTGTCTGTTGGAGGCGTGAAGAGCCGATCTTTCCTCTAAAACCGATCGCTAAGGAGAGCTTACCAAGGAGGTGGAGAAAATGTTGATAACTGCATGGAACAGTGTTGGCCAGCTCAGCCTCTTCTTCAGTGTTCTGCTTCCAACATTAATTACAATTAACCTCGTTATCCATGTGAGCTCAACTTATGAGCATTGGTGAAATGTTAAAGGGGAAATTAAATGGCTGCTGCTTCAAAAGATAAACTTTGACATGAGGGTTAGCTAGCCTCTCACTGGTGTGTAGGGCAGCGTTAAAAAAACCACAAAGACAGCAAAGTTAGAAGTGGAGAAGAAACGCAGGCAATTTTAGCTCTTTTTTTT
This sequence comes from Ilyophis sp. 1 JC-2022, assembly GCA_022702515.1. Classification (NCBI taxonomy): domain Eukaryota; kingdom Metazoa; phylum Chordata; class Actinopteri; order Anguilliformes; family Synaphobranchidae; genus Ilyophis; species Ilyophis sp. 1 JC-2022. Next base: position 47,801,973 of record CM040406.1, read on the forward strand.
CCCCCCACACTGTGTTTTATTTTTTCCTACCCGCCAGAGGAGGATCAAATGATCAATTTTCAGGCCTTACTCGAGGGGCCGTCCATCTGCGAGGCTGGAACATGTACAATCAGGCTAAATAGAAAAGCCTCCTGCAGATTCTGAGTGGAGCGCCGGTGTTTGTTCCAAGTGTCTGGCCTGTTTATGGAAATTGAACAGAGGAGGAGTGTGAAAGGGGGATTCAGAAACTGGCGGTTCTAGCGAGACCCGTCTCAAGTTATTTATTAGACAAGAGACTAACACCGTACGAATAATAGGCCCGGGAATCTCTGCTCTGCGGAGCCCGCGTAAACCTCTCTGGGGATGAATCTTTCTATCGCTCTCTCTCTCTCTTTCCATCTCTCTCTCCTTCTCTATCTCTCTCTCTCTCTCTTTCCATCTCCTTCTCTCTCTTTCCCTGTATCTATGTCTCTCGCAGACAGCTCTTTGATCTCTGAATCTCGCCCCCCCCCTCCCATTCCTCGGGGGATCTTATTAACAAACACACAGTCCTCATGTTTTATTGCACATGATAAAACCCAGGCTGTGATCTCTCATTACACGTCTGTTCTTTGGAAATGGGCCCCAGTCTCTTCAGCTTAATGTTGCCTGTAATGGGGCCAGGAGCTCGACGTGAAATGCTCAAACATGATCACATTGCAGCCCGCATTAATGAATGAGCAGCCCGGCTCTTCCCCATAACCGCACATATACACGCATGCCAGCAGCGCCGCTCTTCCACATAACCGCACACGTACACGCATGCCAGCAGCGCCGCTCTTCCACATAACCGCACATGTACACGCATGCCAGCAGCTCTGCTCTTCCACATAACCGCACACGTACACGCATGCCAGCAGCGCCGCTCTTCCACATAACCGCACACGTACACGCATGCCAGCAGCGCCGCTCTTCCCCATAACCGCACACGTACACGCATGCCAGCAGCGCCGCTCTTCCCCATAACCGCACACGTACACGCATGCCAGCAGCGCCGCTCTTCCCCATAACCGCACACGTACACGCATGCCAGCAGCGCCGCTCTTCCACATAACCGCACACGTACACGAATGCCAGCAGCGCCGCTCTTCCACATAACCGCACACGTACACGCATGCCAGCAGCGCCGCTCTTCCCCATAACCGCACACGTACACGCATGCCAGCAGCGCCGCTCTTCCCCATAACCGCACACGTACACGCATGCCAGCAGCGCCGCTCTTCCCCATAACCGCACACGTACACGCATGCCAGCAGCGCCGCTCTTCCCCATAACCGCACACGTACACGCATGCCAGCAGCGCCGCTCTTCCCCATAGCTGCTGAGTGATGGGGGTGATTCCAGCGCAATCTGCCCAAGAGATCTTTTTTTTAAAATCTTCTTCTTTATTCTGCTTCTTTTGTGTCTGCAGTACGAGGCTTATACAGAATTCAGCTGCATATGAGGAAGCGCTGTTTTATAGTCCCCAGCTGAATTACTGCAAATAGCACACGGCTCTCTATGTGAAATGAAGTGATTTTCATCGTAAACGTATGTGCTGACGCGCCGTTGTGTTCCGCCGCGCGAGGGCTCGGCCATTTATTATTAAGGGTCCGCAATACACGTATCGATCTCGGCGCGATGCTTCCAGACGGAGCACATATTGATCCGCATTGAAATATTTGGGATAAAAAAAAGTCTCAAGCTGAGGACAGCTTCATCCTGTTATAGTTATTTTCTCTTACAGAGTAATAAAGGTGGGCGGGTGGGGGGGTACTCTCCACACTTATGAAAACCGCGTTGGCCGGCGTCTTTTGTTTTCATTATTAAAATGCATTAAGATGAAGGAGGACCACAGTGAATGACCTGTGGTGTTCCTCAAAGCATTCCCCCGTCATCACTCTGTCTCTCCCCTTTGTGCTTTCAGCCCACCGTGCAAAATATCTGATTCTTAATCAACTGTTGGAATGGCATGACTTCAGCTAGGTCCATTCCAACAAGTCCCTTGTGTCTTCATTAGTTAGCTGGGTATTTATAATATAAAAAATACATTGCGCAGTAGATCCTTGTTTTTAAGGTTTTTTTTCCTGTCCAGAGCTGTAGTCCAGTCAACCGCCTAGAACAGCGCAAGCCTGTGCAGAAAGCAATCCTTGCAGAGAGAGCTTAACCCCGCCAGGCAATGACAGCTCGGAAAGAGGAACACACGTTCTCTGTTGAGCAGGGGCCTGCACTCAGTGCACTGCGGAGAATAAACAGCTTTAATTGGTCAATTAAGTGGTGCATAACGACAAAATCTAGCAGGCCCCCACGGGGATGGACCTGCAGACCTCAGACGTTCCGTATCATTCACAGGAGATCGATCCTGGTACCAGAGGCGTGGGCTTTTCCGTGTTTGTCTCATCTGAGCTCGATTGGACACTGTGATCGATTGCTGATTGAGTCTGAAGCTGAATATTCAGAGCCTGAATGGGGAAAACATTAAAGCGTAATAATTCATCTCATTATGAAGTGGGCTGGAGTTGTTTACCCCCGTCGTAGACTGCAGTCACTCCAAAGACGCAATTAAACAATAATCATTTTAAAAAGTCATGCTGTTGCCTCGTTTTATCGCCAATTTGGAACGCTCAGTCGTGGTCATGCTGCAATGCTCATCGCAACCTATATGCCGACTCAGAGAAAGACTTGGGCTGCATTCGGATCCCAAATCTATTCTTTCCTCCCGTCGTTCCCTTCCCTTGCTTCAAGGGGGGAATCCCCAAAATGTCAGGATGAAATATGGGAGCCAAACTATCAGTGCAATTCAGTTCCAATTTAAGAAATAATTATACCTCACTCCCTCGTTTATCCTCCCTTCCACCAAGGATGCAAGCTGGAAGCTTATAAAAGGCCACAATGCAATGCTCCACATCACAAAAGTGGGCGGCCACGCTTCAACTCTATGGGGTAGCACTCTTCTATATTACATTGGGGTACTAGAATTGTATTCAAGTCATTTCTAGCATTTTAAATTGTATTTATGAAGTGCTTTATCATTATAGACTTGCTACACTTCATGAAAGGATGCATCCATACATTTTTAAAAAGAGGCCATGATATACTTAAGAACAGTGATGCACTTTGGCCATGATAAATTTGAGCAATAAAAATGACATATCCACCATCTCCTTTTAAGGTCCAACGAGACGGAAGCTCAGGGACAAGGCGTTTAAAAAAAAAGGGCCTTGTGCGGGCAATATTTCACAACATTGTAAATATCATGTACTTCACAACTACTTAGGTGGAAATGTGAGTTTGTAGTTTTATGTAGTGAAACAGCGTGATTCATTTTCCTCCAGCCATAACTATAACTGTATCCTTGAACCTGCATCCCATCCAGAGGTATTTATATGATTATGCTACACGTGTTCCTAAGAAGCTCGTATGCTGTACCCATAGTCGATCATGCTCTTTGTGGAAGTTATCTGTCGCCATTGACCCTGAAGATAGAATTCCCCCGTGCAAATCTTGACTGATGTGACCTTATGAAGTGGTGAGAACAAAATATGTCATGTCAGGGACTATTGGAGCAATCTTGACTCAGAATTTGATAAGAGCATGAAACCCATGCATTGCTATTTCAATGCTTTATATTGGATGACATTTTATTGTAAATTTTGTCTGGGCTTATCAGATGAGGTCATGGCATTCTTCAGGAGTGTCTGGAGATTTCTGATGTATGAAAAGCCAGTTCTGCAAGCATTTTTTTCCCCGTTGAAAAGAGCTCTATTTTTTAAATCAATCTGCGTACACACTCCACGTCACAGTTTATTTATTTCTAAAAGCGAAGGTGCACTAAATCAGAAACCCTGATGAATGTTCCCAAAAGACTTCCAGGCCCAATAAGTAATCGTTCAGCCAGTGATGCTGTTGCCCTTCGCCGTTGCCGAGCAATGGTCTTTTCTAAAAAGAAAATACATTAAAAAAAATAGCGATTCAGCAAAAAGCAACATTGAACATGAGAGGTAGGTCACCTGCAGCAGTCAGGCCTTAATGGCAAAATGACTGCCATTACCTAGCATTGGTTGCCAGCCCCGAGGTTTGTGACTCAAGTATTTTATGCTTCTCGGAGGAAAACAGGATGTATTTATGTCTGTGTAAGACTGTCTCAACTTTTCATATGATTTTTGTTGTGAACTTTATTAAAGATGCATAGTAATCATGTGTGACCTTTAGAACAAAGCCAATAAATTAGTCATGTCACATATAATATGAAGGTAAGTATATTAATTGGGAACTGTAGGTATAGCTAAATACAGCATTTATATATCTTTTGTTTTGTTTTATGTCATTTTATCAGGTTTAACCATCTGGTTTTTCTTCTACCTCTCAACCCTCAACCAACACGCTCTCTTTCTCTCTCTCTCTCTCTCTGTTCACAGGGACCTATATATAGTACTCCCTTGCGCGTGGATGGTGTGTAGGGAGCTTGGGCTATATTCCCCATGAGGGCGAATGTCTGGTTTATTGGCGTGTGGAGAAATGACCCCTCCTCTAGCTGCGCATGTTGCTCGGACACTCCTGTAAGGATGCCCTGCTGGTCCAAAAAAGACAGAAAACAACCCTTTCCACATGGCACCTTTCTTCTCTGCTCAGTCTAACTTCAGCCTGAGAATGTGTCACACACGCACACACACACACACACACACACGCACACACACACACACACACACACACGCACACGCACACGCACACACACACACACACACGCACACACACACACACACACACACTGTTTACATACTCTGAGGGCAGGGCTCTCATAGAGTTGCATGGGCCGGATCGGTGATGTAAGCCCAGGGTTTTTGGGCTTGGGTGAAGAGATGGGCACCTCCCCATCACCCCCAACGCCGCAATTGCCCCCCCACCGCCTTCCCCTCCTCCAAAGCCTCACACACACATAATAAAGCACTCCATCTTCTTTCAGGGATCAGCTGCCTTTGGCTCCGGGCTCCCGCCGCGTGACAAATGAGGGGATTGGGGACACATGAGAGAGCGGTACTGTTTATTCGGACGGGCGCCGTGGGCCCCGGTGCCGGCCTGCGGTCCACTGGTGCGGAACCGGCCGGGAAAAAGAAGAGCTGTCTGTCTGAGAGGCTAGCCAGAAATCAAGGACCACACTGGACCGGGCCCTGGGACCGTGGCTGATGGAGCTTCACAAACCGTATCGACAGCACACACACACACACACCCTCTCTCTCGCTCTCTCTCTGTTATTCTGTTTGAAATGGTCTGCCTGTTCTGCACCTCCCCACCCCCTCAAATGTCTCCCCGGCACAGAGACGGTCTCGCTCCCGACAGAGCTTAGTGGGCGGGCATCGGTATGCGCTGCGTACGTCCCTGTCAGCTGTCACTCAGGAGCGAGGGGGAGTGAAAAAGCAGGGGATAATTAAACACACGGCGACACCTTGTTACTGCCAAAGCTCGCTGTAAGAGTGACAGCGAGATGTGGGGGGTGGGGGTCACCCGCTACTTTTTCAAGCATAGGACTGGTTCCGATGCTCGCTGCAAATCACCCTGCGACCTGGTTCTATCACGCTTCAATTATATATACCATGTATATGTACACATTAACTAAACATAAATATACCCCACATACATTTTGCAAAAAGATTGAACATTTCATGCATAAATATGTGTTTCTCTCGGGAGCGTTCTTCAGTGTGCGTGTAATCTCTTTTTTTTATGTTTCCACTCATTTATTAAACTTGCACCTTAGATGTGTGCACATTTTGTCCTCCTTTCTGTTTGTGCTGTTCTCTTTGGTTTTTCCAAACATCCTGCGTGTGGTCCCTGGCAAGGTAAGTGTTGATCTTGACGCGGACTGGCAGGTGTCTCCGCAGAAACCCTCCCGTGATCCCGCGCTCCTGTCGGCCGATGCGCGCGGCGCCTCGCCTCTTATCTGCTTCACCACAGGTTGCGAGGGTTCGCTCTTTATTGTTGTTTTCCCGCCTCTCGCCGAAAATGAATAAAAGTAATTGATGGTGAGGCCCCGGCGAGGCCCGTTCCAGCCCCTGTTCTGGGAGCAGCCTTTCCGCACCTCTCATTTTGATGTATAAGGTCCCTGCTTCAAACAGGCGCCTAGGCGATGGTTTATCTTTGGGAAATGTTCCATAATTTATCATTATCAGATCCAATTACAGCCCAGAAAAGCACAATGCAATATCGCCTAGCTTGAAGCTAAAACAAATAAGCGAGCCATCACGTAGATATTCTCTCTCTGATTAATAAAAGTAATTAAATTACAGCATAAAATGCATTTATAAAAGGGCTTTGACTGTAATTATTACCAGCAGTGTGTAGTCACAGTGTAATAAAACAGGAAACACAAAGACTTAATTAGCGGCACTCATATATTTATGGGCGTGAAAAACGCACGCGGCCCCCAGAGTCATCTGAGATTGGTATGATTACAGTTAGATTGAAAAAAGAACATGAGTAATAGACAAGCGTTAATTCTCCATTTACTTGCAGACGTTCATAACTTCGGACTTTAATTTGATTGTATATTCTGCTTGTGGCCTTTTACAGGTTTTTGAGCTCAGACGTTGTGTGCGAGGAGAGGCAGTGCATAGCCTGCTTTTAACGGAGGTCCCCGAAGTACTGTTACTGACCGTCCAGCGAAACATCCACTTTGTTCTCCACATTCCCTGCGCTGGGGCGATGTAGGCGCCCGGCCAGAGATTTATAATGTCCAATAAAGGCTTGGCTTCTTTATCTGGCTGACGAGGCGGTTTACCGAAAGACATCTAAAAGGGAGTTTACTGAGCAGTTTCTGCTTCTGGGGCCTTGTTTAAGGGCATTGTGGGTCCTTGGATGAATGGTGACATCACGATCCCCCAGCATGCTCCTCGGTTTCCCTTCTTCTGTGCTTTTCCGCGTGTGGGAATCGGCCACAACAACGCAAAAAGCGAATCGTAAATGTAAGGCACATATTTAAATTTGAATCGGAGCTCCCGGGTGCATAGAAAATGCTACTTCACAAGAAAAGTAAAAGTAAACAAATAAACATTGAATGGTAAGTCAGGAAATGTTCCCATCCTGCTGCGGCCGAGGTCTGCTTCTCATTGTTTCTTTAAACTTTTTTTTTCTTTCTAAGCCTTTCCGCGCGGCGAACAGACAGGAATCCAACCATCTAATTGCGGTCAGCTTCTCACCAGAGATGTCCTCTGGCCTTCTTATGTGAGCAGTTCTGGAGAGGCAAGAGAGCGATGTGTGAATCCAATGCCATTCGTTGACAGTGACCTCGGACCCTGCTAATAAGAGCTGACTCTGGCGCCCAGGTTTCCAGGGAGGTACAGGACTCAGGCACACCTGTTCAATTCATGTCCCGACTCCTTGGCCTCTAGTCTGACCCCCAAGCACCCGCCTGCTCCAAAGGTATATGTCGCATTCTGTCTCTTTCTCCTGCTTTTATTTTCTTTTCTTTTCTCAACTTTCTGCAGTCCTCTACTGTTTCACAGAATTCTTCAAGATGTTTTGTTAAAAACCTGCAGATTTGGAACACTAGAACACCTCCGAACACTCTCCTCCGTGACATATCTATGAACGATGTTCGACTGATCGCACAACAATCATATAACAACATGAGCGACGCTAATGAGGATGATTTTGTTGATGTCATTTATGACAGAAATAATAATTCTTATTGTTTCCCCTGTATTTACATAGTTTAAAAAAAACAAACATCTTTGGTGCATTCATTCATTAGCACTTTTCAGCACCAATCAGACAATCTGCAAATCACAGGCCGTATGGATTTAGCAGCACTTAAAGCTTGTCATGCTTATTCAGCAACTTTCAAATACATGACAAACGCACAGCAGGATAAGTGATCTGATTTATATACGCTTTATTTTTGTGCGGCGGTGTTTATTTGTTAATACAGGGTCTGGCTAAATCAGAGTTATTGTTCCTCTGGTCCGTTATAAAATACAGCTGTCTCGTCCCGATAATCCCTCATTTTGTAAAGGTCTCATTCTTTGTAATGTGGGGATTCACAAACTGTTAACAGCTCAATTGTCATAAATAAAAGGCCTGGTGCATATAATAGATTCTTATTTGTCAATCGTAAATAAAAGAGTAAATGCTACCCACGGTTTTCTTGCCTATTAAGTCTTCATCCGTGTTGCCAACACAGTGAATAATGAGAGGTAGAAACCCCCTTTTGCCTCACTCAATAGTAAGACAACCAGAAAAACAGGTCTGTTATTGAATTATGATGAATATTGTCTGGTCTGACTTGAGGGAATTTAATATTGGGGCAGCTTCACAATTTTTCAGTCACCAGATATCATCAGAAATTTTTATTGTGAAACCGCAGAATAATTATTATTTACCCCTAATTCACTCAAATTGTATATCTTGTACAGACTACAAGTCCCTTGATGATATGTGCACTAAGATCTCAAAAAGTTCACTGCTTGGGATTCAATATTTACATCAAATGGGACTGATGTTGATCAGTGACCAGATTCCGATCCCAAGGCCATCTTTGCGTTGCTTGTCGGTTCGGAAAAATGTCGATTGTAGATTTTCCTTTTCATTCCTGATGAAAGTCAAGTTCTGTTACAGATCCAGGGACCATTTTATACGACATGTGATATGATCGTGTAAATATATGATTGTATGAAGTTATGTAAATACTGTGATCCACACCCAATATCATCATAGTCAGCATCTTAATGTCACCTGGATTGAAGACACGCTTCAGAAGGAGGGCCAACCCATGTTACCACAAGGCCCCAGATAGCAGATGACTCCGGGATAAATATGGTTCAGTTTAGCCACTTACTGTGATGGATTTAGTAGCGGTGAATCAAAGGCGGAGGTAGGGGTACAAAGAAAGAAAAAACAGAAAATAATTCCTAGTAGCTAAACAGCCAAATGAAAATCAACCCAAGAAAATAGGGCGAACTCGAATAAATGAGTGAGAACACAAAACTAAGTCTCCCGAACTAAAACGGGAAACTAGAAAAGAAAAGAACACTTTTGACACATAACAATAGGATGGCCGGAAGAAGGTGAAACAAAAACAAAATCACCGAAGAAAAAAAAGTCTGAGTGAGAACAACAAAGGAAAAAATAGCACAGTAACGCTAACAGGGGGAAAAAAGCCTATACCTGAAAATAAAGCTAGAAGCAGGTCCCTCGTGAACATAAAACAAGTTTAATATGTCGCTTGTACCTGGCTATACCTGGCTCAATGTGATAATGAAATGACAAAGAAGCACCGGGGAAACGGAAATGAGGTGAATAGAATAATCAGCGAGGTGAAGCAAAACCCTGGAATGGAACGTGAAAAAAATCTGATGGATTCTCAATAGGAGAGAAATGACGAGAAAAGTGGAAAAGGAAAAAATAACCCTCGAACCATGGCACTTAAGGATCAGTTACGGCAATTTCATGTGTATTGTGGGCCAAAGGTGGCCCAACAGTAGCCTATTCAGTAAGCAACCACATGTAAGATTTGTGTGCCATTTTTATTTTGGGCCGACTGTAACCAGCCACATTTAAGTTTTATCATTGCATTTGAATTCAGGATTGTGTGACCAACCATTCTCAAAACAGGTACTTCCAGGTCTCTCTTTCCAAAAAAAAAACTTTTTTGAAAAAGTCCTCATATCTTGGGTTCTGGTCTGGCAACATGACACACTGTTTCATCTCTGTCTGAGCTGCTTTTGCTGGGGAGACAAGACAGAGCCTTCCTCTTTCCATCCCAGAAGCCACTGCAGCGGAACGCAGCAACCCACGCCGCGCTGTGACATCCATCATAGTGTGGGCGGTCTGTGATGTCACAATGGCTCCTCCGAACTGGAACACACTGTCATTGCTGGCCAGCCCTGGTCAATTTAGAAAACAGTGATGAATGGAAGGAGGGGGGCTGGGTGGGCGGAAGCTTCTAGAGGTTCAGGCCCAGCCTCAGATATTCTGGTGCGGTGGCACCCATACCTCCTCCCTGACCTGGGGCAACAGTGTCGGGAGACACTTTGGGAACATGAAATATCAGTAATGGAGAGGGTGAAGATTAAACGTCTCTGAAAGCTTTTGAATACTTCAATTTAAACATGCATCTGGCAGCCATTGTGAATTGCACAAACCCACTGGCAGCAGATTTGTGAAATCTATACTGCATATATCAAGTGACTGGACTGTAGAAATCATTCATGACTGACCCTACACCCTTGAGTTCTCATACTTTTTGCTTTATTTTTCCACCATAATAATGGATATTGAAAAGTGACTCAGACATGACCAGCTGTAGACATATCTCAAGCCACTCGTATGAGTATACTGGCTAGGACCGTGTTTGTGTGTCCCTTAATTGGACCAATATGTTATGAGCTAACTTCGTCAGTGCCAGCCGATACATAGAAACTTCGGTTTGTTCTGTTGCGATTCAACCCTGAGGATCGGCTGTCTCTTTTTCTTCATATGAATAAACAACAACCACTTTCCACTCTTCTGAGCTGAGAAGCACAATAAGCTCTACGCCAAACGCTATTGTTGAAGGTGTTTTATTAGATACCGCTTGACTGATGGAACGAAGGCCAATGAAGAGCCGTAGCCGGAACATTAAGGAAACAAAATAAGCCACAAGTCACCCTGACACAGCTATCATGGTTTAAAAACCTATTAGGCATGTTTCATATCCATTCTGAAAATAATAAAATAATAAAAAAAACGACTGGAAATGGAATAAGGTCCAACTAATCAAATTCAATGTGGAGCGGCACAATTGCATTTGTTAAGTCAACAGTCAGGCCAGCAGTAAATTGCCTCAGCTGCTTTGTAGCCTTGTGCGTTGTTGCATGTTTTGCCGTTTTAATCTTGTTGAGTGATTTTGAAACGCTCAGCCACTTCACAAGCAAAATGGATACGGGACACACCTGGCTTACTCACTCCGAAATTCACTCTGCAGGGTCCAATATATCCTAATAGATGTTCACCTTCAGATACCCCCCCCCCCCACCCTTCAAAAAAAATAAAAAAAATAACATCAAACAGGCCTTTCCACCTCATTTTAGTTCAATGACATGGTTTTTAAAGGAGCTACTCTGGACTGATTTACACAGACTGCATGTATTCCCATACCACTGTCTGCATTTTGCAGAAGACGCATGAGAAGATTTGCTCCTGATCATTGGCAAAACACAACGTCTATGTCATAATAAGCTAATGCTACACTTTATCGGACGCATGCTTTGCCGCGCACGGCAATTTTCTACCGGGGCAAATATAAGCAAATATAGCAAAATTGGAAAACTGGTTTCGCATTATAAATGTATTGCAACTCTGCTGTTTTTATAGTATTATTATTATTGCACCTTGGTGTGTATAAGTGTCAATGGCAACTCTTATTCATAGCCATGGTACGACCCCTTATAATTTATGTTTAAACTACTGTGCGACCGCGGCAATAAAAGCGGTAATGGTAGAGATTCTGGGAAAACAGTGCTGAGTGAAGTGGATTGGTTTTCTTCCGGAAAAATGTTGTTATTCTCCCCCGGTCCCATTTCTTCTGTCGCGGTAAATGACAGCGCCTCGTTCCGGCCTCTCAGACTCAATGAACTCCACACAATGGGGATTGTTGGAAATTGCTTCCATTTTGTATGAGCTGAGCAATTTGCACCGTAGAATACCTCGCCTTCCTCTTGACTGTGCAGCGCGGAGCCCGAGCGAGAAATCGCATCAATAACGCGCCTCTCTCACGGCTCTCCCCGTGGAGCACACCGTCATTAGAGCCATTTTTGATCCCTTGAACGCGTCCTGAGATCGGTTCTCAAATGACAGTCAATCAGCGCCACAATCGTCCTCCAGACCCCTATCCCCATCCTTTTCTAGACCTCCCCACACCTGGCTTCTCCACCTTGGCCCATTCACAGAGTCCACTGGGCACGTCCTGACGGGATTCTGTCTTTTCCTGGTGTGAAAGGCTTCAGATCGTATTCTGTTGAGAGCATTCACCTGGTCTTTCCCAGGGTAGAACCCCACCACAGATCTTCCATTCTGTACAATGCCTACATGCGCTTACTGTATCAGCAGAATCTGACCATCACATTCATTGGTATATAAAACAAATAAAAGTGTTAAAATGAGTCAGAAGTAAAGGTGAAATTATACAAACTCAAAGATGATGTCATGACAAATGTACAGTACATAGGCCTACCCACCACACATTTCAGACAGAACTGCCAATTTAAAATAAACCTGAGGAGTGCTGAGTAGGCCAAGGTATATTTGTATATGTAGAGGCATACTCAGATTAGTATACTGTGTGCACACACACACGCACGCACGCACGCACGCGCGCACACACACAGACACAAGCTCAAAATTTACCTAATGGGCAGACGTGTTCAATGTTCACAAAATTGTTCGATAGCTTTCAAGCTTGCAAACTACACTAACGTCCGTCATTATTTCAAACAGGTAGCTTCAGCCCATGGCTTAACACCATATTGCGGCTGGCCGGCATGACTATATTTAATGAATGACAGTTTGACGAGTGTTTTTGTAACGCTGGAGGCTTGCTTTCAGAAACTCGCCATTATTTAACTTTTTGTTCTGAAAATTAGCAGTTAAATAGCCTACCAGAAACAACAGCTCCCCATGTTAATGGCTGTATGACAGTCTGATCCAAAGCTATATAGCTTATTTACATTTCAACAACAACATAATGGATTTCAGCAATGAAGCCATATTCAGGCCGTATACAAATCTCAATGTTAAAAAAAAGAAAAGCCCTGCAAAGTGAGAGGCAGTACATGCTGGGACACGACAATGCACTTGTCTGCAATTGGTTACTGTGAACAATGAACAGTTGTTTTGATTGGCTGAAGTGTGCTGCTTTATGATTGGCCAGTTGGAGTCTTACCAGGATAATTCATTATTATTTTCAGGGAAAACCGCAACCAGGGAAATTAAGGAGAGGAAAAAAGCAGAAGAGGTAACAGACAATTAAGAAGAGGAAGAATAAAAAAAGGTAAAGAGGAAGTTTGAAGGTTTTATTGTGTTGCTGTATGAACTTATTTCTGAATTTAGTATTTCAGGTCAGAGGGCCAGAAGTTCATGTCTAAGAAGTGAGAATGTAGTTATTTCTCTTGGAAACCCTGACAAATGCCAGACTCTCAGTGATCAGGGGTCAAGGTATGGGGTGTGACTGATAACCAGTCACTTGGTGGATGCTTTACCTTTAATCCCAGTATATTGAATATGCAGGTAGTATTATTAAAATGTTTAGATGTTAATGTAACATACATTTTTAAAATATAATTATATGGAATTTATAATGTTAGTCAACCAATTGAGCATCTCATATATCCAGTGGGCTGCGCCAAAGTGTGTGTATGTATAATTAATTAGATTTATTTTGATTTATTTGTAATGAATACAATATTTTCAAAATTATTTTTAAATAATGTGGTAGAGAACACAGTTTGACCAGTTTTTAAAGTTACATTCGCATTTGACAAGCATTTGAAGAACAAAATGCATTAATCAATCATCAATTTTATTTATATGTGGCATGTAAAAATCTTGTCTCTAATTTTGCAACTAATATAATCTGGGATATGCAATCTAAATTTCCTAAGAACCTGTGTCACCCACACTACAGTATTCATTTCTTCTAACCCTTAATTCACAGTGGTCATTTTCCCTCCCACCTACTTAGATTACATCTTACGAAGATGAAAGTTTAATATTAGGTGTTTCCGTAATTAAATTAGAAATCTGGAAGCCTTTGGTTAATGATGTGCTCTAGCAGTGCGACGCCTCCCTAGTGTCTTTCAGTTTTCTTGTTTGTATGCAAGTACACTTTTGTTTTCTTGGATATATTCGCAGGAGGGAATGTGCATTATATCATGGGGAAGCTATGTAATGGATACGTGTGCTGTGCCTTGATTTCCTGAACTGTTTAAATGCAGTCTGCATGATAGGGATGCAAGAAACATGGCTTCATGTTGAGTTTGATCAGAATAATAATGAATGAATAAATCAGATAAAAAAGCGGTTGTGGTGACTGGGTGAATACTAACATGAGTCACCCTCACAAATCAGGAAGAATCATGCAAGAAGGCCGCAAATCAGACACACACAATCACATACACGCTCACACACACACACGCGCGCACACACACACACGCGCGCACACACACACACACACACGCATGCATGCGCACACACGTACAAACGCTCACCTGTCAACATACAACGCACAATAAAAGAGAGATGAATACAGCAATATGGCATGCACAGCGAGCGATCCCCTAAACTGCTATAAACCCACACTGCAGACGAAAGCAGACCCATAAGGCAAACTTGTTTTCTCTGAGCTCCAAAAACACCAGTAGCTTTTTAAGCTTGAAAGAGTGGCAGACAAGAGCATGATGGGAGATGGAGTGAGAGCCTTTTGTTGTTTGTTTGTTTAAGAACACTCGGCTATCAGAACATTCTAATGTTTCTTTGTTGGAGAGCCTCAGGTGCGATTCGGGAGTTCCCCGAACTGCTGATCCAGCTGAGGCAGAGGATGGTGGATCAGGGTTACCCAGCGCAGAAAAGTCCGGTCCCTGATCCAGGATGTTCTCTGTCAGGGGCTGTCTGTCAGACACATTTACCGGAAGTGTTCCACCCCCCAAAACTTTCAACTTCCCCTGCTTGGGACTTTTTCTCAAGTTAAAAAATTGTCTTAAAACTTCGATAAACTGTCACCAGTGTATTTTCTCTAACTGCCCAACAAACTCCATCTCCCAGTTCAGCATCGGCAGCTCTGTTTTTACCCCGCTGCTCTTTTTAATGCCGAACCCGAGTCTGCTCGAGTCACACAATGCACTGTGTGCATAGTTACACAATGACATTTCTGTTGCAAGCATGCCTTTGATCTACATTTAAATCATTTTGTGCAGTCATATCCTTCGTTGAACGGGTTCCCTGCAGAGATTTTATCCATTTCTAGCAGTGTTTTATCATTGAAATAAATACCATCCATCCATTTGTAGCAATTGAGAAATAATAACATTTTTCAAAGCAAACGTGCTAAGCGGCAACTGAATACGCTATTATTTTCCAGTTATATAAAAAACATGATATAACCACACATGGTTTTTTATGGATATATTCTGAAAGATCCATTTTGTCCATCATTGGTAACATCCTATTGGTTGGAGCCAAAGAGGGAATGCTACATACTCCTGTACAAGAATGTCATCTCACACACGTGCAGTAACGCATGCACTTTCATTTATGTTCGAGTTTATCACATGTTCACTTATTGTAAATGCATGATAATTACAAGACGTTGAATTTTAACTGTTAATTGGAGCAATATTTCTCTCAACTGAACACCTTCTCACGATTCTGACATTATCACCTCTGCAGATTAATTGGGAGCTTATTCCTCCCATGACAGATCGCATAAAATGTTAAAGCTGACATTAAACCAACTCAGTAATGTGTATCTTGTGATAATGAACCTGCATTTGTCTTATTGCTTATTTCAAACCTGAAATGTTGTTTTGCAATTAAATTAAATTAATTATAACCGCATACAATTATTTTGGAAGAGACTCAGTTTTACGCCACTGTATTAAACACAATAAGAGGCATCCAATGTATTTGTACACTAAAATAATTCTCAATCATCTTAAAATGTTTATATCACGTAAAGACTATGATAATGTACAAATATAATTCACAATTTAATCGGTTTCTCTGTTTTATAAGTGCATGGACTATTCAAGGCTAATGAACTGACTCCATCCTTCAATTCATTTTTAGATCAGTATAATTTCAGATTTAAAAAAAGCACATGCATTATTCATCTAACTGGCTATTTACCATTTGAAATTTCCAATATATACTGTATATTTCGCAAAAGATACTTCACATCCAAGAAATGATTTGGTTGATATGTTCTCTGATTGGTTGACTTGGATTGGGGTAGCTATCTGCAAGCAATGTCTCCATTTTTAAAAAGCCAAACCTGTAGACACACAACAAACAATTAGCAAGTTAAAATAAAAATGTGAAGAAAAGGCATTGTCTTCATCAGGGAAAGAAAAAAAGCAACAACATAGAACAATCTCTCTATGCCCATGAAATGGAAAGGTGGTGAAAGTAGATGGACGCCGAATGTAAGGGTTGAACGAGGGTATGGTTTTTCTCTCCCTCTGTCTGAACGGTGAGGTCACGTCCATCGTCCACGTGTCGTGGTTCGTGCCTGTTTATTTTCTTTTCTTTTGCGGTTCTCGTCCTGGTTTCCCGATTGTTAATCAATCTGATTTTTTCCACGTTCCGTTTCGGGGTTTGCCGTCCTCATTATTGTTTTCACCTGTGCTTCTACCTGCGGGGTATTTAAGTTTCTCACTTCCGCTTTCCTGGTGCTTGTTTGTCTTTCGACATTGCATTGAGCCAGGTATAGCCAGGTACTAGCGACCTCCTGATATTAAACTCTGTTTATGTTCACAAGGGACTTGCTATTTAGCTTTTATTCGGGTATAGGATTGTTTTCATCCTGCTAGCGTTCTGCGATATTTATTTTGTCCATTGCTGATAGAAGATTTAGTTGGTATTTCACTCTTTCTCTAGTTCGCCCATTTTAGTGGGTTGATTTTTTGTTTTTGGCTGTTTAGCCTTAGGGAATTAGTTTCCTGTTTTTTCTTTCCTTTTTTAAAATAATTTTTTCCCTCTCTATTGGTCCTCACTGGTGTGAGCTGACTTGTTCTGATTCCCCCACCTTCGCGTTTGAATCTCCGACACATTAAAAGAGCCATTACACCACAGCCATGAATCAACATCCTCCGCTTTCTTATTGCCCTTCATATGGAAGACTGTTTGCGAGCAGTGGTTTCGTGTTAGAGGGCTCCAAAGAGGTTGTAAAGTTCTCACGTTTGCTTTGTGAAACTGCACCGCTTTCTCACCGATCCCAGATGGCGCTTAAAATAGAGGAATTGCATGAATGTACACTTTCTGGCCTCAAAGCAAGGGAGGAAACGAGCCATAAAGGACTGGACCCGTGGCTGGCCGGCGGAGGGATGGAGAGACTGAGATGTGCAAAGAAATGTGTGTTGAGCTGATAAATCAGGCCGATGGACACTGTCCTGCTTTTTCATGCACAGGTAAATTAAATGACAGGAGGTACTCTTCTCCTGTTTAGCTTAGCTTTAGGAGATCATCTAAATATTTAATTTGACCTATTTCACAGGTAGGTGAACTGAAAGCCCCTCAGCAACGAAGAGTGGGATGCTCCGTAGTCCTCTCACGCTTAGAAACACGAATATCTTAACGCACCCCAGATAGCATCTGTGTGATGGCCCAGCGCTGGCCCACGTTTACCACTTTCATTCGGTCCGGATACCGTCATGGAACGACGGTGATGAACTCATCCGAATCTGGCTGCCAAAATGCAACCACAACTCAACCTTGATAAGGCCATGTCTCAGATATGATATAGGTCACGTTTGGACCAGAATCCAAATGCCAGCGATAAACTTTAAATGTGGCTGGTTACTGTTGGGCCACTTTTGGCCCGGAATCGAAATGCTGCACAAACTTTAAATGTGGCTGGTTACTGTTGGGCCACTTGGCCCACAATACACTTGCCATTGCCACAACTGACCCTGAAGTGCCTAAACTCAATCATATTCAGCCCGGAATCGTCTGCTATCTGGGGCCTTGTGGTAATGTGGGCCGGCCCTCTTTCTGAAGAGTGTCTTCAGTCCAGGTGACATTAAGATGCTGGCTATGATGATATTGGGTGTGGATCACAGTATTTATGACACATGCAGATATCACATGCACTGGAAAAATGGTGGTGTACATTTAACACTGTAATAGAGTGTTTATATAAGACCGGTCTCATATACGCACCCTAGGGTCTTAAATGTACACCAACACTATTAGATTTACATTGCCATTTTTTGCTGTGTGTCATAAAAAGCTGCATGTCCCAGAATCTGTAACCACAAAATATTTTGTTACTTCCATTACAGATACATTCTTTTAAAAAATCTGACACTGTCAGATTTTCTTCTTCTTTTCCTTATTTCAGTTGCAAGAATATTCCAGAAAACGAAATTATGGCCGTGATTCAGTTCTGGCCGGCCAGAAATAATCTGATGTATTGTATGTAACTGCGACTGTCTGTGTTGTGAGTTTTACGACTTTTCTTGTCTGGCAGAACCTGCATGTGCCATATGGGGATCTTTGAATGCGCTTTAATTACTTTCTCAGGAGCCTCACTGATCATATCTCTCTTCTTATTCCTCATCTGCTTGTTGCGTTCGTTAAAATGCACTAGGAGGCGCTAAAGGGCCAGCTGTGTGCCACCTGCACACGTTCCTTTCTGTGGGAGTGCCTCTTTTCTGAAGAGGGATATCCAAGATGAAAGCATCCATTTTTTTGTTGTTGTTGCAGTGCACGGAGAGTTGTATTCACGATGGTTGAGTGTGGCACATGCATGCAGAGTGTAGAGCCTGTAACTGTCAATGTGAGCTGTTGCTAGAAGAACCATTACATCCCCTGTGCTAAGACCACACCTTCTGCACAAAATGTCATAAAACAGATTTGTCACTTTTTAAACAATGTTGACACTAAGCAATTACTGCAGTAGCCCACTCCCTAAATCCCTACTCATTACATTTTTTGACTAATGACTGATTCAAATTTCTTCTTTAGCCGATTACACACTTTGGGCAGTTGGGATCTATGAGACACTTACTCTGTTGTGGTAAATTTGTTTTAATTCCAGAAAGTCAAAGAAAGACTTTAAATACGTGGAAGATTCTAAAACAGACACCCTCTTTCCCAGCAGGCACTGCTGCAGAGAAACAGAAAAGAGATGATTAATTATTGTTAACACAACAAACACAAGCTCCATTTATGCAATTAATCAACCGGTAAAGAAAACAGTGCTTTTGCTCACCTTTTGGCCTACAAAGCGACGGCATAATTTTATCTGAATTAGCTGAATAAATCTAAACTAAACCAAAACACTAATGTATGCAGACTAATGAATTGCCCCGGGAGAGGACGGATGAGATCCAGGCATGTTTCACAATGATTGTGTCCACGAGCCTCTAGCCTGTTAGGGATGCTTCGAAAGGAAACTGCTAATTGTTCACGCCCACAAATAACGTCCGCTTCAGCCGCCCGTCCCCACAGTCCCACTCTTTCTGCTCCTAAATGAGCTTCTCTACCTAATGAACAACAGCATTGTGTTAAGGAGGAATTGTCTTCCGGCCTGTGGATCGATAAAGCTTTAAAACCTTTTGCTCCTGCTGAAATTATGCAAACACTGTGTCACTTGACGATTTTCTCCGGCTAATAGAATGACTGACCTGATATGGCAGGGAAACTTTTCCACAGCGCTTCCTTCAATGAAAAAGCTGTTCACTACTTTCATTAAGGGTGGTACTTTGCAGGAAATACTGCTTTACTTAAATGAGTCTTCACTTTTAGTTTTCTTTTACTGTTGGAATATTGCCATTCTACTATCCTAACTGAAAATAGAGGGCATTAGAGATGGGTGTATTTATTACAAAAAGCCATTTTTTAAGCGTACAAGCATATATTTAAGACAGTTATAAATATACGTGCTGGCACCATGTAAATATCAGACAGGGGCAGCAAACCATAAGGTTCCCGTGCAGGGTAATCATCAGGCCATTGCAGAAGCAAGGGATCCTGACATTTAAAAAATCGATGAGTCTCGAGAAATGAAGTAGTCCTAATATAGCTCTTTTTTGCTTTCGTCAAGACATTAAGGAGGAAGAATCAAAAAAAAAAAAATGGCTGTGTGCCAGTTCTCCCATTCCACAATGGTTGCACCAACACAAGGGTTAACAACAGAGGTGTAAAATCCAGGTTCAGAAAGTTAAGCTCTCCCCCCTTTTCATGTAGTTTGTTCCAGTCACTTGGATTTGCTAATTAGCACAATTCCTCAGTCAGGCGGCATAACTAATTAGTGAAATCAGCTGGCTGAGTTCATGGGTGGAAGAAACACATGGCAGGACTTTTACTTTCTGCCCCCTTGGATTTTACACCTCTGGTTGACAATGTAAACAAAGATGTTACACTGTCCTCTGGGCTCTCTGATAATTATTGAAACCATACAACAGGTGGACTGGAACCTTTCTGTGTTCTGACGGGAAAATGAAAAGGTAAGAGAGAGACAACCTGAATGCTTCTCTGGGGATCTTTCACAGTTTTCAGCCCGGGCTGTTGCTGAGGTTTGAGTGTTCGTCTAAACACTTTTCCGACAGTTGTCTGCGCGTGACAACCCTCTCATTTAATCTGTTAAATCTGGCAAGGGGACTGAGTTCTCATGTTTTTTTTCTCCAAATGAACTGACAGGTGGCAGTGAAAGTGTTGAGAGTTATCAGCCACACGGAGCAGCAGTTTGGCTAGGTGAAGCCGTTCCCCACGGGTCTCCATTCTGCACACATGGTTAATTCACCAACTACCTGAGACATTAATGTCCCCAAACAGCATTGTAAGAAAAACTGTGTCATATTTGTTTGCCCTGCAAAACTGTGTCAAATGGGCTTGATGTCTCAATGCGAAATAAAAAAAAATGTTTAATTTTAAAATCACTGTGTTACGATCCGTAGGACAGGAACCCAAACGCAGGCAGGAGTGCGACAAACCAGGTTTATATCCAAGCAACAGAACAAAAACAAGTCCAAAGGGGAGGTCAAAACGAGCAGGGGTCGTAAACGGGAAGGCACGGTTGAAGTACAAAAACAAGAATCAAAAGCAGGGTCGCGAGAACACAGGCTGAGGTCAAAACCGGGAGATCAGTAAGACACTAAACGAAAACTCGACTAACACACAAAACTACAACTCGGAACAAACAAAACAAAAACTCGGAATAAACAGATAACTGGGATACTTTAGAACACGACAGGCAGAAAGACAAGGCTAATTTATAATTGTGACGAACTCGCGACGAGGGACTAAGACAGCAGGTTTATATGCAGGTGTAGACAGGTGCAGACACTTAGCTTGAGAGCAGCATGCGAAAAGAAATCAGGTGTGGAGGGTTGACAAGATAACAAGATAATTAGTACTCGTTAGTAATAAACCTATCCTGACCTAGCGTTAGTAAATTAGTAAATGACATGCACGAGAAACGTAAGGCAACATGAACACATGGTTAGAGAGTTAGTATTACCCAATCCTGATCTAACGTTAGTAGATTAGTAACTAGACACAGGAGAAAGAAACAATAAGGGAAGCGTGAGTGACAGCAAGAGAGAGAGAAGCAGTATGAACGCAAGGCTGCGGAAAAACATGGAAAAATGTATGCTTCAAAAACTATGACAATACAAAACATGACAGAATGACAAAACAAACTCAGAACATGACACACTGTTACAAACAGAATTACACTCACACTTTCGAGCACAATTATCAATATAAAATGTAATATTGCCATACATTTTATATGAATAATATTGCCATTAATTTTATATAGAACTTTTTTTTCTCATAATTTTACTCATAATCACAGTGATAAGAAATAGTGAGTTACCAAACTGTGACATGATTATGTAGGTAAATAAATGGGGACTCCTGCACACTATCAGATACTTTCAAAAGACATTTAATCATATACAGTTAAAACGCATATATTATATACAGGTAAAATGCGTATGTCAGCACGTGGAGGGAGAGATTTTGTTCCATTATTTAAATAAAGGCCAGGTTTTTGGAATAGAAAATTATTTCATTTGTAGGCACCTATTATGCACATTTTTGGCAGTTTTTACATTTGACATATTTCATTACACCAAATGTCCTAACCTGTTGCAGGAGCCTCAGCATTAAGGTGTACTATTTTATATACCTTAAATGTCATCGACATCTTCAAAAAAATCCATTATTGAGCTGAAAGGCGATATTGATTTAAAAAACAAAAACATTACTGTCATTACCATCTGCAGGACTAATTGCCCCGTTTAGAAAACCATTTGAGGTTCTGAAGAAAACACACTTGTTACAGTAATTGCTTTGACACATTTTTCAATTGACCGTTTTGCGAAACAGATGTAGACAGTTAATCGTTGACCTAGGTGACGTGTCTGTGTGACTGTGTGATGGTCTTATGTAGCCCGCTTCAAGGCCAGAAATGGGGAATAGGGAGGCAATCTACAAAGCTTTCATCTACTTCAGCTCTCTCACTCATGACTTCCCAGCTTAGTAACTGGATGATTAGTTAAATATGTTGAACCACTTGCATTCCCTTACAGAAGGGGCTTCTTGCTGACATACATCTTGCTGATGTAATATATGAACGGTCAATGAAACATAGCATTTTTTGGTACATCTTAAAAAGTAAATCAGATTTAACATCACCACACAAAGTTATACATGTATAAAATAACAATTTATGGCAGCCTTATTATTATTATATGGAAATAATTTAGTCTCAAGCACTTTTTGAATGTACTTGGGTGTAATAATTAACTCAAGCATACGTGGATATAGGTATTTTGTCAAAATGACATACATCTTGCTGATGTAATATATGAACGGTCAATGAAACAGCATTTTTTGGTAACACTTTATTTTAAGGTTCTGTTATAAAACATTATAAATCATAATAATGCTTTACAAATATGAGTTATGATGTCTTTCTAACTTATCTGTGCTTAATTCATATGAAGACATAATAAACTGTGGCCACTGTAGTTTAGGTGGTGCAGTTGAGTTTATGAATGCGTCATATACATGATTTTACACATATGAACTATTAACTAATGCTTTACAGATATGAGTTCTTATAATAAGTCATTATTAGAAAACACATTAGAAATGGTTAATAGATCTTTTAAGGCCCTGTCACACTATAGCGTTTCGTACTAGCGTATGCCAGCGTATTAAAAATATCACTCATACGCTGATATACGCTGATATACGCTGACATACGCTAGGGGTACGTTAGGCATAGGTTGTATACGTTTCAAGCACGGTCGCATTCGGTGGCATACGCTGGCATACGGCGAGGCACCAAAAGTTTTTTAAGCATGCTCAAAAATTTTGTGCGTGTTCGGACGTATGGTTTATACGCTAAACATACGCTAGGCATACGCTGAATACGCTAGAGTTAAGCTAGAGGTACGTTACTCATAGGTCGAGTACGCTGGTCATACGCTGACATACGCTGACATGAAGGTGTACCGTACAGCTAGCGTATTGATAGCGCATTGATAGCGCATGAGTAACGTACTTCTAACGTATGTCTGACGTATCTGCAACGTATATAGACATCTTGGCGTATGCCTGACGATTGAAAGAAGCAGAGGAACCTCCTGAAGCACTGGGCAGGTGCAGGTGCAGTTCCATGGCAAGACAGGATGATTTAGAACAATTGTATAGTTTAAAGTCAAGTGTAAAATGCAGTTTATTATTCTATGGGTCAGGGGTACTTATAAATTACACATCATTTGATGTATTATAAAAGTATGAAAAACACCAGAAGTAAGTTTAAAAAACGTTTATTCATATGATCAACTGATCATTAATAATGCCACATGATAATAATGGTAATTATGGTACATAGTAGGGATGCAAATATTAAGGAATTTCCTTAATCAATAGTTGTTAACCTTAACAAAAAATCGTCGATTAATTGATAACATAAAAGCTAAATATAGCTTATGATAGACAGAATACAAAATGCATGTTATATTCCTCAATCAAAGATTTATTGTAACATTTGAGAAACAGGCATTATTGTAGCATAACAAAAATAGAATAGGAAGGCGTGTATAGGCTACTTTAACAGAAAAGAAATTGCGCTCCGTCTCATCTGTTGCAAGCGAAACCGTTGCTCCGCTAGGCACTTGCAGCATGAACATAATCGCTCTTGAAATTGAAAGGCGACAGTTAAACTAGTAGACCTAGCATAGGACAGTCAACTTAAAACATAGGCTATTATGTTTTGAATAGGCTCCTCATATGCATACTAGATAGACCTACTTATTTTTATTCAAGAACATTTAAGCATATCTACGTGGTCTGGAGTGAGTCGTGTGCGCAGCCTGTTTTATTAGCTCTCGAAATCCCTCACCGTCAACGGTGCTTATTGCCATCATGTCCTTTTCAACCATGTTGCATACCCTCTGAGTAATAGCCTACAGTCATTAAAGAGTCAATACTTCTTTCCTGGTTGTGGTGGTGTGTTGCGTTCCCCATCCTGAGAACCGAGAATGAGGAAAGGCCGATGGTTATATTGGCACTTTGTCACGTGATAGCGGTATGCTGGACATGCGCAATTCATACTCTACTCATACGCTAGCCATACGTACATTACGCTAGCCATACGCTGGCGATACGCTACTCATACGCTACTCATAGGTTCAATACGGTAAGTATCCGAAAAATTCTTTATTTTCAACGGCTTTTTGCGCGTATGAAAATTATTTCATGAATTTACATCCGCAACTCATACGTTTCTCTCATACGCAATAGTGTGACAGGGCCTTTACTAATGGTAACCTTGAAATAAAGTGTTACCCATTTTTTTATTCTATTTTTGTGACTTCTCTACTTATATTACAGTTTTTCTCAATTGTTCAGATGCATTTCTGGTAACTGTGGTTACAGATTGCAAATGCATTGACACAGTGATCACTACCTCAAATTAATTTGCTTAACTTCTAATGATTTCTGATTGTCTTCACACATTAAACACAATGAAAACACCTTTTTGCAAACTGTTTCACACAAATGCAATCAGTGAATACAAATTTCACCTGAGAGTCTTATGTTCACAGATATCTCAAACTTCTTTCCAATTGGGAGAAATCACTTGCATGTGTGTTGACTACTTAGTCAAGTGTGCAAATGCAAAAGGACAAAGCTTTTGATTGGGTGATCAGTTTGAAATCACACATAAAGGGAGACACCCAGGTAAGTTACACATATCAAAGAAAATGGAAGCAGAGATAGTAGAAGAACCAGCTGTTAGAGGTAGGGGTAGGGGTAGGGGTGTGCGAGGTGGGAGAGGTGCTCGGTGGCGTCAAAGAAGATCAAGATATGTCACAAATGAAATAAGGGCAACAATAGTGGATCATGTCATCAACCGAGGACTGTCATTGAGGGAAGCAGGCCAGAGGGTTCAACCCAATCTCTGCAGGTCCACAGTTGCATCAATTATACGGATCTTCCAGAGAGAGAACCGGTAAGTTCTACTGTAACAACACTGTAAATCAGTGCACCAATTACACTATACTGTACATCAATTGCTGTACATGCAGTAGTCTTGGATACTGTAATGAATATATATTTTATTACTGTATTGTAGGGTTGAGAGAAGGCCGTATGCTGGTGGCCGACAGCCGAAATGTACAGCTGATCAGGAGACTGCAATTGTAAACATGGTCTGTGAAAACAATGCCATACGCCTGAAAGACATCAGACAGAAAATAAATCAAGACAATGATGTCTTTCAAAACATTGCCAATGTCTGTCTGGCAACCATTGACAGAGTCCTGAAGAGGAATGAAGTCAGGATGAAGCAGGTGTACAAGGTTCCTTATGAACGGAACAGGGACCGGGTGAAAGAGCAGCGGTGCCAATATGTCCAGGTATGCACTGTGTTGTATGAAGTCATTTGGTATATTACTGTACTGGACTTCTGTAAGCAGTAGAATCAATCTATTTCTGTATTCTACTTGTATGTACTGTAAGTATTATAGTACATACTCCGAAAACACATTGTAAACATATTGCGTTCATTCTTACTGTATATGCTATTGTGACTGTACAGTATATGGTTGTACTGTACTGTATTTCATGTAAATCTTCTTTTCCATTTCTAGAGGATGATGGAGCTGGATGCCGATGCCATCCAATATGAATTTGTCTATGTTGATGAAGCTGGCTTCAACCTCTCCAAAAGACGAAGACGAGGTAGAAATATAATTGGTCAGCGAGCAACAATTGATGTTCCAGGGCAACGAGGTGGGAACATTACAATGTGTGCTGCTATAGGCCGAAATGGGGTCCTCCACCGGCATGCAGTGGTTCGGGCCTATAACACCGCACGTCTCCTAGTATTCCTGGATGGGCTTGCAGAGCGGCTGATGGCGGGAGAACAGGTGGTGGAGGGGCAACAGTTGCCCAACTTCATGATTATATGGGACAATGTGCGGTTCCACCATAGTGCAGCTGTCCACGAGTGGTTCCAAGGCCATGCAAGGATGTCCATGGTGTATCTTCCACCTTACTCACCATTCCTCAATGCAATTGAAGAATTCTTTTCAGCGTGGCGATGGAAAGTATATGACCATAATCCACATGTTCAGGCCACTCTCATTGAGGCCATGGACTTAGCCTGTTATGACATCACCGCCGAGGCATGCCAAGGTTGGATACGACACACAAAGCTTTTTTATCCTAGGTGTCTGGCTAGGGAGAATATCAGATGTGACGTTGATGAGAATTTATGGCCTAATGCCAATGCCAGGCAAGATATTGTTGAATAAATATTGAACATCTATGGACACTATACAGCCTAAAACATGTAGTTAATTTTATTTTCAGTTTTTTTAATCATGATGGAATGATTGCAACTGTAAACTTACATTTGATGTACTGTTTTGAAAAAGAGGGCTGTTTTTCATTTTGTTGTTATTAGTGAAGATTATTTTGTTCTTGCATTTGCTTTTTAGACACCAGTAGGTGATTTTGTTGATGGTATGTAATGTTTTGAAAACACTATTAAATTTTGAACATGCATTTGCTGTTTTGCAAACTGAAACACAGTTTTGTTGTTTGTGTCAACTATTCTTAAAATGTGCACTATTGTTCCTAGAAATGCATCCGAACAATCGAGAAAAACTGTATTGATTTTTTTGACCATTTTTGATTGGACGTCATTTCATTAGCACCACAAAAAATAAGTGTTGACTACGCCAGAACTTTCTGCTTTTTGATGAACTCAAATTGCACTCTTGTACCAGCAATGCATGATGGGGGTTTGCATTGCCCTACACCATAGCAAATGTAGCCCCAGAATTTGAATGTACAGAGCATCCAGAAAATTGAATATATGGGCTGAATTGTTGAACCATCGGATTGAGCGTCATGCCAAAATTGCATTTTCTAATATATCAGCACACATCCATATTGCCACCATGCGGGCCTGCTCAGTCCATCAATTGAGGCGCACTGGTCAATATATACCGGTACACCTTGGCTCCACTATTAAATTGTGTTGTAAAAATAATAATTAGTATTTTAATATGACAAATATGGTACATGGAAAAATGTGTGCATCTCTCTTTACAGACTGTGGGTAGTGGTGTGATTTCTGCATTTCTTTCCTGGTTTGGGCCTGATGCTACAGCAATAAGAGCCATTTCTGTCTCTCTGGGTGCTGTGAAGATGGGCAACCCGAGACTCATTAGCCACAAGAACATAAACATGTTTACACACACACACACACACACACACGCACACACACACACACACACACACACACACACACACACACACCCATTCACACAAACCCACACATACACTTGCATACTTACACACCCATACAGGAACACACACATGCAAACACACTCACACAAACAACATGCACACACACGTCATGTACACACACACACACACACACACACACACACACACACACACACACACACACACGCCCATTCACACAAACCCACACATACACTTGCATACTTACACACCCATACAGGAACACACACATGCAAACACACTCACACAAACAACACACACACACACACACACACACACACACACACACACACATCACAGACACACACACCCACACACACACACACACACACCCCCCCCCCCCCCCCCACACACACACACACATCACACACACACACACACACACACACACATCACACACACACACACACACATATCACACACACACATATCACACACACACATCACACACACACATCACACACACACACACACACACACACACACATCACACACACACACACACACACACACATCACACACACACACACACACACACACACATCACAGACACACACACCCCCACACACACACACACACATCACACACACACACACACACACACACACATCACACACACACACACACACACACACACACATCACACACACACACACACACACACACACACACACACACAGCGGTCCTGCCACACTGGCGTCTGAGTAATTGGCTGTAATGGCAAAGCATCCAATGCCTGTGCTGATGAATGGTAAGAATAGAGAATAAAGAATAGAGAATAGAGAATAGAAATGGCTGCTCCCTTCCTGGCAATGCAGTAATGCCACACAGGCCAACCTTACAGCACTGATGATGATTGTGCCCATAACATTTTTTTGTAATGTGTTAGAGCAGTGAGACTGAGCAAGGTTCTTTGTTGTAATGTGTTAGAGCAGTGAGACTGAGCAAGGTTCTTTGTTGTAATGTGTTAGAGCAGTGAGACTGAGCAAGGTTCTTTGTTGTAATGTGTTAGAGCAGTGAGACTGAGCAAGGTTCTTTGTTGTAATGTGTTGTAGCAGTGAGACTGAGCAAGGTTCTTTGTTGTAATGTGTTAGAGCAGTGAGACTGAGCAAGGTTCTTTGTTGTAATGTGTTAGAGCAGTGAGACTGAGCAAGGTTCTTTGCAGGTCAGGGATGGAAATATATATTTTTATTTGCATATCAATTCCCAGACAGAAATGACAAATTTAATAATATTTTCAAGTGTATTTCAGTGCTTCAGAAGTGAGAACCATTATTCTGAATATATTTTAGTTGATTTGAATAGTACTTCAACTATCAATAGCATCAAGGTAAAAATAAAAAAAATGATGAAAAATCAAACTGACCTTCAACAACCTACTTAATTCTACTTATGTAGTGCGCTGTAAAGCACAAGTTATATTGGTAAGAAGGAAAATATGTGAGATCTTATTTTTTGCATTATCATTTTAACAGATAGATATGAGAAGACTCTTTTTCCAGTTCAGCATTGCACTTAATAACAAGTCTTAAAAAGTAGTCTTAAAAAGTAAATCAGATTTAACATCACCACACAAAGTTATACATGTATGAAATAACATTTATTGCAGCCTTATTATTATTATATGGAAATAATTAAGTCTCAGGCACATTTTGAACGTACTTGGGTTTAATAGTTAACTCAAGCATACGTGGATATAGGCATTATCAAAAGTGAAAAAATAATAATTAACAGGATGCTGGAATATATTGCTGAATGGGTTTGTATATTTCAAAGTTTCACAATGCCTTTGCCGGACTACATTTAGAGTACTGAATTTTAAGTACCAGACCGTACAAAGGATCGAGAATTAATCCACTTGCTCAACTGTGCAAGAATATGGCTGGAGCAATGTCTAGCCATCTTTTGCTGTTTCTCCTGCCTCTGCCCATATCAGCTCCCTCTCTTATAAAAGCAGTCTATGGTTCTTCCATAGGTGACCTTTGGTCTGTCTCTTTCACGTCCCCGATGGTTTCTCATGTGGGGACTGTAAGCTTTCAAAGCCAAGAGCCAGACTGTGGTGTCTATGCTCTCCGGCCTCATGGGGAATATACTGGCAGTTTGTTTTCTCTTTAGACATCTTTGTTTGATAGCTTGTGGGATGGCTTTCCCAGGCAGCAATAGCTAAAAGCTGAAAGCTACTGTCTGATTCTCCAACATTCCCTCACATCATTCTTCACTTGCACCTGATTCGTTTTTGGGCTTGACTCGGAGTCGACTGAGAGCGGCACATATTTCTCCTCTCATCGGTTTGATGTCTTCTTTGTGGAGCTGTGATAACTCACTCTGCTGGGAACCAGTCTGAGATTGTACTGTTGTTCAGTATGACACACTCTTCAAAGTTGCTGGGCAATGCAGAGATGATATAGACACAAAAAACATTTGGTGCTACACAGGAGGTCAGGATCCTCTACAAGCCGTTTTCACGGACAACAATACTCTTTGGAACAATGTTTATGCATACGGTTGGGTTCCAGTCAAATGCAAGTCTGTAATTTCACCAACTCTGACTTTCACACTATCAAAAAGGATGTGTGAATATCCAACACATTTTTTTTGTGTTACTAATCTTGTGTTACTAGTTTCAACACATTTTGTGTCAAAGTTACTACTTTTGTGTTACTTTAAGCACATTTTGTGTCAAAGTTACACAATTTGTGTTAAAAAGGAAGATTTTTTTTACATAGACTGTGTTGAATGTAATACACAATGTGTTGTCCTTAACTAGTCTGTTAAAAAAATAACATGTAATGTGTTGTTTTTAATACATCGTTTTTGAGAGTGCAGTCTATCTATCTAGCTATTTTTTATAGCTTTGTTGCAAACAGAGATGTATTGTGTGCCTTTCTGCTAGGAATACCATGTGGAATGTTGTGAATGTGCTCAGAATTCTTACTAGGAATGCTATAATGAACATTAGTTATGTGTTCAAAATTCCTACTGGGAATGTTGTAAGGGACATTGGTGATGCACACAAAATTCCTGCTGGGAATGCTGTATGGAATGTTGGTGATGTGTTCAAAAGTCCTACTGGGAATGTTGTATGGAATGTTGGTGATGTGCTCAAAAGTTCTACTGGGAATGATGTATGGAATGTTGGTGATGTGCTCAAAAGTCCTACTGGGAATGTTGTATAGAATATTGGCGATGTGCTCAAAAGTCCTACTGAGAATGATGTATGGAATGTTTTTGATGTGCTCAAAAGTCCTACTGGGAATGCTGTAGGGAACTTCGATGTTGTACTACAGTTGTATTTCAGTGATCTTCACTGTTCACTACAGGGTTGTGTGTCCTCTTTGTGTTTGACTGTTCATTTTCATTTGAGGTCTCTTGTAGTTTGAGGTGATGTTACATGTTGGCAGAACAATAATATTTTCCAGGCATGCTGCACTAAGCTGATGATGCACAACAAATACACCCCCCCCCCCACACACACACACACAGGCATACAAACAAGCAATGATTTGCTTGCTCTGTGCTTTTAAAAAAAAAAGCCCACAGAACAGACAGGTCGTCTTTTCAAAATAGGTAATGGCTACAAGAGTTTACCCATTAACAGATACTTCTGAAAGACTCTTTTCACATTTCTCAAGCACTCTTTTGTTCCATTTAAAAATAAAAATAAACCCCTCAGCTGTACCAAGATCGGCCGTCCTATTAATTAACGAACAAAGATGTGTTCCGGGGAAACGTGCACGCATAAAAGCCTGCTCTGTCAACCCCGGGCGAGTGACATGATGCCAACAACAATGAATGGATGCTAATGGCATTGCTAATGTGTTTTTAAACCACCTCCATGGTGGCCTCTGCCTTCCTCTCTTCTGTCCAACTAAAGAGCGGCAGAAATCCAGTCTCACTGGAACACAGAACACGCTACTAATACACAGAGAACGGCAGTACATTAACACCGACTGCGCTGATACCATTCGCTGGATGGATGATGGATCTGGCAGGGAGAATAAAGGGGGTTTTGGATGCTGGTGGAAGGGGAACTCACACATACAGCTGGTAAATAAAAAAGAGGCTGATTCTCACCCCTCTCCCACCCACTATTTTATGAACAAAAATATCAGATCTGAAGACATATTATTTTCTAAAGATCTGGAGAAGCAGTTGAGTGTGGGTAGCTGGTAATTAGTTTTAGCATGTTTAGTTAGCCATGAAATTTTATAATAGACAGATAAGACTCCGGGGCACTAGAAAGGTGAGGCTTGTTAAGAGGGCGACTGACTGGTTTCAGTACTCATCCTTTTCACACCTGCAGTGTTAAGCACAGACCCTTCTTGCAGCAGTGACTCTGTACTAATTAGGAAAGGTCACTACTGGTCACCCTGATATCCGAACCTGGCACTCCCTCTATTGGCTTCTCAGCAACCAGCCCAATTAGTGTGATTTTACAAGTCAGATGGCAAGAGACACATTATGGAGTTAACTGTGCTCTATATAACACCTGCAGGAAGGCTGCATAATTTTAAGTCTCATATATTTCCCAGTAATTGTCCCAGAACTTTACCAATACCAATTATTGCCAATGGTGATCCCCAAGTGAAACCGCATTTATTCTTAAAAAGCTGCCCTTTCAAAAAAACAAAAAAAACACCCTTTCAAAAAGATGTCAAGTGCTGCTACTGCTTTTGAAAAAAAACGCTTCCACTATTTTAGAAAAAAAACATTTCTTCAGACCAGACTTTTTCTCTGGAGAACGTTTTTCAGCAGGAGAAAATACATCTGGTGCAGACTAATCAAAGGAGAAGGAGCAAGCACTTGCTGCTAGATGAAAACCTACCAATAATAAAAAATAATAATAAAAATGCTGTTGGCTGCTTATTATAAAAGTTCATTGCAATCATATTTCTAGTCGGATAATTCACACGGAGTACAGTAAGTCCGGCACAAAACTTTTATTTTTGTTTACTTGCTAGTTTGCAGGAATGCGGTCTGATAAAGGGCCAAGCAGAATGTTTTTAAGGTATATGATAACTTTTGCATTCTGCCATATTTAAGACTATATTCTCCAGGCTTTCCTTTGCTATTAACGTATGGTTCTTGGCGTGAAACAAAATTGATTTGTTGAATTAACTGTATGGGAAGAATGTTTTTAAAATGAATTGGATTGGAGATAAGTTAATGATTTTAAATTTCTGCAAAAATATATACAGCTACAAGCAGTGTTATTGAGAAGACGAAGGCAAAAGTGAGTGCACGCAACGATGTTGTTAGTGAGCTCACCAACACGATGGGGTGCTAGACCACAGACCCTATGTTCCACTGCCTTAGCCCTCTGCATACTCTACTGAGTATGCATGCCCAGTATGGGAAAGATCCACCCATACTAAGAAGCTCTCAATGCTTCCTGCAGACTTATCACAGGCTGTCTCAGGCCTACAAACACTGACAGCCTTCACCTCCTGGCGGGCATAGCCCCTCCATCCATCAGAAGAGGAGGAGTCAGTAAGAAGAAGCTCCGGTGAACGACATCCAATGATTGGCCAGACACCATCTCAGAGCCGCCTAGAGTCAAAGAAACATTCTGTGTGACTCCTCTTGAGGCTGGCATTACAACAAGTGAAGCAAGAGTTTCCATATGGGGTGATAGAATTTTCACTCTACCGCCCTCAACTACCACGAGACTAACGGCAAGTGAGCAACGCCCTCCTGGCGCAGACGCAACGTAGACATGGAAACGTAGACAGACAAGGGAACTGAAGTGGAGTGTCAAACGGGAACGTAACCAGTAGTACTAATGAACACAAACAAACACATGTAAGTAAAATAATAAAGTAACAGAAAATAAACAGAACACAATACACAAACAAACAGAACCATAACACCAACAATGTCACCCGCAAATGTGCTACTGAACCACACACAATAGAACACCTGCTGAAATGCCCTCAACTGAAAAACCAATGTACCTCTGCTGATCTCGCTGCCTACAATGAAGATGTTGAGAAGTGTGTTCAGCTCTGGCTGAACAATATCTAAACTTGTGATGTGGACTCGATAAGAACAAGTGAGAGTGTAGTTATAAACTATGAGACAGTATATAGTATAATCTACGTACTGATAGAACCTTGCTGTAACCAATCAGCATGCTTTACCTATGCCTATAGCCCTCTGTGGAAGGCAATAAGTGGAGGATTAGTTGTATGGATTGCAAAATGTATACAGTAAATTACCAAAAAAGGGACCTGCTCACAGAGTTCTGTCACAGGAGGCGTTGAGGTGCACCAAGCGATTTACGTATGAATATGTTCATCTAAGAGTACTGTACTTTCAAACTGGCTGCAAACACTAATTTAAGCATTGCTTTGTCAGTGTTGATATGTGTGTGTGTGTGTGTGTGTTTGTGTGTGTGTGTGTGTGTGTGTGTGTGTGTGTGTGTGTGTGTGTGTGTGTGTGTGTGCAGCCACACAAGTTTTTTTTTTTTACATTTGACACTTCAGGCATTTAGCACACACTCGTATCCAGGGCCACTTACATACACTACTTAAACTACAGCTACATCATTTTTTACGTATAATCAATTTACACAGCTGCATGATAACTGACGCTTTTTAACTGACGCTTTTCATGAAAGTCTGAGACTCACAGCACGCTTTCCCTCGGCATTGACACAAGTGCTAACCCTCTGAGCAGGCACTCCACAGATAAGTGGGGAGAAGGAAAGCTGGGCGATGGTGTGAAACAGAGGGGTCAGCTAACTTTCCTCACTGCCTCCTTTCAGTCAGAACCAGGATGAAAACGAAAGCCACACTTTCAGCGTTGAATTAAGATTCAAACAAAAATGGTGTGAAATATCTTTATTTTAATAAAATGGTAACCGTGCAGGGTTAATAAAATGTGAGCGTCAGAGCCAGAACTATCTTTCAACTGGTGCCATTTACTGAAATCTCTTAAAACATAATTTAATTACAGATTAAGACGAAACACAGGCCAGAGATACAGCCTCCACACAGCGGGGAAGCTCTCAGATACAAACCCAAGCCAGCAGTCATGAATAGAGACAACTCAGTGTTCAGTACTGCTGTGCACAGTACACACCCACCCCGATTGCCACCCGGCCTGACTGTGTGTGTGCTCTCACCCTCAACCCACCCCTATTGCCACCCGGCCTGACTGTGTGTGTGCTCTCACCCTCAACCCACCCCGATTGCCACCCGGCCTGACTGTGTGTGCTCTCACCCTCAACCCACCCCTATTGCCACCCGGCCTGACTGTGTGTGTGCTCTCACCCTCAACCCACCCCTATTGCCACCCGGCCTGACTGTGTGTGTGCTCTCACCCTCAACCCACCCCGATTGCCACCCGGCCTGACTGTGTGTGCTCTCACCCTCAACCCACCCCTATTGCCACCCGGCCTGACTGTGTGTGTGCTCTCACCCTCAACCCACCCCGATTGCCACCCGGCCTGACTGTGTGTGTGCTCTCACCCTCAACCCACCCCTATTGCCACCCGGCCTGACTGTGTGTGTGCTCTCACCCTCAACCCACCCCGATTGCCACCCGGCCTGACTGTGTGTGTGCTCTCACCCTCAACCCACCCCTATTGCCACCCGGCCTGACTGTGTGTGTGCTCTCATCCTCAACCCACCCCTATTGCCACCCGGCCTGACTGTGTGTGTGCTCTCACCCTCAACCCACCCCTATTGCCACCCGGCCTGACTGTGTGTGTGCTCTCACCCTCAACCCACCCCTATTGCCACCCGGCCTGACTGTGTGTGTGCTCTCACCCTCAACCCACCCCTATTGCCACCCGGCCTGACTGTGTGTGTGCTCTCACCCTCAACCCACCCCTATTGCCACCCGGCCTGACTGTGTGTGTGCTCTCACCCTCAACCCACCCCTATTGCCACCCGGCCTGACTGTGTGTGTGCTCTCACCCTCAACCCACCCCTATTGCCACCCGGCCTGACTGTGTGTGTGCTCTCACCCTCAACCCTGGCAGTCTGGCTTGCATAATGAATGTGTTTCATTAATTAACCTTTATACATGCAGGGTCGGTTCCTCTTAGGCTCTTTTACAGCAATGGACTGTTAAAGAAACCGGAGTACCTGGAGGACAGGCAAAGGCACGCGGAGAGCATGCAAACTGCACGCAGAAATAGACATTTTTCAGAAGGTCCACACTTGTATATTTTGTTCATATATTGCAGTATATTTCATTTCTGTAGGGGGGGGGCTATGGGTATGAGGGGTCATGGGGAAGGAAGAAGGTCAACCTCTGATCTGCATGCGGCATATTACACAACATATATTATTTTTGCACTGATATTATATAGTCTCAGTCGTTATGTGTGCGCCACACCTTAGTGTGCTTCTGTAATGCTGTTATGTGTGCGCCACACCTCAGTGTGCTTCTGTAATGCTGTTATGTGTGCGCCACACCTCAGTGTGCTTCTGTAATGCTGTTATGTGTGCGCCACACCTCAGTGTGCTTCTGTAATGCTGTTATGTGTGCGTTACACCTCAGTGTGCTTCTGTAATGCTGCTATGTGTGCGCCACACCTCAGTGTGCTTCTGTAATGCTGTTATGTGTGCGCCACACCTCAGTGTGCTTCTGTAATGCTGTTATGTGTGCGCCACACCTCAGTGTGCTTCTGTAATGCTGTTATGTGTGCGCCACACCTCAGTGTGCTTCTGTAATGCTGTTATGTGTGCGCCACACCTTAGTGTGCTTCTGTAATGCTGCTATGTGTGCGCCACACCTCAGTGTGCTTCTGTAATGCTGTTATGTGTGCGCCACACCTTAGTGTGCTTCTGTAATGCTGTTATGTGTGCGCCACACCTCAGTGTGCTTCTGTAATGCTGTTATGTGTGCGCCACACCTCAGTGTGCTTCTGTAATGCTGTTATGTGTGCGCCACACCTCAGTGTGCTTCTGTAATGCTGTTATGTGTGCGTTACACCTCAGTGTGCTTCTGTAATGCTGTTATGTGTGCGCCACACCTTAGTGTGCTTCTGTAATGCTGTTATGTGTGCGCCACACCTCAGTGTGCTTCTGTAATGCTGTTATGTGTGCGCCACACCTTAGTGTGCTTCTGTAATGCTGTTATGTGTGCGCCACACCTCAGTGTGCTTCTGTAATGCTGTTATGTGTGCGCCACACCTCAGTGTGCTTCTGTAATGCTGTTATGTGTGCGCCACCCCTCAGTGTGCTTCTGTAATGCTGTTATGTGTGCACCACACCTCAGTGTGCTTCTGTAATGCTGTTATGTGTATTCCACACCTTAGTGTGCTTCTGTAATGCTGTTATGTGTGCGCCACACCTCAGTGTGCTTCTGTAATGCTGTTATGTGTGCGCCACACCTTAGTGTGCTTCTGTAATGCTGTTATGTGTGCGCCACACCTCAGTGTGCTTCTGTAATGCTGTTATGTGTGCGCCACACCTTAGTGTGCTTCTGTAATGCTGTTATGTGTGCGCCACACCTCAGTGTGCTTCTGTAATGCTGTTACGTGCACGCCACACCTCAGTGTACTTCCGTAAAGCCGTACTGTTTTACACACAAACATTAAGGTCCTCTGCTGTTTAGCCGCTAAAAGCTTAATTGCTTGGCTGAAGCAGGAACAATAAACGCAACTCAACTATACATATGAGGCCAGATGAGGGAGCGATTATGTTATTGTCAGCTGGGTTGTGCGAAGCCGCGGAGAGACAGCTTAAATATTCGCCTGAGGACAAAAACATGTCGCCTGCACTTTATTTTAATGTGACTCCCTCCCTCCATCCCTTCTTTCCCCCTTCATGCTACAGCCCTTCTGACTGCAGTGAGCGAAAGGGTGGAACGCTGTTTCACTACAGAGCAGGCAGCACTGTGGCCACCCATGGCCTCTCTTATTCTCTGGGTGGAAACAGCAAGGACCCCTCTACAGCTCCACTCTCCAGTGCTCAAAGAGTGCCCATATTATCTTCTGTTTCTTGAGTCATGGCCCACAGTGGATGTCTATGGAGCTTGAAAAGCTCACCAAATGCATAATCACGTTGACACAATTGCACTTTCTGAGCATTTACCATCATAAAAAAGTCACAAGTCCACACATGTCTGCATGTGTGTGATCTATACGTGGACAGACTGAATCGCACACCGGTTTGGTGTGCGTCGAAAAAAGATCCCTGTTGAATTTCCCATGTGTACCCCAACCCCCATCCACACCCTGAGCCCAGCCCTGTTCTTTAATCTAAGCCTGTTTTCCAACAAACATGCAAGAAAACATCCATTTTCTCTTGGCTTCAAATACGTGAGAGAGAGGGGGGAACAGACAAAAAGCAAGGCTTTGCTCATTATTAGGCTGAAGGTCCATTGGGAGATGGAGCGCTATGATTAATCTGCCTTAACTTAGCTCACAAGCGGCGTTAAAACTTTTCACAAAGAGGAGGAGGAGGAGGAGGAGAAGGGCATCCCCAGCGGACAGCTGATCTGACAGTTTAGTTCAATAATAGTATAAGTTGCCTTTTCCTCTGATTGTTCGTTATCTGCAGACGGCGGCATTAATCAGGGCGCGGAGCTCTAGCGAGCGCCTGGTGCTCCTCTGAGCCGCGCCGATAAGGTCTCCGAGGGGTGAAGCGTACCCCCCCCATCCGCCCTTTCCAGACGAATGTGGAGAGCGTGACATCAAGGACGGGCATCTCTGAGTCCGGTGGAGTTTCCAGCTCCAATTAAAGCGTCGCTGCGAGCGAAGGCCTCGGGGGGAGCCTGACCGAGCCGTCTCATAGGCACCGCAGACCTCTAGCTTAGCTTGATGCACGTGGGACCCTCCGACGGGGCTCTTTAGATAAATCACAGCGTGCAGCATTTTAAATGCATTTAGCTCCTCTCATTATTGAGACCACTACAGCCATTTGTGTTGAGTTCTCCTGTTGCAAAACAACAGCGCGGAATGCAGCCTCTATTCCAGGGGAGTCCAATATTATTCAAAAAGGGTCACGGTAGTTGCAGGTTTTTGTTCTAGCTAACAATCACGGTACTTGATTGTACTTATCAAGTAATTAGTTGGCCTGATATAGAGGCATCTGACCACAGTGAGTCACTACCTCATTTTAATGCCTCATAAAACGTGGTGCACCTCCTAAAGAACAGTGTCCCCATCACTGTGCTGGGGCATTGAATTTACAATCCAGAGGAAAAACTGACCCCTGCTGACCCATCGACACCTCTTCCAGCAGCAACATAATTGTCTTTGCTTTAAGGGGGACTGTATTGAATTGTCCCTCTCATGTCTTCCCTCCTCTCACTAAGTAAATGTTATAATGCTTAAGAGTGTGAGTTTTGGACACCCACAGCCAATGCTCGATTTGCCGCTCTGACTCACTCCTGTCTTAAACACCTCAACAGATGCCCCACTCCCAGACGAGACCAGACAGAATCATGTCTCGGGATGACTCACACCCTGCCGATAATCTTAAGGTAAACAGGCCTCATATCCACAACAGTGAATTCAGAATCATTTACACCAATAATAATAATAATAATAATACATTTATTTTATATAGCGCTTTTCAATAACCCAAAGACGCATGGCGGACTGAATGTTTTAATGCTATGGAATTTGTACAATTTCCTAATTTTTTTTCACGTGGAATGTGCAAAAAAGGGTTCCGATTATGCGTCAGGAAATATTCAAATAAATATAAAAGAAGAAAGTGAAGAAAGAACAAAACAAAAGTGAATATAGAACACATTTACAGAACTGGTTACGGGTTACTGGTTACAGAACCAGTAAACTTCCCCTTTGCGTTTATTTATGTGAGATTAATTAGCCTGAGGCGAGTAGTTATTTAACATTATTATTTTTGAAGTCCTGCCACCAATTATGCTCTCACTGTTTGTCTATAGAGCTTCAGTGTCTGACAGACAGTGTCTGTGGCAATCATGATGGACACGTTTTAGCATACTAGGCAGAGTGGGAGGCCCGTATACCGAGCAGTACGCCAGAGCTGCCCTGCGTGTGAAAGGCTGCTAATGCAGATGCCTTTAGAAAAGTGCACAATGGGACACGGAAAACAAAATGGAGGAAAAACAGTATATCACTACAGGCTGAAAGCATTTCTAGGAGGAACTGCACTTAGAGAACAATTACAGCGCGAGGGCATTCTTTTTTTATCTGAGCGCTGTTTCAATATAACGTAATGTTTCTAGAAAACCAGTTCAGGCTGGGCTTTAAAAAAATGTATTACCCTCTATGCATATTTTTCGAAAAATAAAGTGAGTGGAGAAATTTTGAATATTGATTCAATGTGTTATGTCATATAATTTCAATGTCTGGGTGTATTTTGACTGTTGCATAGCACAGCTGCACATCCCCTTATAAGTATCAAAGACAGCTGGGCATAGTTAATGTAACCTATGAGATAGCAATCCAGGAGAAATACAAACCAAAAATAGCAAGCGAAAAACAAAACCAAAATAAATTAAACACAAAAATGCCTTTGTGTCATAGAACTGACGTGCGGTGAGCGTTCTGGCGCAAAATGGCTGTCGTGCATCACCCGGGTGGGTGCTACACGTTGGTGGGAGGTTGAGGCGAGTTTCCCCCTCATCATTGTAAATGTCTTTGAGTTTCTTGAAAGGTGCATGCAAATCATGTGCTAATAAGTGGCATTTGGCGATAATATCGTGGCATTCATAACTTATGACTAATACGTCAATGGTATCATTTCTGCTCTATGCTTATGCCTTTGCAATCTGCTATGAAATGAATATGAGGCTGTGCTTGGCCGACTGCCGCTCAGAATCCAGAGCATTTAAATGCCTGTCAGAGCCACAGAGATGCTTATGATATCGCTGCACGGTAGGGCTGCACAATTAATCCAATTTTAATCGTGATATCAATATTGGCTTTCCACCATTACCAAACACGTATGGTCGAGAATGGGGATGTTTGAAGGCACAGTCTGTTTACAACTAAAAAGGCTCACTTTACTGGACTGTCTCTGATGTTCTATATCAAATAAAGCTCTCCTATTTTACCTCCCTCACAGTAGAGAGAGTTAGGGTTAAAAAATAAAAAATTATAAGCATTATTCTGTTCATTCAAAATGTTAAAATGTAATAAAAGTATTTTGTTTCCAAAAACCGAATTCATTATTGTGTTAAATAATCAGGATCTCAATATTGACTAAAATAATTATGATTATAATTTTTGCTATAATCGTGCAGCCTTACTGCACAGCCCATTGGATCAGAGAAGATCTGGGGAAGGGTTGATATCCTGGTCTCTAATGAACAGTTGATGTTGTATTCAACGTATATTCAGCTCATTGAAGCAGGGCGGAGTTC
This sequence comes from Ilyophis sp. 1 JC-2022, assembly GCA_022702515.1. Taxonomy (NCBI): domain Eukaryota; kingdom Metazoa; phylum Chordata; class Actinopteri; order Anguilliformes; family Synaphobranchidae; genus Ilyophis; species Ilyophis sp. 1 JC-2022. Next base: position 47,842,812 of record CM040406.1, read on the forward strand.
TCAGGGCTGAACCAGTGGATGAGTTACACTTACTAAATTCGGCACTCTTGGTGACAACTGGATACAACCCCCATGAGGCTAGGAGATTAGGCTGGATTTAATGGAGAAGCTAAAAGAGTCTATATTTCACATGGGATTTCAATAATATAACAGGCAACGCCTCCAAGGGAAATCACTGTTGAGCACATAAACAATAAACAGTTATTCCTTTTTAAAGATTCTCATGCGAGGACAAAAATGTCAACAAAATTCAAATCGATCAATGAGAGATCAGTAATTTATCATTAAGATTTTCAAAAATCTTACCCAGTATGGATTTTTGGCAGCCTTGTAATAATTTCTGCAATACACTGTAAGGGAAAGGACAGCTTGGGCGGGGGGGGGGGGGGGTGTAGCTCTGAAGAATGTAACGTTTCCTCAATCCAGCGAGGGCCATAGATGCACTTCCTTCATCAACCACTAGAGAGCAGACTTGCACAATGGAGAGACGCAACCACAGGTGGACAGACCACATTTGCATAGTGAATATCTCTCTCCCCAGCTCTTAAAAGCATGGATCGGACATATTTTTGGATGACAGGGGCTCCCAGAGCCAAATATCTGGGGTGCTCTCTTGAAATGTGAACACCAGAGCACGGCTAATTAACGTGTGGGCACTGTAGCGCGATGCGACTCCCTCTCTACACCAAAAAAGTGCCCACAGAACGCTCTTCACAATCCTCCACTTGCCGGCTACTTTCATGCAAGTTCATCCCTGCTGAATATTCCTCAGCACAATTAAGCCCTGCAGACAGTCAGATGACTACGATTTTCATAAAACAAAAGGGCGAAGTTTTATCCCGAGAATCTCTCCCCAGCTACGCCCCGTGTTAGGCCGCGGGTAAATAAAGCAGCTGACTTACGATGTTCACAAGTTCTCCACTTTTAAAAGCACGCCGTTTTGAGCGCATAAAACGGAGGTGCATTTTTCTCAGGAAGGTAGATTTACTTTGCTTATATTGTGGATGCTTCATATATAGACAGGCCCGCAGTTACCTTATTGATGTGTTCATTTGTTATAGTGTAGCGCACTGCTATGAGCTCCTTGTCTTGAATTGCATATAAGCAATTGCCAATTATTTTCTTGAGTATTTCAGACTGGAACGAAGGATACACACTTGGCTCCCACAGCAGATTTCCGTTCCTCTAACACTGCTTCACAATGCAATGCCTGTTAGAAAACACTGATCGTGATATATCTAAAGCATTACATCTGGAATCGTACCTATGAGACTTGGTCCATTGGTCTTATGATTGAATGCAACCATTCTGTGGTAGTGCACCCATCTGCTAAGGGCAGACATTCCTTGAGTCTACACATACAAAGCAGCTATTTAAACGACTTAGAAATGCAGGACATCCTTGGAAAACAGCTAGCAAATCAATGTGTCAGTGAGTCCACACGTGCATAGCAGCTATTCAAACAACTTAGAAATGCAAGACGTACCTGGAAAACAGCTAGCAAATCAATGTGTGGACAGTATCACACAGTGCAACACTAAACCTGGTCTTTCCAATATGCTCACTTATAGAACCTCTTCTGTGGCAGTTTGGCCAGACTGCTTTTTATATTTCACTGCGCACAAACTCTTCAAAAATATTTTGATGAAATGGACATGAAGCATCACTTATACTACACAAGCACCTTGCAAAACAGAAATAGCCCACAAATCTGAAGCGCAATCTTGCAGAAACATCCCACTTTCAAGAGTTTAAGTGCTTTTAAGTGGTTTTGCGTGTGGCTCGTCCGCAGGTTGCATGATGGACCATGTGATGATCTTTTTGACTTCACCTCTCTCAGGTAGACTGAGCCTTAGGGTTTTCCAACGTTTTGTTTTTATTTTACTTGAGCGTTCAGAGACAGAGCAGAGAAGTACCGTGGGCACGGTGAACATTATCACTCCGATGGACACGCCGCAGTGCGATGCCATTTAGCGGGGTTTGTTATGATCAGGGCAAAAGCTTCACAAGGGACCTGCTCACTGTGTGTATGTTTGTCCGCAATATGTCTACTTCTCTTCAACTGAGTGCAAAACGAGTGCATTAGGTAACTGTTACGCCCCCTATGGGTCAGAGGACCAAGGCGCAACATTAACCACAACAGACACAAACCAATGAGGGTGTAGCCACACAAAACCACAACTTAACCAGAATTCATCAAAAGAATATTTATTAAGTACAAAGCAACATAGGGAACAAAGGGCATTAATCAGTGGCACCAAATAAAAGATAACATAAAGAAAATCCCCCCCCCTCCACCATTGACAGGCGCCAGGCGCCCCTAAATACAGGGGTTGGTGCTCACTGCTGAACTAATGAATAATAACATACACAAACTGAAGGTAAGAAATGTAGACCCCGGGGTGTCTAAACTTACCCAAATGTCCCCCATGAGCTCAAAAGATACAGTATTAACAAATCAGGCTGAACAGAGGTTAACACAAACTAATTCAACAAACTAACAAACTAACAACCAAAACCAAACCTTGCTCCCCTCCTGGCACTGCCACCCCCAGAGAGAAAGAGACAGAACAAAGAAAACCCAGGACTATTTATAGGGGGAGGAAAGGGCGTGGCTGATTGGATAAGTTGGAACAGGTGTGATGAGACCAGGGCGCCAAGCAGCTTCTGAAAGGAATTAAGAATTATGGAGACACCAGGGGGAGACAAACCACAAAACACCATGACAGACAAACATCCACATACAAACAACATGCAGGCCTGCATACTTTAATTCAACACACAAACAAGAACAATACCGAACGTAACACTCCCCCCCATAAAGAGTCAGCCCATGGCTGACGACACCAACAACCCATCCTCCACCACTAGTCCATACAACAAAACAACCTAGACTCTTGAAAGGGCATCAGCAAACACATTTTCAGTGCCCTTCTTGTGCCGTATACTGAGGTTATATGTCTGCAGCATAACAGCCCAGCGCATCAAGCGCTGGTTGTGGTTGTACATGCGATCCACAAAAACAAGAGGATTGTGGTCGGTAAAAACCACCACAGGCTCTATGCTGGAACCAAGGTACACCTCAAAGAACTGTAGCGCCAGTAACAGCGCCAGTGTCTCCTGTTCAATGGTCGAATAGCGCCTCTGACAACTGGTAAACTTCTTAGAGAAGTAACCAACTGGATGGACCAGACCATCCGCATCCATCTGAGTTAACACTGCACCAGCTCCAAGGGAACTGGCATCCACCTCAAGAGAAAAGGGGGTATTGAAATCAGGCGCACTGAGAACCGGGGCACTGCATAGGAGAACCTTACAGCTCTCGAAAGCTGACTGGCACTCATCAGTCCATACATACGGAACCAATGGACTAATTAAATCAGTCAGTGGAGCTGCCACTGTTGAAAAGTTCCGACAGAACCCCCTATAATACCCTGCCATGCCAAGAAATCGACGTAACTCACGCCTAGTACTTGGCACAGGGAACGCAGCTATAGCCGCAACTTTGTCCCCCAGAGGACGCACTTGACCTCCCCCCACCTGTTTTCCCAGATACGTCACTGTTGCCTTCCCAAACTCGCATTTTGCCAGATTGAGAGTGAGAGAGGCTGCAGCTAGTCTCTGGAAAACTGTCCTCAGAGAAGACATATGGCTAGACCAATCAGATGAATACACTACAACGTCATCCAGATATGCGGTACAATTTGGCACACCCGCAAAAACGACATTCACCAGCCGCTGAAAAGTAGCGGGCGCATTTCTCATGCCAAATGCCATTACTGAATATTGTAGAAAAGCGTCAGGTGTTACAAATGCACTTATCTCCGAGGCTCGAGATGAAAGTGGCACTTGCCAATATCCTTTCAGGAGATCCAATTTTGTCACATATGAGGCGCAACCTATAGTATCAACGCAGTCATCGATGCGAGGCATAGGAAAACAATCAGGAACGGTGATCTTGTTAACCTTACGATAATCCGTACAAAAGCGCACTGTGGAGTCGGGTTTCGGTACCAGTAAACAAGGAGAGCTCCATGGGCTGGTACTAGGATGGGCCAAATCATGTTCTAATAAATAAGACACTTCCTTCCCCATCATAGCTCTCTTGGCCGCATTCACTCTATATGGGTGTTGTTTTATAGCCCGTGCGTCACCCACATCTATGTCATGTTCCAAAACCGTTGTGCGCGTGGGCACGTCTCCAAACAGGCTGGGAAACTCAGAAATAAGATCAACAAGATCAGACCGTTTATCACTACTCAAATGAGGCATCAGAGAAGGCAGATCCCTCAACATCTCAGTATTACTCAGCCGGGGGAACTGCTGCTGAAGTTTACGCAGCGCTAAGCCATCCTCATCCCGCTCGGAAAAAGGAGCGCACATAATTTCAGCCGGTGCTGCAGCGACGGCCGTGAGCACTGGAGCAGTAGGCCTACTTTGCGCTTCAGGAGGCGTGTCTGACGCTCCATTCTCTCTAGCGTAGTAACGCTTCAGCATGTTTAAATGACAGACCCTGGCTTTCCGCCTGCGATCAGGAGTTCTAACCACATAGTCCGTATCACTCAACTTTTTGTCTATGCAGTACGGACCTGCAAACCGAGCATGTAAAGAAGAGCCAGGGACTGGAAGCAAAACTAGGACTTGATCACCGGCCTGTAATGACCGCGGAACGGCTCCCATGTCAAATTTCCGTTTCATACTGACTTGAGCATCAGAGAGACTTTCCCTAGCCAGTTGACAGGCATCATGCAGCCGCTCACGAAAGCGACTGACATATGTCAGCACATTCTTTTTAACGGGCGAACTCCCGCCCGTAATCTGGTCTTTTAGCCATTTCAGTGGCCCTCGGACAGTATGTCCAAACACTAGTTCCGTAGGACTAAAACCCAGTGATTCTTGTTTTACCTCCCGCACTGCAAATAATGCTAACGGGACCCCCTCATCCCAGTCTCGCTCTGTCTCCATACAATATTTGCGCAGGACGGATTTAAATGTTTGATGCCACCGTTCCAGCGCACCTTGTGACTGGGGATGGTAAGCGCTGGATACCCGGTGCGTAATGGACAATGTTTTCATTACCTGCTCAAAAATACCTGATAGGAAGTTAGTACCCTGATCTGTTTGTACTATTTTTGGCAACCCATACGTAGAAAAGAACTTGATCAGGGCTCTTACTACTGACTGCGAGGTGATCTTCCTAAGAGGAATAGCTTCCGGGTATCGGGTGGCAACGCACATTATAGTGAGCAAGAATTGGTTACCCGATTTAGTCTTTGGGAGGGGACCAACACAGTCGACTAAGACATGGTCAAAAGGTTCCCCTAACGCTGGGATAGGATGCAGGGGAGCAGGTGGAATTACTTGGTTGGGTTTCCCCGTTACCTGACAAACATGGCAAGTGCGACAAAATCTAACCACATCTTTTTTTAATCCTGGCCAGAAAAAGTGCTTTAACACCCGGTCGTAGGGTTTCGTAACCCCCAGGTGTCCAGCCCAGAGATGGTCATGCGATAGGGACAGGACAGACTGGCGGAACGGAACAGGCACCACGACTTGACATACTACACTCCAATCATAATCTGAGCGCGACGCCCACCTCCGCATCAGAAGGCCGTCCTCTATGAAATAAACTACCTCCTTCTTTGTAGCTGCCTCTGGAGTAAGAGCCGTGGCAAAACATTTAGATAGACTACTGTCTGCCTTCTGAGCGATAATGAGGTTTTCCCTCGTCATTGGTAGAGACTCGGGAGGGGATTTAACACCCTCAACCTCTGTTTTAGCCTTACTATCCTTCTCGAGAACAGTCAGAGAAGGCACCAGCGGAGACACAGTCCCCTCAGATAACACCGGAGACAACACCGGAAACAACACGGTGTCGGCCAAATCAATCTCAGGCGATCTCCGTGCTTGTGCACGGGTGACCGCACAAACGGGAAACACTTCTGGAAAACTCTCAGCAAGCGTGTCTGGCTGCACAACACTTGGGCGATCTAAAACCTCCAGCACCGGAGCTACTCTGCCACCCGCTATGTCGTTTCCTAAGAGGAAGGAAACACCTTCCAGTGGTAGCGAGGGACGCACACCCACCTGGTGAATACCATTTGCTAAACTGCAGGACAAGTGTATCTGGTGAAGGGGCACGGACTCGTACCCCATTCCAAAACCCTGTACCAACACACTTGACCCACACGAGGAGTACTCCGATAATGGTAATACCTCTGACAATATGAAAGACTGGGCAGCTCCGGTGTCGCGTAAAATGCGCACCGAACGCTGATCTGACTCATCTCCCGAGAGAGAAACCTTCCCGTCTAATATGAATGGTTTAAAGACAGGGTTCATTGGTGAGCCACAATCCCCCACCGGATGATTTGACACCAGTGATACCTCTTTTACGCGTTGGTTTTGCGCTGTCTTTCGTTTCAGAGCAGGGCAGTTTGGTTTAATGTGACCTACACGGTGACAGAAGTAACACTCTCGCTGCTCACTAGCTGGAGATGACGATGGACTGGGAGCACGCGTCTGCGCTTTAACTGGAGCAGAGACAGACAAGCTCTTATCTGAACGAGACACCCCGAATCTGTTTTTATGCGTCAGCGCAAACTCGTCCACAAGGACTGCAGCTCTAGCTAACGTGGTGACTTTTTGCTCATTAAGATACGTCACTACTCTGCTATCTTCCAGGCTGTTTTTAAAATCCTCGAGGAGGATTAGCTGAGATAATGATTCGAAGTCAGTGACACTGCTAGCCTTACACCAGCGCTTGTACAGAACTTCCTTTTCACGTGCGTACTCAACAAATGTTTTACCGGAAGACTTTCTATGGTTTCTAAACTTTTGTCTATACGCCTCCGGTACCAACTCATAGGCGCGGAGCACGGCAGCCTTAATGACGTCATAGGATATACTATCCTCCAGAGAGAGTGTGGCCATCACCTCCTGGGCTTTTCCCGTCAATTTACACTGCAACAACATCGCCCACACATCTTTTGGCCATTTCAGTGCATGAGCAACCCGCTCAAATGCACTGAAATAAGCATCAACCACTGAGGAACCAACACTATGTTTTTGCTCACACTAAATGCTAAGGAAGAATCTGCACTTTTCTTGAGCGCATAGGGCTTCTCTCCTGAGGGAGAAGACACTACAGCTACCGCAGCAGCCTCTAACTCCAGTTTCATTAACCTCACTTCCTTATCAGCAGCTATTTCTAATTCCATCCTGCGGTGAGACATCTCCGTCTCTAGCTCCAGTCTCCGAAGAGACAGCCGATGGGCATATTCCCTCTCCTGCACCTCAAGCTGAAACTGAACATTTGGTGAGGGACGCTGAGACAACTCACTTATACCAGTATTTGAGGGCAGGGGGGAAAACCGCGCTATGGATGGCCTACCGGTCACCCCAGCAGCCCCATCCAACAAGGGATTCAGAAACAACTCCCTCTTATCCTCTTCCCTCTCTTCCTCCCCTTCCTCCCCATCCCCCTCAGGACCCTCTAGGTCCTCCACTAAGTCCTGCTCAGACTTAGGGTGGGAAGAAGTAACAGGGTCAGGGACCACAGCACTACCGGTGCCAAGCACCTGCTGGACCTCCAACCCACGAACCACTGCTTCCCGCAGCGCAGCCTTACTCAGACTCTTAGACACCACTATCTCATAATGGGCGGCTATGACATAAAGGTCTACCTTCCTACAGTGGTCGAGCAGATCCACTGATGGACCACTGATAAACTCAGTCAGGCTAAATGTACTCATGATCAACAGTATCGCCAAAACCACAGACCAGAACAACCACAGCACTAACCAGCACAACCCGCCTCTGTCAGCCAAACGTACGTGTGCACTACACACCAACATATAGCAAATATCTGTTGTGGGTAAAAGGGATCCAAGATCCCGGACGAGCCCCCATTTAATGTTACGCCCCCTATGGGTCAGAGGACCAAGGCGCAACATTAACCACAACAGACACAAACCAATGAGGGTGTAGCCACACAAAACCACAACTTAACCAGAATTCATCAAAAGAATATTTATTAAGTACAAAGCAACATAGGGAACAAAGGGCATTAATCAGTGGCACCAAATAAAAGATAACATAAAGAAAATCCCCCCCCCTCCACCATTGACAGGCGCCAGGCGCCCCTAAATACAGGGGTTGGTGCTCACTGCTGAACTAATGAATAATAACATACACAAACTGAAGGTAAGAAATGTAGACCCCGGGGTGTCTAAACTTACCCAAATGTCCCCCATGAGCTCAAAAGATACAGTATTAACAAATCAGGCTGAACAGAGGTTAACACAAACTAATTCAACAAACTAACAAACTAACAACCAAAACCAAACCTTGCTCCCCTCCTGGCACTGCCACCCCCAGAGAGAAAGAGACAGAACAAAGAAAACCCAGGACTATTTATAGGGGGAGGAAAGGGCGTGGCTGATTGGATAAGTTGGAACAGGTGTGATGAGACCAGGGCGCCAAGCAGCTTCTGAAAGGAATTAAGAATTATGGAGACACCAGGGGGAGACAAACCACAAAACACCATGACAGACAAACATCCACATACAAACAACATGCAGGCCTGCATACTTTAATTCAACACACAAACAAGAACAATACCGAACGTAACAGTAACCTTCAACTTGAGTCGGCTACATTTTAAAAAGCTGAGCAGATACTACTTTTGAGATTGACCACCCAACCCTCGCACCCCCTCCCCGTATGCTGTTCAGGCAAAGACTGTATCAAAACAACATTTCAAATGCTTACGAAGCAGGATGTTATATTGAAAGCGAAATGCGTATTAGACTTGATTGCACATACATCCTAACTTGATTTGATTTATTACTAGCTCCCTCGCTGGAAAACATTTTTAAAAATGCATCAAATTCAACCGATTCCTGCGTCTGGTCAATGCATTTTTCTGGATAAGTGTCAACTTGGCCTTTTTATAACCTCATAAAAAGTCCATGCCCCTACTAGTTCATTCCTGATTATTTAGTAAGTGGCAAATATCCCTTATAAATATTGCTCCCATACAACTACAATAGGCAAAGAGAATAGCAATATTCATAAGGCATGCATAAATCACTCTATTTATACTTTAGCCGCCAAAGTTTCCAGTGCTTATGCTGTCACAACTTTTGTGTTATACTAATACAATTAAAATCTATATGAAGTGAACAAATTAGCAGAAAAACAAACTGAATATATTATTTATATATTAATACAGTTGTGGTGACAGCTGAGTTTTATTCTTTTCTGAAACTAAGCACAGCAAAAAACACTAAAATACAAATGCAGAATAAATGCTTAGGTACATTCAAATGAAGACGGGTAAAATAACGAATGACTCAAAAAGGACAGCAATATTGTTAGTTTGTCATGTCGTACAAATTAGGGCCAGATGAATTTAGAAATAATCTGTACCTCTAACAATCTTTAATACATGTTCTTGTAGAATCTCATTTTGTGGTCTGGCCCAGGGCATTTTGGGAGATTTACAGACTGAAGACTAAAAGACAGATGGATGTTGGGTTGATTCATTGATAGATGGATAGATTGAAAGAAAGATAGATGTTGGGTTGATTCATTGATAGATGGATAGATTGAGAGACAAATAGATGTTGGGTTGATTCATTAATAGATTGAGAGACAGATATACATTGGGTTGATTAATTGATAGATGGATAGATTGAGACAGATAGATGTTGGGTTGATTAATTGATAGATGATAGATTGAGAGACAGATAGATGCTGGGTTGATTCATTGATAGATGGATAGATTGAGAGACAGATAGATGTTGTGTTGATTCATTGATAGATGGATAGATTGAGAGACAGATAGATGTTGGGTTGATACATTGATAGATGGATAGATTGAGATACAGATAGATGTTGGGTTGATTCATTGATAGATGGATAGATTGAGAGACATATAGATGTTGGGTTGATTCATTGATAGATGGATAGATTGAGAGACAGACAGATACAATTTTTTTTACCAAAGTTGGCTGTGGCATCAACACACATACAAAAAAAAAAAAAACCTGATTATACTCATTAGCAGCTCAAGGAGATATCTAGCTGTTGAATGAGGCGTGGTTTATTAGGGTTGGAGTGAAAACCTACAGGACGGTAAATCTCCCGGAACACAGTTGGGGACCACTGCTCCAGTGCCAATAATGGACTACATTAACAAAAATGCCTTGATTCAAGCAACAATTGTTCCGAGTTTGACAAAACAATTTTAAAATTTTAACTCTTTGCAAACACAGGGATCTTAAACTAAGTTTGATTGAGTTTGAGAAGAAGAAGAGTAATGCTTGTGATTATTTGAAATTCAAAGTTAAGGGCAAAGTTTGATTGAATACTGTCCAATAGAATTACAGTGTAATAGATGCTTTGATCATCGTATGACACGGGGGGATTGAAACTATATCATGTATATTTAAGTCTCAATTCCTCTTATTAAGAACTGGATTTGTTTATTTAAGTCCTGCTAAGATACTAATCTGTTCAATTGAGCCGTTTTAAACAATCAGTGGGGAACAGCCATGTAACAATTCAATGTAAAATGAACTCTGATACAATACATAGCATCCCCGTTCAGTGCATATAAACATGTTAGCGTTCATTTAACACAATTGTGCTGTGAACAATTGTTTTTAAAAAATGCTTTAAGGTTAAGGTTAAGATTTCTGAACTGTCGTATCAAGATGACAACTATAAGCTGTAATTATGTGGGTCAAGCATAAAGCACTGAGCTCACTGACATACAAGTAAGTCCATTCAGTTTTATGATTTATCCTGTGATGGGAGGGGAAGACATGGAAACAAACACACTGATATTTTATTAAAGCTATGAATGTGATGATCTCACTCCCGTCCGGTTGTCAACCATGTTTTCCATCCGTTTCACCCTGATTCCCTGTGTGTCGTGCATTCTGCACGCTTCGCTCTGTTAACCACATTCACACGCAGGTGCTAATTGACGCCAATTAAAGTGGGTATTTAGTTCTCTGTCCTGTACCAGTTCATTAATGCTCATTGTCTGAAACCTCTGGTCGTATCGTCTACAAAACTAAATTATAGTAACTAATGTCTAGTTCAGTGTAGGAGTTTACTCGTCCTGCTTTCTGGTCAAATGTCTAAGTCTACTCGCTTCAGGAACGGAACTACCAGCTGTTCAGTACCTGTCTCAACATGCTAACCTTGTCTGCTTCAATCTGCCTACCTACAGCCATTGCTATCCCTGCCTGTGTCGCGGCTACTGAGGTGCTGTCTACACCAACTACCCCGCTGTCGCTTCTGTGGTCTGCCTGGATTCCGCTCCATTGTTCCTGCTACTAGACGGCTAACCCCGTAACCAAACTGTCTGTGTTATATGTTCTCCCTATGCTTCAGGAGTTTGGTCGAAGCATAATTTATTGGATGCCTAGCGCTCCCACTCCGTCTGTCTGTCTGCCTGTCAAAGTCCAGTTCCGGCTTGGAACCGTTGCTGTCCGGGTCTAAAGTCCAGTTCCGGTTTGGAATCAGTCTACTTGTGTCTAAAGTCCAGTTCCGGTTTGGAACCAGTACTACCTGTGTCTAAAGTCCAGTTCCGGTTTGGAACCAGTACTACCTGTGTCTAAAGTCCAGTTCCGGTTTGGAACAATAACTACCTGTCTTCTTCCCTACTTCAGGAAGTCTCCCTGGTCAAGCAATAAATATCTGATTATTGAACTTTACTTGTCTGAGTCGTGCGTTTGAGTCCAGTCCATATCCGGGGTCGTAACAATGAATCCTATTTATCCCAGTAAAGTAGAAATCATGCTAGAAATGCCAGCTAAGCAGTCGATATGGATGGATCGCTTGAAGGGTTTGTTTCTCCTGACTTATTTTTCTCCATAGAGTTCAATAGAAAAATGAGTCAGGAGAAACAACCTTTAAAGTGATCCATCCATATCTACTGCATATCTGGCAGCAGAGGGATTGTTTAAGGCCCGTTTGCTACCGCAGACCCTTGATGACTTATAGCCATTTAGCCAACCATGGTTCCATACTATTCCTGTGTAATTTACGTCTTAATCTAGTCCCACCCCCCAATTCTCATGAAGATCCATTCAAATGCAGAGAGGTTATAGTATCGCTTGTAAGAGTACCTGAAAATAAGATATTAAGAGTATTTTGATATTTTTTTATACCCAGTCATGATAGCATCCACTATTTACCTGTGGAATGTTCCAACAGGTGTTTTTTGAACTTCCCAGTCTTTTTTGGCCCCTGTCCCAACTTTTTTGGAACGTGTTGCAGGCATCAAATTCGAAATTAGCATCTATTTACAAAAATCTATAAAGTTGATATGGCAAAACATTAAATATATATTTTTTGGTACTGTATTCAATTAAATATATGTAAAAAAAAAGTTCTGCTTTTATGTGCATTTTACCTACTGTCCCAACTTTCAACTTTTTTTGGAATTGGGGTTTGTATATATATATATATATATACTTATGGCAAGCCAAACAGGAAATATGGAATGAACATTTATATATATGGAATGAACATTTATATATATGGAATGAACAATTATATATATGGAATGAACATTGATATATATGGAATGAACATTGATATATATGGAATGAACATTTATATATATGGAATGAACATTTATATATATGGAATGGACATTTATATGGAATGAACATTTATATATATGGAATGAACATTGATATATATATGGAATGAACATTGATATATATGGAATGAACAATTATATATATGGAATGAACAATTATATATATGGAATGAACATTTATATATATGGAATGAACAATTATATATATGGAATGAACAATTATATATATGGAATGAACATTTATATATATGGAATGAACAATTATATATATGGAATGAACAATTATATATATGGAATGAACATTTATATATATGGAATGAACATTTATATATATGGAATGAACAATTATATATATGGAATGAACAATTATATATATGGAATGAACATTTATATATATGGAATGAACAATTATATATATGGAATGAACAATTATATATATGGAATGAACAATTATATATATGGAATGAACAATTATATATACAATGTTCATTGTATATATATAAATGTTCATTCCATATATATCAATGTTCATTGTATATATATAAATGTTCATTCCATATATATAAATGTTCATTCCATATATATAAATGTTCATTCCATATATATAATTGTTCATTCCATATATATAATTGTTCATTCCATATATATAAATGTTCATTCCATATATATAAATGTTCATTCCATATATATCAATGTTCATTCCATATATATAAATGTTCATTCCATATATATCAATGTTCATTCCATATATATAAATGTTCATTCCATATATATAAATGTTCATTCCATATAAATGTCCATTCCATATATATCAATGTTCATTCCATATATATAAATGTTCATTCCATATATATCAATGTTCATTCCATATATATCAATGTTCATTCCATATATATAATTGTTCATTCCATATATATAAATGTTCATTCCATATATATAAATGTTCATTCCATATTTCCTGTTTGGCTTGCCATATATACTGTATATATATATATATATATATATATATATATACACACACACACACACTTGGGTCACACTTTAAATGAAGTTTCCATATGAGGGCTTTATATAGCATATATAAAGCCTTCATAAACAAGACATACTATACTGGCTTCATAAATTATACATGAGCAAATGTCATGCTTCATAAAGGGTGACATAACACCATTTTATGCATCATGTTATGCCAAATGTGAAATAACAAACAATAGTCACCTGGCTAATGGCTAAACATTATACTGGGTGACATAAAACATGCTTATGTAGGAGGCTAGGCTAACTGTGTCACATCTGGCATAACATGTTGCATAAGAAGTAGGGGTGGGACAATGCACTGATGCATCGCGATGCATCGATCTGAATGTGTAAATACAACCGCATCGATCTGTAAGATTAGAATTGATAAGCATCGATTAATATCGCATTGTAAATTAATGTGCACATGTATTTATTTATTAAAAAAAAATATTCATTTCATTATTTAAAAAATATATTTCTGAGACACGACTACTTTTAAAACTGTTTTGACTAGCTTTAATCCATGTTTCTGCTCCAACCCCCATGTAAGCGTGAGTTGAAAGCAGCGACAGGCGGGAATCAAGCGACAATGAGACGGACAGATCTGAGCGAAATGGCTAGCTGCTCGAGTGCGACACAAGAGACATAAATTGACAGAATTTGCGATGTTCCGAACAGAAAATCAGTGGTATGTAAGCATTTCTGGTTTAGAAAGAAGGAGGGTGTACTTGACAAAACCGCTGCAATATGCAAGATATGCCAAGTTGAAATCAGATACACAGGCAACACCACAAACATGATAAACCATTTGAGCCGACGACACACCATTGACGTGAAGGACAGCAATCGGGTTAGCAAGCTAAACTCGGGAGTCAAGATTTTCCTGGAGAAATGGCCAAACAGTTATTTTATTTGTTTTTATTAGTTTTTATACACATACCGTGTCCAGACAGTTAATTGTAAAGTGCTTTCTGATATTTTAATTTAAACTGTTTTCTATTCAAAATCAAGTAGACGTTCGAGACAAAAAACAAA
>CM040406.1:47862491-47882491 GCA_022702515.1 Ilyophis sp. 1 JC-2022
TGATTTGGAAAGATTTTTAAACGGTGGCATTTAACTCAAGGACTCTCTCCGCATACACACGTCAGAACATAAGCGTGAAGGGAGCTCTTGAGTAGAGACATAAAACCTCGGGATAATGACTTCAAGCAACTCATCAAGTCAAAAAGATGCATGTTATGCCAAATTTAAAAGAGATTGACATCGATTTAAAGTTGTCCTTCAAATTTTTGGATAATTGGGGAATAAATATTTTTGGGGGTCATTGTTTCATCAGGTTGCATTAAGATGATTTGTAAAATGATATTGAAAAAGGTCTGTAGGATTTAGTCTTATATATATATTTTTTTTAAGTTTATGTTTTTAGATTTGAGAGACTTAATGTACACCCATTTGAAAAAGTAATAGGATACAATCTCCATAGATATCCATTTTTAAATGGCTGGGGATTTTAGCCAAAGCAACAAAAGGTGTATATCAGGTGTATATCTGTTTTCTACTATTTAATGGAACTCAAAGTAATTAATTAATTATTCAAAGTAATTAACCTATTTAGCTGCTGTGAGATGACCCACAATGCAGTTCACTCACTGTTTTCAGCGGCTAGCCCTGCACTGTGTGGTGAGCTCAGTTTAAATAATACATTTTATATATTACATCTAGATTTTTCACAGCGGCTGCTATTTTATCTGTCTACAACATTATGAGCACTTGAAAGCTTTTCTAATGTATTCTCAAGGACACTCAATAGACAGCCAGCACATTTGTCCAAAATACCATTCAGTGTTTCCCACAGGATTTTCAGAAACTGTGGTGGGTGGACCCCATACTGTCTAGGGGGGTCCTGGGGCATGGTCCCCCCAAATTTCTTTTTTTGTCAATTTCAACAGCTAAATGAATCAATTTGGTGATTTTTAAATCTTAACACAAGATCCACAATTATTTATGATTGGAACGTATTTAATTTTGGATAGTTTACTTGTTCTGGCTAGACAGCTAGCTAACATCAGACCACCAGAAACGTGGTCTGATGAAAAATATTGAAAAACTTTTTTTCTGATACAGAAACCATCACAATGCATTTTAACCTGTTCTAGTCCCAAACTCAGCCCTGTCTTAAGTGGGATTTAAAACTACAATGAAAACAAGTTGAATACTTGTTTATTGACAAGAAAGCCTCTGAATCTGATTGGCTTGCTGCTAAATCTTTGCTACCTCTGTTGATTCTTCCTCTTCGTCTTCTCTCTGTCTTTTCCTAGTAAAGTAATTTTTAAAAGTAGATCCTGTTGTATGATGTAGACGTCGAATGAGCCAGGCGACGCCAGACGAAAAAACTGAGACTGAAGGGAAACTATATTTCGGTGAGGACAACGGGGAACACAGCAAGTTGCATTTTGTTACATCGTGCTGATATATCCCTTGAATAATGTAAATATTATCTTCCACGAGATACAATATACATAAACTAGGGTATATTATTTTGTCTTTATTCTCAGGTTAGCTCACGAGATAACATTAGTTGTACAAAAAAAATGTATCATAACCTTTTAGCTGATGATAAATTTATATCGTAACACAGTTGAGAGCTTGGCTAGCTTAATGCTGAAACAATATGTATCCATTATAGTGTACAGAGGGTTTAACTTTCCCATACAACTTTTCACAAATAACTCATGAGGAGATGCAGCCTCTGTCTGTTGCGGATTTTGTGTGTAAGCAGGGTGACGAGAGAATCTTTTTGAAGCGACGGGGCTACGCTGCACAGATAAGTGCCTCCGGGACTCGATAGGGCCGCTGTCGTACCACAACACCAGGGGGGGTTAGAATGTTATGCTGGATTACTTGAGTGCGTCCAGGGGTCATTGAGAAAACATTGCAGTGCTGGTCAACAAGCTTTTACAACTCCTGTCGCTGGCTGGGGGAAAGCTGGTCGCCAAACCAAACCTCCTTTCTTGGGGAGCTGGTAAAAGCAAAAACCACAGACGCTGGCTCGATCCACTTTATGAGAAGATTTTCATGATAAATCTCCTCCCTCTTGCATCTTTCCAGTTATTGCACCCAGTAGATAACTGGACCGGCTCGCTCCACAATAGTGTAGGGTCCCTGCCAGGTGGCCAGAAACTTGCAGTTGGCAGTTGGAATGAGCACCAACACCTGGTCCCCTGGCTGGAACTCCCTGGGCTGGGCTGGCCAGTTGTAAGCCCTCTGCTTGGCACGCTGTGCCTTCTTGAGGTGTTTGTGAACCAGGGGCGTCTCTCAGTCGATCCGCTTCCGCATGTGCTGAACATGTTCGATGACGGGACGGTTGCTGTTCTCAGGCCTTCTTAACTATGTCTAGTAGCCCACAGGGCTGGAGCCCATTGAAAGAGCTATTGAGTGACAGCCTTGGAATTAGTTTTTCTTAGAAGAATGGCCTCCGGGTATCTGGTCGCGTAATCGACCTGCACTAGAATATACTCGTGACCCCTGGCTGACTTTAGCAGCCGCCCCACAAAGTCCATCCCAATCCACTCAAAGAGCACCCCAATGATGGGCTGTGGTATGAGAGGGGCCGGAGGTGGCTTCCTGGGGCCGGTCCACTGGCACACTGGACACCGCTAGCAGACATTTCTCACCTCTATGGAGGGCCAGTGGAACCGGTCACAGATCCTCTCCAAAGTGTTGCGGTGGGCGAGGTGACCTGCTAGTGGGTGGGTGTGCCCCAGCTCTATCACCTGGTCGATCTTGGACCGCGGAACCACCAGGAGCTCCACTTCCTCACCCCGCCACTGTGTGACATAATAGAGGATGCTGTTACACATTGAAAAATATTGAGAAAGGAGGCACTTCTCTGTCTGTGACTTTCCCTCCACCATCAGGACCTGCTTCCAGCAGTGCTTGAGCCAGTCATCCTCCATTTATTCTCTTTGGAAGAAGCCCTGCTTTGTAATTTGTTGAAACAGGTTCGGAAAGGGGGTTCGATTGGAGAGGCATCTCATCTTCTCTGTCGGCCTTCTCCTCGTCATCTGCCTGCAACAGAGGGCGAGATGGTATTCCATGTTGTCGGGCGGGGGCCTTCTTTCCCTTGGGCCTTCCATGGCATTTCCAGTGCCTCAGTGTCCTGACACAGAGGGCCTCAAACCCTGGCCAGTAACATCCGATAAGGAGAGGTACGGGCAGAGCTTCCATGACACCCACTGTGATTGGCCACTCCCCCGGGGGAACAGAAATGGTGACTTGAGTAGCTGGCACTTGATGGGCATCACCATGTATACACATCACCAGTAGGGTTCCAGTTTTTCTATAGGAAAGGAAGGAAAGAAAGAAAAAAGGAAGAACCTGGGGCCGAGCCAGCATGAACGTACTGCCTGTATCAAAGAGGGCACTGACACTTTTCCCAGCGATCTTCACCTCCCGGGTGAGGGGGCTGTGATGATTCCCACCGTGGATGGAGCAGCCCGCTAACCAGGCTTTGGGATTGGAAAACCCTGCCCATGCACCAGGGTCTGTGGGCATGGGCACATTCTGTAGAGGGGCCGCCCCGTGCGCTGACATTGGGGTGTTCACAGCCGACCGGAGTTTTATCGCCTCCAGGTCCCGCTGCCTCCCGTGGTGCCAAGAGCTCTCTTTCCATGGCCTGAATCCTTGACGACTCACGGTCAGGGTGGGCTGGGCTACATCAGCAGCTTCCATCATCTCCCGGGGGTTGGTACGAGCCTTCAGCCCAACGCTCTTCCGTTCCTCCTCCAGGAAGTGCCCACAGGAAACGGTCCACAGCCAAGTGGACTGCTACCTGCACTGCTGACCACTGGTTTGACTGCAGCTAACGGTGTGTGAGGCGGGGGAGTTAGGCCATTTGTGCCCTCGCTGGGGTGTCGTGGTTATAATAGTAGAATTGTACTGCGGCGTCAGCTTCGTGAGGAGCTGATGAGCAGTTGTCTTCGGGTTGGGGAGGAGAACGCACTGTGCCGTTGTTATCTTCAGCTGTACAAGCTCCTCTGTGATATATATTTATTTTTTATTTTTATTTCCACTCCTTGTCTTCTAAAGTGCTCGCATTCTTCACCACTTGTAACGGGCGAGAATGACGAGGAGGCAGATAAAAAGCTTCAGACAAAACCTCAGGGAGGCGTTTCAAATTCAAAAGCAAAAATATTCTCTCAAGACAAAAAAACAGAAGACAGAAAAGAAGGATACATTGTGTGAACAATGGCTACATACCGACCGGTTCAAGCTATCAAAATCATGAATATTTAAGAAGTTTGCAGAATAGCAGGAGTCATAATTCACAGTCTCATAGCTTCATACATCATCAACCCTTAGAGCCCAGACAGGTCTAACCTTTAGAAAAAAACAGGATCTGACCTCTGGATGTTTCTGTTTACAGTAAGTAAATAAGGCTAAGTGTGAGGCTACAACACCAACGCCATGATGAAGATGATCATCATCAAACTCATCATCCTCATCATTATCTTCACCAGCAAACATATGACTACATATTATTTTCTCCGCGTGGGTTGGCGGCCTGTCCAGGGTGTATTTCTGCCTCTCTCCCAATGCATGCTGGGATGGGCTCCAGCACCCCCTGCGACCCTGACCAGGAATAAACGGGTTAGATAATGGATGGATGGATGGATGTTCCTATTTTAAATCCACATTTTAACAACATTGAGTGTGCAGACATCTGTGTGTATCGGAGATGAGGGTCGAGAGAGAGAGAGAGAGAGAGAGAGAGAGAGAGCCCATTATAAAGTGAGGTTAAAAGCCAAAGCAAACACTTGCCTTCTGTTTTATTTCTTTATGTTTTAATGGAGCTGCTGTGCTGATGTATCACATGTATCACAGAATCCTCAATTACGGAGCGGGATGTCGTGGAAGACTGGGAAGGTCAAAAGAGCACGGTGCTCAGAGAAGATGGTGTGTGTGTCTGTACATGTGTGTGTGTGTGTGTGTGTGTGTGTGTGTGTGTGCTTGCGTTTGTATGTGTGTGTGTGAGTGCCTGTGTGAATGTGTGTATGTGTGTGTCCCTGTGTGAGTGTGTGTGTTTGTGTGTGTGAGAGTGCCTGTGTGAGTTTGTGTATGTGTGTGTGTCTGTACATGTTTGTGTGTGTGTGTGTGTGTGCCTGTGTGAGTGTGTGTATGTGTGTGTCCCTGTGTGAGTGTGTGTGTGTTTGTCTGTGCGTGTGTGCCTGTGCGTGTGTGTGTATATGTATGTGTGTGTGCCTGTGTGAGTGTGTGTGTTTGTCTGTGCGTGTGCGTGTGTGCCTGTGCGTGTGTGTGTATGTATGTGTGTGTGTGTGTGCGTGTGTGTGTGTGCCTGTGTGTGTGTGTGTGTGTGTGTGTGTGTAGGAGTGGTTATGCACTGTTGGAGAGAAGGCAGCTGTTTCACATCTCCAGGCCGCAGTCAGGAAGCACTGTAGAAATAATTGTTCCTAAGGGCTGTCCGTACATACGGTGCTCCAAGTAATTACTGCAGACTCGGCCCAGAACAATTTTTTACACTAGGCTCAGGGACCAATCAAATAGCAGGCTTTCCCATCCATTGCAATTCATGATAGTAACTTAACATGCCTGCAACTTTATTATGCCACTCAATTAATTATTCATGAACAGAATAAGAATTGTAATATGCCAGACAGCTCTCGTTTACGGGCCGCAAATGGGCATTTTCCTGCTGCTGTTTCTCTGACTTGATCTGTGCGCTGAGAGACGCGCGATATGTCACATCTGATTTCCTTCACAAAATGGCCCCTTAAACTTTACATGTTCCCCCGGATATATTCGAGAAAAGAGAGAAACATGAGAGGCGGATCTTTGATCTTTCTCACGGCACCTAGAACCGAGGTGGTTCTCACCGTCTCCACCCTCCCTGGCCTAGGCAAACCGCACTGTCTAATTGAAAAAAAAAAAAGGGTTTATAGTGGACTAAGTAAATATTGGACTGCAGACCTTGGAGAGTGAGGTCTTCTTTAAGCAGGTGGAATTTTCTGTGGTTCTAATAAGAGAAGCAAGGAACCCGCCCTTCTTTAGTCTGCTGGCTCAAACTGAATAAATACAGGTGATCCAACTTTAGATCACTGCTGTTATTATGTTTAGTTACGCTCTAGACTGTTGCTTTATTGATCTGATTACAAACAATGACATTATGTGAATGGCCAATGCATATCGTTGACTTTTACACCATTTTCTTTACAATGAGCAATTTTAGCATACAAGCAATTTTCGATGTATGAAGAATTAACAAAAAAGTCCTTTTATTCAGTCATATTTTCTATTGAAGGATGACAAAATGATCAACTGAAAAACATATAAAATACAACGTACAATATTACACAATATTGGGTAAAACACTTTAATTGTATTTTTTTAAATATCAAAGTCCCTTTCTTACCCATTTAAAATGGGATTTAACCAAGCTAATAACCTTGTAGTACCGTGTTATATTGTGTATTTATTAGTCCTCTTCACAAATCATGTGGATAATAAGCTACATGCGAATCTCTTCAGTTTCAAGAGGGCGGGGGGATTTACGATCGCACAGTGTGTCCTCTTTGTACTAGAATCTAGATCAATGCGGTCACCCTATTGATTAAACAATGGTAATTATGCTTCTCTCGTGTTAATATCCAGATTTATGGTTTCCACGTAGATGCATGTGTTAGGTCATTCGGATACATTTGTCATGCTAGCTCTGTAGAAAGGACGAAGGAGATGCCTTACAGTAGCCCGTTTCACCTGAGCGGATGGCAGAGCTCGCTTTCGCTTAATATACATTTATATTCCACAAACGCTGAATTTCTTAAACCTAACAGAACAGTGGGATGGGAATGGTTTGTTTTGGCATGTCCTCCGTCCCTCCGTTTCTGTCACATGATTGAAAATCATTGAAATTGGTCTTTATTACACGCCGGTAAATGTCACTTTAAGTGGCCGGTGCCGCATTAATCGCCACCCACTTTTGGCTAGCGGACTTTACAGACGGTAACGAATATGAATGGAACTCACTGAAGTTTATACTTTGGCGGCACTTATAAAGAGGTTGTTTAGATGCACTTAACGCTATTGGCGGTATGTTCAGGTTAATGGAATGGTTCACCTGTCACTGTTTGATGAATTAATTGAACAAGCAAGAATGTCGGTGTATGGGACCTTACATGTATGCACGCACAGACGCACACACACACACACACACACACACACACACACACACATGCACACATACTCAAAATAAATAAAGCTAAAGAAGAAATAGAGTCGACTCTAGGGTGAAAAAAACACGCAGAGAAGCTATTTTGAAGTCATTAATATGAAAACGCTCAGTGTCATCTCATGTTGTCATTCCCCAGATGAGGATGGCGGTAATGGGCGCCATGGCAACGCAGGCGTAAACTCTCCCCTGTTCCGTTTTCATGAAGGTAATTTTTTTGTGTGTGTGTGGACAAAACAGACACAGAGGCGAATCCGCCATAATGTGATTTAGATGAGTTTCCCGGGCCGGCCTGTCAGGTCCGCTGGTCTTCAACGCTCCGGCACCAGTCTTTCTCATTACTCTCCTTCAGTGGCAGCACGTGCTCCCCAAAAACCGTTGATACTCAGGGAATGGAAAGGGGGCGGGGGCAGGTAATTTCAGGGGACCTGGTAAGAAAGGGTGTCCCCTGAAACCAGCCCACCCCCCAAAGAAAATTGAGGGGTGGGATTTTAATTATAAAGCTGTGCGTGTCTCTGTTTATGTGCGTTTTTGTGTGTGGGGTTTATTTTTGTGTGTGTGTGTGTGTGTGTGTGTGTGTGTGTGTGTGTGTGTGGATGTTTATGTGCCAATATGTGTGTTTAATTGTATATATATATGTGTGTTTCTGTGTGTGTGTTTTAATGTATCTATATTCATTTGTGTGTTCATGACTGTGTACCTATGTTCTTCTGTGTGTTTGTTTTTGTATGCACATGTGTGTGTATTTATTTGTGGGCATACGTGTGTGTATGCACGACGTGTATTTAATTAGGGGCGTGTTTGTATACGCGCGTGTATTTATTTGTGGGCATGTGTATGCATGTGTGTGCATTTATTTGTCGGCGTGTCTGTGAGAGTTTATTTTTATGGTGTAAACCTCCCATTTAGCCTCCCGTGATGTTTTCAGAGCGGCGGGATGATGACAGGATCGGAGCTGAGGGAAGGTCAGCTGCCCCGCCCAGGTAATTACGAGCGGAGTAGCACCATGTGAGCGCGTGCGGGGGGGGGGAGGGGTCTCGTACCCATCTTCGGCTCGGAGTGACAGACCGTTCCTCTCCTCTCTTTAGCATTCCCAAAAACGATGAGCAAGCCAGGCCCGGCGGCTGCCAGTCTGTCTTCATTAGTCTCCACTGCCATGCCTGAAGGAGACTGTGTATCCGTGGAGCGGCCCGACCCGTCCCAGCTGCAATGGGCTGACACCCTGACGCGCCCCCTTAAAAATGATGAGAGGGGGACCCGCCGTATCAGCACAGTACCAGAAAGTGAATGAGAGAGAGATGGAGAGAGAGAGAGAGAAAGAGAGAGAGGGAGATAGAGAGAGAAAGAGAGAGATAGAGAGAGAGAGAGCGAGAGAGAGAGAGGGAGAGAGAGGGAGAGAGAGAGAGAAAAGAGAGGGAGAGGGAGATAGAGAGAGAGCGAGAGAGAGAGGGAGCGAGAGGGAGAGAGAGAGAGAAAAGAGAGTGAGAGAGAGAGAAAAGAGAGAGTGAGAACTGCTTGGAATATGACTGACATTTTTACTTATATTGAATGCTCAGGCTTTCGACCCCCAGTGGATGTCCCTCCAACTTGTCTTTGTAGACCTCTCTGGTTCTGGTTCCTTTCCAAGCTCTTAATTATCTCTTCAAACTAATTGCTTTATTTGATCAAGAAAGCCCTTTAATAAGTCACTCTGGTAATGAGAGAATTATAGCGTAAAAGCTATTGGGTCATTTCGACAGAAGACAGTAGTTAGACTGACAGAATATGCTTTTTGGACTCTTAAGAGCACCTCAGATCTAATAATGTTCGGTCAGACCTCAGAGATGAAAGGTCTGGTCTGTCTTTGAGGGTTTTGTCCCTATAGAAACCATTAATCCAGGAAGTGGACACCACCCCCATGGCCTTGTGGGTATTGTAGTGTCTCCCAGAACAGACACTGATGGTTAGAGGATACCTGGAGCTTCAGGATGACCCGCTATCCAGTAATAGCGCACCTCCGCCCCATTCTCAGGCAGTGGAGCAGCACTCTCTGGAGCTTTCTGGAGCGGGGCTTGAATTATGAACCGTTTCCCGAAAGGGCTGTTTACACAACATGCATCAGAGGAGCACTTATTTCTCATTGTTGTCGAATTTAAATCCATTACGTTTCAGCTTGATTAGATTTTCTCCGTTAGCCAGGGTAATAAATGAAAACGCTTCCCATAAACATCGGCGGCGCAGAGAAAGTGCTTCCCCTTCACCTCCGCAGAAAAGCGGCTCATCTTTTTTTTTGTTGGGATTTATGGAGAGTTTTAAACGGTGGGATGTTTCCTCGGGATGTGCCTGTCCTCGTGCGCCGGGATTTAATGCGGAGCTGCGTTAGTATGCTCGGCGATCTTCTCCCGTCTCCTCACCAGAGAGACCTGTTGCGGGGGAACCGCGGACGGAGGGAAGATAACATATTCTAACTGAGTGGAACGGACAGTAATGAAATGAGTGCCTTGTCCAAATGAACAAATAGCCAGATTCCCCAGAGAGCACCTCGCCCCATGCAAACTAAAACTCCCGCTCTCTCTTTTAGCTATGAATCACACGCCCTGGCCTTTTCTGTCTCGTCAGGGAGAACTCTCCTCTCGACCTGAGTCCATAGCCACAGTACAGTTTCACACGTGAGGGAACAGTACGGCAGAGTGTTAATTACAGTTATGAATTCAAATTCAGATTTTGA
Organism: Ilyophis sp. 1 JC-2022; assembly: GCA_022702515.1. Lineage (NCBI taxonomy): Eukaryota > Metazoa > Chordata > Actinopteri > Anguilliformes > Synaphobranchidae > Ilyophis > Ilyophis sp. 1 JC-2022. Next base: position 47,872,361 of record CM040406.1, read on the forward strand.
GACTGCAAAAACGGAAAAGTCTTAATCGATTTATTTTAGCATTTATCAAACCAGGTGGGTGAACTGAGAACTCAGGTCTCTTTTACAGTGAGGGCCAGGGAATTCAAAGCAGACAGGGAATTCAAGAGATTTTGAAATCAATCAAAAGTGTGTGTGTGTGTGTGTGTGTGTGTGTGTGTGTGTGTGTGCACATATGTGTGTGTGTGTGCGTGTGTGTGTGTGTGCACATGTGTGTGTGTTTGTGTGTGTGTGTGTTTGTGTGTGTGTGTGTGTGTGTGTTTGTGTGTGTGTGTGTGTGTGTGTGTTTGTGTAGGGAGGGGAGGTGGAGATTTGGTGGGTAGATACAAGCTGCCATGTCTAAAATATCTTAATGTCTCTGTAAATATGCAACTGTATTCCATGAATGAAGTATGCTTCTGACAATGATGAAGTAATGAAACAGGATGTGATCTGTGTCACGTGACATCACAGCATCTCTAACAGAACACAATTTAACATCTTATCTGATGGACAGCACCTTCAACAGCACAATCCCCACCAGTGGATTTTATCAAGTTCAGCAGCAGAGTGCCCCCCCCCCCCCCCCACTAGCTCTCCGACACATCTTCTAGAAACCATTAATTCTTCCCCTGGTGGTCTCCCAACCAAGTACTAACCAAGCGCAACCCAAATTAGCTTCAGCAGTTTGACACGAGAAAGCTACAGGGTGGTACAGCCGTCGGTAAATTAACATAAGCTTTTCCACACCGCCTGTTTCCACTACATTGGGAAGCCAGGTCACAACCTGCATGTCAACAGACGGCCACACGGGGGCGTCGTGCTTTTCAATGCTCGCAAACGCAAGAGAATTAGATGCCAGCAACACCTCATATGGCAGTTCCAGCCAAGTGCTCTTTAGCAATGAATCAGGTTTTTGTGTAAGTCACCCTGAGGGACATAAAACCACATGCTAATTGAGCTGTACAAGAAAAAAAAAAGAGTTTGGGATTGTGACTTAATGAACAATAAATCTAGTTTATACACACAGAAAAAATGGTGGTGTACATCTAACACCCTATGGTGTTTATATGAGACCTTGGTCTCATATAAGCACCCTAGGGTGTTAAATGTACACCAGCAGTGTTAGATTTACACTGACATTTGTGCTGTGCACATACATGAAAAACATACAACAAATAAACATTTAAATCCTCAAATTATATTGTTACCTAAATACTTTACAAACATATTGCTTATTAATATTATGGCCAGCATAAATTATTATGTTAAGTGTTAAAATAACGTAAGATTTGGGTAAATATGTAGTTTTTTGTGCACCAGTATCTTTTGGTGATCTCCTGTCATGCAATCAGATTTCAGCTGCTACATGTCAATATTAATCACCCTGTTTTTTTTTTTTTTTGCGCAATGCCATTTTCCATTTTTCCATTCCACTGACAGGTTGTGTACCACCTTCTGACGAAAAGCATAAAACATTCTGAAATCAAGGACGTCTTGTCAGGGAGGAATATAGTGGATTGCATGCTTGAGTGAACTAAACACAATTATAGAAGTGTCAACAGAAATAATGAACTAGATTAACACCAATAAATATGACATGAGAACCAAGGCTGAGCTAAACTGTGAACACTCGATATATGCATATGTATTTCACAAGAATTATGTTAAAGAATAGGATCACCTCACGGTCTGCATTTCCTGAAACGAGAATAAAAATAAATTAATTTAAAAAAAAAACATTATCTACCGTGACTACATGACAAAACTGTCCATACTATTCATAAAACTTGTCCGTCTACTCCATAAAACATAAAGGCAGTTTTAACGACTGTTGATTGCAGTGCGGAGTAATCACATTATGGAGGTATTGCAGCCCAGTTGACTGTAAATCATTGGGTGTTTGCTCTGCATCTAAGATGGAGGGTTAGGGTTAGTTATTGGATCATTGGGTGTTTGCTCTGCATCTAAGATGGAGGGTTAGGGTTAGTTATTGGTAAGATGCCTATGTGCTCCACAGGTCTTGGTCTCTGTGTGTTTGAAAGAGCTTCTCAACAGAAAGACTACAGGAAGATACTGGACAGACAAAATGCACACGTGTATGTGTGTGTGTGTGTGTGTGTGTGTGTGCGTACACGTTTGTGTGTGTGTTTTTGCGTGTGTCCACGTGTGTGTACGTGTGTGTTGGTTCTCTCATAAAGGCAGAAATAGTGGCGTAATTTTAAAAACCCTAATTTTTATGTTTTATGACCTCATTATTGTATTTCTCTCTCTCTCTCTCTCTCTCTCTCTCTCTCTCTCCTTTTCTCGCTCTCTCACACACACACACACACACACACATGCACACACATAAACTGTCATTCTCAGTCAAATTTTTGACAGTTGTGACAAGAAAAAACATTTTTTATTACAATACAAGTTCTTGTATTTAAATGTACATGATACTATTCTACAGAGAATATCTGCTTTTACTGGTAAAGATAAATGTTTGGCAAGCAGTGTAATATCTGCAAAATCACACCTATCCATTCACTGTTGACAAAAACAACAGAAAAACTACATTGACAGCAGTTACATTTAGTGCATGTCAACATCAACAATACACAAAATTAAAACCCATAAACATTTAAAAGTCACAGCTATAATGAGCAGTGTCAAACTTCTAAATATTGAATCAAACATTATCATAAAACAACGTAACGTCCTCATCTGTGTCCAAATAGCACCCCCCCCCCCCCCCCCTCCCAACCCCCCCGTTCACTCACAAATAGAAATGGGAGGAATACGTAGCTGTTAAATCTATCACTGGTGTGAAAGGATTTGATGAAAACAGCAAGCTACATTACAGCACAAAAATCATTCCTTCACAGTCCATTAAAAGGCTTCCCTTCTGGGTCATAACGATGCACAGTTTCATTGAATTTGAGTTTGTCTCCAGTGGAGATCCATTGAGGTGCTTCACAAAATAAAGGGGGGTGATGTGTAGGGGAAGGAGGCGGGGGAGGGTGGTAAGGTAAATATTACTCAGTATGGGCTCTCTCTAAAGGATGAAAGGCTGGCCTTGTGACTCTTTCTGTTTCCTTACAATCCCGGATGTACCTACAATCATCTCAGACTACAAGCAACATACGGATACTATATATACTATAGCATTTTTTTCACATTTTTATGGTTCCATCCATCCATTATCTAACCCACTAATTCCTGGTCAGTGTTGCAATAGGGGGAGCTGGAGCCTATCCCAGCATGCACTGGGCAAGAGGCAGGAATATCCCCTGCACAGGTCGCCAATTAATTGCAGGGCACACACACCATTCACTTACACACACACACACACACACACACACACACACACACACACACACGCACGTACAGGCAATTTAGAGTCTCCAATTATCTCCTAACTTGCATGTCTTTGGACTGTGGGTGGAAACCTGAGTACCCGGAGGAAACCCACATGGACACGAGGAGAACGTGCAAACTCCACACAGAATTTTTTTTATGTTTTCACATATTATTAATGCAGATTTCTAGAATTAACCTGGAAAAAGTCAAACAGTGAGAACAAACAGCTTTAAATACAATATTGTATTAACCAGAAAAGCATACGCACGTGAAAAATACGTATTTATGTTCCTAAAAACTTATTTTCAGCTGACCAGATTGCCCTCTGTTACGGCAGCGCTTTCCAACGCACACTGTTTTTCCAAATGGTGCTGCGCCATACATGCCATTATCTCAGCTACAATGTGCTGACCGTGCAGTGGGTCACATGGGTGAGCTGTGTATGTAATGGGTTTATTGATGGTTCGGAGATTCTGAACAAGTTAGCTCACAACCGTGAGGACCAATAATTAGGGAGAGAAAATAATAAAAGAAGAAAGAAAAGACAGGAAACTAATTCTGTAAGGCTTACAGCCAAAACAAAAATCAACCCACTAAAACGGGCGAACTACTAAAACTAGTAGAATACCAACTAAATCTCCCGAGCTCACGTAATGAGCTAAAAACAGGAAACTTAGTAAAACAAAAAAAACACTCTCGGCTACCGCAGCTCAAAGCCGGTAGAGTATAAAACCAAAACGAAAATACAAAAAAAAACTGTCTCCTTGAGAACAGCAAAGTACAAAATCGATAGCCCCAAAAGCTACCAGGCAGAAAACAATCCTATACCCGATTAAGTAGCTATAGCAAGTCCCCCCTGAACATAGGGAGATAATAATATCAGGAGGTCGCTAGTACCTGACTATACCTGGCTCGAATGCAATGTCGTGAGACAAACAAGCACCGGAGAAGCGGAAGCAAGGAACTTAAATACCCCGCATGTAGAAGCCCAGGTGGAAACAATAATGAGGCTGGCAAACCACGAAACGGAACGTGGAAAAAATCTGATTGATTCACAATCGTGAAAGCAGGACGAGAGCTGCAAAAGAAAAGAAAACAAACAGCTGCGAACCACTACAGTGGAGAATTCAAAAAATTTGCTCTAACTTCGTGTCTTTTTCGTTTTCGTTAACTCAAACGACACTGCTTGTTGTCAGGGTGCAGGTAATGTAAGAGTTCCAAATCAAAGGTAACAGGAAAGAGGGTGACTCTGGTCTGCTGTTAGAATTAGGAGGTGCAGCTTCTCTGCAGAGATGTACGCTTGGGCCATCAGCCACCCAAAGAAAAGCTTCGCTCTCACACACCTTTGTTAAAACACACCTGGGCCTCCTCCATTACCTGAAGTGTATATGTGTGCAGTAGTGGCTGAACAATGTCGGAACCACAACTGGTATTATTTTGTGTGTTCCTCTCTTTCTCCATGAACCAGGGGCCTGGCTGTATCACAAAGCAAGATTACTGAGTTAGCTGGATAACTACACTGAGTAAAACCCAGAAACCCCGCAAATCTGGAACATGGACTAAAGTTAAAAAAAGCTGTTCCGGGTTTTACTTAGTGCAGTTATCCAGCTAACTCAGTAATCCTGCTTTCTGGAGCAGGCCCCTGGCCAGGATAGGAAAAAAACAGACCTGGATGACGGCCATCACATTTATATGAAGTGCCAATTATCACAGCACATGATGTCTTCCCATTAGAACATGACCGCATATAATGCACGGCATAGAAATGCATGTAAAGCAGCTCAATTACTTTTGCTGTTTGTTTGTTTGTCTGTTGCTTGTTTATTAGGATCCTGATTAGCTGTGCATTCATGCAACAGCTATATTTCCTGGGGTCCACACCACACTACTGCAATTAACAACAGCAATTAGCACAACACAAGAAGGCAAGATTTTTTAATTTAAGCTTTAACCAGGTAGAAGACAATTTTCTTTTACAGCGATGGCTTGGGGGAATCACTGGGTAAGAAATGCATGAGATTGTGTAGGCATTCAGATTTAGGGGTGATGGGATGGTCAGATGTACAGAGCCTGGTTTTGTGGGAGTTTGGCCAGGACACCAGGTTTAACACCACTACTTTTATCCAAAAAGCAGCACGGGATTGTTAGTTACCATGGTGATTTTGATTTACCATCTCATTCAAAGGACAGATAGTAATTGAGAAAATTGCAGGTATCATATTTTCTCATAAAATTAACATTCTTACGCATCTAACAATAATCGCCAATTAGCTCAATTTCTGCCAATTTTATTTTATTTTTTCATTACATGTGTTAACAAATTGTAAATGTGTTGCTGAAGGACCTTGGGGATTCCTGAAATAACATTGTTGAACATTCATCGGATCGTCAAAGAGAATTCCAGGTCATTTTCCATGTGATGCGATGTGCCAGTTGGATAAATCTAGCCTTTGAAATCTTGCCCAAAACATAACTGCCAAAAGACACCCATCTCTGTGCTGTTTACAAAACGGTTCTCGCACATTCTCCCTGGAGGAAAGACGAGCATCCCTCTGAGTTCAGACCCACACAATCTGTTCTTCATTCATTAAGAGACATGGAAAAGAGAATCTACAGGGGCTAGGGAACGACAATTCTCTTGACATGATTTAGATTAAAAACGCGAATGAACACAGTGCTCTCAAAGCCGCCGCGTTTGAAGCGCTGTGCAATTTAACTACTCTATAAGATGCACTGCCAGGTACTTATGCTAGGGTTGTGCAGCCTTTCAGTCTAGCAGGGATACAGAATGCTGACGTACGGACCTGCGCTGTGGCTATGCTCGTCTTTCTGTTCCAGTAGTGACTCTTTTCATGCGACTAAATTTAATGAGGCAACGAGCCATCCGCAGATCCACGATGCTTACGACAAAAATGTTTTTATTTTATTTATATTTATTTATTTATAATGTCTTTATTTTATTTTTAGGGTGACAGTGTAGTATAATGGTTAAGGAACTGGGTTTGTAACTGAAAGGTTGCAGGTTCGATTCCCAGGTCGGACACTGCCGTTGTACTCTCGAGCAAGGTACTTCACCTGCATTGCTTCAGTATATATCCAGCTGTATAAATGCAATAAAAAAAATGCTGTGTAAGTCGCTCTGGATAAGTGCGTCTGCTAAATGCCTGTAATGTAATGTAATTTTATTCAAAGGGAATTTTTTGCTATACACTAACTCTGTGTGTATATGTGCGCGTGCGTATGTGTGTTTCCGTGTGTCTGTGTGTGCGCGTGTGTGTATGTGTGTGATTATATTACCTAGGTCTCAGCACATAGCAGCGTCGGCTGGAAATGTGCGGGTAAAGAAAGCATTGCCTTTGTTGAGCTCCTCGCATTCGCAGTGGGAGACAAATGAACACGTGTGAGGTATGAAAGGCCAAAGGAGCAGGCCTTAATGGTGAAGCACAGCCCACATGAAAGGCTCAGATATACCCATCCCGAAAGCTCTCCAGCACCTCAGAGCAAATGACCTGGGGAGGGGGGTTTATCTGCTTCTGCCATGGGGGGTGTCACGCCGCAAAGTGAAACATAAGTGGATCATTTAGCCACTGCACGACGAACCTTCCCGCATATTGTTAAATGTGAAACGCCCACTTCGTCCCGCGCGCCGGGGGAAGATTGCAGACGAGGCCTCCCGGTCCATCTCTCGCATCTAGTTATGAGAAAATTAATGATCCTCGGAAGTTTGTTTGAGGTGTTTCTCTTCAGTTATTTAACCTTGGCGCGGCACAGATGTAGCTGAAGTCTCCCTGATGGGTAGAGAGAGAGAGAAAGAGAGATGAGAGAGAGAGAGAGAGATATATAGAGGGGGAAAGAGAGTGGAAAGGGGGGAGAGAGCACATGCTGTTTGGACTATAAGAGAGAGATATAAGATAAACACTTTAATATCCCTGCTCATTCCTTCCTGTGTCCTACAGCCACTGATGTGTTTACACTTGACTGATAGCCCCAGAACAGCGGTGTGGCATTCTCATTACCATCAACATAGCGCTAGGCAAATCTGTGCTTATGCAATTTTGGACATTACTTTTTGATAACATGCGTTTAGGCGAGCTAATGGGATGTTAATGAACACAGTGCATTATTAGCAATTCAGCGACGTTATCAGAGCGGCCCAAGTGCGATATTACAAGTGCGAGATATTCAGAAATAGCCCGCAGTACAGAAACTAGAGTTAAACAGCAACTCAATGGAACTAAATGAATGTCTGCGTTGTCTTTGCTAAGGGGAAGTATTAAGAGCTGAGGAAATCTCATTTATTGTAATAATGTTTTTCGCTCTGTGATTGGGAGAAGTGGTCTGGTGTCTGTGTGGCACTGGTGCATCATATCACCATCAGCATCGCACCTTTATCATAGAAACAGCATAGAGATGAACCCTGGTCATTTCACACAGTTGGCGGTTGGTTAGCGGCAGTAAGTCAGCGACTTCAAAATGGCGTCTCATGCCGGAAAGACTGGTGCTTGACATCCCTTGCACTGAAGTGAATGGGTGGAGAGAGCGCTCACAGTGACGTTGATTTGACGGGGCCATTATACTGTATGTCCCAGTGACACAGACACACGCAGACTCTGGACTACCTCAGAGAGCCACACTGACAGTAGAATTGAAAGGTCCATCTACAGCAGCAGAGGAAAAAACAAAACAAAACTGAATCATTCTGCTTTGATGTCCTCAAAACCCCCGCCCCACTCCACCCCCGCCCCCCCGGCCCCCTGCCCACATGCCCCCCCGCCCCCCCGCCAACCCGGTTTTCATTCATTCATTTGTCTCATACATTTCACACAATTTTGAAACAGAAAGCAATCTATCTTGTGTGTTCAGCACACAGATGCTCATTTGTACTTATTTAGGGTAACTGAAATGTTAGCTATTTAGGGAAACTGAAATACGTAACTGGAAATGTCATGAGACAAAAAAGTTTAAATATAAAAAAAAAAAAGAATGCAGACAGGATAACACATTTCACTGGTATGAGCATAAAAACAATTGTTGTAAACTATTTTTAGTGAGGCTCCTTCTATTTTCAATATAACTGTAATGAATTCCATCTAAGTTTTTAATAAGAATTAGTTTCACCTAAATCAACATTTGTACTTAGTTTTGACTCAGAAATGAATACAACTGTTACTTTTGAAAGAAATTCAGTGCAGGGAAAGTAATTTTTGTGTGCATGATATCATTTACATGGCCACGAACAAGTAATGTATGGACTTTATTTTTTAACTTCAATTATAATTTTTTTTGGTTCTATACCTACAGAATCAGAAAAGATGTGTGTATGTAATTATTTTTCATACTTTTGTTAATGGAAACTCAAACTGTGTTTGTGAAGAGTGTGAAAAATGTATAGTTATGAGTGGAAATTATGTTTGTGAAAAATGTATAGCTATAAAATTATGTTATAAGTAGAAAAAAAAATTGAGAGAATTGTGAGAGAAAACAACTCACATCTCATCAATATCAACTGCCTACGAGCAGCTTATTCACTTATTTAGATTTTTTATTTCTCATGGAAACAAAACAAACGGAACTGGTTCAATTAAAAAGCAGCTCGTTCAAAACTGGATTAGTAGACAGCTGAACAAACAACCGTATGCTGAACATAATTAAGGGACTGCATTTAAAAGCACAAGTTCCCAAGGGAAAAAAACATTGCAGCTTTTCATTCTGTAAATCAAGACCTGCACACCCATTCATTTCTGCTTTGAGCACAGAAATAAAGAGCATCAGAGGCACGTCATTATTGTTTACAGAAACATCATTATAATAACCGATACATTAACGACTGGCACTGACACTGAGATAGCACTATGAATGAGTAGGCCTGTACACAATGTTCACCCTGGAGGGCAGGGCTATCCATCGAGTCAATGCATTCATTACCTATGAATATAAAACAAAAACAACCATTGAAATCATCTACCCCCCAGGATTGAGTCACACAAGCAAGTATGCCATGAGAGGAACACAAAACCTTTTGGAAACTTCCATTTTGAATTAACCATCAAATACAAGTGAAAACATCATAAATATAGTTATTCTTTAACAATAAAAAAAGCAATTAAAGAAAAAATATATATACTAATTTTCAATTCCAAAAAAGTTGGGACAGTATGTAAAATGCACATAAAAGCAGAAAGCAGTGATTTGTAAATTTTTTTTTAACATATATTTAATTGAAAACAGTACAAAGAAAAAATATTGAATGTTTTACCGAATCAACTTTATAGATTTTTGTAAATACATTCCCACAAATACATCCCAATTTGATACCTGCAACACGTTCCAAAAAAGTTGGGACAGGGGAAAAAAAAAAAAGTTCAAAAAACACCTATTTGGAACATTCCACAGGTAAACAGGTGATGCTATCATGACTGGTTATAAAATGATTTAAACACGGGAATAGTTTGAAACCCATGGTTGGCTAAATGGCTGTAAGTCATCAAGAGTCTGAGGTATCAAACGAGCCTCAAACCATCACTCGCTGCCAGTGAGTGTGTCTCCTGACTCATTTTTCTATTGAACTCTATGGAAAAATAATATGTGCATTTTACATACTGTCCCAACTTTTTTGGAATTGGGGTTTGCACCTTTGTGGCACAGAATGCAGAAGGATGTGAGAGAGAAATAAAAGTCGGTACAAAGTTTGGGGTAAAGAAGAGCTTCTAAACATAGAACACTGGACCAGAAATGATAGAAAAGAAACCTAAATACAATTTTAAAAAAGGAAAATAAAACAGGGTCACA
>CM040406.1:47884991-47892491 GCA_022702515.1 Ilyophis sp. 1 JC-2022
TTGGAACATTATACAGGTGAACAGGTGATGCTATCATGACTGGGTATAAAAGGATATCAAAATTGATATCTTATTTTCAGGTACTCTTACAAGCGATACTATAACCTCTCTGCATTTTAATGGATCTTTATGGAAATTAGGGGGTGGGACTCGATTTAGCTGTAAATTACACGGGAATAGTATGAAACCCATGGTTGGCTAATTGACTATAAGTCTGCGATATCAAGTTTGCGATATCAAACGAGCCTCAAATCATCACACTGCTGCCAGATATACAGTATGGATATGGATGGATCACTTGAAGGGTTGTTTCTCCTGACTCATTTACCTATTGAACTCTATGAAAAAATAAGTCTGGAGAAACAATCCTTCACGTGATCCATCCATATCTACTGCATATCTGGCAGCAGAGTCATGGTTTGAGGCTTGTTTGATACCTCAGACCCCTGATAACTTACAGTCATTTAGCCAACCATGGGTTCCATACTATTCCAGTGAAATTTACAGCTAAATCTATACCACCCCCCGATTCCCATAGAGATCCATTCAAATGCAGCAAGGAAAGTGAAGGTAAAACATTAAATATCTTTTATAAGGAGGGTAATCCCAAATGTGCTATAGGCCGGCTATATAAAAGAGGACTACTTAGGTGCTCAACAAACAGGATCAGCGAACTAGAAAAATATTCCCTACCTGGACCACTTCACTATGGGACTAACCCGAAATAAAGAGGGCTGGAGCACACATAGCTCAGAGCAAAAAGGCCTTTATAGGACTGACGTCTCCTTCAGAGCAAAAAGGCCTTTATAGGACTGACGTCTCCTTCAGAGTCAAAAGGCATTCAATGTTTTGACATTAAATATCTTTTTTTTGTACTGTTTTCAATTAAATACATGTAAAAAAAAATTTACAAATCACAGCTTTCTGCTTTTATGTGCATTTTACATACTGTCCCAACTCTTTTGGCATTGGGGTTTGTATAATATATTATTGATTTATTTATATATTCATTTATGGTGCTTTATTTGTTTTACATGTTATTATTATTATTATAATCATTATGATTCTTATTATTCTTCTTATTATTATTACAATTAATAATAGAAATAAGAATATAATTTGTATTACAGTTGTCATAACCTACATTTAGTACTGTATTGATGTTGCACATACACTTTCTGGCGTTCTCATACATAGCTGCTCTGGATAAGAGCATCTATAAATGAATGCACTGTAATGTAATTAGACTTTAATTGGCAGTGCCATATTTAGAGCTGAAAAAGTGCATTTAATAAAAGTATAATTAATTGTTTTATTGAAAATTGAAAAGCCCTATTGAGATTTGGTATTGCGAGGTCATAATACTGAGACCTTTGACTCAAAACTTTTCCCATGGGCTTCCCAGAGCGGGGACTGTTTCCAGTGTGGGGGCAATATATCTTGGCAATTCCTGTCAGTTGGACGTTCAACTTGAAATCCTCCAGACAAAAGGAAGTGGGATTACTGACTGTCGCTCTCCTCGTGCTTCCTGAGACACGACATGCAATTCCCACCGATAGCATCGGCTCTGGCAACGACTTTGCTCAATTCCCATGTCCCAAAAAATAAAACACAGACCATAAAAATCAAGACGTTTTATTCTAAAATGGGTTTTGAGCATGGAAAGTGAGTAAATCATGCATTGCCCTGACAGAGATGCAGCGACCCACGGTTCTCTATCATCGCTAGGCGGTATTTACTTCTCCACACTGCGGGCCCAGGGAGAACCAGGCAGCAAAACTGATTAATGTCTTCAAGACAGAGCTATTCTTCTTTCTCCCATCCAATTGGAGGCTACAGATCTGGAGCTCATATAACCCACAAAGGACATTCTATATTGACAGAGGAGAGGAGGGTGGTGTGCCTGGGCACCCTGTTAGCAGACTGCTTATAAATCTAACCTCAACTGGCTTGCTATCAACTCCTGTTTTAAAGGTTGCCGTAATCTTTATGTCCATTTCATGTTTTTTTTTCTTCTCTTCTCTCCTTCTTTTGAACTCAAGGCTCCACCACCATCTAAACACCAGTTAACACACGTTTGTTGTGACCCAGAATCGTAAAACGTACACCACCAAAGCCCACACGCAATGGAAACCACAATCTCTATTACACTGTCTTTTAGTCATTGAAATGAGAGGCTCTTTGGTTTTTGCCTCATTTAAATTCCGGGTTGAAAAGCAGAAAACGAAACCCTGTCATTTTTTCACATAAGTAGCATATCCGTCAGCGCGTGCGTGAAAACGGGCCACGGAAGGTTATAGCCGCCCGCGCAGGAAAAACGCGGGCGATCTGTGGCTGCGGGGTTGTGCGAAGACGGTTGTGCTTCTGAAACTCGACCAATTACTCGTGCACGCCAGCGGGGGTCCGTCACTGAGAGGAACGGTCCGCGGCATTAAAACGGCGAATAAGAATACGCCGAACGGTCGAGCCGAGATAACGAGCGACTTCAATAGGACCCCAGGAGGCGGGAGTGCCTTTGTTTGTTCCTGTGATTGCTGGGATATGGAGTGCTTCAAACATTCAGCGGAAAACCTGCTTCGCACCACGGCTTAGTCGCCTTTGCGTTCGGCCTCAACTGATAGCGGCTCACAAAGAGAGACACGCATGAAGAACAAGACGGGCGCTACCAAATATGAAATTCATCAAAAAAAAAATTGATGCAGAAATGGAAAAATAAATGTTTCTGTCTACAGGCGATAATTCAAACACCCAGAGCGTGGTATTTGCGATGGCCTGCTTTTTTAAAGAAGACAAAAGACAAATCGCTCCTGATAATCTCATTGGGAGGTTCTGTTATTTTTTAGCACAAAAAATACACGCGCTCGCATTGATCCCTTTGGTGAATTGCCATTATTTTTAGTATTACAAAATCAATCTTACATACAGGTGTGGGTGCCTGTTTCCCTATACTGAGCAAGTGAATGTGTACAATCAATACAATGCACCTATCTTTTAAACTTTATTTTGAAAAAGTTTCTCTGCCTCTATCTCCCATAGTTCATTGTGAAGTCTTTGTCAATGAAGTATAGTCTTTATCTATGAGATGACTCTGCCTCTAGCTCCCATAGTTCTTTGCAAACCTCAGTCACCTCAAAGCTCAAAGCTCACCCCAGTGACTGAATGATATAGATATTTGATAAACATCTTGAACAGTCTGGTTCATACAGGTGCTTACAGGGTGATCCGGTGAATACTATTAAAACAGAAATTGACAGTCTCTTACAGCATGCACTTGACTGTAATTGGATAACAAAAGGTGAATTTGATTTTTTACAAGTGCCTTAGGCTGTCACCCCTGTTATCTACAGCCTACCCAAGGTTCATAAAAATCCAACCGGAGCTCCGCCTAGACCAATCATAAGTGGCATCGGGTCAATAATGGAACCCCTGTCTAAATTCATAGATAATTTTTTAAAAGACATGGTATTCAAATTGCCCTCCTTTCGTAAAGACACAAAAGATGTCATAAGCTGCCTCTGTGATGTAGACATGCTGCCGGTGACCCTAGATGCATCGGAATTCACCATGGAATGTGACTTAAAGGACGTAAAAAATTATGAAAGATGACTCCAGCAAAATCCAAACGACAAAATCGAAAGCCCACCGAGCGTAATTCTATTCTCCACCACAGCAGCAATCACCTAAAAATAAATATACCTACGGAACAATTTCTAAGACTCAGGCGTAACTGTTCCACACTAGAAAATTTTAACTCTCAAGCCGAGAACATGGGTCGGACATTTTCCACAAGAGGTTTCTCCGACTCAACAAGCCTATACCCGTGCGCGTGACACACCCAGATCCACACCTTTATCGCAGAAGATACGCACTGACAGTGTGACCCGGCTTTTGCTTTGTGACTTTAATCACTGCGCCAACCAGATAAAACAAATCGTCACAAAACATTGGCCTATCCTTCAGACCGAGCCCATGCTCCACCCGGTCATTGAAACGGGCAAGACAGGAACAGACTAGACAGGAACTGGAACTAGGAGGGTCAGAAACTTGGAGGGTCAGGAACTCGGAGGGTCAGGAACTTGGAGGGTCAGGAACTAGAAGGGTCAGAAACCAGGCAGGACAGGAACTTGAACAGATGCAGGGACCCTCGTTCAGGAACAGGAGCGGGAGACAGCAGAGGGCGCGCGGTCAGGGCCAGGCGCTCAGCCTGGGGGTCAGGAACAGATGCGGGGTTCCCGCTGTCTGTTTATGGGCCCACCTACACTGCTGTATTGGTGATTGTAAATATGACATTTATGAAATACACTGACTTGCTTCATGTTTTGATATTTTAAGACTGATCCTCTGCAATTATAATGACCTATATCTAAACATGATTTGTTGTCGCTGATCTGTGTATTAGACATACGTAAAGTAACCCTGTCTTTTTAAATTCTGCACTTTGCACTTTGGCACCTCCCTCACCCAGAGATTGGTTGCACATGTATATATTCCCTGGCTCTGCATGCTGCACTTTAGGCTCTGGTGAAGGCTTTATAGCCGAAACCCGTCAGCCCAGCCACACAAATAAATGGTGAAATATGAGGTGATGTTTTTTTGAAATTTTATTCAAGTCTGGAGTGCCGTCATTGCCATTTTATTTGGTACCTTTTTTTGAAATATTTTCCTTGACAGAGCACCCAGCCAAACTTTAGAGAAAGCGCACCTGCTATGAATTGTCTCAGCTAATATAGATGTTACTAAAACTGATAATTCTTTCTACAAACAGTTCTGCGTAACACTTTATTTTGCGTGTCCAATATTGACACTCAACTTGATATCAATTGAATATCAGTTCAGTGTTAATTTAAAGTCAATTGCATGTCAGGTGATCGTCCACAAACTCCACAAACAGGTGGGTGTCAAGAAACACTGTATCGACACGCAACACTCTTGTCAAGAAACACTCTATTGACACTCAGCAAAGTATAAATTGACTGTTTGCTGTATCTCAACTCTCTCTGATATTCAGTTGATATCAAGTTGAGTGTCGACATTGGACACTCAAAATGAAGTGGTACCCAGTTCGGAGGATGATAACACTTTTATTTTCTTGCAAATTAATGGTTTTGAAGTTCTTTCCACCGTCGCATGTTGGGAGCCTCAGTCTGCCTCCGTATAGCAGCTGTTCTTGTAAATAGAGAGTGAGTGACCTGCTTCAGAGCATTGTGGTATTCAGGACCTGGCCCCACCCCGGCAGATCGAGGACCTGCGGAAGTGGAGAGGGGGGAGAGAAGGCAATAAGCAAGGGCAATAAGCAAGTTCAAAGTTCAACTTCCGGAAGCAAGCTGAATAGTTGTGAACCGCACAGTAGCTTGTGGAAATACAGAAGCTGTTGTTGCTATCTGGACGTCAAGGATTTTCTGATACGCGCAGGACAGCGGTCTGACTGCCTGAGGGGCTGTCTTGTCTTTCTTATCCGGCATACCGTGACCTGACGGGCAACTCGGTCACACAATGTACTCTTTGTCAATCCAAACCGATAAACATCATCTTTGATCAGTCTCCATGACAACGTTTGACATGACGGGAGGGTCTGAGATAGGAATGCCATATTAAGACGGCTCTTCTCCGACCCACCGTTGAAGAGAGCAATGTATCAGCAATAGTCCGTTAGCTGTCATTGAGACTGCAAATACAAAGTGAAGTGAAGGCATATTTCACACACAGATAAATTCTGTATCTGGCAGCTTATAAAGAATTAGGAGTAATTATTTGAAATGACTAATAGTTTCGAGACTAAAGGTTATTATTCTCAATTACATTGACCTTCTTGTTATATTACTAGCTAATACATTGCACGGAGGTGAGATTGCGCTGTTCCTTGGGATAGCTATAACAATTCTGTCTTGTAATTTTCTTTCTTTTTTTTTTTTTGCTGAAATGACTAGTTGGGCAGCATTCAACGATCAATTTGAAAATTCAGTTCTAAAATGCTCAATTGTTTCGTTTTTCTCTGTTGTGGTGAGAAAAGGTGGCTGTCAGGTTTTCATCACCCGAATTCACAAGGACAGTTACTACAAAATGGCTCCCCTCTGTAGTTACACAAAAATGATTTATAACACGACCAACACAATAGGCATCTTTCAGATTAAAACATGCGTTTGTGCCAAGCACGGGCCATGCTTTGAATCTCTATAGACTGCTCAGAGATTATTTTTATTTGATTATTTGAGAGTGTTTTTTTTTGTGTTTGTTTCAGAAATGTGAACTGTGCTGCTAAATAAATAAATACATAATAAAGATGAAGCTAATTGGCCTCACTAATTAGGCTAATTGTGGAAATACAAGAATGATGCATGATAAAACCTCTCAGGAATATGCATTACTAATGAATCAATTAATTGTTACTTATTAATCTTACTTCTTAATCTGTTACTGCCTAATGTCATGTCCACATAAAATAACAAATTGGTGTCCCCTTTTTTAGTCTCAAGAGCATGTAGGTGAAGTTCCAACTGAAGGTTACAACTCAACGAATGACCTGCAGCATGATTGGCTAAAACTAGAACCAATTAGATGGCAGAATGTACCTTCCCAGATGTTCTGAAGATAATTAATCTGTTGGTTGAAGATAGGAGCCCATTTGTTCCATAGATCTATGGATGTATCTGTGTATTTATATTCCAATGATACATTACATTTGGGTTTATTTGTGTAGAACTGGGATGGTATATGGTCAGTGTAACAATTGTGTAGTGTTGTCATTTTATATAACAATCTTTTTATTTAGACTAAAATTCAAGTCTATGTTTTATACACAGCTAAAAAACATAGGCTCGGAATAAAATTTATTAAAAGTTCACACCACCACCAAACACCACGTCAAACTGGCATAAAAAGTAATGTGAATCATTTCCTCTAAAAACTAAGAAAATAAGATAAAATAACTGATTTTAAATGAAATGCCGGCATCACCCACAAGGATTGACTTTTTAAAGAACCAAGTGATTTTATTCTGAATAAATTTAGCAAGAGCATTTAACTTCTCTTTCTCTCAAAAAAAAATCATAGTAATAAACTCATAGCAAACGAAAGTCACTTCAAAAGTATTTCAGCTACCATGTTTTAATATTTGATCTGTACGCACTGTACTACCCTAAACAAATTCTGCAGCGGTGGGTCATTGTTAGTACAGCCCTACCCAGCCCTACCCACTATAGTAGGACTATCCTTTATACCTGCCTTCCTTATTTCCATTAACCATATATAATATTTACATTTTACTTTACTATAGGGCTCTCAGATTGAATTGTCGAATTAAGGCAAGTGTCAGGTGTCTCCCAGGTAATTTTACAGCACCGCCCCAGCACCCTGCCCCACCCTGCCCCACCCCACGCCCCTATCTGGGCACCTCGCTGTAAAAGGAGCATGGAACGTCAAAATGAGGTGGCTGGTGACCTGCCCGCCGCATAGATCAGCATCATCCCCCTGTGAGATGCCAAGATTATTCTGTTATTTATT
>CM040406.1:47897491-47987491 GCA_022702515.1 Ilyophis sp. 1 JC-2022
CCCCTTCCCAAGCTCCTTCTGCCTCCCCTTCCCAAGCTCCTTCTGCCTCCCCTTCCCAAGCTCCTTCTGCCTCCCCTTCCCAAGCTCCTTCTGCCTCCCCTTCCCAAGCTCCTTCTGCCTCCCCTTCCCAAGCTCCTTCTGCCTCCCTTTCCCAAGCTCCTTCTGCCTCCCCTTCCCAAGCTCCTTCTGCCTCCCCTTCCCAAGCTCCTTCTGCCTCCCCTTCCCAAGCTCCTTCTGCCTCCCCTTCCCAAGCTCCTTCTGCCTCCCCTTCCCAAGCTCCTTCTGCCTCCCCTTCCCAAGCTCTTTCTGCCTCCCCTTCCCAAGCTCCTTCTGCCTCCCCTTCCCAAGCTCCTTCTGCCTCCCCTTCCCAAGCTCCTTCTGCCTCCCCTTCCCAAGCTCCTTCTGCCTCCCCTGTCCAGGCTCCCTCTGCCAATGCTCTCCCACACACCTCTGCAAACGCACGACGACGCCACCTTATTTCCACGTTTCCTGATTCGTTCTGTTGCTTCCCTGTCTGGGGGGGCTATAGGGTTCTAGGGAGGGGTTTGAGGGAAGAAGGAGGGGGGGGCTGCAGGACATTTAACTCAGCATTCCCAACATAAATCATGTCACATGGTTGACGAACCAGACACGGAAAGCAATCTTGCTTCTCGCTGCCTCCCACGGCGTCTGTCCCGGGGGTGATCCTGGGCCTCCGGGATGCGCTTGATCAGCCACCCAAATCGCGAAGGGCATTTTTCTATTCGCAATATGTTTCGTGCGGTTCTCCTCTCATGTTCCACCATTTTCTCGCCCAAAACGGAAGGACAGTCCGCCGTCCGCAGAGGGAACTTTCCAGAGCTCCATCAGCCGAGCCGGCCTGATATTTGCTCACCTGAACAAACGGCGTCACACTTTAAGTCACGTCTGTGTATATCTTTTTTTCATCCTTCACTCAACATAAGCCAGCCCTGCTGATGTTTCCTCGAACAATGCCGTGCGCTGTTTGTCCCTGCCGACGGCTTTGATGCCATTAGTCATCATCGCGGGAAGCTGCGGGCGTGTCACTCCCGTCATTGTAAATACCGGCGAGCGGCTCTGTTAAACAATTTCCTTCTTGTTCTCGCTCATGTATTCTCACAGACGGCGAGGCTAAAGCTCCGTGCTCCAATATATTCTTCGAGAGACAAAAAAATAAACAAATAACTAATGTGGAGTTATGCAAATAAAACACGTTCCTTTTGTTCCCATCAGCCTTATTCTCATTTGCAACTTTATCCTGTCTGCTTCTGGACCAATCCCCCAAATTCCCTGCCAGTTTTAATGTTTATATTTATGCATTTTATACACACATGTATGGGTTTAGAAAATTCTGAAGCAATTAATTTGGACACTTTTCAAATAGCACAAAAGGAAAGGATTATGACTGTAGACTTCAGTATAAAGCAGATATATTGTATTTTTGTTTTATGATCAAATGGATTTTTCATTCTTAATTTTCTTGTGGGAGATTGGCACAAGAAAATACATATTTCATTTCAAATGACAAGATTAGCGACACAAGCTTAAAAATGAGCCTTCTGTTCCCATAGACCCACAAGTTGATTGATGACAATTCTATACATTCTATTTAATTGTGGAAAACCTTTGTTGCCGATGAATGTGGTCACGCTTTCTATAGTCTGTACGGCAGAATGATTCACTTAAAGTGTCAGGGTCAATGATGATGATACTTAGGATTTTCTAGAATTATTAAAATGACAAAAATAAAATAAAATAAGGAGGATTTAAAGTTGATCTTTCCAGCAGCTAAATGACAGTTTGTACAGGTGAGTGCCCTCCAGAATGATGTGTAAAAGCGATGTGTCCGCACATGACTTACCCAGCAGATGAATTACATGTTTTCCTCTAGCGCTCTGTCCAGGCCGAACTCTTGAGAGCTCTTATCAGAGCTCATTTTGATAAAAACCAAACGGAGACATGGCAACCTGAAGAGACTCAAACGTGGCCACTTCTGCTCAGGGACAAATCTATGTTGTCATCTCAGAAGGTGATTTGCTAAACCGACAATAAAAGGGAAAAGTCACCGTTAAAGAAAATAGCAGCTGGCTTTCCAATCCCAAAAGTTAGAAATAACTAGAGCTTAACTAGAGCAACATAATAATAATAATTGTTATTATTACCTCCTTGTGACCTCCCTTGATTATGTGGTTGTGTGGTTACCCCCCCCAAAAAAATAAAAAAATAAAATAAAATAAAATTCCCAATCATACTGACTGCGCCTGGTACTTTAATTTGTGTTTACCTTTTAGGGTTGTTTTAACGCACTTGTTCCTAGTTCGGAAATGCACTATGTATGTCGCTCTGGATAAGAGCGTCTGCTAAATGACTATAATGTAATGTAATATAATAATAATAATAATAATAATAATAATAATGATGATGATGATGATGGTGATGATGATGATGAAACAAAACAACATGGCTGCCCTGATTGAGAGCCATACTGTAACAGGTCCTTTTAAATGCTGGCTAACCACTGTGGCCCAAAACACCGGCCAAGTAAAATTCCACAGGACCAGGGGGGTATACTACGAAGCAGGATTACTGGTTAACTGAGTAAAATTCCACAGGACCAGGGGGGTATACTACGAAGCAGGATTACTGGTTAACTGAGTAAAATTCCACAGGACCAGGGGGGTATACTACGAAGCAGGATTACTGGTTAACTGAGTAAAATTCCACAGGACCAGGGGGGTATACTACGAAGCAGGATTACTGGTTAACTGAGTAAAATTCCACAGGACCAGGGGGGTATACTACGAAGCAGGATTACTGGTTAACTGAGTAAAATTCCACAGGACCAGGGGGGTATACTACGAAGCAGGATTACTGGTTAACTGAGTAAAACTCAGAACAGCTGTTTTTACTTCAGTCAATGTTCCAGATTTGTGAGGGTTCCGGGTTTTAGTAATCCTGCTTCGTAGTATACCGTCCTGTGCTGATTTACTCAGGGAGCGTGGTGTGTTTTCGAGACTGTGACATCATACAAGGGTGCTGACTGGGGTCCCGAAGGCCTCCTTGTTTCTATGGGACAGCTGCAGCTTCTGTTGCTTGGCAACACAGCCATGATTCTACAGCAGTGGCCTTCTTGCACAGTGCCACTGTCATGATCTTACTGATGTGATATTTCATACCTGTGAGATTCTATACCTACACAAGACATCCTGTTTCTACATATGAATCCTACTAAACGCGTGTCCTGTACATCAGTTGGAATCCTGTTTCTACATATGAATCACATTAAACGCGTGTCTTGTACAGCAGTTGGAATCCTGTTTCTACATATGAATCACATTAAACGCGTGTCTTGTACAGCAGTTGGAATCCTGTTTCTACATATGAATCCTACTAAACGTGTGTCCTGTACAGCAGTTGGAATCCTGTTTCTACATATGAATCACACTAAACGTGTGTCTTGTACAGCAGTTGGAATCCTGTTTCTACATATGAATCACACTAAACGTGTGTCTTGTACAGCAGTTGGAATCCTGTTTCTACATATGAATCACACTAAACGTGCGTCTTGTACATCAGTTGGAATAGAATAACTGCAATGTTTTTACTCCTGTTTATAAGTTGATTGTTCTATTCAAACGACAGAAACATGTATCTGCGTTGGAAATGATTTAGATCTGACTGGTCACAACAATACAGTCGTGAAAGGTCTAAGCTGCAGAGGTACTGAGTAACTTGGGCATGGATGCAGAACTGCTTATGATTCAAAGATAGACCCAGTTACAACTTAAACTAAAACTTAAACAACTAAACTCGAAATGGTTTTATCACCAAACCGAAAGTATTAATAAATGGTACTATAGATTTTATTTGACTTATTAAAATGTAATTTTTCTAAAATGTATATTTTCCATAATTTATTTTTTTAGGTATTACTCCTCCAGATTTAAATTTAGAAGTGGATAAATACTTGTACAGAATATTAAGGATATCGGCCATGAAGCAGATAACTAGAAGCTGGTTGAAACCTAATTTATCATCAGTACACACATGGGTGAAAGCAGTAAATAATATAGCAGAAATGGAGAGGGTGACTTTTAAAATAAGAAACCAGGATGTAAAATATAAAAGAAGATGGAGTAAACGGTCACTATAACAAATGACTCAAACAATGAAACCCCACTGACTAAAGAAAGACATTTTTTGCACATATTACCGTTTTTACAGGGAGACTCGGAGACAGCTACGCTATGAGTATTCATATGGGTGTGCCACACCCATGGCACCCCCACTAATTCCGCTGTAGATCCACACGCTATTCTACTGAGGTAACTGCTAGGGATTTGGCTGTATGGGAGCGTAAAGATGAAGCTGGAAAAGCTTGGTTCTGGTTGCAGCTGGGGTGGTGTTACACCTCCAGAGGAAAGTGATAGAATTCCCAGGAATGTGTGCTGCTTTGATTGCTAACCAGGGGGAGTGTTTTAATGAGGAAATCTTTGTACGAAAGGCCAGCAAAAATACATCCTGCCATTTCTTTTTGAGGAGAATGAATGATATCTTTCTTTCTCCGCAGATGTCAGCAGTCGATTTTGAGCCCCTGATTTTACTTGGATGTGTGTGTGCATGTGTATGAGTGTGTTGAGTGTGTGTGTGTGTGTGTGCATTTATGTGTATGAGCATGAGGTGTTCCCTTAATAAGAACCACCGTTTTGTGTGTGTTTCTGTGTGTGTGTCGTTTGCATGTATACATGTGTTTGCATTAAAACCCATCTGTTTGTTCTCAGATAGATGCCCAACTGTATCAGTCAATAACAGCCTTATTAAAAATGATCTATATTAGGGTTCATGGCAATAATCAAACACCAATAGTCCCTCAGCTTATTATAGCTCATTTTACAAAAAGTTGTTCATACCTGCAAACATTAAAGTCCCTAGTGGAAGCAATTTTGCATGAATAAATTATGGATTGAACAAGTAATTTACCTAGCCCACCCATCGATAGTTAGTTCAGTGCATAATAACTAGCTGGCTTCACTGTTAGTTTGTGTGTAGTATGTGTGTGTTCACATGTGTGTGTGTAGTATGATTGTGTGTGTGTAGTATGATTGTATGTGTGTGTGTAGTATGATTGTATGTGTGTGTGTGTGTGTGTGTGTGTGTGAGAGAGAGAGAGTTTGTGTAATATGTATGGAATGTTGTACAGATATCTGTGGCCTTCTGGAAAGTTGTGTTCTAGGGGGCGGGGCTATTTTGTTCCATACGATTGGTCTGCCATTTCATCTCCAGAACAGCCCCAGTGAGAAAGGGCCCAGGAGAGGTGTAGAGGAATCTTAATGAACACGGTCTCCAGCGCTCTTATTAAAGCCAAGACTCACATGTTCCCTAGAGAGTCCCCTAATTAAAGGTCTCTCTGTCTCTCTCTCTCTCTCTCTCCTTCTCAATGTCTCTCCCCCTCTCTCTGTCTATTTGTTCCCTCTCTCTCTCGCTCTCTCTCTGTCTTTCTCTTTCCCTTTCTCTGTCTCTTTATCTCTCTCCCTTATTTCTCCCGCTCCCTGTTTTTTTCCCCCTCTTTTTCCCTCCTCTCTCTCTCAGACAGATTCCATAATGCCAGTTAAACTGCGGCTGGTGTGATGCAGGGTACAGTATGGCAGTAATAGGCAGGGTACAGTACGGGCAGGGTACAGTACGGCAGTAATAGGCAGGGTACAGTACGGCAGTAATAGGCAGGGTACACACCTGGGTTGTGGTGTTTATTGTGCACCTTTTATCCTGAGCTTCCCTTCACTCCACTAGTTTGACTGGGCTGTTCATTTATTCAAACACCTGCAGCACCTGTCTAAGACAGTCGAGGTATCCGTGCCGTTACTCTTCCCATACTTCTTATGCAATGCCTCATCATTTATTTTCAATAAGCCCTCATATTAATCTTCAGCGTCAATTTGATCCCATTCAGTGTTTGACGTCTCTTAAAAACCAGTTAACCTTATTTCTTAATTTGGTGGGATTAAATATTAAACATACAATAAACATAATGTTGTTTTCAATAGTCCTGTACCAACTTTGTATACAGAAGTGTTGTGTGAGGGTCATTTTGACCCCAAGCTATGTTGCTGTATAAAACATAATAAAATAAAAATTATTTAAAACTTTTGTATCTCAGTTGTTTTTTTCTGGGTACTTTCACAAATGTTCACTGGCATCACAAAATGTCAACATAATAACAGGGTTAATTCCCCCTGATTGGTCAGAACATTAGCCTGTGAAACATATGCCATTTAAGAGCTGAATTCTGGATAAATGGTTTTATTAAATTGAATAAGATTCACATTATTTATCAGATGGTTTTTCATTATTTTGGAGTTTCTCGAATTTGACATAATTATATTGTTCCAGGTGGGTGTGTTAAGATGAATGACTCTGTTACTCCATGTATTTTCATAAGGTCAATATTGTTACATTTGTTTTATGAGATTACAGCAGCTCGATGTGCTGTACAGCTTTCAATAGTCAATAAAGAGGGACGTGCTCTCATGTTTTATTAGAGCTAAATACATGAGTTTATCCACATTTAATCCAGAAGTGCTTGGGTTTGAGTGATTGGGGTCCTTGGAGTTGTGGAATTGTGGGGGATTTGTTAATAATGTAGGCAGATTGCTCAGACAAGAAATAATCTGCATACATTCTGCTAAAGTCTGTACATGATGTTAGCCAGTAAGTACGTACATACCACATGAAAAATATCATGGTACACATATAGGACTTTCAGTGATTCAACTGTTGTACGCCCAGCGTTTCAGAAACTGCACTAAACTTTCAGTGAGTAAATAAAAATATTAATACATAAAAATAAAATGAAAAAATAAGCATGACACCACCGAAAGTATTTGTCACAACCTGTGTCAGGCGTGAAGCCAGTACAATACTTCAACGTCTAAAATGAAAAGACCAAACAAAATAAACAGTGCTGAGCAGAAAAACTTCCTCAAAAAGTTGCGTAAGCGAGTTTCCACGCAGAAATTCAGATGTATAAAATAACACTGTGAGACACTGTAATGCTGTTTGGAGTTCGTGTGATATGGCGACACTGTGACAGAAAGGCAGAGGTAGAAAATGCTAAACTTTTTTTCAGCAGATTTCCGACTTTCACCCTGAGCATTCTTTTACTCAGAGTTTTATACACGTGGCCCCAGATTTCCAGTTTAACATCTTTATTAAAAATATCAATTATTCTGAATTTCCAGTATCAATTGAAGAGTGTTTATTCCAAACCAGTTTTGATAAACCATATTTTTCACAGTTGGCATAATTCTTTCTGATGAATGGTTCTATATTCGCAGTTTTACTTTTACGCCATATTTTTCTTAGGGATTTAAACAAAAATGTAGATTTTTTAGAAATTGGTAGAAATGGGCTGAGTGAGTCTCTTCAATTATTCCACCCATTGTCAGGTATGAGCAATTTTACCTTTATCTACAATAACAAGAGTATTTAGTATAATTACCTGTTCAAATTTTGGGAAAGATATCTGGATTTATAGCAGTAAAATGTAAATTGTAAAAACAAAATTAAAAGAAATGGTAAAAGCAAACAAAAGAAGCCAGGGAGTGAATGCTTCTCGGTGAGAGATTGGGCCATGGCCCAAAATGGGCTGCACTTTATTGGATGCAGAATTACCTCGCCCTGGTAAAGTGGAGAAAAAGTACACATTGGTGTTATTAAAACAGTCACGGATAACACATTAGCTGCAGTAACAGCAACTGCAGCGGTCAGTGGAAGGCCCCTTAAAATGATCAATAGCGTTGATAATATTTTCTCTGATCGCACAATAGAGAAGGCGAGTGGCTCTCACGGGAAACACAACTGAAACAACGACGCGGTCAGCAACACTAAAAACAGAATAAGGCTTTGGACAGTCTTCCGGATAAAAATCCTCGTGTAGTTACCCCCAAGATTATGGTAATTTTTATACAGCCACAAACCTAAAACACAAAGCATGTGCTTTTTTGTCCTTCAGTCTTGTAATGCTTATGTATGATCTAGGCCTCATACTCTGACTTTGATACTGAATATTTTGTAGAATGGGAAGTGTGATTGCTGTGAAAATTACAATTCAGTTTCTAAAAGTTGAATTGTCAGGTTTCCTGAGCTTAATAGGTTTCTGTGGTTTCATGTTGGAAAAACAGCAATAAATAAACAGCAGGAGAGGGTTGTGGAAGAACAAAGACGCAATGGCACGGCGTACACACCGTCACAGAACCAATTTGCTGCCTCTCAGCTGTACCACATCATCATCATCATCATCTTCCTCAGTATGGCGGCCTCAGTGCAGACTTGCACGCGTGTCCTCGGACAGATTCCACTCATTTCTCACTTCCCCGCTTATCTATTATACGCAGACCGACCTCCTTAGCGCTTAGCTATGTGCGTCCCGCTAATAGACCCCCCGTATATATATCACTCCATCACCTTGCAGGACATCCAGTAGCAGTAGATCAAGATCTCTGAATTAGACCTTACCTTGATACTCCAATTTCAGAACAAGTGGCAATTGGAGAAAAAAAAAAATATATATATATAAATACTTCAGCATGAGGACATATACTGTATGTACCATATATGTTTCACGCCTTTACGATGTACGTTGTGTACGGCCAAATCAATGCCATGTGGGCTGTATGGATTTGTCATATAAATCCCTCTACAAACCTGCCTTGTTTTGTGACTATTTCATAAAACATACATTTTATAAGTCATTTTTCCAAAGTGGCAGAAATAAAAATAAAAATAAAAAATGGATCAGAATGAATTGGGTGCCTCTATACCTGCAGGACCTGAACCCCTAAACATGGAGGCCAGAAAACTGCCGTCACTGTACAGGATAATCCAGAGTAATTAAAATATATTAATATAAAAAATAAATATGTATGCAACAACCTTAAGACAGCAACCTGAACTAAAATTTAATTAAATGGACTTTAATAAGAAGACCAAATTGTTTCTGTAAATTAAGTTAAGGGATGCCATCAGCCGAACCACTACCATTCATTAAGGACAGACAAGTCTCGCAAACAGCCTTGGAACTCCAAGATGGGTCAAAAGACTCAAACAACAAAATGGGCTGAAAAGAAACTCAGATAAACAAAATGAATCAAATTAGCCAAGATTGAAAAGATTGACTTGTCCCACGGTGTTAAATTAACTCTAACAGAGTCCAATAGGCACGGTGTGCACTCCTTGAGAATGAAGAGTGTTCTGTCAGAGTCGATTTTACACTGAGGACTCCGCTGTGTAGCTGAGCATCTCAATGATGACCAGCAGGCATCTGATGAACCGGATAGAAAAAAAAAGACCACATTTCTGCACTGGAATGAATCACGAGCTAACTACTTAAAGTTTGTTATATAATTAGCATAGCCTATGCATAGACACTCCAATTCCAATGTGATGATCACCATCATTTTAGGGGGTCTTTTTTTGTTGAAAATCTTTATGCTTTCTTTCTTGTTTTATTAGAATAAGTGTAAGGCATTTTAAATTTATTGGTTGGCTATTATTTTATTTTTTTTAAACATAACATGCATAAACAGATATATTTTGTTATATGTTCCAGAATGCTTTGGCAAACCAGGTAATGTCTACCATTTTAACTGTTTAAATGCACTATGTCAAGTCACCATCCTAGCTAGGTATTTAGCTTACCCCTTTATAATACAATAAAAGTATTACAAAAGGGTGAGCTCAATAGTGCATTCATCATATGTACTGCAGAATATACTGTGAATAGCAAGCTATTGTAGTTATCACAGAAAGTCGGTAATGCAGTCTCCAATGCAGTCATCGTTTAGCACTGCCGAACAGTTTTTGGCTCAGATGGCAAGCTAGCTAGTTAGCCAACCACTACTGTAGCTTATTTCTCATTAGGAAGCATTCATTAGCTAACTAGCTTTATTATGGATTTATTCTCGAGCACTTTTACATTATCCATTATATTAGATATACATTGTCCTGTATATTAAATGCCAAGCTTTGGCTTTTGTCTCCTATCCCCCCCCTTCTTGTTTTTTATACTATTTGGGCAAATAAATAAATAAATAAATGAATAAATAAATAGACATTTCACACTGTTAAGCTGTGGAAGAGAGAGCTTATACCAGACTGTGCTTCATTATACAACAAACAGGCCTTATAATCATTCCATACCAAGGCAAGGAGCTCTCCAGTCTTTATTCCAGTTATCTTTACCTTTCTGATGTTGGCTCTGGGCTCCGTCTATAAGAACTGGTGCCAAGGCTGAGTTTAATTCTTCACCAGATGGGGCCTTTGTGTTGAGTTTGTGCGGCTCATAGGGGTGATTTGTAGTCTCGCCACGGAAAACAAAGGATTATTTGTTTGCTTGTTTGTTTTGTTTTGTCATTCATCATTGAAGCCAGTCCTTACAAATGCGTTGTGTTTTATAAATGCATTCTTGGTGTTCTGTGTTCTGGAATTCCTGAGCTGTCGTGTTCCAAACACCCCCCCCCCCCCTTATCTCCCCCCCCACACACCCCATCTTTCTTATTCTCTTTCTCATGGGGATGATTTGTTTGTTGGCTGCAGAGCATAAATCCCTCAACGGCTGCAAGAGGAAATTGACTGGAGGAAGAAAACAGAGAACGCGTGAAGTCGATGCAAAGATAGGTATGATATCTCGGCAGCGCAGGGCAACACATAAGATAAGTGCTCTGACTTCTTCAAAGGGCTGTGGGTGGGCGTGGCTTTCACACTTATTGTAGAGGCTCCTTTCAGCAACAAATAATCATCTTTTACAAAACAGGAACCCCCACCCCCCCTCCCTCCCCCCAGTTCATCTTGTGGTGATTTTTCACTGATACCAGCGCCGACTAAATACAGGCATACAGACAATGAAGCCGTTCTCATGCCCGCTTGACTCCTCAGATCAATGATGGCTTTCTTTTCAGTAGGCTCTCTGGGAAATGTAGTGACACAACAGGGAAAACAGAGAAACAAAGACACCTGTGGCTTTTGGCAGTTTTTACACTGTAGATTTCTGTTTGGTCTGCATAGCAGGCTGCTGTGACCGAAGCTGCCGCATTCTCTAGAAAGGGCCATTTAGAAACAAAAAATGTGTTTTCTGTGAGATTGCACACACGCACAAACACACGTGCACACATATATGCACAAACACACGCACATCCATTTGAAATCTATATATTAATACATGTGAATAAACAGTTATGGATAGTATTATTGGAAATTGAGGTTGTGTATTTGAGTAAAATACAGTAAGTAGATCTAATTTTTTAACCACCTAAAACACTGCCACACACAGGGAAGTGCTACAATGTCAACACAACATTTTTTGGGCTGTTGACATGAGGCTAGTTTTTGGCTCCAAATTGGTCCCATCAGTGGAGTTGTTTGCTAATAGTTCAAGTCTGGTTACTACAACTTGACATGTCACCCCCAATATTTTGATATTAATGAATTGCTTGACTGCCTAGTATACATAATATGAGGTGAGGCTTGACGTTTGACTACGCGAGACTAGGTGGTCCAGCAGTGTGTCTCCCACCAAGTTAAATTAAACCTACGTCTGTGATGATGTATGTCAGAGTAACAAAGTATAAATAAAACGCACACAGATAGTTAACTAGATTGGTAGCTAAAGTTTTATCAAAGACAAGACTGCCAAAAATGGCTAGTGCATAGCCTACAGTCAATCACGCTGTGGGAGAGAAAGAAATTGCTACCCAGAGGCCTTTTAATGCCAATTAAGCTGAACTGATACCGCCCATTTTTGTTGTGTATGTTGAGTTGGATAAAAAGCCTGATCTTTCACCTAATCCTCACGATGATCCCTTTCAATTCCTGGAGGTCTCTGCGTGTGATCACATTTTCCAGTAGCGAGCAAGATAACTCCAGGTTTTTCTCGTCTGTTGAGTCAGCACCTGGCCTGGTCATAGAGCAAGCAAAGTCACGCGTCTTAAGTTACACAGTATATTAAAGTGAAAACTGCATACCCCTTGTAATAGATACTTTCTATTGGCTAAAATCGAAGACAGTGTGGCAGAGTGCTTTATTCAGGCCTCATCGCTATCTCCACACCTGCTTCCTGTTTAACCTGGGGTGGGGCTGTCATCCTGTTGTCAAATACAGTAAGCACACGTTTTCTTTCTTTAAAAAAACGGCCTACATCGTTGTGGCCTTGCTCCTTGTTTGTGTAGTTTTTGTGTTTTCCCTCCTTGCCGGTCTAAATGAGATGCCTTTCTGTGCGCGTTGGGGTTTTTTTAATGTTTCCCCAGCCCTTCTCTCCACAGGGAGAGAGAGAGTGTGTGTTTATACCAGCTCATCTCCCCAAATCCACTGACACTCCGGCAATAAAGCAGTGACCACGGAGGACCCTTCTCTCGCCAATTAATGGAAAATTCTACAAGATGGAGGGAGAAGAAGGAGTGAGAAAAAAAAAGAAAAAAACTTTTCCTGCACTTTAGAGCCACTTGTGCACTTTCCTAGCCTCTGGTTAGGAGTATGAAGAGGCACGCATACTCTGTGGTTACCACACTCATCTTAAAGAGTAAGTACACCCACTGTCTTAGCCTATCTCCGCCCATGACACAATTTTTAAAAATACTTTGTGGGGTGAGTGAGGGAGAGGGGTGGGGGCGGAGGAGCTGTGTCCATCGTCATTTGCATAAATTAATGTACAGTGTACAAATGATTTCGTATAACTCGGATCAAACTGTCAAATTAGACATTGCACATCAAATATGAATCAAGATTCAGCAACTGCATGGCCTATTTCTCACCTCAAATATTTTCAGAAACATATTTTAATAGACTATTTAGGTGGAATAAGAGAGTTTATGAACAGGACCCAACGTGGAGTCGAAACAAAAGTAACGTTGTGGGTCTAACCAATCAGGTGCCGGTTGTTTCCATTGTGAGCGACAGCAATTATCCATATGAGGTACTCTGACATCACGATTGGGGCGGGGGCAGTGTGTGGAGCAGAAAGGAAATTTCAACCATTAGGGGCAGCACAAAGATGCTTTTCTACCAGTTTCTTATGATATACAATATTATTTCAGAATTGTTGAAATAACGGAATGCATGAATAAGTCTAATTAAAGTCGGCGGGGAAAAAAAGTGATCTAGGCATGTACTTACCATTACATTTGCATTACATTACAAGCATTTAGCAGACGCTCTTACCCAGAGTGACGTACACAACTTCTTTTTACATTTATCCATTCATACAGCTGGATATATACTGAAGCAATTCAGGTTAAGTACCTTGCTAAAGGGTACAACGGCAGTGTCCTACCTGGAAATCAAACCTGCAACCTCTCGGTTACAAGTCCAGTTCCTTAACTAAGGAACTAAGGAACCTTAACTTACCCTTTAATGATCTCAAATATACGCAAGGAAACTACACCAAAAAAGGAGAAGGCATGAATTATTGATGTACGAAGCAAAACTAATAAAACAAAACAATAAAACAATGCAATAACTACATACATACATCTGTAATAAAACAGTGTTAAATATAAAATGTATATTTATAATTGAAAAACAGCAACTCTGTACATATTTTTTCCCGTAAATTGCATTGATGTGATTATCCGTGATGTCTGTGTGAATATATTATCCCTTCATTCGGTACCTAACAACATCCTCACAATTACTATTGATTGGTAATTGATTTTACCATGTTTTCCCACATAACTTGTAGAGATTAATTATTGGAAGGAAATTTTAAAGAGGCATAAAGGATTAGTGAACACATTTAAAAAAAAGATTATTAGCCTATTTAGAGACTTTTTCTCAGTTTTTCTATAGCCTAGTTATTAGGCTAGTGTTGAGAGGAAGCATCAAATTAGCTGTTGTACCAATACAAATAAATAAAATCACACATGGGTCATTTACAGAAAATGGTATTATAATTTATTATTATATCACTGTAGAATATGTTTATCATATTGTTCCCGGAATACCAATTTACGCTTAACTAAGGCTTTTGTGGGGCCTTCTGCCAGCCGGATTGTCTGGCATGAGAACGAACGGTAGTTTTCTTTCTCACTGCAGATAAATCAGCTAATTGATCTTTTTGCTGCCCTAATGGGCCTTCGCTTTAGCGCGCTTCCACGCGCACACCACGAAGGTGCGCCTGCTCTCTTCTCTGGTTACACCGGCAGTAGCGTCTCTGTGGTAAGTAGGCTACCACCTGCCTCCATTGTTTTTTTTAGCCACTTTAAATGTGTTCCGGTGTTTTTATTTTTGTTGTCTCCTTTAAATGTCAAGCTTTTCTCAGATATACAAAGGCAGAATAGTCTTTTTGACATCTCAGTTAAAAAATACATTTAAATATAAAAAGAGTTTGAAATATTTTCTTCTCTTTGTGGAGCCCTTGCGCCCTCACCGCCCACCTCTGGGTGTTATGCGATCCGATCTGCCGCGGCGCTGAACACCGCTTTTATACGCGATCGCGGCATTAAAGGGGAGCGAGGAGAATGCGCTCACCGCCCGGTGAAAGAACGTGAGATAAATCTCCTCTTCGACAGATCAGCAGTTTGGCGGTGAAGATGTTGACAGCGAGGAAGCGCATCTCCCTGTCCCAGGAGCAAGAGGTCAAGTCAGGCACGCGTTCACAGGAAGCAGGTGCCGTCACAGTAGCTGTCTTAACGGTTCCCTGCAACACGGTTCTGCTTTGAACTCGAACAGGTCCAGCGCTCTGCTGTACGATGTTTTTTTAGTTATTTATTTATTTATTTATTTACTACTAACCTGCGCAGAAATTACAGCTTCTCAGCCTGCTCAATCTGAATTTATTTCATAGCCACGCTGTGGTAAAATCTTTTTCAGTTTTAAATACCTACTGATCTGAAAATAACCTGGTGAACACACGTCCCCTGTCTCCAGCTACTTCCAGTTTTAAAACGGATAATTTTAGGAATAAACTCGAGTAAAAAAACAAACAAATAAATAAATGCATATTCTGATGACCTGATACATTTGTGATTCTTGCACTGCAGTTACGGTCCTCAAATGCAATGGAAATGTTTTGATAATAAGTTAGCAGCCTGGCATATATACTTTATGCTTCTCCAGAGCTTTGAGTGAGATGATAAAGGCTTATTTTTCTAACCAGCTGGATGGTGCTCTATTGTGAGATAGAACCCTTTCGTTGTTCTCATACAAACAGGGGAATGCCCACTAGGACAATATTTTTCACTTTCTATCTCAGCAAAAATAATGTCCCAATGTAAGAATGCTAATAGTGCTGTATATATGTGTGTGTGTGTGTGTGTGTGTGTGTGTGTGTACGTGCGTGCGTGTGTGTATTCACTTACTATCACTCTGAAATTTAGGTGGGTTTTTTGCACAAACTCAAAGGCATGCATGCTAGTCTATTCATTCTAAAGTATATACAGTACGACCACAAAACACGTGAGTAAATATCTAAGCTATAAGAGAGTAAGTTGATGCCAGGGTAGCACTGTTTGTTGCTTGTTTGCTTGATTTCTTAACTTTTTTTGTTAGTTTATTTTTAGAGGAGCTGGCATTTTGGAAGACAAATACAAATTGATATTCACATATTCATCAAAATAACCTTTACTGCCTATCTACAGTGTATATATAGCACATACCCACTTAGCCACATCATTAGACAGTTAATTGCAAATATATGTCACAGTTTGCTAATTCACACATTTGTTGTAAGGAGAACTTAACAAAACAACTTTGGTGTGCTTCCTGATACCCGAGCAAACCTTCTACCATGTTGCAAAGAAATCAAGTCGTAGAGGATTTTTTCAGGGATTCTTTGTTTGAGATGGTGCATTTTATCATTTGTTTTAATACCTTTTCTGATGTCCATGACACATGTAAAAACTTATGAATTTACTGCAGATTGCTGACTAATTTCAACGACATATTCACAATGAATGAATAAGGAACACAAAAGGACACTAAATCAGACGCTGCATATATAATGCAATAAAAGATAAATCATGCACCAGAAGACTCTGAGGTACAAATAAAGAGTCACACTCTTTGTGAAAAGTGAGTCGGATTTTTCACAAATCTCACCAGAAATACAGAACCTCACTCAGTACAGTGTGCCCATCATGACACTTTTTCTGCACAGTCAAGATTAAAGAGCACCCCACTAGAACCACTATAATGGTTAAAGGGGAATTCCACTTTAAAAAAATTAACTTTGAAAAATTAACCTCATTTAACAGAACAAGGCATAACTGTAAGCCTGCATGCAAGGGACATTTGGTTCTATAAAAAACAGCGTGTTATACAATTTCAGAAATGTAATCTTCATTCGCACATAACCAACCCCATGCCTACAATAAACGTACGGCTATTTATAGGCATTGGTGTGATGGCTGCTCAAGCATCAAATCATGTTTACTGAAAACATTTAAGTCTGTACTTGTGGTAGAATGCAGTGCACATTGAAGTAATTCAATCAAACTGCATGTCGCCATTGCAGCGCCACGTGACATCACTCAACGTTATATATAACGGAATGGATTAATAAGTTTAATTATAAGGTCGGCATACATATGTTTACAGCTAAAAAGAATGTGATCTTGAGTGTAGTTGCCCGTTAAGGAACTGGCCTTGTCACCAAAAGGTTGCCGGTTTGATTCTCAAGTAGGACACAGATAGAATGCTGTTTTTGTACCCTTGAGCAAGGTACTTAGCTTGCATTGCTTCTGTATATATCCAGCTGTAGAAATGGATACAATGTAAAAAATGCAAAAGCTGTGTAAGTTGCTCTGGATAAGAGCGTCTGCTGAATGCCTGTAATGTAACCCCCAGCTGGCTCACTAAAACCTTTACCAGCGACAACATAGTTTCTCCCCAAGGTCTCACATGCAAAAGCTAACTATGCCCAGCCCGTCTTAGCTTTTGCTACCAAGCAGACGAAAGGCACAGGCTGTTATGGCTGCTGGCCATTTCAGTCATTACAGTAGATTACACTATTGAGTATTGACTCCCATTTTTATTTTTAATTACTTTACAAGTAATTTGGCAGATTTCCCATCACCCCTGTTCTGGAGAATTGTGACCACATAAAGTTTGGGTACCAAAAGTTACATGAGGTACAGACTATCAATGGAATCCTAAGCTCCCGCTTCATGGTTGGCTGTGATTTCACGTCTATTTAATGTGCCCGTCGATAGGTTGAGAGCATGCTTTTACCGTCCCGCTGATATGCATGCCAACGGCCTACCTCAAGTCTCAGGCCATAGCGTGCCGATGAAACCCTTCTCCGGCCAATCAGCAAAGCTGTGAAGCAAATTTATTTAGAAACAAACCAAAAGGTTGGAAATACACTTCAAGAAAGAAGCATATAGAAATCCAGTCTAATGAACAATAATTGTGTTAATTATTACGACTCTGAATGAGAAATATCCAGGGAACATATACCTATTCTACTTGTGTTCATGCTAGATTACAGTCCTAATGGACGGCCCAATCTCAGTGTCCGCCCGCACACCCTCACAGACTTTGAGGCGCGTTCCCGATAAGGCCACGAGGGCTCAGTGTTACGTCTCAGACACAGACCCAAAAGCAGACAAGGATAGAGCAAGAACGAGGTTTATTTCAAAAGGGTGAGGTCAAAAAGCCAGGATATCAAATAGTACAGTACAAAATCGGAATGCAAAGAGTAGTGAGGAAGCTAAAGTCGAAAACCGGAAATCAGAGGCAGAGTACAAAATCGGCAGGCAAGGCAAAGTCAAAAACAATCAAAGGTCGTAAACTAGAAATCAAAGGCAGAGGTACAAAAACGGTAGGCTATCTCAGGTCGTAAGGAAAAGGTTGTCTCAGGTTTGCAATAAGTCACTGGCTTTCTAATTCTCAGGCTCAGGAAATAAAGGTTACGTTCTGACAGGGAACAAAACGGATATGTGGGTCTATATATACGTATAGGAAAGGGAGGGGTAACAAACTACGTGAGGTTAACACATGAGGTAGAAATGAAACAATCACGTAAACATAACAAAGACATGGAAGGGACTCGGAAACATGCATAACAAACAACGGGCTCGAAGTGGAGCGGAGTGTGCTCAGTAATCACGAGAGGTGAAACTACATACAAACAGCTGGGGCGAATTACAGAGATCGCGGAAAAACTGGTTAATCTGTTAGTATCTAACTATAAGACAGACAGTTAGTCGTTAGTATACATTTATGTTAATTGGTTTAGTAAGTGCATTTAACTAATAAACCACCCGAGTGATTGTTAGCACGAGTTAGTAATCTATACAATACGCGTAAGGAAAACCAGGAAGTAGCAGAACACGAACCCCTTGAAAAATCCCGAAGTCACCTAAACAGTGCATACGCGAGACAGGGTAAACAAACACACGAATGCGACTCAGACAACCCACGAACAGAGGGGAATGCAATGATGAATGATAACAATACTATAACAGACATACATAATTACGGAACATCACAGTACCCCCCCCCCTAAGAAGCACCTCTTGGTGCTTTAACAGGTGGCACAGGATGAGTCTTGTGGAAGTCCTTAATCAAAGTCTTATCAATTATAAAGCTTGTAGGGATCCAGCTTCTTTCCTCTGGGCCATAGCCCTCCCAGTCTACCAAGTACTGGAGGCCACGACCCCGACGACGGCAGTCCAACAGCTTACGCACTGTATAAGCGTCGCCTCCATCAATGAGACGGGGGGGAGGGGGGGTATCAGGGGCGGGACAAAGGGGGTGGGTGACAACAGGTTTCAGTCTCGAAACGTGGAAAGTCGGATGTATCCGACGCATGGTGGACGGCAACTTGAGTTTGACGGCTGTGGGGCTCAAAACCTTGGTGATGGTGTAGGGCCCAATGTAACGCGGTGCCAACTTGCGGGAGTCCACTTTGAGGGGAATGTCCCGTGTCGTGAGCCACACCCGTTGCCCCACCCGATACTGGGGTGCCTTGGACCGACGCCGATCGGCCGTTACCCTCATCCTGGCGCTGGCACGAAGCAGATTCTGACGGGTAGTTTTCCAGGTGCGGATGCAGCGCCGGATGAAGGCTTCGGCCGACGGAACTCCCACCTCCTCCTCCTGGCTCGGGAACAGAGGTGGCTGGTAGCCTAAACAACACTCGAAAGGGGATAGTTTAGAGGCAGAGGAGGTGTGAGAATTTATGGCATATTCGGCCCAAGGTAGTTGGTGACTCCAAGATGTGGGGTTTCTAGAACATAGGCACCGTAGAACTGTCTCGATGACCTGGTTAGCCCGCTCAGTCTGGCCATTACTCTGTGGGTGAAAACCTGATGACAGACTAACAGTGGTGCCTAAGAGAGTGCAAAAAGCTTTCCAAAACCTAGCTGTGAACTGTGGACCTCTATCTGAAACTATATCTGTGGGGATGCCGTGTAATCTAATAATGTGTTGGACTAAGATGGATGCCGTTTCCTTGGCGGAGGGGAGTTTAGTGAGGGGAATAAAGTGAACGGCTTTAGAGAATCTGTCGACTGTGGTGAGGATTGTGGTGTAATTATTAGAAGGAGGTAAACCAGTGATGAAATCTAGTGCGATATGTGACCAGGGGCGGTGAGGAATAGGGAGGGGTTGAAGTAATCCTGCAGGGTGTGTGTGTGGTACCTTATTCTGGGCACAGACTGAGCAGGCAGCGACAAAGTCCTTGATCTCCTCCTTCATATGGGGCCACCAGAACCGTCGCTGTATGAACGTGAGTGTCCTGGTGACCCCTGGGTGGCAGGACAGATTGGAGGAATGACCCCACTGCAGGACGTTGGTCCGGACTGCCTCAGGAACATAAAGTCTGTTAGTCGGGCAACCACTGGGACCTGATTCGCCATTGAGTGCGTTGAGAACAGTGGTTTCCACGTCAAACTCCATGGCGTGGATGAAGCAGCTAACCGGAAGGATGGTGTCAGGGTCCTCCTCCTTGGTAGGTGTGTCGAATCTGCGGGATAGTGCATCGGGCTTAACATTCTTGGATCCCGGTCTGTAGGCGAGCACAAAGTGGAAGCGGGTAAAGAATAATGCCCAGCGGGCTTGGCGAGAGTTAAGTCTCTTGGCTGTCTGCAGGTACTCCAAGTTCTTATGATCGGTCCAGACCAAGAAAGGTTCTTGAGCTCCCTCTAGCCAGTGCCTCCATTCCTCCAGAGCCATCTTGACTGCCAAGAGCTCCCGGTTGCCGATGTCATAGTTTGCCTCCGTAGGGGTGAGGCGATGAGAAAAGTATGCACAAGGGTGCACCTTGTTGTCCTTAGCGGACCGTTGGGACAGCACCGCCCCTACTCCGACATTGGAGGCGTCAACCTCCACGATGAACTGGGCCTTAGGGTCAGGGTGGATCAGGATGGGGGCGGTGGTGAAGCGATCTTTCAGCTCCTTAAACGCTGTCCCGGCTCGAGGATTCCATGCGAACGACGTCTTGGTAGAGGTGAGAGCAGTGAGTGGAGCCGCCAATGAACTGTATCCTCGGATGAAACGCCGATAGAAATTGGCGAATCCTAGGAAGCGTTGAAGGTCCTTCCGGGTCTCAGGCTGGGGCCATTCCATGACGGCTTTGACCTTCTCGGGGTCCATGCTCAGACTCCCTGCGGAGATGATGTACCCCAAGAAGGTCGTGGTGGAACAATGGAAGTCGCACTTCTCAGCCTTGACAAACAGTCTATTTTCCAGGAGGCGTCTCAACACCTGGCGGACATGGGTGATGTGCTCAGCCTTAGTCTTGGAAAATATCAGGATATCATCCAGATAAACAAAAACGACCCTGTTGAGTAGGTCGCCGAGCACGTCATTGACCAGTTTCTGGAAGACGCCAGGGGCGTTCGTGAGGCCGAATGGCATCACCAGATATTCCCAGTGGCCCGTGGGTGTGTTAAAGGCCGTCTTCCACTCATCCCCATCACGGATACGTACCAGGTGGTACGCGTTGCGGAGGTCCAATTTGGTGAATATGGACGCCCCCTGGAGTAGTTCGAACGCAGAAGCCATGAGAGGGAGCGGATAGCGGTTCTTGATGGTGAGGTCATTGAGACCCCGGTAATCGATGCAGGGCCTCAGGGAACCATCCTTCTTTCCCACGAAGAAGAACCCCGCTCCCGCGGGCGAGGAGGAAGGTCTAATTACTCCTGCCGCCAGAGACTCCCGCAGATACTTTTCCATGGCTTCGTGCTCGGGACGGGAGAGGGAGAAGACTCGCCCTCTCGGAGGGACTGCGCTAGGTTGCAGCTCAATGGCACAGTCATAGGGACGGTGAGGAGGCAGATTAACGGCTCGGGACTTGCTGAACACCTCCTTGAGGTCCAGGTACTCGGAAGGGATACGGGACAGGTCCTCGCACATCTCGGAAGAGGGGGGGCTCGGAAGGGGACTCGGAAGAGGAGAGTGGGCTTCTCGGAGACAATGAGATGAACAGAATGGGCTCCAGCCCAAAATCTCATGTGTCGACCACTCGAACGTGGGGTTGTGCTTGACCAGCCAGGGGTGTCCCAGGATAATGGGTGAGTTGGGAGAATCGATGATGTGGAGCTGAAGCTCCTCCCGATGGTTGCCTGAGATCCGCAGCTTGAGTGGGGCGGTGATGTGGTTTATGCTGGCGAATCTCTGGCCGCTGAGGGACTTGGCGGCTAGTGGGTGTGACAGCTTGAGGAGAGGAACTCCCCATCTGGACGCCATCCCAGCGTCCAGAAAGCTCTCCTCCGCTCCAGAATCGACGAGGGCGGATGTCCTCCTCGCTTGATCTGCCCACTCGAGCGTCACAGGAAGGCAGGTGCGGTTCCTAGAGGAGTGATCAATTGGAATAACGCCCACTAGTGCTCCTCTGGTCACTAGCGGGCGTTGGCTTTTACCGGGCACTTGGCAACAAAGTGACCCGGTTGGCCACAGTAGAGGCAGGCTCTGGAACTCATCCTCCGATCACGTTCCTCCTTCGACAGGCGAGTACGATCCACCTCCATGGCCTCCGTCTCAGGTGCCCGGGACGGCGGTTTCTTGGTGGCAATGGATGGATCGTTGAGGTGGGATCTCCAGGGAGCCCCCTGATTAGAAGTCGCCTGCTGACGGAACCTGCTGCGGTCCTGAAGGCGATGGTCAACGCGGATGGCGAGCGCGATGAGGTCCTCCAGGTTCTCCGGAAGATCCCGAGTCAGCAGCTCGTCCTTAATCCGTTCCGCCAGTCCCATGAGGAATGCGTCGTACAGCGCCCTGCTCTCCCATCTGCTGGACGTCGCCAACGTCTGGAATTCTATGGCGAAATCCGATACAGTGAGATTGCCCTGGCGCATCATCATCATCTCCCTTGCCGCCTCATGCCCATGTTTAGAACGGTCGAAGACCCTCTTCATCTCCTCCGCGAACCCGTATGCGGTCTGGATGCACGGAAGCCCCTCCTCCCAGGCCGCCGTTCCCCACTTCATGGCTCGACCAGATAGCTGCGTGATGATATAAGCCACCCGGGAGAGCTCAGTGGGGAAGGTGGTAGGCTGCAGCTGGAAGACGAGCTGGCACTGGGTGAGGAAGGGCCGACAACCGCCAGGTTCTCCGGAGTATCTCTGCGGCGGAGGAAGACGAGGTTCCCGGACCGGAACAGGAGGGGGTGCTGAGGGAGCAGGAGCAGGAGCAGGAGCAGCAACCGGAACAGGAACAGAAGGTTGCTGGGGAGCGTGGCCAGGCTGAATTGCCTGGATCGTAGCCGTCAGCTGCGAAACACAGAGGGTGAGGTTTTGCAGATGCTGCGAAACTGAATCCAACTGGTTCTGGTGGCGACCCAGTACGGCACCCTGCTGCTCGATGGCGTGGCTCATCCGGGAGCTGTCTGCTGGGTCCATCTCTGGTCAGAACGTACTGTTACGTCTCAGACACAGACCCAAAAGCAGACAAGGATAGAGCAAGAACGAGGTTTATTTCAAAAGGGTGAGGTCAAAAAGCCAGGATATCAAATAGTACAGTACAAAATCGGAATGCAAAGAGTAGTGAGGAAGCTAAAGTCGAAAACCGGAAATCAGAGGCAGAGTACAAAATCGGCAGGCAAGGCAAAGTCAAAAACAATCAAAGGTCGTAAACTAGAAATCAAAGGCAGAGGTACAAAAACGGTAGGCTATCTCAGGTCGTAAGGAAAAGGTTGTCTCAGGTTTGCAATAAGTCACTGGCTTTCTAATTCTCAGGCTCAGGAAATAAAGGTTACGTTCTGACAGGGAACAAAACGGATATGTGGGTCTATATATACGTATAGGAAAGGGAGGGGTAACAAACTACGTGAGGTTAACACATGAGGTAGAAATGAAACAATCACGTAAACATAACAAAGACATGGAAGGGACTCGGAAACATGCATAACAAACAACGGGCTCGAAGTGGAGCGGAGTGTGCTCAGTAATCACGAGAGGTGAAACTACATACAAACAGCTGGGGCGAATTACAGAGATCGCGGAAAAACTGGTTAATCTGTTAGTATCTAACTATAAGACAGACAGTTAGTCGTTAGTATACATTTATGTTAATTGGTTTAGTAAGTGCATTTAACTAATAAACCACCCGAGTGATTGTTAGCACGAGTTAGTAATCTATACAATACGCGTAAGGAAAACCAGGAAGTAGCAGAACACG
This sequence comes from Ilyophis sp. 1 JC-2022, assembly GCA_022702515.1. Lineage (NCBI taxonomy): Eukaryota > Metazoa > Chordata > Actinopteri > Anguilliformes > Synaphobranchidae > Ilyophis > Ilyophis sp. 1 JC-2022. The sequence continues at coordinate 47,921,102 of CM040406.1, forward strand.
AACCCCTTGAAAAATCCCGAAGTCACCTAAACAGTGCATACGCGAGACAGGGTAAACAAACACACGAATGCGACTCAGACAACCCACGAACAGAGGGGAATGCAATGATGAATGATAACAATACTATAACAGACATACATAATTACGGAACATCACACTCAGGGCTTTCCGCAAGTCTGCAATCCTGTGTCTCAAAAATTGTAAAAAGTTCTAAAGCAAGGCCTCGCGGTGGTACAACGGTAAGAGTGCCGACTTTCAGTCGGAGCGGTTGTACTCCGATCCAGATCCGAGCGTGGCCGGTGCCCTTTGGAAGCGACGATTGGCGGCTGCTCTTGTGTGGTGGGAGGGAATCGGAGAGAATCGCTGCGCACAGAACGGCCCTGGGCGAGTTGGAATCACGGTCAGGAGCATGAGAAGTCGCACCCTGAAGAGGACGTGGCACCCTCCTTCCTACTACCAGCTGACAGGGTTGTCTAGCAGCGATTCCATAGCGGTTGCTACACAGGGGAATTGAATTAGAATAGGGGTTCAATTGGCTACGAAAATGGGAAAAAATCGGAAACAAAAAAATTAAATAAATAAAAGTCCTAAAGTGGCCATTGTCTTGTATTGGAGCGAAATCCGTGTGTGTTTCACGGACATTTCAGTGATTCCGTGGGCCCACCACGGATTTTGAGTTAAACGTCCGTGGCTATTTCACGGATTCCTGTGAGACCAGGTTGATGTGAGACAGGCCTTGTCAAGGCAACATATAACATCGCAACGTGCTGTCCCATTCCTCTTATTTGTACCATTTCGAGCCCTCATGCACTCACACACTCACGCACTCACACTGGGCACGCATGTGACATCAACCAAAGTCTATGGGGGCTCAGTTTTTAGGGCTCAGGGCGGACATTGAGATCAGGACTCAAGCTTTTTCATATTGGATTCACCCTACAACCTTCTCATTCATTTATTGTACAATTTTTTTCAGTGTTGGATGTGGCAGCTACATGTTTCATCAAATAATTTCCCACAATATGCATTTAATATCTTAAATATGAAATTAGAATGGACATTAGCTGTTTTCTGTGAATATGTCTGACCTCAGCATAGCTAGGTGACCTTGATAAGTGATCAGCCAATGACAGCCTGTTCTATGGGATTCAATCCCATGTTTTCTCAGTCTGTTCATGTTTAGACATTAATTACGTCATCCTTAATGATCTCAGACACGCCGGAACAAAACGCTTGTGCCATATTCCAAATTAATCATCCCGTTTCCAGTGATTTTCCACTATGGTGCGCTGAAGAAAAAAAAACATTAATTCTGGTAATTTCAGACAATTCAGGACTGAATTGCATTCATTTATCTCTCTCTATGCCAAAACAAAAAGTTTCTAATCATTAGAGAGTATTGGATGAACTCCACACTGAAAGACAGACGGTTATTTATGTGTCTTTTGTCTTTTTTTCTCCTGCCACACTATAGATAACACTCCCAGATCGTTGATTGTATTGTAGATTGAAAGGATGTCATGCATGTGCCTAGCCCAGAATTAAATGTGTTCCTACCCCTGACACTTGATTGAGAGTATTTTATTAACACTGTCAGAAACATCTTAAAGTGTTTTACATGAAGCTAAGATAAGAAACTCCAGCAACAAATGGTGTGTGTGCGTGTCTCTGTGTGTGCTTCTCTGTCTGTGTCTCTGTGTGTGCTTGAGTGCATGTGTGTGTGTGCATGTGTGTGTGTGCGTGTGTGTGTGTGTGTTTATGTCTGAATATTAGATAATGTTAGATAATGTTAGATTAGATAATCAAAAAAACCGAAGAAATAACCCAATTTAGCAGTCTCATTCTGTAATACAGTGAACTCCATTACCCACAAAGCAAAGGAAATCATTTAAAAGCTTTACTTAAAGATAATTGGGTTACAAATAGGATATGCTTGGAAACAGGGAAATAGAACAGCATTTACCTGCCCACTGACTGATTCTGATTGACTTGGAGAACCTCTAATCGAGTTATCAATATATCAATGCCCTGAAAAAAAAATGCATTGAGTGATAACTTAATTAGTCATGTCAGAACATATGTTTAGTATGCAGGTATTACACTTGGAAAAGATAGAATCCAGGGCCATTAGTGAGTGTTTGTGATAGGAGCAGGCTACCGATGTTTTTGCTGGTCATTTCCATATGCTACTGTGCATATTTTGTTTGCAAACACTCACCCACACACATTTCCTCTTTTTTTCCCTCCTCAGTGCCAAGTTGAATGTATTATAACATCGTAGCTTCAAACGGACAGCGGGTGGCCCGTTAAGCCGAGCAGTGGAACAAAAAGTAAAAACAGGCTGGGCGATGTGATGACCAAACAAAAATAAATAAACATATAAATCTATTATATGTGCTTGCCCTCAATGATAATGTTAAAATAAAAGAGTGTTCTTAATGAAGCTGCACACATGGTCCAGATGGTCTACTGGAGGAGGTCTGGTGAGCGAGTCTGTAGACAGGATGCCAGATGGAGCACAATAAGGAGACAGACTATGTTTTAATAAGCCGAGAGAAGAAAAGATGGGAATATCTTTAACACAAATGTAAGATAATCATCAGATTTCCACACTGGAAACCTAACGGCCAAAAGTTCAGCTCCAAGCGTCAGTCTAATGTGAAAGCCTGAAATAGCATAGATCATGCTGGTGGGATTTAAAATGGTATGGTATGTCAAATTTAGTCCCAGGGGACAGCTGTGTATGTTGGTTTTTACTATAACCAGTCTCTGGATCTCACTGAAAACATGTATGTAAATTATTTAATAATTTTCACAAAAATGTATTAACACAATGCAGATTTTCCTCATGGCCATTTTTTTTGTTGTCATAGAAACTCTTCATTTTCCACAAATGGTTTGTTCTCAGTGATCAGGTTCTCTAACATTTCAGCAGTTGGAACACAACAGATTCCACCTGTCAGTCAATAATTTATCAATTAGAAAAGTAACCTCTTTCTAGAGGGACCATTTGCCATATTGCACATTAAAGTAAATAAAAACAGTTGATCTGCCCAAGTTAAAGTCCTGGAAAATTAATATGGGACATTTATGCATGCCATGAATTGGTATATCAGACATAATGTGGCTTAAGAGGGTAAATCATTTAAAACTGCATAATTGAGATTCATTAACAGCCTGTTACAATTCAGAAGTTATAACTGTGGTTGGATCGAAAAAACCAGCATGCAGAGGGGCCCCAAATGACTGAGTCTACTGAGTCCTGTGCACTAGCATACTGAATACTGCTTACTCCATACTGTTTAGTGACATGCAGTATCTGAAAAATATTCTCCATGCTATTATCAGCGAAAACCCGGAAATAAGTATATCATCCAGGGATTTTAAGTACACTACATTTAGTGCGCATTTCACCTACTTAACAACTTTCTCATCCAGTGTACTCAACAAGCATGCTCAATAGTATGGAAGGGCGTTGATTGACATCCACGGGACTGTCAGTGTCAATTTGATTGTTTTCCTGTCACATGCTGGCTGTGTTGTACACTGATGGTACAGTACAATGGCTGTCCTTTAATCTTTCCAGGCCATTGTTTCTACTCTTTTCTCGATTGGTCTGTTTCCAGATGATGGTCTCGTGTCTTATATCGGAGATTTAGAAGTAACTATTTTCAAGGCTGTGTTAAGACGAGGTGCTGAGATAAATTGGCTCGGTTCTCAGGTCGTGAAAATCACCTGCTGTTAGCAGAGTTCTGCCAGGTAATAATTTAGAAGAGAGAGAGAGGGGAGGAAAGAGAGACAGGGGGGAGGGAGAGAAAGAGAGATAGCAGAAAAAAAGAGAAGGGGGGGGGGGGCAGGGGGAGAGAAATGTTGAAATGGACCAGGCATTCTGTGGAGAGGATACTTCTTTAATTGCTTCATTTGACTTTCATATGAAGCGATTCATCCCAGACCGCAGTTAATGAAAAGTACTCGACAGAGCACACTTTCCCCATCTCTTCCGGTTTTCTTGCGATGTATTTTTTTATGTGATTCTCTCTCTCCTCTGCTAAAGGTGCCCTACCTGCAATTACCAGCTGCAGCTTTTAACCAAGTTGGATGTAAATTTATGTTTTTTTAAATTGTATTTTCCCCCTAATTATTTCTTCTGGCAAAGCTGAAAAGTCCTGTCCACAATCTAACACCTTTTGGTTCACAGAGTAAGATATTCAGTGTTAAATCAACTCTGATGGAGTACATGTGACCTGGCATGGATGCATTTAAACTGCAGTGATAAATTAACTTAGATAAATTAACATTTAATTAGAGTTAAATTAACAGTGAAAATTTTACTGTGTATATACACATACACTTACAGGTGCACAAGCTGCCCGCACGCATGCACTCACATGTGCATGCACACTAGAGGGTGGATACCCGACCCGAACCCGACGGGACCCGACGGGTACCGACGGGTCGGGCCGGGTTCGGACTAAACTTTTAAAATGATGTTCGGGCTCGGGTCGGGCTCGGTCACGGCGGCCGAACAACTAGCGAACATTTTACTTTTGAACTACAGTAAAACCTTGACATACGAGTGCAGTCAGTGCACTAGCTTACGAGTATTCCGAGTTACGAGCCGTTGCTCGGACAATTTCTTGCTTCGCCTTATGAACCTAGACCCGAGTTACGAGCCGAGCAAGCGGAGCATTGCGAATGCAATTTCGGAAATTGCATTCGCATTTCCGAAAAATTCTGAAGGGAAGGAAGAAACAAACCACCATGGATAGGTTTTTATCGAAACGCCCTGCAGATCAGAGTCAGAAAAGCGTGACGAAAAAGCCAAAAATCAATGAAAAAGATGCAAACGTCACTGATGAAGATTAAGTGTAAGTGAAGAATAATAATGTAGCAATTAAGTTTAGAACCAGTTTATTTCTTTATATTCTATTTTATTATGTTTTGTATTAATTATTTATTATTTATAAATACATTTCTCATTTTTATAACTACGTAACAAATAAATTGGGGTGTTTTTTGGGGGGCTGGAACGGATTAATGGTATTTAAATTAATTTCAATGGGGAAAATTGATTTGATATACGAGTAAACCGAGTTACGAGCTCGGTCACGGAACGAATTAAACTTGTATGTCAAGGTATTACTGTACTAATTAGGATGGGTTAGCTTACTTCACATGGTGCTTCAAGTTGTTTTTGGTGAAAATATAGTGTGAAATAAATAAAAATGATACCGAATATTGTGTGTGTGTCTGTTATCTACCAATAAAACAATGCCTTTTGACGGTCATTTAGGTGCCCAGTGTCCACTAAACAGAGAAGCTGTAACCATGGTAACAACAACTGCGTGACAGGGAAACAATGTCAGCGCTTCAGTGCCTTACATTAACTGCGTCGGGCTCGGGTCGGGTTCGGACATAAAAAGCAGAATTCCTGTCGGGTTCGGGTCGGGCTCGGTTACTACTATCTCGGGCTCGGTCGGGTTCGGACAGAAATATGCGGCCCGATCCGCACTCTAATGCACACACACAAACAGACACACGGGCACACACACACACACACACACACACACACACACACACACGGGCACACACACACACACACACACACACACACGCACACACACACACACACACACACACACACGGGCACACACACGGGCACACACACACACACACACGCACACACACACACACACACACACACACACACACCTTACTCTAAAGCTAAACATTCCCTAGATTATCATGGTGCCTCTTTGTGTGTGGAAGTGAGATTGATAGTCATTTGAGAATTTTGTAGAGTACCTTGTTCTACTTGTAATTAAAATGGCAGAACTGGTGAACTCAGATGCAGTCTGACTCCACAGTGTATAAAACACAAGGGAGGTCTGTTCATCAGCGCATCAGAAAACAGAAAACCACCTTGATTTTCAAACTGCGTGACATACAGTGAAACAAATACCAGCAGACAGGCCAGAGAAAAACAAGCAGTTTCACATCAATTCAACATGGGCTACCCCCCCCCCCCCCTTCTCTCTCTCTCTTTCTCCTTCCTTCTTTTCCTCTCACTGGAACCCAAAACCTGCCCTTTTCTTTATTTTGTATTGGTACCAAAAACAAGAGAGAAAACATTTTTGTGATCACAGTTGTAGCCAAAAACGAATTACTGTTGCTTACGAATATTCCAAGCAGCATGCTCTCTCTCTTCCTCTCTCTGCCCCTCTCTCTCTCCGTCTCCCTTCCCCTCTCTCTCTTACTGTCTCTTCCTCCTCTCCCTCACTCTCTCTCTGTCTCTCTGCCCCCCTCTCTCTCTCTTTCTCCCTCTGTCTCCCTTCCCCTCTATCTTTTACTGTCTATTCCCTGTCTCCCTCTCTCTCTATTTCTCTCTCTTTCACCCTCTCTTGCTTTCTCCCCCCCTCTCTCTCCCTCTCCCTCTCCCTCTCTCTCCCTTTCCCTCTCTCTCCCTTTCTCACTTATCTTACCCTCTCTCTCTCTTTCTTCATCGCTCTCTCTCTCTCTCTCTCTCTCTCTCTCTCTCTCTCTCTCTCTCTCTCCTCAGCTGCACTCTGGCCTAATTGAAATAAATAGATCAATCATTCTCATACACTGAATGTTAATTGATTGGTTTTGAAATGGACACAGTGCACTTTGATTGCTGGTTTAGTATGCATGGAGAATAATCTGAGAGGAGCCTTTTTTTGTTCTGCTAAGCCAATCAAAAAGGAAATTTTATCATACTTGCCCACTTGTTTAACAAATTAATAATTTTTTTCCCCCCTCTTTCCTCCCGTATTACATTGCGTCCCTGTGCTCCATACAGTTCACTGCGTATACTTTATCATTTTCACTTGCCATTTTAAGATTTATATATTTCTGTATTGAATTTATTGAATTATAGTGTAAATTAAAAACATATTTTTTTCAAATATAAAACACAATACTTTATTTCTATTTATTTTCATTACTATTTCAATGTGTTTTTGCTCTAATTTAGAATACTGCACTTGAACATTCTAATTCGACAAAACTTAACAATGAAAATAAGTAATAATACTACTAATAAAAATAATGTATAGGGTGTTAGGTTCAGGAGAAGCCATATACCACGCACAGTGCAGTGTATGCACTTATAGTCAAATAGACAAACCTGCAGATTTTCTAGATCTCTAAACTAGTATTACGGACATGAAAACAGAGTACTTGTAACATGTGTTTACTGATTGTTCATAATACATTTTTATGAGTTCATAAGTTCATAAATTCATACAACATAAGGTTTGAACAGTGGGGGAGTGGGGGAAACTGGAGGCATCTGTTGGACTACAGGATCACAGATGGCTACCACAGCAGTACACTGGAATGCTAGGTTTTGTGAGGAGAGCACAGATTATTCTGGAGTTTTCCCCTCCTGAATTCAGGCGGGGCCCCCAGCCTTCAGCCTCTTCTGTCTTTGCCCTGCCCCTCCCAACACACAGGACCTACTTATCACAGAGCATACGCATCTGCAATTCATCACTGTCAGAGAGCTCGCTTCTCATACTGTGGAGGATGTCAGGACTGCTGTGCGCGTGTGTGTGTGTGTGTGTGTGTGTGTGTGTGTGTGTGTGTGTGTGTGCGCGTGTGTGTGTGTGTGTGTGTGTGTGTGTGTGTGTGTGAAATGAGAGAGAGAAAGAGAGATAGAGAGAGAAAGAGAGGTAGAGAATACAGTTGGAGTGTTTAGACATACTCATAACTCTTTCACGCAGTCTTGCACATGCTCTGTTTGACTGAACTCTAAGGGCTACTCAAGTTGGAGCTGTGGAAACTGACCTCATTCCCTCGTTGTGTGTTTTTGAACAAGATTATGAAGTTTACACCTGCATTAAGAGCAGTTCAATAAAATATTTGCACACCAATAAAAGGAACAGTAAATTCATGTTTATATTGTGTTTCGTGTGGTGTAGTCTATTTATCTATTGGTTAATATGTGCTCACCAGCTACACGTTTTAGAAACTTACTTCCTTAGCATTTTATTTGTGCCATAACCTCAAGTTTCATAAACTAGTAGAAGATTACAGTTGTGGCACTAAGGGAGTTAGACACATAATATGCAAAACATTGAGTTGGCGTTTGAGACCTTCTATTGTCTTTCTGGTCTTTGACAAATCTATCCTGATTTTACTTAATGAAAAAAAGCTTTCGGAACCTGCTCAGGTTTGTTTTGGTTCAATGATAAAGCAACATTCTCTCATGCAACCAATTAGTGGCAATGTTTTCAACAGCAGGTGATTTAGGAGAGTATCACACACACAATGCGATCTGCCGAGCGCCGGGCCACTCAGGAACCCAGCCTAGTTTCCTGTGCCTAGTCTCCCCATGGAGAACACAAACGCCAAGGCACCATATGCTGAAGGTATCACATGACCGTTTCTATGGCAATGTGGAGCACATCAATCGAGCTGCACTTCTGGTGGTGGAGGACCGTCGGCACCCGCCACTGACCTGGAAGAAACTAAACACACACACACACACACACACACACACACACACACTCACACACACACACACACACACAGGCACACACACACACATACACTCACACACACACACACACATATACACACACACACACATACACACATACATACACACACATACATACACTCAAAAACACACATAGACACACACAAAAACACACACTCTTCCAAACACACATGCACACACTCTCAGAAACACACACACTCATACACACACACACTCGTACAATCACACACACTCTCTCATAAACTCACAAACACACACACACGCACACAAACGCACGCTCATACAAACACACAGATACAAACATGCTCATACGCACACACGCACACTCGCAAACACACACACACTCTCACACATGCACACATACTGTCGCAAACACACACACGCATACACACGCACTCTCACAAACACACACGCAAATACACACACACACACACACACACACACACACACACACACAAATTCCATTGGAGAGAATTGTTTTCCCCTGTGAAACGGGGTCATGACTGCTTCTCAGTCTAAGACAGATTCTAATTGGCTTTGGTTACAGGTTGGAAAGGAAGATTGAACACAAGTGACAGGAGAGTGATGCATCATAAATCCCTGATTGGGTAGAGCTGACATTAGGCTGCCAATCATATTTCAACCACGGCAGCTCCATCCTAAGCTTCCAAAACCCTCACAACCTCACAAGTATAGACCGAGGTTCTCACAGGATTATTTTTAAAGCCACAAATTTCATCTGGTGGCTCAAAATATTTCAAGACAAACAGTAAATAATTCAACATTATTTTCATTATTCAAAAATATAATGCAATGTACAATTACATTGCAGTTACATTTGTCAAATGTTTGATGAAGGTTCTAGAGGCTTTGCTCGCAAAAATGTCAAGAAGCCCTTCTTCACATTATTTCTTCTGGCAAAGCTGAAGAGTCCCGTCCCCAATCAAGTACCTTTTGGTTCATAGAGTAAGATATTCAGTGTTAAATCAATTCTGATGGAGTACATGTGACCTCTCATGGATACATTTAAACTGCAGTGATAGAGTTAAATTAACAGTGCATACACACAAACATGTCAAGAAGGGAAATCATGTCAATACCGAGTTTCGCGAGATACAAGAAAGAGGCATTGCAGGTTATCGACTTGAGTCCTTGCAATCATTCTTGAGAACAGGCAGTGTCCCCTTTAAAAACCAGAGTAGATTTTTCACCCTGTGTCATTGGCATCTATGGGAACCATCTCTGGCATTGATGTATGGGGAAAGGGTACAGGCTCCTAATTTAGCTAGCTAGCCTCAAACATTCATAACAGGCTGCCACAGAGTTTTATGCGTCATGCAATGTCCCTGCAGTGAGTGAGCAACTCTGAATGGCAAACAAATGGAAAATGTTCTCAATATGGAATTACTACACTCTGCAAATTCAATATATGTACACATTCCTACTCAAAGAATATACCCGTCACTGCGTTCCACACATTTATGAATGCGTTATATCCCTTTTCATTACTGGCTGGTAAGCCAACATTACTGGTCACAATCCCATCTGGGCAACAGAAAGAGGAGCCATGAATTTGCGCACTGATGTAAAATTGATGTAAAATGTACCCTGCACACAGTGAGAGCTGAACTTTCATTGGGGTTCCTGAACATGTACTTTGCGGCAACATTTTTGGAATCCCTGATGTAGATAGCTGTTGGCCAAGTCCATACAGTAGCACTGATTACCACAACTTGCAGGGCGAGTGAGTTTAGAAATGTTAACGTAGAGCGGAATCAAGGTCACGGAGGAGAACCGACCTTGACTGTTCCCTGCATGTGAAGTGGTACGGACGTGTCGTAAGGAACAGCGCAGCAGAGCAGCGGCGAACGCGTAAATTTTAACCGTACGCTGCCAGCGGCTAAGATGCCTCATGCACAGCCATAATTGGACAATCTATGACAAGCATCAATAATACCCCGCTGTGGAGTGTGTTGGGGGGGGGTAAATCAAAACAAGCAAAATAAGCTCTCAGCGAGTCTTAATCCTTCATCTAATCGATCTGAAACATGACGTTGGACAACAACGGCGTTGATGGTATCATCTTTCAAGGAAACCACCAAGGGTATGTGATTAAATATGATGCATTCCCCCACACACACACACACACACAGCACACAGTATCATTGCGTCTGGACGGCTCTGGCTTTGTAGAATACCCCAGCAGGGGATTGGCCGTGGGGAGTGGGCCGTACTTCGCTCTGACGGCAGAAATGCTTGGAAAGCAGAACCTCAGGGAGCCTGGAGGGTGAGAGTGAAGGTGAGACGTTCGTCGTTTTGACTCTTAACCCCCCGTCACCGGCTGTGTCGAATCGCATCGGAGGTGACGCACCTGCCGACGGAGCAAGTTATGCCCCGCTCTCGAGCTGCTGGGGCCTTCTTTCTCAATCTCTGAAACAAACGGGGTTTATTAGAAAGGGGAGTTTCCTGAAATTTAGGGAGGATTGTTGGCCTCTGGAGTTATCCAGACATCGAGGGGGAAAAAAAATCTATTTTAAACTATCACTATAGTTTTTTTTTTTTTGATCTGGAACGCGTCCGGCATCATTCACGTCACTGTCAATTAAGTGGGAAGAGACTGAAAAAAGTCTCTCAGTCCTGGCTGGAGAGGGTCTCCAAATTGATCTGACGCCTCCCCCATCGATATCCTCTTGATTATGTGTCAGCCGGGCTGAACAGTGGGCCAGTTAACAGGGAAGCCGTTCCTCTCGACACACAGCAATTAAACTGGCCTGTTCCTCTGTTCCTAACCCCCTCCACCCATACCCCACCACCCCCACCTCTCTCTCTTCTCAGCACGACACACATTTACTCATCAGAAACACAGATAATCACTCCAAACTGCAGGAACGGATGCAGTATGCTCACTCTGTCCTTTCCTTTCCTTTTAAAAAATCCGTAATCATCTCGTTCGGATAAGCGCAGATACGCAATAAAGCTTCGGGCGATGTGTGCTAATTCACTGTTCTGTTACAAGGTTGCAGACCCTGGCTGATATTAGAATTGTTTGTTTATTTATTTATTTATTTTATTTTCCCCTCCTGTTGGCCTAAATGTCCATGTGCTGTCCAGCTCAGCTGCATCATGGGGTGTGGAGAAAAGAGGGAATGGAGAAGGGAGGGAGGGAGAGAGAGAGAAGGAGGGAGGGAGGGAGAGAGAGAGAAGGAGGGAGAGAGGGAGAGAGAGAGAAGGAGGGAGAGAGATAGATAATTTTTGTATTGTTTATAATTAATCGTTGATATCATTACGCTCTGGCAATATTTATTTTTAAATATGTCATGTCAACAAAACATTAGAATTTGAATTTGAGAGATAAAGAATGATAGAGATAGAGAGATAAAGAATGATAGAGATAGAGAGATAAAGAATGATAGAGATATAGAGATAAAGAATGATAGAGATAGAGAGATAAAGAATGATAGCGATAGAGAGATAAAGAATGATAGAGATAGAGAGATAAAGAATGATAGCGATAGAGAGATAAAGAATGATAGAGATAGAGAGATAAAGAATGATAGAGATAGAGATAAAGAATGATAGAGATAGAGAGATAAAGAATGATAGAGATAGAGAGATAAAGAATGATAGAGATAGAGAGATAAAGAATGATAGAGATAGAGAGATAAAGAATGATAGAGATAGAGAGATAAAGAATGATAGAGATAGAGAGATAAAGAATGATAGAGATAGAGAGATAAAGAATGATAGAGATAGAGAGATAAAGAATGATAGAGATAGAGAGATAAAGCATGATAGAGATAGAGAGATAAAGCATGATAGAGATAGAGAGATAAAGCATGATAGAGATAGAGAGATAAAGCATGATAGAGATAGAGAGATAAAGCATGATAGAGATGTTCTAATCAGTTCTAAAAATAAGCATATGCTTCTTCATTGTTCTGTAACAAACCCCTCTCCTCTGGAGTGGTCTGCTGGAGTGAGCGGCTGTACGAGCGACTCCCTCACCCTTTATAACAACGAGGCTTACTCTGGGGGCACATGCTCCGAACTGCACACATAGTGGAGAGGAGGGGACGAGGGAAACACACAGGATTAGGAGTGAGCTGTCACAAGACAGACAGACAGACAGACAGACAGACAGAGAGAGACAGAGAGATTGGCTGAAACTGTTCTCTCCCTCTTCACCTCAGCTGGTGTGCAGTGAGTGTTCTGGTGCAAAATGGCTTCTGTGCATCACCCAGATGGGTGCTACACATTGGTGGTGGTTGAGGTGAGTTCACTGATCACTGTAATGTGCTTTGAGTGTGAAAGAAGCACTATATACATTTCAGGAATTATTATCGTTATTAGTATTAGAGAGAGAGAGAGAGTCAACCATTCGTTTTGCCCCAGGGACCCAACAGTCAGTCAATTACTTGAAAAAGATGAGCTGAAAGAAGACATCAGTCAATAATGAACAATTATTGACATTGATTTAAAAGATTTTTATAGGGCCTCATACCCACTTCTTTGACAGAAACACAGAAACGTTTTCAAAGCAGGTTGCCTGATTGAGATCTAATAAATAAAACCGAATAATACATTAAAAAGAACATAGTTCAAAGCCATCCTGAACTCGCCATGGTTACTCAGTGTTCATGGATGTCAAAATATAAATAAAAAGTTGAGGTGAACATCTTTTGACCATTTTGCTTTTTTCCGTCGGTATTACATTGGACTCCTTCATCAGGTTTGGCCTCCTCTGCAGGCTTTGCATTGCTGGTTATTGTCTGGGATGGACAGGACTCGCGCCTGTGGCCCAACAAGGCTGGGCTCAGTCAGACACTAAAGCGAGTGCATTCGATTCGATCTTATTGAATTATGGCACTGCATATAGCTTCCTTTCTCCAATATCCTGCAGAATTCAACATGTTTTTCTGCCAGGTCCACGTACGGCCGGCGCTTTGAGGGAGCGGAACAATTGGACAGCCGCTCCCAGGGAGGTTGGGCGGGATCTCTGCAGGGAGAGTCATCAGGCACAGCGGCCCATGTAGTTACGGTCAGGAGGACAAGGAGCCACGTCTTGGAAAAGGCGTGGTGACCTCCTTCCTGCCGCCAGCCGGACGGGTTTGTGTAGTGGCACATTTTCAGCAGTACGCATGGCACTAGGGTACAACTGGCTACCAAACTGAGAGGAAACTAAATGGAAAAATGAGAAATAAATAAATAAGAAATAACGCAGCATGTTTGTATGTATGAATCTACACGGACCACACGCATGAACACACACACACACACACACACAAAAGTAACTCAGGCACGCATCCACTCTTTCATCCTCAAAGAGACAGGACGTTTGTGGGGAAGTTGCATGAAAGAGACGCCGTTCCGTTCGCATAACTACCAGCGGGTCTTCGTCTGCCTCACTTTCATCCTCGGCAGGCAAGCCCTACGCCCCACGGTGGAGTGGGGGGGGGGAGGGGGGCTAGGGGGGCTCTCTCCTGGAAGGCTGAGCCGTTCGACTTGCTCTCTAACGCGTCAGCGCTCGCTCTCCTCCAATGTTTTACGAACTTCAGAGCTCCGCCCCTGTGCACTTGGGTTTTGTGCTGTTTGGGGCTGGCTCTCCGCAGTGGCTTCTTCCGAGGGTTGTTAGCTTGTTTTTTATGGAGGGGTTTGATTTCAGACACGTTCGCAAGCATTTCGAGAGCAGCGGGGATGCCTGTTGTGGGGGATCGTGCGGCTTTCTTCTCACTTTCACGCCTTTGGCTCATCGTTCCACATGCTAATTGTGAAGGAATGTCTTTTTGTTCCAGATCTGCTCAGAAACTATGAACCAATAATGCAAGAAGAGTGGGGTAGAAAACTGTTTCATGAATAATCAGTCAAACATTAATAATGAAGAAAATATTGAAAGATTAAAGGGAAACATATGTGTGTAGTACATTTATTCAATGGGTGTTGCTTTATTGTGACACAAGCAAAAACAGTTTTAAAAAAAAATTTTTGTGAAACAATTAACCAATCAAATAATATAGACAATATTTAAAGATATTACAAAAAAAAATACATGGGTTTCAATCTGAGCTTAACGTTTCAAAGCTTGTAAAGGTATTGACAGTGTATTGATATCATGGATAGCATTGGATAGCAGCAGGACTGTGTGGAGACTAAAGCAGGTGATAGCAGAAGTGAGAAGTAAGCTAGCAGTGTTACCATGGTGATGAACGCTTGCCACAAAGCTGCCCTTTCTCAGGGCAGCTTGACTCAGAAGCCTCAGGATGCTCCCCTCAGGGTTTTTAAAGGGCCGGCGTGGCGGCGTAACGTGTCGTATAAAAAGCCGCCGCTCCCTATTTCCGATTCTCATTACAAGACCAGGAAGGCTATCAACTGCATGGCTTTATCATCTGGGGCGGACGATGGCTACCCTCTTCGACCATCCTCTGTATCGCTCCTCTCCTCCTGCGTAAAGTTAAGAAGCCGTCCTCATTGTGCCTACCCCCACCCCCTCCCACAAACACACACACACCCACACACACACACACACGCACACCCACCCTTCCTTTATTTATCAGGCTCCAGATCACCATCATATCCCCAAACAAACAGGATTTAATGGTTCTAACCCCCCCACATATAAATAACAAGTTGGCCTTGTAAATAACAAGTGTGATAACTTTAGCCGCCATATCAACAGCAATGGCAGAAGCACAAACTGACATCTATTATGAGAGTGTAGTCTCAGGAGGACGAGACAATGCCACCACAGAGTGTAAAAGTAGCAGTAGATACTCAGCTCCGCACGCCGATCATGGAAAGTCACATCCCTCTATGGTTATAGCAAAAACATTCCAATTCTATTTATTTTATGAATATTATCAAAGTGGGCGTGGCTGATTATCTGGCAGTAAATGCTCTGTGGTTGGACATGCCCTTTTTATTAGCTTCCCTATAGCACCGGCAACTCCAGTTACCAATTGGAGCCTACTGCCATTAAGAAGTAGAAAATGACAGGAGCTGACTATCTGGTTAGCTTGTACAGTCTGTGGCAACACAATTATGCAGGCTGCTGTTTGGACTGGTCAGTCGGCCAATCAGAGGAGAGAGAATGAATAGCAAGTGAATAGCAGTGGTGAGCATGGAGACACTTTACTTTCAGGAGGGGGGTCTGTGTGTTTAATCATTTGAGGTCCTATGACAGAGGAAACAGGGGCCTATAAAGATTAGATTGGACCGGTGAAAGCTACAGATAGCATAGCTTATCTCTGACAGCCAATCATCCACCTAGCAGTGCTTGCTTTATCAGACTTAACTCATATTTCCTGTTTAAAAAAGGAGTGTGATGCTCTGGCCAGCGAATGTTCTCACCTCTGTTGGCCCCTGGCAAGTTGTGTTTGTCAATGATAAACAAGGCAATATGAAGTGGGTTCAGCCCTACAAATCTTCACAGGTGGACCTCTTTCAGGGACTGCCCCAGTTATCAGGAAGCCTGGAATATTGATGACCCACACACACACACACACACTCACACATACACACATTCACACACCCGCACACTCACGTACACGCACGCACACATTCACACACCCGTGCATAAACATGCATACACACATGCACACACACACACACACACACTCCTTGAATTATACACTCAGTAAAACTGGAGAGTTAAACTCTGACATTAGTGAACAGCACTCTTCAGAAAGCAATAAGTGCAGTGGCAGAGACAGCCGTGGAGCTGCAGATAAGGCATTATGATGGGTCATGAAAGCAGGCAGCAGCTCTAACAAAATGTGTGTGGGAGGGAGGGAGGGAAGCGGAAGACCAGGAATCAACGTCTTCTTCCGACGCGGCTGTGGCCTCGGCCTGTGCTGTTTCCCGACCGGAAAACAACGCTCCGAGAGCGATGGCAAAAATAAGGCCGAGTCTCCGCCATCGATGTCCTGCTCCGTTCCCAGCTCTCCCAACACCGCGCGGCTCTCCCGCAGGTCAGCGCAAATCTGCACGAGGGAGAAAAACACTAAAATCTATTAAGATTTCAAGCAGAAACGCAGCCAGTGGCCAACCGTGCCGGTCAGAAAGAAAATAAACGGACGAGACGAGGCTGTGAGATTGTGTCTCAGCCCACAGCTGTGTGCAGAACCTGCAATGCACTGAAGTTAAACTCAGGGGGAACAGCTCCTCTCCCTCTGACTAAATGCATGTTTGTGAATCTTTCCTGTGTGCTGTACATTTCAGATGCATAAGCATTCTTAAAATGGAAAAATAATCTTTTTTTCCATCTAGGGAGAAAAAAACACATCGTTTCCCTCTGGCCTGCTTCTTTCCTGGGCTGCCACACTCTTTTTCTTATATTCTCTCTCTCCCTCTTTCTCAGACAGTACATCCTCTCTTTCTTCCTCCCTCCTCCTCCTCTCTGTCTCTCCCTCCCTCCTTCTCTCTCCCTCTATTTTTCCATCCCTCTCTCCCTCTCTCTCCTACTCTCTCTCCCTAGCTTCCTCCCTCTCTCTGTCTCCATATCTCTCTCCCCTCTCTTTCTCTCTCCTTTCTCCCACTCTCTTTCCCTCTCTTCCTCCCTCTCTCTCTTTCTCTCTCTCTCTCTCTCTCATCCGTCTGTGTGTGGTCCCAGGGGGTTCCGGTGGAGCGATGATCCTGCTTTGATTGCTGCATGGCTTCAGGCCTTCCCCAGGCGAGCGCTGGGTTCAGTGTGGATATGCGGTAAACAATCCCCACTGGGGGGAGTTTAAGACTGGTTGCCAGGGTGGGTGGGGAGAGCTGGGTCGGAGGGGTACGGAGGGTTTGAGTCGCGTTTGTCACATACGCTATGGAAGATTTTGGAGGAATGGACTCACAGAATAAATTTTAATTTAGAAGAACCTTTTTTTGGTATCCTTGCATTGTTTATTTTTTTTGTACCTGTTTATTTGGTAGCATATAGCGCAGAGCTGGGCAACGAGGGCCAAATCCGCAACTGGTTTCCATGCCAACTTCTGACCTTCATTACTGACTTAGCCCGAACATTTACGCCAACTAACATTTTAGTTACATTTATTGCATGAATGACAGCCGGAGACTGTTCTTGTGTTCCTATATAAAACGTTTTACTGTGGTCTAATCTACGAGTGAACCAGCTTTGGTGCATACAGCGAATTCGCTCTTTTAGCCAGGGTAATTGATGGAAGCAAAAACCTGCACACAGACCTGAATTTCCCACCATGATATAACGCATAGGCATAGAGTATGCCTACACTGTCACAAAAGTACGAAATTGAGGTTGAGGTTGAAATTGAGAATGATCTCAAGTCATTTTTTCCATTGGTAATAATGGGAGTCGGAAATTAATATTATGCCGGATTAAAAAATAATTTGTTTTATACTTTTAATGTGTAATTGTATTGTTTTTAACAGTTCACATCTCTACAATAAGCATGCACAATCCTTTCAGGCAAAGTCACTTTATTCTTTTAAAAACATTTAAAAGGAACAGATAAATCCAAGGTGAAAAGATACTTATCGCATATGCGAGATTATTTAAATTTTGAGGTGGTGGGGGCATTTCATTATTAAAATGGGAAGTAGAATATGTTTTTGAAATGGAAATTCTTGCTGCATTGTTTTGAAAAGCATGGAAAATCTACTCAAATAATTTTTTACAAGCAGGGACAATAAGCGTATTACATCAGAAATATGATAAAATAAAGAGTAAGGAAAGTAAAGGAAAGTAAAAAGGTAACTCAACAGTGAAAAACTTAAATCTTTCCGGTCGGCAAGCAAATTTTGCATCGAATCGTTCTCGCATCGAATGATAAAAGCCTTATGGATATAACATCTACAAACCAAAGTTCAATATTCTGCATATTAATGTGTGTGTGTACATGTGCGAGTGTGTGTGACTGCATATGTACAGTATATGTGATAAATAATATAATAGTCTGACATGCTTTTAATTACAATTCTCTAAAAAACTTCACCTGACCTCCCATCAGTCACAAGTCTCAACATTACAGGCATTTAGCAGACGCTCTTATCCAGAGTGACGTACAAAACTTTTTAGAATTTTTTTTACATATTATCCATTTATACGGCTGGATATATACTGAAGCGATTCCGGTTAAGTACCTTGCGGTTAATCTTTCGGTTACAAGGCCGGTTTCTTTATCGTTATACTACACTGCCGCAGTGCAGACTAAGAGCCAGAGTCAATGAGGGTGAAGCAACCAGGAGAACCAGGGCAGTTCCTTTGATGAATTAAAGAGAGAGGAGAGACATTTCAATGTGCACAAAAAAAGCTCTTTTTGAAATCCTCCTGCCAGTCAAGGCAACATCACGCCAGCCTCCTGTGCAATAAATAAACACATAAATAAATAAACCATGCCTACATCCCCCTCTGGATTTCATTGATGGCCTGTATCGGCGGGTCCCATCTCTGGTAATCTTGAGAGGATCGTAATGAGCTTTTCTGTGTGAACTGAATGACTGGGTGTAGCATCAGTGTCCCAGTAATGAAGCGGGGCCAGTACTGTCCCCCCCCTGCTGGTCCCTGTAATCAGCCTGCCCGGGCGCGCACCATCTGAGCGTGCTCAGAAAAGCTTCCTGATAACCAGCGGCGCCGGCACAGTGTGGCAGACAGACCCGCTCAGGGGCAGTGGCGATGTGGCCTCACGTTGAGCAGGAGATGCAGGAAAGACGGGGAAAGTTTTATCGCTGCCTTATAGACGTTTCCATGGCAGGGACTTTCTTTTGAGAGCTCCGCTCTGCGGTCACAGACATGTCCCTAATTCCTAAAGTATAAGCCGCACGACTCCTATCTTTATGAATGCCCCTTTTCTCTCTTTCCACCACGCCGTGGGAAAGCACAGGTATTAAATTGATGTGCGAAAGTTGTGTCCGTGATATTGTTCCAGAATAAATCAACGACGATTTATATGGTAAGTTAAACGGCTTAATTTCTTCCCTTTAGACACAAAATGGAGCTTTATCGGGATTGTACAGTTTATTGCAGCGAATCGCAGTTAAGTTTTATGTCCTGCCACCTCGTCATTTCTGAAGACTTTCTTTTTTCTCCCTCGTAGAGCTGCAGGTGCTGTGAACGTCTCCGTGAAACGTAGACACGGCAGCTAATAAAGCGACGCTTCAGAGACAGGAGGATTTATCGAGCTGCAGTGAGTTGTGTTTGCTCTTTATGGGCGGGCAGCTTCACGGAGGATAGCTGCTGTCGGTTTTACCGCCATCACTTACGAGTCCCACGCAGCAGACTCCCCCGGTCATGTAAACCGCGCTCGATACAAACCGCGCGGAACGGTGATTTAGATAACAAACGGTCCCCGTAACGCCCCAAACGCTTCCCCACAGCTGCATAAGCTGAGATGCCAGCCGCACATATGAAATGTCTGCGAAAAGTCAAATTAAACCACGCGTTGTTTTTAGTGCTCTCCCACCAGTAATGAGCAGGCATGAGCTTGCCAGGGCGGGCGAGTGAGCCTCGTGATAAAACTGCTAAATTAAACGATGAATTAGTGTGCGATTGTTCATTAACCTTTATTTTCACAATGCTTTTTCTACAGCATAAATGTTTACAATATACCTGTGAGATAAGTAGTTTCCTATCCATCAGCTTTTCCCATGGCCAGTAGGCCTACGCATGCATTAATATTTTCTGTGCATTAAAATACAGACATTCTGGTGTCCGACCTTGTATCCCTGGTACGTAAAGTAGTGGGCTGTGTAAAACAAAGACACCTGCACACTGATACAGTATTTTGTATTTTTTTCCCAGTCGGCTACGTTTTTTTCAATAGTGCAACCACAGCAGTGGACTCTTTTTCAAATATGAAAAATGTCCTTTAATCATTCTCATAATGGCCTCAAACCAACAGAGCACAATAAATAAGGTTCTAGTAGCTTAAGTGCATCATTGTAATGTAATGTTTTGATGTGATCCTGGTATCAGCGCCAGTATTTTCCGTTTTTATACTTTCAGTTTAATATGGCAACAGTTACACTTTTTTTAATAAACTTGTGTCCTGTCACGGTTTATTCGGTCCCCTACAGTTTACCGGTATGGCTGTAAGCACGCCACAGATTTCTGTACAAATCTACCAGCGTCTGTGTGTGTGTGTGTCCCTCCCCCCTCCCACCTCCCACCCAAATCGGAGACGAGGCGAGAACATTGACCTGTCGGTTTCAATAAGCCGTCCTGTGCTCTCCAAGCTCTTTCTGGCCTTTCCACATCCGTAGCGGCTCGTGCTAATTGCTTTGTGGCACAGGTTTAGAGTCTGACTTTAGCCCCAAAGATGTGAGAACCAGGTGAGGGTGTTAATAAGACACTGGGTTCTGGGGCTGGCCTTTGGTCCGCGGGAAACGGGACGCGCGCTCGGCCGTCGGGTGTCATTACGGGTCCGCTGGGAGGTTTGACAGCGAACTGGTAATTGGCCACTCCCCCTAATAACTAAGAGGGCTCAAACTAATTGCAGAAGTAAATTGGATATTGGTTTTTTGACTCCAGAAAGATACAGATGATCGACCCAAGACGAAAAAGGTAGAGAGTAGGCGCATGAGAGCGTAGGGGGAAGGTCTGGTCTTGGAGAGGCAGTACTGAGACTTGCGTGCTGCTGATGAAATTGGAGGCAATATGTTTGTCGAAGCTAAGGAATACTGTCTAAGCTAAGGAATACTGTCTAAGCTAAGGAATACTGTCTAAGCTAAGAAATACTGTCTAAGCTAAGAAATACTATCTAAGCTAAGGAATACTGTCTAAGCTAAGGAATACTGTCTAAGCTAAGAAATACTGTCTAAGCTAAGAAATACTGTCTAAGCTAAGGAATACTGTCTAAGCTAAGGAATACTGTCTAAGCTAAGGAATACTGTCTAAGCTAAGGAATACTGTCTAAGCTAAGAAATACTATCTAAGCTAAGGAATACCGTCTAAGCTAAGAAATACCGTCAAAGCTAAGGACTACTGTCTAAGCTAAGGAATACTGTCTAAGCTAATAAATACTATCTAAGCTATGGAATACTGTCTAAGCTAAGGAATACTGTCTAAGCTAAGAAATACTGTCTAAGCTAAGGAATACTGTCTAAGCTAAGGAATACTGTCTAAGCTAAGAAATACTGTCTAAGCTAAGGAATACTGTCAAAGCTAAGGAATACTGTCTAAGCTAAGGAATACTGTCTAAGCTAAGAAATACTATCTAAGCTAAGGAATACTGTCTAAGCTAAGGAATACTGTCTAAGCTAAGAAATACTGTCTAAGCTAAGGAATACCGTCTAAGCTAAGAAATACTGTCAAAGCTAAGGAATACTGTCTAAGCTAAGGAATACTGTCAAAGCTAAGAAATACTGTCTAAGCTAAGGAATACTGTCTAAGCTAAGAAATACTGTCTAAGCTAAGGAATACTGTCTAAGCTAAGGAATACTGTCTAAGCTAAGGAATACTGTCTAAGCTAAAGAATACTGTCTAAGCTAAGAAATACTGTCTAAGCTAAGGAATACTGTCTAAGCTAAGAAATACTGTCTAAGCTAAGGAATACTGTCTAAGCTAAATAATACTGTCTAAGCTAAGGAATACTGTCTAAGCTAAGAAATACTGTCTAAGCTAAGGAATACTGTCTAATCTAAGGAATACTGTCTAAGCTAAGGAATACTGTCTAAGCTAAGGAATACTGTCTAAGCTAAGAAATACTGATTTAAGTGTCCTAAGATGGTAGATCTGAATGTTCTATATGGCCAGGGATAGGACCTGAAGTTTCCCACAATCTGAACCATAAAATTTGGAATAGAGTATTTCCTATCGAGACAGTTCCTCTGGTATACTTTTAATGTTTTAATGTCTCCTGGAAAAATATCTCTTTTAACAACATCTTTGCACTCTCACACTCCACCCCCACCCCCCCCCACCCCAATGCTTCCGCCCCCACACACACACACATTTTTCTCAAATTAAAATCTTGTTCAGTACCTTGGAATTCTGGAAGCCTCACTAATAAAGTGGATGATTTTACTCAAATGTAATACTTAATATGTTTCTCCCAGAAGTTATTATTGCTGGGGTTATTTTTAACATGTACCCCCTGGCATATTAAATGTCATTCTTTGTGATATTTTATCTTATTCAGTTGTACTGCCAATTCGACATGTTTGATGTGATTCTTTACAGTGAATAATGTTGAATGCAATCAATGTACAGGTGTGCATTTAAAGTGACAACAATAGTTACATTACTAATACATAAATAACAGACACATGAAATAGTATAACATCAATAGCAATGATTAGGTAATCATGCAGTATGTGTGGACGAATTGTGAAAAAAATAGAAGGGTGACATTTCTCAAAATTGTCCACGCGCATGCTCGTGCCCCGTTCCCTACTAAATATACCACACTGCTGCCCTGTGTAGATTAAGTACATGAATGCTAATGTTGTATCTGCAGGAAAATGTTTGCATTTGTATTTTAAACGATTTGCGGAAATGAGAGCATGATCAAGTAGCTACTCCTGGATTAATTCCCATAGATCTAATTTTACACAGAAGCAGCAAGACTATCACTGGAATATTATTCAGTCCACTTTTCTCACTGAGTTTTATATATTCAAATCACAGTTGTCACCGCCCTCAAATATTATTTTTTTCATATCCTGGTATGTCTCTTTCTATTATATTCTATCTATTAGAGCAGCATACCTGCAACATGAAGATGTGTGACCTGCACTACTTTGCAAACTACAGTTTAATTTAAAAGTAATCGTTGAGAAGTGGTGCCTTGTAACTTTCCTTTCTTGTAACAGCATTTTCCTATGAAGGCAAGAACAATGTCTTCTGCCAGTCATTCCTTCACATTCAGCGTGCTTTTCCAAAACGAACTCAACCCAATTGTACCAATTTTGAGTGTTTTTTGCATTAAAGTTTTTTGCATTCTAGGTTTTTTGCATTAAAAAATCAACAAAAACAAAATTGAGAATAATATTGTAAAAGTAAAACTGTAAATATGTAAAAATGCATCTTCTGGAAGATATCGACCTGTTAAATTTCAGAAAGATTTTCCGCGTAGTTTCCTGCATCAATATGTACATTTTTCTGCACACTCCCGGGCCACCTCTGGGGATTTCTGGACTCGGATATTCCGGATTAGGAGAAGTGTACAGGATGTCTGGTAATGTATGACAAAAACACCTCCGTGCACGAGATGATGTCCCTTTCGGACAGCAGACACGCATCCGCATGTTAGCCAACCTGAATAGATGAAGCACTAGACTGGAGCTGTGCACTAAACCACTAAAGGCAGGTAGAGTTAAACAAAAAACCAAAAAAAAAAACACTTGAACTCATATCATCATCAGAGCTTCACTGTAAACCCCTGTCACTTCACTGCCAGCCGTTAATGTTTCTTTGCAGGGTCTAAACTCAGAGTGCAAGTGCTGTGGAAGCCCGGGGGCGATGCCAGGTGTCAGGCGGATAGCCTCGGGGCTCCTGGTCCGGGGTTCACTTTGGCCTGTTGTCTCAAATCAAGGACGTGACTACTGCTCAAACAAATCGATTGCCAGGGGGGGGGAGGATTGCAAACCGCCACACGACGGATTTGTCTGAGGAAACCTGGTGTGCATGAGGGGATTCTCGCTCCAAACAGGTAGATCTTTCCGCAGTTCACAGAAGATAAAAAAGCGAGAGCATTCTAGCACTTGGGCAGGGCATTTTATTTGCACGCTGCGACTATCTCCAAAAGCTTCGGGAGCCAACCGGTCTGGAATTTATGTTGTTTTCGAGCTTTTAGGGAAAGGTTAGAATCCTCTATTGAAATCCCACAGCATGTGACACGTCTAAATAAGACTAATGTTCCGGAAGGCACTATCCTGCATGGGACTATGTGTGGGGTGTATTTTTATTTTACATTTTTACATTTGTAGAGCAGACAGCAGGGGTGCCTCCAGGGATTTTGGGCTGCATGAAAAAATCTCACATTGGTTCCCACCACCCTAGGCCACCCCAGAAAATCTTATGATGTAATATATATTGAGGACCCCCCGTCAGTCAGGGCTCTTGGAACCAGCCTATCGTTCCCCTCTCATATGGGGTATAAAAAATAGGGAGAGTATGGCTAAAATATAAATGAAAATGATGAGCCAGTTACAGTAACGTAGTTTCACATGTAAATAGAAAATAGCACAAAGAGACTGAAAGGATGAAGGAATGTAGCTCATCTTTAATATACTTGCTTCCAAGATTAGATAATGCTTTGGTATTATTGGGCATAAATAAAGTTGTCTTCTGATAAGATGAGGGGGCATGGCTTCATGTGAAAGCATCTCAAATCTCATCTAGGGTTTTGAAAAAAATAATAATGTTAAAAATGTTTCAAATTTCAAAATGTTAATAAATGAAACATTTTATTTTAGAATAGTGTAAGGTTGTGTAGAAATGCAGGAAATTCGTTTTCCCACCCCCCCCCCCCCCCCCCCCCCCCCCCCCCCCCCATGCCCCACCAACATCTCTTCATGCCCCCCCAAATTAAAGCAGTCAAAAAACGGCCCTGGTTTAAGCCTGTCAAAAAAAGTATCTTTACTTCCAGTTTGTGATTGGAGCACAGAATCTTCCCGGTGTGTGATTTGGATGGAATACTTCTGAAAAATATTGAGTTAATTCAGGAGCTGTTATGCTTGGGCCAAAGCCAGCCTGAAGTGATGAAATGACCCTACTTTAGAGAAAGCTGGGCAGGATGACCCTCCTGTTTGCTCCCTAGGTAAATACACAGTACATGTTATAGCTATGC
The DNA here is from genome assembly GCA_022702515.1 of Ilyophis sp. 1 JC-2022. Lineage (NCBI taxonomy): Eukaryota > Metazoa > Chordata > Actinopteri > Anguilliformes > Synaphobranchidae > Ilyophis > Ilyophis sp. 1 JC-2022. The sequence goes on from CM040406.1 coordinate 47,946,368, forward strand.
TATGAGAAGACACAAAAGTAGCATCCCATAGCAGTGTTTATGTCAAACAAATTTACATAAACACACATGCACGCACGCACACACACACACACACACACACACACACACACACACACACACACACACACACACACACACACACACACACACACACACACACACACACACACACACACACACACACACACACACAAATACACTATAGTCTATTGTTAGTTTTTATAGTTCTGTCTGAATGTTTTTTTTTCCGATTTTTTAAAGTTTTTTGACTTACCCTAAGGTGTCGCTTAAGATTTGATAAATGACATAAAAAGATGTTTTGTCCAATGTGAGAAATATGTTTTGTCCAATTTTTTCCCCCAATAATCAATACAGTTCTAATTACAACATTACATTAATTATTAAACTTTGTCACCAAGAACAATTTTTATGCAGTTGTCCTCAAGTTTGATTTAAAATTTTTTACATGGCAAATAAGAAACGTTTGATGACCTCTGCATGTGTTCCAGTATCTGGGCAGAAACAGTGAGCAGCTCTTGGTCTTGTGGTTAAATGCATTCACACTAAAGCGTGATAAACCAGCACTTTTCCAGCTCTTACTGCACTTCATCTGTCCACAATGGAGTTCACAAATTACAAGTTATTGAGGCAGATTTTGAGAGCATAGAGCTTATCCTGAGCGTACGCTTTGTGTAATCAACTGGGAAGTGAAATCACTGCATTCAATCGCATCCTTGGTGCCTTAAGTGGTACGAAAACCACAATAAAAAAGTGTCAGTTCTTCACGAGAATAAACTTTTACTGGTTCTCTGGGTTTTGTTTAACAAGCCAACCTTGGAGCGTTAACATCGTCTTCTCTTTGTTTCATCCTCCAGATATTCTGTATTAAAGCATGGTAGCATTGGGAGGTATTTGGAATTGTGCTCCATACCTATATTATAGCACAGAGCACCCACTCAAAGAGTACAGCCAGTTACTGTGCTCTATACCTATATTATAGCACAGAGCATCCACTCAAAGAGTACAGCCAGTTACTGTGCTCTATACCTATATTATAGCACAGAGCACCCACTCAAAGAGTACAGCCAGTTACTGTGCTCTATACCTATATTATAGCACAGAGCACCCACTCAAAGAGTACAGCCAGTTACTGTGCTCTATACCTATATTATAGCACAGAGCACCCACTCAAAGAGTACAGCCAGTTACTGTGCTCTATACCTATATTATAGCACAGAGCATCCACTCAAAGAGTACAGCCAGTTACTGTGCTCCATACCTATATTATAGCACAGAGCATCCACTCAAAGAGTACAGCCAGTTACTGTGCTCTATACCTATATTATAGCACAGAGCACCCACTCAAAGAGTACAGCCAGTTACTGTGCTCTATACCTATATTATAGCACAGAGCATCCACACAAAGAGTACAGCCAGTTACTGTGCTCTATACCTATATTATAGCACAGAGCATCCACTCAAAGAGTACAGCCAGTTACTGTGCTCCATACCTATATTATAGCACAGAGCATCCACTCAAAGAGTACAGCCAGTTACTGTGCTCTATACCTATATTATAGCACAGAGCATCCACTCAAAGAGTACAGCCAGTTACTGTGCTCTATACCTATATTATAGCACAGAGCATCCACACAAAGAGTACAGCCAGTTACTGTGCTCTATACCTATATTATAGCACAGAGCATCCACACAAAGAGTACAGCTACTGTGCTCCATACCTATATTATAGCACAGAGCACCCACTCAAAGAGTACAGCCAGTTACTGTGCTCTATACCTATATTATAGCACAGAGCATCCACTCAAAGAGTACAGCCAGTTACTGTGCTCCATACCTATATTATAGCACAGAGCATCCACACAAAGAGTACAGCTACTGTGCTCCATACCTATATTATAGCACAGAGCACCCACTCAAAGAGTACAGCCAGTTACTGTGCTCTATACCTATATTATAGCACAGAGCATCCACTCAAAGAGTACAGCCAGTTACTGTGCTCCATACCTATATTATAGCACAGAGCATCCACTCAAAGAGTACAGCCAGTTACTGTGCTCTATACCTATATTATAGCACAGAGCATCCACTCAAAGAGTACAGCCAGTTACTGTGCTCCATACCTATATTATAGCACAGAGCATCCACACAAAGAGTACAGCTACTGTGCTCCATACCTATATTATAGCACAGAGCATCCACACAAAGAGTACAGCTACTGTGCTCCATACCTATATTATAGCACAGAGCATCCACTCAAAGAGTACAGCTACTGTGCTCCATACCTATATTATAGCACAGAGCATCCACTCAAAGAGTACAGCCAGTTACTGTGCTCCATACCTATATTATAGCACAGAGCATCCACACAAAGAGTACAGCCAGTTACTGTGCTCTATACCTATATTATAGCACAGAGCATCCACTCAAAGAGTACAGCCAGTTACTGTGCTCTATACCTATATTATAGCACAGAGCATCCACTCAAAGAGTACAGCCAGTTACTGTGCTCTATACCTATATTATAGCACAGAGCATCCACTCAAAGAGTACAGCCAGTTACTGTGCTCTATACCTATATTATAGCACAGAGCATCCACTCAAAGAGTACAGCCAGTTACTGTGCTCTATACCTATATTATAGCACAGAGCATCCACACAAAGAGTACAGCCAGTTACTGTGCTCTATACCTATATTATAGCACAGAGCATCCACTCAAAGAGTACAGCCAGTTACTGTGCTCTATACCTATATTATAGCACAGAGCATCCACTCAAAGAGTACAGCTACTGTGCTCCATACCTATATTATAGCACAGAGCATCCACTCAAAGAGTACAGCTACTGTGCTCTATACCTATATTATAGCACAGAGCATCCACTCAAAGAGTACAGCTACTGTGCTCCATACCTATATTATAGCACAGAGCACCCACTCAAAGAGTACAGCTACTGTGCTCCATACCTATATTATAGCACAGAGCACCCACTCAAAGAGTACAGCTACTGTGCTCCATACCTATATTATAGCACAGAGCATCCACTCAAAGAGTACAGCCAGTTACTGTGCTCTATACCTATATTATAGCACAGAGCATCCACTCAAAGAGTACAGCCAGTTACTGTGCTCTATACCTATATTATAGCACAGAGCATCCACTCAAAGAGTACAGCCAGTTACTGTGCTCCATACCTATATTATAGCACAGAGCATCCACACAAAGAGTACAGCCAGTTACTGTGCTCTATACCTATATTATAGCACAGAGCATCCACACAAAGAGTACAGCTACTGTGCTCCATACCTATATTATAGCACAGAGCACCCACTCAAAGAGTACAGCCAGTTACTGTGCTCTATACCTATATTATAGCACAGAGCATCCACTCAAAGAGTACAGCCAGTTACTGTGCTCCATACCTATATTATAGCACAGAGCATCCACACAAAGAGTACAGCTACTGTGCTCCATACCTATATTATAGCACAGAGCACCCACTCAAAGAGTACAGCCAGTTACTGTGCTCTATACCTATATTATAGCACAGAGCATCCACTCAAAGAGTACAGCCAGTTACTGTGCTCCATACCTATATTATAGCACAGAGCATCCACTCAAAGAGTACAGCCAGTTACTGTGCTCTATACCTATATTATAGCACAGAGCATCCACTCAAAGAGTACAGCCAGTTACTGTGCTCCATACCTATATTATAGCACAGAGCATCCACACAAAGAGTACAGCTACTGTGCTCCATACCTATATTATAGCACAGAGCATCCACACAAAGAGTACAGCTACTGTGCTCCATACCTATATTATAGCACAGAGCATCCACTCAAAGAGTACAGCTACTGTGCTCCATACCTATATTATAGCACAGAGCATCCACTCAAAGAGTACAGCCAGTTACTGTGCTCCATACCTATATTATAGCACAGAGCATCCACACAAAGAGTACAGCCAGTTACTGTGCTCTATACCTATATTATAGCACAGAGCATCCACTCAAAGAGTACAGCCAGTTACTGTGCTCTATACCTATATTATAGCACAGAGCATCCACTCAAAGAGTACAGCCAGTTACTGTGCTCTATACCTATATTATAGCACAGAGCATCCACTCAAAGAGTACAGCCAGTTACTGTGCTCTATACCTATATTATAGCACAGAGCATCCACTCAAAGAGTACAGCCAGTTACTGTGCTCTATACCTATATTATAGCACAGAGCATCCACACAAAGAGTACAGCCAGTTACTGTGCTCTATACCTATATTATAGCACAGAGCATCCACTCAAAGAGTACAGCCAGTTACTGTGCTCTATACCTATATTATAGCACAGAGCATCCACTCAAAGAGTACAGCTACTGTGCTCCATACCTATATTATAGCACAGAGCATCCACTCAAAGAGTACAGCTACTGTGCTCTATACCTATATTATAGCACAGAGCATCCACTCAAAGAGTACAGCTACTGTGCTCCATACCTATATTATAGCACAGAGCACCCACTCAAAGAGTACAGCTACTGTGCTCCATACCTATATTATAGCACAGAGCACCCACTCAAAGAGTACAGCTACTGTGCTCCATACCTATATTATAGCACAGAGCATCCACTCAAAGAGTACAGCCAGTTACTGTGCTCTATACCTATATTATAGCACAGAGCATCCACTCAAAGAGTACAGCCAGTTACTGTGCTCTATACCTATATTATAGCACAGAGCATCCACTCAAAGAGTACAGCCAGTTACTGTGCTCCATACCTATATTATAGCACAGAGCACCCACTCAAAGAGTACAGCTACTGTGCTCCATACCTATATTATAGCACAGAGCACCCACTCAAAGAGTACAGCTACTGTGCTCCATACCTATATTATAGCACAGAGCACCCACTCAAAGAGTACAGCTACTGTGCTCCATACCTATATTATAGCACAGAGCACCCACTCAAAGAGTACAGCTACTGTGCTCCATACCTATATTATAGCACAGAGCACCCACTCAAAGAGTACAGCTACTGTGCTCCATACCTATATTATAGCACAGAGCATCCACTCAAAGAGTACAGCCAGTTACTGTGCTCTATACCTATATTATAGCACAGAGCATCCACTCAAAGAGTACAGCCAGTTACTGTGCTCCATACCTATATTATAGCACAGAGCATCCACACAAAGAGTACAGCTACTGTGCTCCATACCTATATTATAGCACAGAGCATCCACACAAAGAGTACAGCTACTGTGCTCCATACCTATATTATAGCACAGAGCATCCACTCAAAGAGTACAGCCAGTTACTGTGCTCTATACCTATATTATAGCACAGAGCACCCACTCAAAGAGTACAGCTACTGTGCTCCATACCTATATTATAGCACAGAGCATCCACACAAAGAGTACAGCTACTGTGCTCCATACCTATATTATAGCACAGAGCATCCACTCAAAGAGTACAGCCAGTTACTGTGCTCTATACCTATATTATAGCACAGAGCACCCACTCAAAGAGTACAGCTACTGTGCTCCATACCTATATTATAGCACAGAGCATCCACTCAAAGAGTACAGCTACTGTGCTCCATACCTATATTATAGCACAGAGCATCCACACAAAGAGTACAGCTACTGTGCTCCATACCTATATTATAGCACAGAGCATCCACTCAAAGAGTACAGCCAGTTACTGTGCTCTATACCTATATTATAGCACAGAGCATCCACTCAAAGAGTACAGCCAGTTACTGTGCTCCATACCTATATTATAGCACAGAGCATCCACTCAAAGAGTACAGCCAGTTACTGTGCTCCATACCTATATTATAGCACAGAGCATCCACACAAAGAGTACAGCCAGTTACTGTGCTCTATACCTGTATTATAGCACAGAGCATCCACACAAAGAGTACAGCCAGTTACTGTGCTCTATACCTATATTATAGCACAGAGCACCCACTCAAAGAGTACAGCCAGTTACTGTGCTCCATACCTATATTATAGCACAGAGCATCCACTCAAAGAGTACAGCTACTGTGCTCTATACCTATATTATAGCACAGAGCACCCACTCAAAGAGTACAGCCAGTTACTGTGCTCTATACCTATATTATAGCACAGAGCACCCACTCAAAGAGTACAGCTACTGTGCTCTATACCTATATTATAGCACAGAGCACCCACTCAAAGAGTACAGCCAGTTACTGTGCTCTATACCTATATTATAGCACAGAGCACCCACTCAAAGAGTACAGCTACTGTGCTCCATACCTATATTATAGCACAGAGCACCCACTCAAAGAGTACAGCTACTGTGCTCTATACCTATATTATAGCACAGAGCATCCACTCAAAGAGTACAGCCAGTTACTGTGCTCTATACCTATATTATAGCACAGAGCATCCACACAAAGAGTACAGCTACTGTGCTCCATACCTATATTATAGCACAGAGCACCCACTCAAAGAGTACAGCCAGTTACTGTGCTCCATACCTATATTATAGCACAGAGCATCCACACAAAGAGTACAGCCAGTTACTGTGCTCTATACCTATATTATAGCACAGAGCATCCACACAAAGAGTACAGCTACTGTGCTCCATACCTATATTATAGCACAGAGCATCCACTCAAAGAGTACAGCCAGTTACTGTGCTCCATACCTATATTATAGCACAGAGCATCCACTCAAAGAGTACAGCTAGTTACTGTGCTCTATACCTATATTATAGCACAGAGCATCCACACAAAGAGTACAGCCAGTTACTGTGCTCTATACCTATATTATAGCACAGAGCATCCACACAAAGAGTACAGCCAGTTACTGTGCTCTATACCTATATTATAGCACAGAGCATCCACTCAAAGAGTACAGCCAGTTACTGTGCTCCATACCTATATTATAGCACAGAGCATCCACTCAAAGAGTACAGCCAGTTACTGTGCTCTATACCTATATTATAGCACAGAGCATCCACACAAAGAGTACAGCCAGTTACTGTGCTCTATACCTATATTATAGCACAGAGCATCCACTCAAAGAGTACAGCCAGTTACTGTGCTCCATACCTATATTATAGCACAGAGCATCCACACAAAGAGTACAGCCAGTTACTGTGCTCTATACCTATATTATAGCACAGAGCATCCACACAAAGAGTACAGCCAGTTACTGTGCTCTATACCTATATTATAGCACAGAGCATCCACTCAAAGAGTACAGCCAGTTACTGTGCTCCATACCTATATTATAGCACAGAGCATCCACTCAAAGAGTACAGCCAGTTACTGTGCTCTATACCTATATTATAGCACAGAGCATCCACACAAAGAGTACAGCCAGTTACTGTGCTCTATACCTATATTATAGCACAGAGCATCCACTCAAAGAGTACAGCCAGTTACTGTGCTCCATACCTATATTATAGCACAGAGCATCCACTCAAAGAGTACAGCCAGTTACTGTGCTCTATACCTATATTATAGCACAGAGCATCCACTCAAAGAGTACAGCCAGTTACTGTGCTCTATACCTATATTATAGCACAGAGCATCCACTCAAAGAGTACAGCCAGTTACTGTGCTCTATACCTATATTATAGCACAGAGCATCCACTCAAAGAGTACAGCCAGTTACTGTGCTCTATACCTATATTATAGCACAGAGCATCCACTCAAAGAGTACAGCCAGTTACTGTGCTCTATACCTATATTATAGCACAGAGCATCCACTCAAAGAGTACAGCCAGTTACTGTGCTCTATACCTATATTATAGCACAGAGCATCCACTCAAATAGTACAGCCAGTTACTGTGCTCTATACCTATATTATAGCACAGAGCATCCACTCAAAGAGTACAGCCAGTTACTGTGCTCTATACCTATATTATAGCACAGAGCATCCACTCAAAGAGTACAGCCAGTTACTGTGCTCTATACCTATATTATAGCACAGAGCATCCACTCAAAGAGTACAGCCAGTTACTGTGCTCTATACCTATATTATAGCACAGAGCATCCACACAAAGAGTACAGCTACTGTGCTCCATACCTATATTATAGCACAGAGCACCCACTCAAAGAGTACAGCCAGTTACTGTGCTCTATACCTATATTATAGCACAGAGCATCCACTCAAAGAGTACAGCTACTGTGCTCCATACCTATATTATAGCACAGAGCACCCACTCAAAGAGTACAGCCAGTTACTGTGCTCTATACCTATATTATAGCACAGAGCATCCACTCAAAGAGTACAGCCAGTTACTGTGCTCCATACCTATATTATAGCACAGAGCATCCACTCAAAGAGTACAGCCAGTTACTGTGCTCCATACCTATATTATAGCACAGAGCATCCACTCAAAGAGTACAGCCAGTTACTGTGCTCCATACCTATATTATAGCACAGAGCATCCACTCAAAGAGTACAGCCAGTTACTGTGCTCCATACCTATATTATAGCACAGAGCATCCACTCAAAGAGTACAGCCAGTTACTGTGCTCTATACCTATATTATAGCACAGAGCATCCACACAAAGAGTACAGCCAGTTACTGTGCTCTATACCTATATTATAGCACAGAGCATCCTCTCAAAGAGTACAGCCAGTTACTGTGCTCTATACCTATATTATAGCACAGAGCATCCACACAAAGAGTACAGCTAGTTACTGTGCTCTATACCTATATTATAGCACAGAGCATCCACTCAAAGAGTACAGCCAGTTATACTCAGTGGCGCCGCCAAGGGGTGTAATATGCTTCCGAGTCTGCATAATATGCTTCTATGTGATATTTTACATTCGGTACTATTCATTGAAATCAATAATGTATATTTTTTGTATATAATGTATATATTTTTATATACTACAACAACATAATAGAATTCCTGAAATTCAGTAATGGCTTTTGGTTTTGGTGTGCCACCCCAAGATTTTCAGTGCCCCCCCCCTGGCCCCCCCAATGAAAAATTTCTGGGGGCGCCACTGGTTATACTGTTAATTATTTGTTTATTATTACTGTTATTATTACTGTTAATTATTGTTTTTTAAGAGTATGTGTTTAAAATGTTGACAGATTCAGTTGGCATCATATGGAGGCCCTGTGATGCTTAATTTCATTATACAGCTAACTCTGTAATCCTGCTTTGTAGTATACCAATTGGCATCGTCATGTGAAGGGGGGGGGGGGGGTTATTATTATTTTTTTATTTTTTTATTCTTTATTCGCACAGTAAAAAGCAAGACAATACAATATACACAGCAATGACAACTGTACCATACAAAAGATACTGTGCAGGGAGAGGTAAAAAAAGCCCAAGGGGCTTATAGGGAACCTCCACCTAAATAAACAAAAAATATGCATTACATAATCAAAGAAGTATAGGTAGGATGTGACTGATGTGTGTGTGTGTGTGTGTGTGTGTGTGTGTGTGCGTGTGTGCATGTGCGTGTGCGTGTGCGTGTGTGTATGTGTGTGTGTGTGTGCAGGAGAGGAAGAGTACAGGTTAAAATACAAAACATTAATTATAGAAGATACATTATAATACAGGAGTTTATAATGCCATTATCAAATGTTCCTTCAAACTTTTTTTGTAATTTTTTAGAGAAGACATATTTGCCAGATGGATGAAATAATTCCATAGTTGCACACCTCTATATTTGATAGAAAATTGACCTCTGGATGTAAGAAATTTGGGAAGATGAAGATGAGAAGTTTGGCGAGTAGAGTATACGTGGGACAATGAATTTTTTATAAAATAGGTATTAAATTGTACAGGAATGTTTCCTCCACTAGAATGGATTTTATAAATAAAAAGACATATTTGAAAAGTATTTATATTATAGATATTCAGGATCTGGAGCTTTTGAAATAGGGGGTCAGATGAGGCCCGTGACTCTGATCGCGATGCGATCCTAACAAATCGCTTCTGAAGAAGAAATATTTTCTGCAGATTAGTTTGGAAAGTGCTTGCCCAGACTAGATTACAGTAGGAAAGATAGGGGTAAATTAGGCTGTAGTAAAGGGTGAGAAGACAGTTAGTGGTTACAAGGTGACTGATTCTCCTTATTATGCCAAGAGATTTATTAATTTTCTTATAGACCCAGTCGATTTGTTCTCTCCAATTTAAGTTTTCATCGATATACACTCCAAGGAATCGTGTAGATGAAGTCTTCGGCATCTCTATAGAATTAATTGAAATTTTAAATACATCTTCAGAGTATTTTTTTTTCCCACTGAAAATTATAAAGTTTGATTTTTTGATATTCAAAGACAATTTATTTAGATTGAACCATGAGGCATATGCGGTTAAGCCATCATTTGCTTCTTTGATCAACGAACGGAAATTTGAATGGGAGAGAAGGAGAGTTGTATCATCAGCAAACATTATTGGAGAAAGTAAATTTGAGGCATTAAACATATCATTAATATAAATAAGAAAGAGCAAAGGCCCCAGGATTGATCCTTGAGGCACCCCACAAAGTAGTTTAGCTTTATCAGAAAAGCATCCATTTACGCAAACAAACTGACTTCTATTAGAAATGTAACTTTTCAACCATTTGTGAGTGACATCATGAAAACCATATTTGTACAATTTATCCAGTAAAATAGCATGATTTACAGTATCAAAAGCTTTTGAGAAATCAATGAATATACTACAGCAGAATTTGTTATTTTCAAGTGCAGAAGTTACTTTGTCAATTAGGTGAAGCAGAGCCATATAAGTGGAGTGATTTTTTCGGAAACCGTACTGGTGTTTATAAAGAATAGAATTTGAGTCTAAATGATAGAGGATCCGTTTGTAAACAATTTTTTCAAGAATTTTTGAAAAACATGGTAAAATAGATATAGGTCTATAGTTGTTGAAGCTGGATGGATCATCTGATTTGAATAATGGAATAACTTTGGCGACTTTTAGGTCATTTGGCACGATGCCAGTTTTTAATGACAGAGAGAGAATGTGGACAAGGGGCTGCAAAATGGACTCCTTCACCTGTTTGACGAGGAAAGCAGAGAATTTGTCGTGACCTGCAGATGACATTTTTAGTTCATCAATCAAGTCACTTATTTCTTGGGTGTCTGGGGGTTCGAAAGAAGAAAAAGAAGAAAAAGGAGGCAAGTCTCTTGAAATGAAATCGAGTGGATTACCTTGACAGACAGGAATTTTGTTTGCTAGATTACTCCCGATGTTAACAAAAAACTCATAGAATTTTTGAGCAATATCAAAAGGATTGTTAAATAAGTTTTTGCCTTCCAGAAAGACTGGGGGTAGCTCTGACGAGGCTTTTTTTCTCTGCAATAACTGATTTATTACTTTCTAGGTTGTTCTACTGTCATTTGAGCACCTTTTAAATTCCTCACTGAAATATTTCTTTTTGGCCGATCTAATGGAGTGATTATAGTTGTTACGATAAGATTTATAGTATTCATGTGAGGATGGTGTGGGATGTGAAATATATTTTTTATACAATTTATTTTTTTTCCTCAACAGTTTCAGCAAGTCAGGTGTAAACCAAGGCTTGTTTAGGTCCCGACTGTGTGTTTTAGTGGACTTTTTCGGAGGAAAACATTCATTAAACGAGGAGTTAATAATTTTCATGAAATGCTGATATGCAAAGTCAGCATTGCTCTCTCTATATAAGTCACTCCATGAGACACCGGCAAGCACCTTCTTGAAATTTTCAATATTTGACTTGCTCATGTTAGCTCTAAAGATCTTTTTCTGAGCATGCCCAGCCCTACTGTTCATTTGAGAGAAATGAAAAATAGGAAGGTGGTCTGACAGGTCTGAGTACAGGACTCCAGATTTAATACCATCATTCAAGGAGTTTGTTAAGATGTTGTCAATCATGGTTTCTGAAGATTGTGTTACTAGGTTTATAGATGAGAGGAAACAGGTAGTTAGAATATAGGACATTTAGGAAGTCACCAATAGAGTTATCTGATTTACTTTTAAAGAGATCAATGTTGTAGTCGCCTAAAATGAAACAGAGCTTATTCTCTTTGCTTATTATGTCCAGTGAGCTGAGCAGACTTTCATTGAAGTCTTTAATGGCAGAGTCAGGTGGACGGTAAATAGCTCCAACAATAATGTTTTTGCCACCAGGGACACCAGAGAGTTCCAAAAAGAGAGATTCGACCTCTGGCACAGATTTCAGAGTGAGGTCCTGTCTGTTTTTGATTTCATAGTCACCATGAATAAGTAAGGAGACTCCGCCTCCACATCTATTTTGTCTCACATGGTGAAACGATCTATACCCTGGCAAGTTAAAAAAATCTTTTGAATCTTCAGTTAGCCAGGTTTCAGATAGTGCAATAACAGAGAACTGATGCTTGAGTGAAGATAAATAGTGGGTAAATTTATCATATTTGTTTAGAAGACTTCTTATGTTTAGGTGAAAAGTGGAGAAGGTATTTTGAGCCATTGAGAAACTGAGTTTGTTAAATTGAGTTTCACTATAGGAATTACAAATCTTGGTTGGATCAAATGAAGAAAAAAAGTTCGAATCTGGATCAACATGAGAATTATAAGAGTCAGATGAGGAGGGGTCAAACGGTTTAAAGTTCATGATGGATGTTGTTTTGATCCCGTATGAACGTTCGCGCACGTACGCACCCGCGCGCGCACACGCTGTTTTGAACGTCGGAGACTCTCCAGAGATATAATCCGAAGCACCAAAACAAAAAAATGCACCTTTCCTCTCAGCAGGTTTTGTTTTTCACTTACATTTTGGACATTTTGTAGATGCTTTCTTTCACCCAGAGGAACGTAGACAGCTCACATTCTTTTACATACAACACATTCATACAAATATTTCACTGAAGCAATTTACTGCAAGTTAAGTACCTTAATCAGGAATATAGCGGCTGTGTCCCTACCTGGGATTTGAACCGACAACCGCAGGGATACAAGCACAGTTTTTACCACATTTATATCATACGATACGATACTCTGTGGCCTGTTGTGTGGGATATAGTCAACTGTCTCAGGGGTGAGTGCCAGAGGAATGACATTGACTCAAGAGATGCAACTGGACAATATGATTTGGGGGCAAAGAGCGACATGAAGCATATGTTTGCGAGATAAAACACGAAATGGAATGCACACTTCTACCAGTAAAATGGGAGTACAGACACTCGAGGAAAGGAAGCCGCTAACGGGTGACAAGCTGAGCTGTGCTTCTGTCAGTGAAATCGTCCCCACCACTGTTTCAAAATGAGACAATGTGACACAGTGGTACACCATCACTAGCACAAAACTTTGTTAATACAGAACAAATTCAATATTAAATGAAACGTCTTCCCTCTCTCACTCTGAACTGTTGTCTTGGGCGAGCGAAGCTTAACAAATTCCCTCAGACCCAACTGAGGAACTTCAGTCGGGGGGTGGGGAGGGGTGTGGATGTCTTTCTGCATCACGCTGAGTGCGCCGGCTGTCTCGCTCTGAAGCTTCATCGCTCATTCCGATGTTATTCGGAAGAAATGCGATATGCTTCGCTTTGTAAATCGGCTTTTGGGAAGTGGCTTTTAAAAAAAAAAAATTATACAAATTTGCAGCTCCAGTCAGGCTTTCGGGTTTTGTGGGGAACATTAGAGCAGACATTTACTGATGAAATACATGAAGTGAATCCCCAATCAAAAATAGATTAAGTGCAATGTGGTCTCGCCCCCACAAAATGGGACAATACACGGCTCATTAAGAGTTCATTGTGTTTGTTCTCAAGGGGGCTAAAGGGAGGTGTGAGTGGGCTCTGAACCTGCTATTGCAGGCCCCATTGCAATCTCCGCCTTTATATTACTGAGTAACCATGACACAAATCAACCCAAGCGGAGAATATAGTTCGCACGTCTGGAGCTTTATAATTTTCTTCTCAAAAAATAATTTAAAGGAGAAAAAAAGAGGTATATTAGTCCAGCTGATGGGATCTCTATTAATGCGGTACTTGGAGCTGTATGGGCGTAATTAAGTTTCTAATCAAGAGCTTTTTGCTGGGCTCAGAGACGTTACATGAAGTGGGGGGGGGGGGGGGGGGGGGGGGGGGTGGGGGGGGGGGTGGCGTCTGTGGATTGGCCGCTCTACGCATGAAGATGAGATCGGGGATAGTTTCAGCGGAGCGCTGGCTGGGGAGACTCTTCAAATGTCGCCTGCCCCAGAACAATTAAACGCCTCCTGAATACCAGACAGCGGGTTTTTGATTGTTCATTAAGAGCCCTGTGGTTTTTTTTGTCGCAGGCGTTCCCGTTATCTTACGGGATAATTAGGAAGAGGTTGAACAAAAGGAGACTGTAGAATATAGAACATTGTCGAGTGGTTCTGGTTGAGGGGGCATAATGGATTCCGAACGGTTCTACATGACATTCCATCATTAGGAACGCAAGTCGTGTTTGTTTCCTCCTCCGAGGCGTGACCTCTGTGTTGCCTCCATCTGGAGACGTTCCGTTAATTGACATGACAATGGAAGGGGAGTTTCATTAACCCTCGACCCCACGGAAAAGGCTCTGTACACTGCAGGGTGGCAGGAATCGATGTCTCCTAGGGAATGTTTTTCTTGTGATGGACAGAGCCGTATTACCCTGGGGTCTGATAATGCACCTCTGGGATCATACCCTTTCAGTAGATAAGTGCTGCCATGGTATCAGACGACATCCTTACCTGCTTATTCATTGATCCGACAGCTCAGAGCAGCCTGGACATTAAAAAGGAACTGATCAATAAATAAGTGCATTGTAATGCAGGGACTTCAATATGAATTATGCCTATACAAAATATGTGTTGGGAGGAATGTGATTGTTTTGGGGGGGATGCAGTGTATAATGTAGTTTTTGGCTGTGTCAGGTATACCTAACCGTTTTTTTATTTGTTTTCTTTGGTAAACCTGTTTGAGGTATCCTCAGTCTATTCATGCTAATTTATTTCCAAAGTAATGCCCTATCCTACGGCACTGTGATCACTGAAGGCTCACAGACCACAAGTATCAATATGGCTACTGCCTTTGCTGTCTCTACACTCACCGTACAGACTGAGAAACTTGTATTTGTGCTAGTTTTAGTTCATATTCAGTATCTAATAGTTAAGGTTGCTGTGTAACAACTAGATAGCTAGTAATGTAATGCATTGGATCTCCGCCTCCATAATTTATGTTTTAATTATACATAAATCAAATAAATTAGCTATAGACATTTTTCCCCCCCAATAGTCTACTAACACTGTGCTAATATTAGCTCAGTTAATGGAGTGAGTCAATAAGGACAGTGATAAATGTTAATTAACTTACACGAAATAGAAGCGTATTGAAAACCATTAACATGCCCCGCACTGTACCCCGGTTTGCTAAGCTTTATTAGTTCAGGCTCATTGTTAAAAAGTGATGAGAGAGCTAACGGGATGCACATGAGCTAACGGGATGCTTCACTGTACTTGGACTGTGTGTCTCCACCCTCCAGAGCGGTGCTGTTGCTTTGTATGCGGCTACTCCTAACCCTAACCCTAACCCTAACCCTCCAGAGCGGTGCTGTTGCTTTGTATGCGGCTACTCCTAACCCTAACCCTAACCCTAACCCTCCAGAGCGGTGCTGTTGCTTTGTATGCGGCTAATCCGATGATGCCGCACTTTCATGGTAAACACGTTTCCTGGCTAACCAAATAAATGAACAAAGAACAGTGCCAAATAGTACCATTTTGCCTCAGCTTGGCACTCAGCTTGGCACATAGCACTAGTGCTATGACAACAGAATGGCAGTATTCAGGGGCGTCACCAAGGATTTTGGTACCTACAACTCCGGGCCACCCCCATCCCTGCACAATTAGAGCACAATCTATGAGGGCCCCTGTCAGTCAGGGCTCTTGGAATCAACTACCCCCCCCCCCCCCATACGTCACCCCTGTAGACATGCTGTTTATTTCCATGAATACAGAAAAAAAAAAAACATTCAAACCCCACTCACTTATCAACCCATCACTCAGTCTGTCTCCCTCCCATTGTATAACATGCACAAATCACCTCCTACTAACCAGCGTTGGCTGCAAGACAAACAATGCAATCACAAGTGCTGTCTGTCATCATCAGTTACCTGCTGGCCCCCTCCTTCATCTCTGCAGTATGATGGAATGCAGCATTTGTCCAATAGAATCACAGCGAGCCTTATTTTTATCATTATTCCCCCCCCCCCTTCGGTGGTATGACAATGAGCGAGGCTCCTGATGGGTCAGAGATGTTTTTTTTTCTTCTTCAAGATGGACCCCCCCCAAGGAGCTGAATGACTTGGCAACACTTTCCTTAATCACAGCGATATTACGGCAATAATTTCCCCTGCCAGATCCTCTCAGTGGCTCACTGTTAAACCCTCCTGGAGCGCGCGAGAACCAAGCCTGCTCTTTTTCCTTTCTCTTTTTTTTACAACACTTGAAGGCGTGGGCAAAGGCCACGGAGCTGACAGAGCTCTGCTGAACGGCTCCCCTTCAGTTATTTCATTCACGGTGACCGTAACTGTCTCTAGGAGACGGAGAGTTTCCCCGTGAAAGAGGACATAAACACGTAGAGTGTAAGGTTTGTTTTTTATCTGCCGGTAAGAGACGGCAGTCTGAGTGCTAGAATGCAGAAGGCCCAGGCTTCAAATGCTCGCCTCGCTGAATGAAGAGAGAGAGAGATAGAGAGAGAGAGATAGAGAGAGAGAGAGAGAGAGAGAGAGAGAGAGAGAGAGAGAGAGAGAGAGAGAGAGAGAGAGAGAGCGAGAGAGAGAAAAACCTAGATAAAAAAATGAGAAAAAATAGAAAAATTTCCTCTCAGACTGAGGAAGGACCATTTGGAGCCCTGTGTGAAAAAAATGGAAGCACTGCACGCTCTTAAAAAAGTGTGGGAAACTTTTTTCCCACACGGTTCTGCCTCTGCGCTCTGCCTCTGGATGTGTGTTTGTTGGAGCGACTGATATTTTTCTTTCTTCTTCTTCTCTCCTATGAGTGGAGGTTGGTGGGGGGGAGGTATGTGACTACAGCAGTAGTTTGTTGTGTGTGTGCGGAGAGCTTCTTGTAGCAGCCACTCTCCATATCTACATATGCCAGCATGCTCTCAGGAACTCTTTTCCTTCTTTCTGCTCTAACAGGAAGTGAAAATAATTACTTTCTGGGCTTTCTTTTTTAAAAGTATCTTTGTCTTTCTTTGCCTCTCTCTCTCTCTCTCTCTCTCTCTCTCTTTCTCTCTCTCTTTTTCTTCCTCTCTCTGTAAACACACACACACACACACTAAAGAAAGAAATGAAATGCATCTACAAGTCAAACACAAGAAATCAGTCATGTAACTTTACTCACTGTCTCTCATTCTGTGGCAGGTGGCAATGTACTGTACTGCCAAAGCCACACAGTCCCTCTTCTCCCCCAACAGCAATGGCTTTTCTACCTCTGAAAGCACCTCAAATTCAGGACACATTTATTTTATTGTAAAAAAGTGCCGTGTTCTTTTCTCACTGTATTTTTCACATTTTGTGAGGAAATGAAGCTCTGTCTCCACCACTTGATAGCACTATAATTTGCTTTGTGTTTTTGTTTGTGTGTCCCAATAAGTGATGTAGTCTTGTTTGTGTTTTGCTATAATTTGGTTGACTCTAATTGTTTGTGAGGTGCTGTCTTCAGGCTGCTTTGTGTTAGGGGGGGTTAATGAACTGAGCCTCAAGACCAGCTAGCTGAGGGGACTATTCTCTGGGCTCATATCTTGGTGTTTCAGGGCCTTGTAATGATAGGAGTGGGGAGAGGTGAGCCTCTCTGTCAATTTCAATTACAAATTTCAATTGTGCTTTATTGGCATGAAAAGAAGGCATTCCAATGTTGCCAAAGCAATACAGTATTGATAATTATAGTAGATAAATAAATCTAATAAATACATAAGGGTGGTATTGTTAAATATACATGTTATAATCAATATAAACAAATATATAAATATATACAAGACACAAATATACAGAAAATAAAACTTGAAAGCATTAGTATGTATAATACAAAAGTCATTGAATATTTTACTATGTTTTTTTTCATTCTATGGCAATTTATAATAAATAATAATTCTTAATATAATAAATTGTGCAACTAGCTCTCTCTCTCTCTCTCTCTCTCTCTCTCTCTCTCTCTCTCTCTCTCTCTCTCTCTCTCTCTCTCTCTCTCTCTCTCTCTCTCTCTCTCTCTCTCTCTCTCTCTCTCTCTCTCTCTCTCTCTCTCTCTCTCTCTCTGCTACACCATATTCGTCTTGCCTAATTATATTATGAATTAGCAGCCTGAAGTCCCCTCCGGATGATTGGTGGGTTTGTCTCTTCCTCTCTGCAGCTATCCAATCATGACAACCAGGTGCTGTATCCTGGGCCCCATTTACACGTTTATTTGCGTGTGAAATGTATGTGATTTTTTGACTGACATGCATCACATTCGATGATTGAGGTCTAAACAGGAGGAATTGGATATATATACGTAGATCGGATTTGTCCCAATCCAATTTGAATGGCGTCTGGAGGTAGTCTGGATCGGATTCCCCAGGTATCAAATCTGAATGTAAATTCTTCTCCTGTCGCCAACATTCTAATAATGAATAACATCCCATAATAACCATACGTGACTCATGAGGTAATGCGTTGTTGGGCTGGTTGTTAGGCCAGTGGAAACGCCGTGCACAACCACAATGATAAAAGCGATCTCGGCGATCTCAACGATCTAAACTCATGGACCCTGGTGTAAACACACAACCACATACTGTATGTATATTTGACATCCGTATCAGCTGTATCTGATATGAATGTGCACCATTGCTCAATGTACAGTCATTGCATTCAGGGAAAGAGGCAAAGTCACTGAAACATGGTGTTGGGCTAAGAGCATTTTTGCTGAAGCTGCCTGCTCTAGCCACAGGATGAAATGTTCAATGAGTTGATCTGTATTTGCTCTCCTCTTTTGCCTTTCTCATTGAATTAGTGCACACACATCACAGCCCTGCAGTAAGTGCTTCTGACCACTGCTGCCCATTGCTGTCTTTCCGCTGACATCACCCTAGGACCTCAATATTGGTCCTGGATGTGCTGTTGTCTTTGGTTCTTACTCAGCACGTAATTGACTGATTAAGGCACTTGCACTTACATAGTTAACTTAGTTCTCCTGATTTCTTATGTTTGATTGGCGGATGATTTAAAGGTGGAAATGCAAACCAGCCCAGACCCTTTGGCTCTCAAGAACCAGTGATGGAGACCCCTGCTTTAAGCACAGCCTTAGTCACCAAATCTCCTGCCAAACTTGTCCAAAGGCTTTCATAGTCATAGAAATGGTGTCTTACTAGCAGTGATTATAGAGCAAAGCCTGTCCAATATTTGTACACATTACCCTATGCATGCTGGGTTTTACTTGGTTAATTCATAGACATTGCAAGGCTCTGCCTTGCAAAAACTTTTGTTCACTACTTGTATATATGTGTGCGTAGCATATGTACATGTATGTTTTTGACATTCTGTTTATATCGGGTGGCCAGACGTCTGTCATTGAGTCGGTTCGCATATTCGTCCAGCATTTGTGAAAGTAATGAAAATAAAATGTAAATACAACACCAATGTGTTATATTTGTCTTCTTGGCTCAGATTTACATCTTTTACATATAAGTGGAATAAAAAACATAATCCCATCTGGTAGCCTATGGCCTATGGGCTACACTGTTGGTCTTTTCCCCGATCCGCGATCACAACCCCTGCGCCCTGCACCCTGCACCCTGCACCCTGCACCCCCCCACCGCCCACAGTCGCAGTGTCCTTCTTTTTGGAGGAGTGGAAGTGGCCACCCTATGTGTATATGCTAATAAGATTTTGTACAAAGGTATACTTTGCATTGCATAACGTAGCACAGTTATAATTGGCATGAAACTAATTAAATTAACAGCCCAGGAATGTTTTGCGAGTGAATACCTGATTGTGTTTACACGAGGAGAATGGGGAGAGAGGTAATTTGAAGTGAGCCGATGAAGGAATGGTTGTTAAATTTAAATTGAGCCCTTCAAAATGATTAATATGCGCAAGGCTGCTCATCCCCGAGACCGCCATCTCAGGCGAAACGACAAAACGGAGTTTCTGTAACACGACAAAACACGCTCTCCTGAGACCACGAACGCACACGCTCCATTATGTACCCGGGCTCTGCTTTCTTGTTTTGTTTTTTGCACGCCCTCGTAGGCCTACAGTAATACTTATCTTCTAAATACAGGCCTGATTTCAGTGCAGCCATTAAAACCAGTCAAAATCTAAGGAAGTTAAATACATAAATGGCGCATAGGTCTAATGGAGTACAATCCAACGAAATGGTTCACAGGTCTAATGGAGTACAATCCAATGTAAATGGTGCACAGGTCTAATGGAGTACAATCCAGATAAAGTCCTTCTGGCGCAGAGTTTAGTTGGATGTTAAGGTCACTCTGAAGAGCAGGGTGGGAATTCTGATGCTACATTGCGTGGTTGTCTTGTCATAACAGCAACATCATTCCCACAAGAGACTGCTTAATATGGCAGGCTTTTTCAAAAGTAACAGCCATAAAATAAGTAGCTTAAAAACCTCTCTAAGGTACAAACGGTGACACTGGCTCCATCCACAGTGTATTTATTCCAGCTTCTCAGTTTGAACCAACCCCAATTAATTTCTGCAAGCTGTTGAGCTACAGAAAAATAAATCATATGTTTGATTTTATTTTTCAGATATTCAATGCTTCCTGCTCTAATTTAATATTTTACCCAGACAGCAATGTGCATATAATTGTGTTTTAAATAACAAAACAAAACAGCATCACTCACCTAGGTTATTCATCTGCTGATTGGCAGGTCTGTTGTAAAGGTCTGTTCAGGCATTGTGGCTTGACTAGATTTAAGGCAGGGGTGCACAACTCCGGTCCAGGACTGGGTTTGTCTGCATGCTGGTTTTTGTTCCAACCAATGACTTTTGTTTTCTGACAGATCTATAAACTATGCTGGTTTACTTCTGTACTTGAACACAGTATAAATATTTAGGACATCCTTGCAATCTGTGGATGTAGCTGGTGCATATACAAACATGATTGAGCAAATGTAATAATTAAGAGCAGAGGTTGGCACAAAATCCTGAAATGGATCGTAGTGCACCCCTGATTTAAGGCTTTGGTGCGAAAGAAATGTCTGGATGCTTGCTTGATTGATGCTTTGAATGTCCCGAATGTCCTGTTGAAAACTGTGGCTGATAAATTAATATTCAATTATGCAATGATTGGACAAACAAAAAGTCTCCTTCAGCCCAGGCAAATATTCTCTGTCATAATCTGTCCTCAGAATTGACAAAAAAAAGGAAAGGTTGTTAATACATCTGATCTGGCAATCTTCACGACATTCAGTCTGTCGTGCCAAAGGACCTATGTACACGGCAAGTTTAAGCTCTCTCTACTCACTGAGAATTATGGCTCTATGTTTCTATAACTTGGAGAAAAGAGTCTTGGGAGCAGATTGATTTTTGTACGGTTGCCTGTCTTGTGATTGCTTGATTATGTTTACTTATCTTAATATGAGAAGAAAATCAACAGTCTGGCTCACAAAATAAAAGAACAACAACAAAACAGCCAGACATCTTAATGTGAGTAAGGGCAAACTTAATTTGATAGAGGATGAAAAACACAAAAACAAACAGAGAAAACAGCCAATCTGCCAGTATAAATTCCTTCAAAAGACTGCATAAAGGAAATTAAATTGGACTCCAAATCTGAATATGTTCAGGGAAAGAGTTTATGTGATAATGTCACGGGTTTTTTAGGAAAGGTCTGGAAAAACACACGGCTAAACCTGGCTCATCATCGATGGGGTAAAATGTTTTTTTGTTTTTTTTTCCATTTCATCAAATAATAAATGAAGAAGGCTTTGAATATGTCTGTCTGTCGCTAGGATACTGTACAGTATAGCTTAGTAATTATTAATGCCAAGTGTACGTATTTTTCTAATCAATTATTTTTTTGCCTCGGGTGAAGAAATGATTTAAAAATAGTGTTAAATTATAGTCACCAGTGCATTGCTCACTTACAGTATTACCTGGGCAAGATAATGAGAAAAATACATGGAAATTAAAACAACACAGAAAATATTGGTTTTGATAAATGTAGAAAGCATTCCGCAGATATTGCTCAACAATATTGTATGATATGCTGATTATTAAAGAATAAAGCAGTGCAATTACAGCACCGTAATCATAAAACCCCCTTATTAATTTAGTGCATAAATAGGAAACCTTGCAAAAGCAATAAACAACAAAGCATTCTGCAGTGGCTTATCGTTGAATTAATTTTTGACAAAGATACTTTTTTTCGGATCTGAACTGTTGTGATGATTAAAACAATCGAGTGTGTGACCCCCACAGTCACACGGCAGGCAAACAGCTCCCAAATTATCTTTTTTAAATCACAGGATACCGCTGTGCTCTCGTTCACTCTCTTCAGCTTTCATCTTGCAGATTGCAATCTGTTCCAGACTACCTGGAGGAATGGAGCGCTCACTCAAGGTTTTGGGCATAATAAATGTTTTTAATTATCCTAAAGCTGGTGAGGTGGTGCTGGCGTGGGTCCCCAGGGCTCTCTGTTTGTCACTGAAAAGGGTGGTGGAGACAAAGCAGAGCTAGGTCTCCCAAGCTCGTGTGTTTTTATGTGTCTGCAGTGAGTCCACCTGTACCCTGTGATGAGCTTGTCCTATAATAGTAATTATGTGTGTGTGTGTTGATTTATGCCATAAATGATCAGGCATGAATAATGGAGGTGGTTGATGAAGAAAAGCATGTTATTTGGAAACATTTGGAAGATATACGCTGCCTTGAAAGTAATTAAAATTCTGATCCGTGAAGGAAACAAAAAACATACATTTTAATTTCACACAGACCTTAGTGTCCAGGTGATGATTTGTGGTAAGGACGCGGGTATTTAGGTGTCTTTCCAGTGCTTCTTGTCCCGAGCGAGAACCATGAGGGGAAGCAAGTCCAGAGTAACCAGAGGGGCGTCGATCAAGGACCTGAGGGGCAGCGAGTCCAGAGTTTAATTCACCCTTGAGTCTTGCTGTGCGACTCCATGCATGACAGGCTTTAGCATGGTTTTACAAGCATGTTCTCCGACTGGTACATACTGGGGTGATGGACCAATCGGACAAGGCGGCACAAGCCGTTACTGACTTTGTGCTCATTTTCTCTATTCTTATTGGCTGAAATTAGAACACAGTCAGGGTTTGTCAACTTGTGGATGATGGCAGGTGGCCCCTCCCCTTTACCCTCTTCCTGCCCCCATCACCGCCTTCCAAAACTGTGTTTTCCATGGCAACATTTTTCATTTGACCCGTCATATTAAATTTTTTAACGATTTTTTAAAAGATTTTTGCACAAGAGTTTCAATGTGCAAAACTCCAAAGTTCAGAATGCTATACTGCTCAAAATGTAATATAGCATGCAAAATAAAAATACCAGTGTCAAATCAGAAAACATTATATGCAAAAGTTTATCACAGCACCAGAACATTAGATATTTCAAACAATGAAGTTAAATCATTGCTGCATTTTCAATATACAACAGTCATCATAAAATAATGCTGCCAAACACAAAATTCTTCTGACAAAAAAAGAGTTTGAAAGTGTTTTTTGGTCATAACGCAAAATGCTATACTCCTAATCTTGGGCTCAAAATCATATATAGCATGCACAATAGAAACAACTGAACCAAATTTATTTCATGCTAAGTTTTATTAGTGTCAGAGATCAGACAGTATGCTCATCGATGAAGTTTTTTAATGGTGTGTTTTTTTTTCAAACAACGGCCATTATCAAATAATGAAATCAAACACAAAATACAAAAAAACGATGCAATGGTCATTTCCTCATGAAATTATTGAAATTATGTACAGCAAGCATCCCCTGTGATGGACTGCAGTTTTGTGCTTATTTATGAAAGACAAACACAATATTAGATTAGATTATATGAAGTTGAATCATTAAATAAAAATTATACAGTAATGCAGTACTGTAAACTCAACGGTACTGTACAGTAAAAACAAAAACAACAGTAAAAGCAAAAACAGTTACAGTAACAACAAGCTTTACTGTTAAGTAAAAAAGAAAAACTGCTTTTCGGTGCTTAAGCAGCATTTTGCCTCTCCGCTGCATTTGGCCACAGAACTTTATCGACGTCGCATCTGATGTCTTCGTTGGCAAGACAACGTTGGTAAAATCTTTTAGACTGCTGGGCTGTAATGTCATCGCATGCTTCATCCATGGCCTGAAAGAGCGTTTCCTGCTCATATGGACGCCTATCATAAAACTCCTCGATGGGGTCCAGAAAGGGAGAGTAAGGTGGAAGGAATTGTGATCAGAACTCTGGATGGGCTGTAAACTGTCTCGCACAACCAATGCACGATGGAAGTGTACATTGTCCCAGACAATGGTGAACACCATCTGAGCATTTGGCTGTACAAGACGGTTGTACAGCCCATACAGACAATGTATGAGGTGCACAGAGTTGTATGCCCCCAGCAGAGGGTACCGAGCCTCAACTTCATTGCGGGAAATGGCAGCACACATTGAGATGTTGGCTCCACGCTGTCCTGGAACATCAACAGTGGCCCTCTGCCCAATTGCGTTCCAGCCCAGACGCCGGCGCTTGCAGAAATGAAATCCTGCTTCATCCAAGTATATGATCTCAAGCTGCTCTGCTCCAGCATCAATGTCCATCATGCTCTGAAATATAAAACATGTGAGCGTTACCGAGATAAAAATAGACCAATGCTTTACTGTATGTACAATATACAAAACAAGGTTATTTCTATGCACCATATTGTAGTGCTTTCCAAATATCAATAAAATGTTATAATATATACTGTAACACAGACAGCAGTATCAATTTTACAATTGCTGTAAGTTGAATATACAGTTACTGTACAATAGATTACACATATTGACTTACCTATTATCTTTCTTAACAATTCTTATTATGGATGCCACAGTTGACCTTTTCAGGTTTGGCTGCACAACCCACCCAGCTTGAGCCAGTGTTAGACCTCTGTTTACCACATAGTCAACAATTTGACACAACTGCTCTTTTGCCTCCTTGGCCACGACCACGACCACGACCACGACCACGATCACGATCACGACCACGACCACGACCCTGTCCTTCGTTAACAACCTCAACCTCACCGACCTGCTCCATGTTGTCAGAAACTGCCATTCAGGTTTCTAAGCAGCGTGTAGTTGTGAAGAGATTATCAATTGTGTTGCAATGCTACTCACCTGGGCAAGGTTGTTGGAAGTACTGAGACATGACTACAAACACATGTTTAATTGATTTAGTAATCTGCATTTGCAGTAATAAGCATTTGAACATAGTTGTAATATTAGGTGGCTGTGTTCTGAGAATGGAGCATATGATTTAGAGTTTGGCACTTTGTATTAACAGTTTTACACATTGTATGTCAGCATAGAATGTAGTGTCTAAAGGTAGAAATTCTGCAAGTAAGTTTGTTTGTCAGTTTGGCCCTTTGCATTTTGAGTTTTGTACATTGAAATTCTGCTGTGCAAAATGATTCAAAGCAATCGTAAAAAACTGTAAATGCACAGTCAGGGAGAGACCCTACTCAGTCTGATATATGCATCTAAAGCAGTGGTCTCCAACCCTGCTCCTGGAGATCTACCATCCTCTTGGTTTTCATTTCAACCCTAATTTGGCACACCTGATTCTACTAATTAGCAGCTCAATGAGATCTCTAGCTGTTGAATGAGGGGTGCTTTGTTAGGGTTGGAGTGAAAACGTACAGGATGGTCGATCTCTAACTGTTGAATGAGGGGTGCTTTGTTAGGGTTGGAGTGAAAACGTACAGGACGGTAGATCTCTAGCTGTTGAATGAGGGGTGCTTTGTTAGGGTTGGAGTGAAAACCTACAGGACGGTAGCTCTCTAGTTGTTGAATGAGGTGTGCTTTGTTAGGGTTGGAGTGAAAACCTACAGAGCGGTAGATCTCTAGCTGTTGAATGAGGTGTGCTTTGTTAGGGTTGGAGTGAAAACCTACAGGACGGTAGATCTCTAGCTGTTATATGAGGTGTGCTGTGTTAGGGTTGGAGTGAAAACCTACAGGGCGGTAGATCTCTAGCTGTTGAATGAGGTGTGCTTTGTTAGGGTTGGAGTGAAAACCTACAGAACGGTAGATCTCCAGGAACAGGGTTGGTGACCACTGATTTTGGACATACATATAAAAGTAAAAAAGGAGCGAGGAGGGATGTAGA
Organism: Ilyophis sp. 1 JC-2022; assembly: GCA_022702515.1. Taxonomy (NCBI): domain Eukaryota; kingdom Metazoa; phylum Chordata; class Actinopteri; order Anguilliformes; family Synaphobranchidae; genus Ilyophis; species Ilyophis sp. 1 JC-2022. The sequence goes on from CM040406.1 coordinate 47,972,669, forward strand.
ATAGTTCCGTCAGTAAATAAAAAGGAAAGAGCAAAAGCAAAAGAGGGACTCACTGCCAAACCCCTCCAGACTGAGCTGAAACGTGGAACATTGTCCCAAGGAAAGAACGCTTTAAAAAGAAAAAGAAAAAATCAACTGTCAGTGTTTTTTTTTGCTGCTGCTTTACATGAAAATGTGCAACAGGAGGAGGTCATCGCCCCCGTCGCCTGAGTGGCTTTGCTTATGAAATAAAATAGAATAAAAAAGTGATGTAGAAAGCGACGTTGAGCGCGAGCCGTGGCCGCTCCCTCTGAGGCTGCAGGCCAGTCTGGTGATGCATTCTCTGGCTCCCTGATAACCCCTCTTTCACTGCATTCAAAGCCTCTTCAAAACATTTCATTTTCCTTTCATTTCCCCCCAACGCTGACCTTTACCAATCAAAGAGCTCCAGTTCCCAAATCCTGTAAGCACTCCACAATCCAATAGCCGCTCCTAAATGGTGTGTGTGTGTTTGTGTGTGTGTTTGTTTGGGTGTGTGTGTGTGCACATTATACCCATATGTGTGTGTGTATACATGTGAGTGCAGAAATGTATGTGTGCGTTTACCCATGCACACATACAGTATATGTGTGTATGTTTGGGTGTGTGTGTGTGTGTGCTCATACATATATGTGTCTGCCCATATGTGTGTGTATACATGTGTGTGCATGTGTGTGTGTGTATGTATGTGTTTGCCCAGGCACACATGTGTGTGTGTGTATGTGTGTGCTCATATATGTGTCAGTCTGAATGTGTGTGTATACATGTGAGTGCACGTGTGTGTGTGTGTGTGTGTGTGTGTATGTGTTTGCCCATGCACACATGTATGTGTGTGTGTGCAGTATGCATGCGTCTGACAGTGCACGCATGTGTGTATCTCTGAGGTTTAGAACCAGTTCTGTAAAGACACTGTTTCAAGTGGAACCTCTGACTGTGGGGCAGTAAAGCCAGGAGCAGTGTGCTGGTGGGGAGGCGTAGACAAGTATTCAAAGCCTGACTAGAGACAGGCAGACGGGTACCAGCAACGAGCCGGCTTTACGCAATGCTATAGCACTATACATAATATACTGTGCCACATACCAAACACATTCAATCTTCATACCCAATAGCCACACGCTATGATAATCATAATATTTCATGTATGTTGACTCTGGAGCTAGGCTATTAAAAACTTCTGCGTTTTCCAATGTTTAAATTTAAAATGTGTCCATTTAAAAATGTCTTCCAGTAAATCTGACACAAAAACAATTGTATCCTCTTCGCTCCTGGCAGAAAGAAATCAGTGTGTCATAGTTCTCCTGGAATGTGTCGTTAACGAGTCGCTTCAAATTAATTATTTTAGTTTTTTAGAGCTCTGCGCTAATTCATGAGAGGAGGTGATTTGAAGTTGTCACGGATGCCATGTTTAAGAGAGAAAGAAAGAAAGAAAGAGAGAGAGAGAGAGAAATATATCCTGTACTTCAACAATAGACAATGTACTCGATGAGAGTTAAAGAGGGGTATTTAGGGGAACACTTGACATAGATAGAGGATAGTGCACAAATTAACATTTCAGAGGCGTGTGTGATGGTGTGTATATGTACAGTGAGCACTATAATTCATTGGACAGTGACACATTTTCTGTTATTTTGGTTCTGTACTCTAGCACTTTGAGTTTGAAAGAATACAATGACAATGATTTTGAAGTGCAGACTGTCAGCTTTAATTTGAGGGTATTTTCATCCATATCGGATGAACCGTTTAACCATTTTTGGGCACCAAAAAATATTGGACAAATAATTATTTTTAACAAAACCACATGTGCCACAAATATTGACACCCCTGAATTTATATATAGAATAAAGTTATATTTTTTTATATTTGGTCGCTTATCCTTTGCATGCCATTACTTCCTGATGTCTGTGACCCAACAACATCAAAATACTCTTGATATCTTATTTACTGGTACTCTTACAAGCGATACTTTAACCTCTCTGCATTTGAATGGATCTCTAAGGAAATTGGGGGCTGGGACTAGATTTGGCTGTAAATTACAGTGGAACAGTATGAAACACATTCATGGCTCGAAATTTGTCTGACGTAAGCCTTAAACCATCACTCTGCTGCCAGAAATACAATAGATATGGATGGATAACTTGAAGAGTTTCTTCCCCTGGCTTATTTTTCCATAGAGTTCTATAGAAAAATTTGTCAGGAGAAATCCATCCATACTATCTGCTGCATATCTGGCAGCAGAGTGATCATTTTAAGTGATTGTATCAACTTACGTTTTCAAGTAGAAATGACTTAAAACATCAGTTCTAACACACATTAATAAATCTGACTACATTTATAGTTTGAGTTAATCAACTTTGAGTCCAGAAGTTCGGTTTACTCAAAATTGTGCACGCAGAATGTTGACAATTTTTATATTGAAGTCACTTACAATTGTTTGCAGTGTAACCATTGCAGACATGATGTGACAGAAGTACAATCGTAAGGGTCTGGCATGTGCGCCATGCGTTAATGGCGCCTACATCTAGCCCTATACTTATGTGTCTCAGATGGATTCTAACATGAACAGAAATACCGCTGAGGGTCAAGAGTCATATTCCATTTTTAATGCATAATAAATATTCAGCGGAAGGCTCATAAATTAGTTATTGCATATTAATAGAGGATAAAATATCAATTAACATATTGAAGGCGCTCCCATAAAAAAAACTCTAACCTGCGGTATGTTTAGTGAGTAATTATCTTCTGTCTGTTCCAAAGGTCATGCTCCAGCCTTCTTTGATGGCACCAGATCCCTTGATGAAGTTTTTTAACCCTTCCAAAACTGCTCTGTGGTGTCTTAATGTTCAACTCATTTATTCTAGCATCCAGTGATGGATTAAGGACTGGCAATCACAAGTACATGAGCTGAGTGCTCACCACCCCTCCCCGCAAGATTTATGTTTCCAGTGCAACCTGAAATGAAAATGATTGGTCAATTCCTCATTGAAGAGGGGGGAGGGGGGGGGGGGGGCGTGATGGATTTGAGTGGCAGGTGAAGCTGACATTCCGAGATCGCTCACATAATGCTGCTGAATCTCTGGTTCTATTGCAGGTATCAATCAGCTACACAATGCGCCGCGCGAGCGGAAGTATATATTTTATCGATCGACTTTGCGGAGGTTGTAAACATGTGCAATGGGCAGTGGCTTTGCTACTCCTTCGCATGTTCTAATCTAGCGTGATTTCCTGCATGTGGACATCTCCGCTGGTCATTTACATGTCACATGACATGACTTTTCCACATCCACATATTGCCATACTCTGGCCCCTTTGTGATAGGCACATGTAATACAATTTAATAAGAGACATGGAACACTGTAAATATCTTTATGAAACTTGAGGATAATAACTGACAAGACTAGCAATCAACCTGACGGATTTGAGATGAAATTCTCCATATTTGTGTTCACCTATTATTAGAACCCAGGGTGCAGTTTTATCATTTATAATATCCAGTGGCTTGATGACGCGGACATTCCAAGAGCATTGATAATAAAAATCATGTATTACATGAACAAAAATCAGTAACTTGAGTTATATGCCATGAATGTAAGGGTTTAGGTTTGTAACAATGAACCAAACGCGACAAAACACGATTGCAGAACAAGTCACTCATGAATATGAGAACCACTAAAGGAGTCTCAGTAGCAAAATAATAAACAACCCACTAACACGGGTGTGACTCATAGACATGAGCAGAAAGTTAACAGAACAGAGACTCTCAAACAGAAATACACGAGCATGAGCTCGAAAATTAGAAAACAAAGATTCACCTTCGGAACGTAGACTATAACGCCCGATAAGAGGTGAAAAATAAATGAAATAAAAATCAACCTCTCACTCTCAATATAGCAGAGAATAGAAGAGAGTAAAAAACACAAATAACGAAAGAGCTTCAAGGGCAGCTATAGCCAATCTAGTAGAGAAAATATAGAGCAGCTATATTCTAACCAACCCTGACTACATGACGGCACGAAATGACAAAGAACTGCCAGGAAGTGGAAGTGAGAGGCTTAAATACCTAGCAGGTAATAGGACAGGTGAAACGAATGATAAGCGGGGAGAAGCAAAACCCAGAACCGGAACGTGGAAAAAATCAGATGGACTGCTAACCGGAGAGAGACAACGAGAACCGTAGCGAAACAGAAAAAAATAGTCACGGACTATGACAATGAAGCCCACTACACTGCCATAAACTTGGCATAACAACTGTTATAACCAGTTATGACAGAATATTGCAATAGATTTTATGACATGTAATGTATCCCACAAGGACTTTGTAACAGTTATTTTTAAAATATACCGTGTAAAATTCACACTAGGAGAGTGATATGATGTGATCGTCATGAGCTGTAATACGCTGTTGTGCCTGCTAATGACAGATCTTCTGTCGTGATTATACAAAAGTTATGTCGACTTTATCTAATCAATTTCCTTTAATGCCCCTGCCCTATCATGTGTGATTAAACCTCGCAGTCAGCTCACTGTTGCCGAGTGCATATATTTATGCAAATCACAGGTTAATTCAAGTGTTGACAAGAGGCCTGACATCTATTTGTTGAATGCAGGGAATTGCAAGTCAAGTAAAAATTCATATACAGCAAATCCAATGAACATAAATTGACATGCAAGCTCTGTGTCAAAAACAGGTTTGAGACTGAAAAGAAGCTCCAGCTACCAATGCAGTGGAGTGTATCTTTCATGAGAAAAGGCAGGCATGGCCACTGGGTAGCTCATCTTGGTATGGCGCTGTTCTAGTGCATGGATGAGCCCCATGGTCTGGTATCGAATCTGGACCGTACCAGTGTTGACAATGGCCAGAACCGGGTATTTGAAGCATACACATTTGAAGCATGCACATATATGTAAAAACAGAGATTCAGGCTAACAAATGTCCAGTTAGATGTGTGCTGATTTTATTGAAGAAAAGTGGTATCAAGGAAGTGAGCTTTTCTTAGCTTTTCACTTGTTGTAGGCTTGGTATTATTATTACAATGATAATTCAGTCCCCTCATGGCTGGACATATCCCAGCATGCATTTGGTGAGAGGTGGCCAATCCATCACAGGGCCTGTACACCATTCACTCATACACTCATACCTACAGGCAATTTAGAGTCTCCAGTTAACCTAATCTGCATGTCTTTGCTGTGGAAACCCAAAGCAGACACAGAGAGAACATGCAAACTCCACGCAGAAAGGCCCCTGGCCGGGATTTGAACCCAGGGCCTTCTTGCTGTGAGGCGACAGTGCTATCAACTGCACTACTGTGCCGCCCCTAATTCCTCCTCAGATCCACCAAAACAATCTCCTGCGAAGCTCCCGTTACCTTCTCCACACCCTGGTGAGCTCGGGAACATCTGACCACTTGTCTCCCTCAATACACGTTCAATACATGTTTCAAACAGGGCTCTCCACTGGCCTACTCAATCACCAGCAATGAGGCAGGAGATCGACCCGCACATCACCCGCACTGAGGCACCTGAACATCAATGGGCATCTAATCACCTTCTAAAGCTTTGGTAATTGCCACCGACTTAGCATTGCTTATTTCTTGTTTTTGCCCTGGTGTCAAGAACTGCAAACACAAACACGGAGGAGAAAAGTTAACTTTGGTTTGAGCTGACACATCTGCTTATACAATACACGTTTAGGTTTATTTGGTTGGTTTGAAGTGTCCTTGGAAAAAATTAATGTGGAAAAAAAAAGATAAAAATTCTGGGCGTTGCCATGATCTCATGTGATACCCTTCTGCCTGGTTAAAATAGTGCTATCTTCCCACCTCTGCCCGCTGATCATCGAAGAGCAATGAGCTATGTAAACACAATATTTTCCCATTAATAATGTATCACTGTGATATTGTCACTTGTCTGGGGCTAATTTTATGCGTGCTAAAAATACGTAAGTTCTCGGTGAAGAGCATGCTAATAGCACCTAATTACCACAATCTTCCGGTCTCATATCTTTCATTCTCACCTCGAATCACTGTTGACGAATGCACCAGTGACTGTGGATGTAATATCTCTAAGCCCTTATCTGTTTGAGGGGAGTGTGTGTGTGTGTGTGTGTGTGTGTGTGTGTGAGTGAATGTGTGTGTGTGTGTGTGTGTGTGTGCGTGTGTGTGTGTGTGTGTGTGTGTGTGTGTGTGTGTGTGTGTGTGTGTGTGAGTGAATTTGTGTTCACACTTGCTTATGCAGCTGGTATGAATAAATATTTGTCTCCCTACAAGACTGTGTATGCCTGCCATGGTCGAGAGCAAGTTCAGTCAACTATTACTTTTTCAGCATAGACTTGCCAGCAGCCATAAAAAAACAACTATTTTTTTCTCCTTAGATGGTGCTTCTCTCAGGAAAAAAAGCAACATTTTATTTTCAATCAGATTTAATCTTTTTAAAAAAATAGATTTTAAGAGTGATGATAAAAATGGGACTTAGAGCCCCAAAATGCATGTAGATATATTGTGGAGAACAGACAGCACTTTGCTGGAGTGGAGATGCAGATGGGCGAACAGCTGGGACAGCCGGTAGAACAGGCGGATTCTACAGTCAGATACTCCGCGGTGACACCTCAACCCAGTAGCTTAGCACTGTGACTGAAGCAAAGATTTTAATGGAAGCCAATTACTATTCGCCGCATGCAACCCTTTCTTTATGGATTTTTGTGGAAATGCTTTTGGGTTATTTATTTATTTATGTATTTATTTATTTATTAAAGACTACTTTACACAGCCGGGGAAACCTCTTTGTTCTTTTTTTTTGGCCCGAGTTTGTTCTCTCATCTCGTAAAAAGGGCTTTTTTTGTGATGGACTTCTGAGAAATTAACAAGTGGTTGGTTTGAAAAGAAAATCTTTAGGGCCTTTTTGCAAATCATTTATGTGTGTGGTCTCTGGGATCACAGGTGGTTAATAGACAATGGAGATCTTTGAAGCCTTATTGGTCAGGCTGGCAGCACTGCATGGTGGGTATTTTTGTCATTTGCATTCAGAATGTCTGCCTCTCCTGCACTCTCAGAAGGTACAGTAGAGGTACATTTTTCTTCTCTAAAAAAATTGTTTCAGATTTTCCTCCCAATTTGTTAGCAAATTGCACCCTAGAACGATTCAATTCCCTGTGTAGCAACCGCTAAGAATTTGCCACTACACAACCCTGTTGGCTGGCAGTAGGAAGGAGGATCCGACATTCAACCCACTTCAGGGCGTGACTCCTCGAGCCCCTGACCATAAATCCAGCACAGCACGGAGTTGTTTGTGCGCGATGATTCTCCCCCGCCGAGTCCCTCCCGGGAGCAGCCAATTTATCGCTCCCTCAATTCGCCGGCCATACTCGGATCTGGCAGGACCTGGGCACAAACCCTGACCCTGGTGTGCGACTGCATCGACTCAAAGTCGATGCTTTTAACGCTGTGCCACCGTGGCGCCCCATACATTTGTGTTTTCTATTTTTTACTGCAAGTACAATAATGTTCTATTTGGGTACTAATAACTTTCCCTTCAAGCAAAAAAAGGTACAAATTAATCTGGCTAGGGGTACAATCTTACGTACCTATAGGGTACCACCCCAGTGACAGACGTTTGTACCTTTTTAGGTATTTTCCATACCTTTGTTCTGAGGGTGTAGCCTAATATCTCTTTCCAGTCTTCATAGCCACTGCCTTTTAGCTTTCGGGAGTCATAAACCAGCACATGGTGTTTATGTCACTCAACTAAGACCGTAATAAACCACACGGCATAGTAAAAAAAAAAACACAAATGCTACTTGGCGATACATGCCAGAAACCTGTAATTTCCAGTCAGGAGACTTGTCTGCCTCTATCTCTCTATAATCTACAATTACGGACATGACTGTGGTCTAGAAACTCATCTTGTTTTAATACATTTGTAGCTGATGTATGCCAGCAGGTTCTGGATAATGACAAATTTTCATAAATTCTGTACCATTCTGTCCCATTAAACCACATAATTTCTCATGCCATGTTATATGATTTTCAGATCCAAACATAAAGCACGATCACAATGTGCTTTTGGTCGCCCAGTTTCCTAAAGGGAAATAAATAACAGTTTTTTTCAGACCTTTGCATTGTTCCGGCCTTTTGTGATGTGTTAAAACCTTGCACAGGAAATCCAAATGACAAAACTGCATTCTGGGTAACCAGAAAGTAATATGAATCATAAATTATTCTTTAATCTATTTCTACAACATGTAAACCCTGATTAATACAGAATAAGAATTTATTGTTTTTATTTCAGGATAATCCTTGATTATATTCTTAAAATGTACCTCCGGAATGAAATGTTGCACCTATAAATATAATCCTGGCAAGAAAAGTAAATTAAATGTAAATCGCTTGATCGAGGATTGCACTAAATCTCCAGAGGTAGTTTTTATCAGGTCATGTGGGCAGACCTCGGCCCATCAGCTGTGTTTCCCTGTCCCAGATCTGAAACCAGACAGTGTGCTGTTTAATGTGTATGGAATTATTAATATTCATAAATAACAAAGCAACAGCTTGACAACAACAAAAAAATCCCTCCATAATGTTCTTTTTAAAAACTTTGTATTTTCACTAATAGGAAATGTTGCAGAATAAGGCTTTTAACTGAGTATTTACTGTGCGGTATGTCTGAGATAATCTTTTGTCATTCAAGAGCTTTTGAGATTTTGATATTTTTTTAACATGGTAACATTGTGATTCAATACATTTATGCACCAGCTGCTCTACAAATACACCGAAAAACAAACATGAGAATTATAATGAAACTTAACTCAGGAATAGGAGGAATTGTCACACCAGGAGCATACGGTGGAAGCCACTAGGGGGTGCTTAAAATGGAGGTGCAGGCTGTAGGGGGTTCGACCTGAGACAGCGATGGCCTGCTGTGTACATGTGTGAAAGGAAATATAACAGCACCGTGACAAAAAAAACCATGTTCCTCTATTTAAAGTATGCTACACTGCAGGCAACCAGATGTGCTCCTGCATATCTCACAAAATAGCACACAGCAAAAAAAAAGAGGGGGAGAGAGAGAGTTCCCTGTTTGACATCTCATTTACAATGCTGCAGATACAATTAAATCAAAAAAGTGCTGGGTTGAGAAAGCAATTAGCATTCAAAATTAAATGCTTAAATTACACGAATGCAAATTGAAACTGCCTGAGAGTTGTTTTGCCAGGTTTTCTTTTTCTCTTAAGCACACAATTAACCTTAAAATATGCTTTGAAACAGTGTCAATAGTTTATGACTGTACTAACTTAAAAGTGACAGCACAGTAAAGCACCAGGAATTTTTCATGAAGCGATCGCTGGTTTATGATTGTGATTTATTTACAGCTGGAAATTTGGAGATAATGTGAATTTTGCAGATGAAATGTTAGGAGGCATGAACACTTTGATGGGTAAAGTAGAATGAAGGCTGCTGAATTCAGTTCTTCAGTGAAAAAGCTGGAATAGCTACTGTGTGATGGCCAGGTAACATGCAAACAGGTACACCTAAGAGTATGCCTTTAGCTTCCACAGGGGGTTCTTTGCCACAAAGCCAGTGGATTTCTTCTCAGCAGTTCCTGGTTTAGATCTTGGATATGCTTAAAGAATAACTGTTAAGATTCATATGGACCCTATATTACGTGTTTGTTCACCATCAGAGCAGACAGTTAAAATTGTAAGCTAGCCAACATTAATTCTTGGAGATTCATTAGCATCTGAATGTATCACAAAATACATTAATCATTTTGATAGTAATGTACATGGTGCCGGGATTTTAGTTTTTTCAAAGATATATTCTACAGGTTTACCATGTAATGATCCCAAAAAGGCAATACAACTAAACTTGAGACCAAACAGACCAATAGCCATAACACATATCAATGTGAAGTGGGCTTTCACAAGTTGGTTAAAGCAATCTTATTTTAAGTTCTATATCACATGCTCGCTTAATCTCTGTTGTCTCAGGAGCAATCATTAAAAATGCAATATTATTTAATGAGAATGATTATGGTCAATTAACAAGAGCAGGTATTATCTTGACTATTATAAACTGTAAGTAGTCTCTGGGGAATATTTCAACAATTTTGTGGTTGCTAACCCACAATAAAGTACACAAAAATAAATGTTACCAGTGCTTATTTTATGGAAGAAGCTCTCGGTTAATTTATATGCCAAAATATGGAATGGCAAATCAAAATGCAGCCTTTAATTCCTTTTCACTGCATAATTCATAAATATAGATGGAATATTGTGATGCCACTAAAAATTAATTAATGTATAAAATGAGGTTACCAAATTCTGGCCTCCTGCTATTCATAATGTTTAACCCTTCAAGGGGTAAGATCACAAATATGTAATTAGAATGTTCTTAACTGAACGTTCTAATGCTGATGCAACAATCACTGCTGGTGAAAGCAACGGAGTTCTGGAACACTGACAGAATTATGAAAAAAAAAACAGTCCAAAAAACCTACTCTTCAAAGAGTTAAAGACTTTTCCAATGGCTTGTGAAATACGTCACTCAGGAGATTAATCATATGTGACAGATATGTGGCGCGAAGAGTCTGTGTAAAGACCAGGAAATGCATCGGCGAGTGCCAAGCCGAGATGGCGGCTACGCTGCGCATCTGTGTTTGGGTTCGGTGACAGTGATGAATTTCTGACCTTTTCCTCGAACAGAAAAATCAGAAAGTGGTGAAAAATGAGAAACGTCATCGAGAATCTCGCCAGTGACTAACCATGGCTGGTCTTTCCCTCCGTAGTGCATTTACAGCCACTGAGCAGGCTGGTAAAATTCATACAGGCCTCAATGCTTGGTATTCACTGCACTGTGGCCCACGGTCTGCTCATCAGTGTTGCCAACTTTTAGCTAATGCATGCTCAAAAAAATCCCTAAATGACATCATATGCTAATTTACATATTTATGATGTCACCACATGCTCATTTGCATGTGAAAATGTGTGTCTCACTGGTGGAGAGTCGATTATAGCTTCTCTCTGCGCTCTAACCAGCCGCTGATATGTGAGCGGTGGAGTGAAAGCGAGCGCAGAAAAGACTGCAGACCCACAGAGCAGTATTTGACGACTGTTTTCAAAGTAAGCTGATATCTGGTCCAAAAGTCATTAGATTTGTCGCTAGCCTCCTTTTTGAAATAAAGCCAACGCTGCTCATCAGATCCTGACAGTGTCGCTGCCACCTGTGGCCTGCTGGTCGGCACATGGTTGGCTGTACCACCACCCAGGGAGAGGGTTTCAGTAGGTGGGTTTTACGGTGCCCCCCTTGTGCAACAGCTCCCCCTCTGGTCGATTGGGGACCTGCACCAGCTGCACGTGAAGAGCATAACTGCACAGCACAGGTGATTGACAGCAGACTCCAAAAGTTGGTAGGAAAAAGGTACGAGACAAAAACTGTCAATAATCAGTGTGTTCTTTATTCTGCAGAAGTTGAGTCAGTTCACACAAAAACGACGCATGTCTGAGTCTCACAGAGGGGCCGTCCCTCTGAGCATTTACATAATTTATGTAATTTCACTCATGTTTACATTAAGCATTAGCAAATCATCACTTGTTTCACTCTACTGATTCCCAAACAAGGTTAGTTTGGTTAGTTTTATTACTTCTGAGAGAAAGCAGAACTCTCCAAGCCTAGGCTCCCTCCATATAGACTACAGCGTAGACCTATTAGTTATCAATTACAAGTATGTATATTATTGATTAGATATTGTATCATACATACTGTATCAGTTTTTTGTATATTAATTATATTAGTAAAAATACACACGTATCTAAATATAATTCTAGTATATGATGCATCCACACATTTTAATTCCAACAGAGTGAAAGAGATGCAGCATCTAGCAGAAGGACAGAACATGCATGTGTGTGCTCCTCTGTTGACAGAAAGCATTGAGACGGACCTACAAATGCACCTGGACATTGCAAATTTGAGAGGGGAATAAACAAGTCAATAAAGAGAGCAGTCTCATTTGCAGTGCGCAGTATTGGGATGTAGGTATTTAATGGAGAAAGAAGCGGACAGCTTCACATCCTGAAAAAGCCCTGAAAGCCTTTTGCTACTTATTTCCAATTAATTAATATAATCATTCTCATTAAAAACATGGTTTTGCTGACAGTGAATAATTACAGGGGACGCACTGGATTCTGCTAGATCACACTGAAATTAGCACGCGCAACGATGCATCTCGCAGGGTCTGTGGAGAGGCCCCAAGATGAAAAGATGAAATGATTGCTACCTTTAGATTCAGAAATGCCACTGGTTATGCGATTTATGGTCTCAATATAACGTGTGCGCAGAAAAAAAGCTGTGTTTTAAGTGGATCAGCTGCACAGTAAAAACATTCTACAAAAATAATTTGTTGCTTATGAATTATTCCATCTGCAAGCAAACCAACGCAAGTTTAGTTTGTTTGCTGTTTTTGCAATGCCTGGTGTAAGCAACCATACATACCATGCCCACACAGCAAAAATGCCAGTTTAAATATAACACTGCTGGTGTACATTTAACACCCTAGAGATAGATATTCAAATCCGGACCTGGAGTCTGGTAGAAAAATGGAATAGGTTTTTCTTTTGGTAGAAAAATGCAGTAGGTTCCCCAATAGAGATATTATACTGTACAGAAAGGCAGACCCCCTCCACCAATCACGTATGTGAAATCCGATTACATCACATTTTCATCCAAATCATAACAATTATAAACATCATTTTTAATTCGGTTGCTGTGCTCAGGCAAGTGTCGACCCTTTCCTTTTTATATTCCATATACCTGACATGAATTTCTGGAGTGTCCAAGGCAGCCTCTAATATTGACCTGAGATGTAACTGCATAACCTCGGATTGTCTTTCGGAAAGGGCATCCCTGACACCCCTGCCCCCAGGCCTAGACCTTTTTTCAGTATTTTTCAGTGTTCTGGCTTCTCGTAAATAAAAACATTTCAAGAGATCAGGTGAAAAAATCCAGATGAGCTTTTGTAAATCCTGGAGTTCAGAGTCCCGCCATGTGAGTGTTACCCTGTGCGAACCATGAGATCAGTGTCCAGTACACCTGCAAAATATAACCTGAGTACACTTTCGGCGAGTATTGAGTGTCATAAAACCCACTTTCACACCGCTAAATCAATAGTGCCCAAGCCCTGGTAGGTACTGCATATCAGTGCTATTTTTTCTTTTAATCTAGTATTTGAAATACATGGCGTATCTTTTGCAGTGCGAGATTCGGCTGTGTTAGGACAAAATCAGCAGAATTCAAAATTATTCAGGTGCATATAATGTCTTTTATATGTGAATAGATTCATGCGCTTTTTACTTACATTTGACCTATAATCATGGGTTTAGGTTATATTTTAAAATATATAAATAAATAATGTATCTTTAAACATTTAATTGCGCAAGTATACAAATAGGGACTCTATCCACAGCCAATGGAGCCAATTGTTCTGTAAATGGCCACTGACCCATGTCTCTTCCTCATTTCAGAATATATGTATAGTATTTCTTCATGTAATTATCAACGTTAATAAATTCATGAATAAGGCCTGTTGTTCAAGATTTATAAGTACTTACAGACCCTTATAATAAACCGTTTATAAATGTTTTCTACATCATCTGTTAGTTGGGTCACATTTATCTTAATAAAGCTTCATTAATCATTTAAAAGTTGTCACGTCCCGTGCCTCCACGTCTTAAGTCTACATCTGGTTTTTCTGTTTATATGTATTTTCTATCTGGTAGTCCGTTCCGTGTTTTCCCTCTCTCCCTCCATTTTGTGTCTCCACTTGTCTCGTCTTGTGCCCTGCATTCGTGCTAGTCTCAGTCTCTCAGTCTCAGTCTCTCAGTCTCTCAGTCTCTCAGTCTCAGTCTCTCAGTCTCAGTCTCTCAGTCTCTCAGTCTCTCAGTCTCTCAGTCTCTCAGTCTCTCATTATCTCAGTCTCTCAGTCTCAGTCTCTCAGTCTCAGTCTCTCAGTCTCTCAGTCTCTCAGTCTCTGTCTCTCAGTCTCAGTCTCAGTCACTCAGTCTCTCAGTCTCTCAGTCTCTCAGTCTCAGTCTCTCAGTCTCTCAGTCTCTCAGTCTCAGTCTCAGTCTCAGTCACTCAGTCTCTCAGTCTCTCAGTCTCTCAGTCTCAGTCTCTCAGTCTCTCAGTCTCTCAGTCTCTCAGTCTCTCAGTCTCAGTCTCTCAGTCTCTCAGTCTCTCAGTCTCTGTCTCTCAGTCTCAGTCTCAGTCACTCAGTCTCTCAGTCTCTCAGTCTCTCAGTCTCAGTCTCAGTCACTCAGTCTCTCAGTCTCTCAGTCTCTCAGTCTCAGTCTCTCAGTCTCTCAGTCTCTCATTATCTCAGTCTCTCAGTCTCAGTCTCTCAGTCTCTCAGTCTCTCAGTCTCAGTCTCTCAGTCTCAGTCGCAGCCTGTTCCTGTCCAGCCTGCTCCTGTCCAGCCCTGCTCCAGCCCTCCTGCCCTTCCCCGTCCTAGCCCTGCTCCTACCCTTCGCCCTCCTGATCCCCTGCTCTGACGGATTCCCTGGTTCTGACCCCTCCCTGTTCCTGGACTTCGCTTTTGCTCATCCTGCATTGCCCTGTTCACTGGACATTGACCCCTGCCTGGATTTGACTACGTTTCTGCCTGCCCTCTATTGCACTGGCCATTGACCTGTGTTTGTCAACCACAAATAAAGTCTATTCCTATTACTTCTGGTGTCTGTGATTGGTACAGATCAGTTCTCGTAACAAAACGTAGAGTATAAAGTAAAGCGATAGCCAGGGTTCTGCATTCCTCGGCTTG
>CM040406.1:47992491-47994991 GCA_022702515.1 Ilyophis sp. 1 JC-2022
ATTGGTGGGTCTGGTATGTTACGCCTCATTTGTGGACAAAACTGCAATAGAATTCCATACATTACTGGTGACAAGCTCCAACCCATAATGCAATGCACGGGAAGAATATTATCTAGGAACTCAACCGTGACCCAGAGTGTAAACACAATAAGTCAGAGCCAAAGTCAGTAAGATTATACTCAGATCATAAAGGATTGATAATAATGGGAAACTAAAGTTTGCACAGCTCAAAATATTTGATTTACCAGCCAGTGATGTCACAACAGGTAATACCTGATAATCCTGATGGGGTCATTATTAATTATATTCTCTACTGTCATTGCTTTCACTTTGCCCTGCTTGCAGCTGGGAACAGGGGATTTATCCTGTTTAAGGGACCACATGCTAGTGCTAGTCACAGCGCACAATGGAAAATAATGATAGCACACCATTATATTGTACTTACAACATAAAAATAATATACAATAATCTAAAACACTATATTGGTACAATCACAATCATATTAAGTTGTGATGTCATTGTGAGTGGATATATATTATATATTGCCACTTAAAACATGTAGCTGTAAAAGTTCAGCTTTGAAAAACACACGCTTTCTGATGCCATATTGGTATTAACCCCCCCACCCCCCACTGAAAACTATTGAAAAGGGAGCCACCCCCTGTTCTTGAATCATGGTCCTTGAGGACCAAGAATTGCCGGTTTTCCACCCTCCCTTTACCTGGGAGTCAGGTGTGAAGACAGTCTGTCCAATCAGTAGCACGGACAGTTTGGTTAATTACTTGGTAAAAAAATCAATCGGGGCCAGATTTGGATTTGAGGGCCATATTAGAGTATCCATGCTCTACACCCTTCACCCCACACCAGAGATACTCAAATCAGGAGTATTACAGGTTTTTATTCTTCCCCTAAAATTATTACTGTGAGGTGATTGATCCCTCATTACATTTCTGTTGCTATCCATTCCACCTTCACTTTAAACTGGGGCCAGCCAACGGAGGATGTGCTCCCCCTCTCTAGCCAGGCCAGCCAACGGAGGATGTGCTCCCCCTCTCTAGCCAGGCCAGCCAGTGGAGGATGTTCTACCCCTCTCCAGCCAGGCCAGCCAGCGGAGGATGCTCTCCCCCTCTCTAGCCAGGCCAGCCAGTGGAGGATGTTCTCCCCTCTCTAGCCAGGCCAGCCAGTGGAGGATGTTCTCCCCCTCTCCAGCCAGGCCAGCCAGCGGAGGATGTTCTCCCCCTCTCTAGCCAGGCCAGCCAGTGGAGGATGTTCTCCCCTCTCTAGCCAGGCCAGCCAGTGGAGGATGTGCTCCCCCTCTCTAGCCAGGTTCTTCCCAAGATTTCTTCCCATCCCATTTGGGGGTGGTTTTTGTCCAATTTTCTGTAAACAACGCTATACAACAAACATTTTATTAAATTGAATTGAACTAAGAACTGATTTAAACCTGGAAAATCATGTGAGTTAAATATCTGGCCGATCAGTTGCAAAAATTGATCAATTAACTATTAGGTAGAAAAGAAAATCAGCATTAATACTGGCTTCATGGGCCAGTTCTGAGTATACCTGCCCTACACCCTACACCCTTCACCCTTCACCCTACACCCTACACCCTACTTATGGCTCTCTCTCGAACCCTTAGCTGCAGCAGCACCCAGCCTTATGAACTGTCAAAGATGTCTCTGGGCAAACGCTCCCCAACTGGGGCAGGCAATTAGAGGCAGGAGGACTGGCCACTGACCTGAGGCAGATAATGAATCCTACATTAAGATCTCATTATGGAAGTGTGCGGATAGGGGTACAGTGCAATCTGAAGCAACTGTTCACGTAGTGACACAGGGGCCTTAGGCCTGGCATGCTGGGTTGTGTGTGTGTGTGTGTGTGTGTGTGTGTGTGTGTTGGTGGGCTGCTGTGATAGTACAGAAATTTTAACAAATATTTACACTTTAAAAAACAAGTAGTTGACCATCCCAGTCACAATCATATTTAAGTTCACTGATTTGAGAAATTGTGTGTCATTATCGGTGGATATTGATGACCATTTAAAACCTGTAGCTGTTCTGAAAAGCAGCTTTCAAAATCACACCCTGTCTGATGCCAGATTGGTGTTAACCCTCCATTCCCTGAGAGGTACACAAAACAACTGAACAATTTACACCAATAAAACACATTTTACTGGTGCGAACAGTTCACACAAAAAAAGAAAAACACTGTAAAACTGTCATTTTGACTTTATTATTGGTTAATTGTCGATTAGCTATTCCACATAGATGACTGATAGCAAACACTTCTTGCAGTACCGACATCCTGTTATTTCCTCATGCTGAACTTCAGTCATTACAATTCAATTCAATTCCATTTATTATGTACAGCATATTATTTTGTATTTATAGAGAACTGTCACACAAATGCTGTACATAAAAACAAAAAGAGAATTGGGTAAAGAAAGAAAAAAAACAGCACCTCCAAACAGCAAATGAGAACCTTGGTGGGAAGAAAAACA
>CM040406.1:47999991-48019991 GCA_022702515.1 Ilyophis sp. 1 JC-2022
ACACCCCTCTCACTCCCACACCCATCTCACTCCCACACCCCTCTCACTCTCACACCCATCTCACTCTCACACCACTCTCACTCTCACACCCCTCTCACTCTCACACCACTCTCACTCTCACACCCCTCTCACACCCATCTCACTCTCACACCACTCTCACTATCACACCACTCTCACTCTCACACCCCTCTCACTCCCACACCCATCTCACTCTCACACCCCTCTCACTCTCACACCACTCCCACTCTCACACTACTCTCACTCTCACACCACTCTACTGTCTGTTACCATGGGAATGCTAACCCTTCTGTGATAGGCTAACTAATCAAGGGGAAAGCCAGGAACTAAACGGGGACCACGCCCAGCCTGCAACAAACACAGAAACGAGACGAACAGGGTAAACTGAAAACACGACATGAAACACAAGGAATGGGAAAATGGAGGAAACGAAAGGGGTGGACTGGCGGGAAACGGCAGATGTTACATTATCTGTTGAATATTAGTTGCAATGTGATCTGAGTAGATCAATAGGTTAAGATGCAGGTCAAAGGTCAAACCCTATAACCCCATGGGTTCACTGGCTACCCACAATTTCGCTCCTCCCCTCCCACCTATGGACCAGAAAACTATGCAGAATTTTTGTGGCATTACAAATTCAGTTTGTTATTTCATCTTCTAAAAATACATATGATATAGTATACCTCTTCCAGCTCCTTCACGATTTTAATTTCAGATCAGCCAACATCAATAAGACAAAAACAGAGTTTTTTATTTAATTATCTAGACTGTACAGTATCTAGACTGCAGGCCTATTAGTGAGAAGTAATGCAAAATAGGTTATTCTCAATATGCAGTGTATATTCCAAAATTAAGGAAAGAATTAGAAAAATCGGTCTCTGCAATGGATAAACACTAATGGAAATGGATGCATTTAAAATAGGGGGAAAACTACTTTGCAACTGTTTTTTTAAATATAAAATCAGTTAGGAGTGAAATAAGTTAGCACATTGTAAAATGCACGACAAGCCTAAAACAGAAATAAGAGTGGCCGAAAAGCTCTTTGAAAAGAAAACTGCTCAAGATGCAAAAAGTAATCCTAAGCACTTTTTTTTCAATTACTGCAGTAAAAAGAAAAAAAAAAAGAAAAAAAAAAAAAATTAAAAAAAAAAAAAATTTTGTTTTTTTTTTTTTCAATAATAGATGTTGCTTCCACTTACTACTTTTTCTTTTCTTCCTCCAACAACACAGTACAGTATAAACTGCAATGAAAAAATGAAATTTCAATATCCAGAATTTAGAATAAAAATTTAGATAAATAAAAGGCAAAAAGGGGTAAGGTAACTCTGCATATTATACACAAAAAAAATGGAAAATGGGTAAAAAACCCTAAAACCTATATGAGTATGAGTGAGTGGAGTCACCTAGTAAATAAAATTAACACCCAGTGTTTTAAATTTACACTGCTGGGGGGGGGGGCAAGTGCAATAATACTAACTTGAATGTTTGAACGACAATTTCACATATTTTCACTATCGTTGGCTGCACTAAATTTCATGTCTAACATGGTGTTAACATAACCATAACATAACACTGAGTGAGGCTCAGTGCCAGTGTCCCCGTCTTGATCGATGATCATGACATCCTATATCTTCCATGACAAAACAATATGAAGAAATGTGGGTCAATTAATGGCCATGAGGCAGAAATTACTTACAGGATATTTATGTTGTTACAGCAAAGTTGAATCAGACACTTTCACTTTTGTGCCTGCAAGTAAACTTTTTGTACCCCAGGAAAACCCTGTGCTCACAACTCAAAAGATTATGCATGTGAAATTCCAAAAACTGTTTTGACAAAGCGCCACATAAAGAAAATCATCATCTAAAAATCAGTAGGAATTAAATAAGCCAATATTGAATTAGTATTGATGTTCGAAACTATCTTTCCCTGGGAGATGCTGTTGTGTTACATGCCACCTCACAATATAAAATATATAAATCAAAAATGAGATGCAATGTCATCTTTCTCTCTTTCTCAAGTTCAGCAACGTCAGGGCTTAATACATAGCTGGGGGATGCAATATGGCCCTTTGCATGAAAACAACCTATAGGCAAATTATGTCATTGTTGGGTATCTCTATACCCAGAGACATGGAGGAAATATTGGAGGTCCAGGTGCCACAGACAAGGAATCAATAAGTGTTGTAGTCGAACACCACTAAGACGGACATTAATCCGTAGTGGACGGAAAAAATAAGAAGAACAGAAAAAACCATGCGATACAACTAAGCGAGGAGATCGATATCCGAGCAAACCAAAGAAATAAACTAAAAGTGAGTGTACAAAAGAAAGGAAGGAGAAAAATAAAAGAACCCTACGAGAGCACTCGTAGGTCTGAGCGAGAAGCAAAACCCATAAACCTCTGCTCTGAATAAAGCGAGAAAAGAAAAGCGCACTTTACTTAAGTTTATTTAAGTCCCGCGTTGAGAATCAAAGCGGTCGATAGCAGCACAACTTCCTATACCTTTACCGGCTAGAATGTTACCAGAAAATAACATGAAAGCGAAGAGAAAAAGAGGAATATAATATAGCGGGGTATAAATAGTGAGCGAAAATGCAGGACAGGTGAACTCACTAATCACCGAGGCGAAAGCAAATCCCGTAGCGGAACACAAAAAAATCCGATAGATTACAGAAAAAATGAAAAATAAATACAAGACGCAGAGATAAGGGAAGGAAGGCGCGATCCATGACAATCATGTGATTGCCATGCTTACTGGACTACTGGACAGAAATGTAGAAGCATGCAGCACAGTATGGAGCAGACTGAGGCGGCCATGTTTAGATTGACTTGAGACATAGACTTAAGACACAGTCACAGTATTGATAATTTTAAAGATGTCTCCCCCTAAGATCTGCCCCTGTGTGGAAAAAAGTCCCCGCTCTTTCTTATCCCACAACCCCCCCCCCCCCCCCCCCCCCTCCAAAAAATAAATAATAATAATGCATGGAGGGCAGCATTGGTGTTCGGGGGGTGTTTGGGGGCCTTGGTATTTCATTGGACTTTCTACTTACCAGCTAGTTTGATTAGATCTCTCATTACAGTCTATTACCATCCATTCCACTCTTAGTTTAAACAAGGCCGGCCAGCGAAGGAGGAGTCCCCCTCTCGAGCCAGGTTCCTTCCGAGATTTCTTCTCATTGGGGAATTGTTTCTCGCCACTGTTGAGTGTTTTTGTTCCCACTGAGGAGTCATTACCTCGTTTTGCTGGTTGGGGGTTATGGCCTGGTTTTTTTGCTCAATTTTCCTTCTGTTTCTCTGTGCAGTGTCTTTGTGACAGTTCTCTGTAAAAAGCGCTATACAAATATAATTTAATTTAATTTAATTTAATTGTATGGAAGTGTATTACTGCTAGTCTAAAAATAAAAATATTATGTTATAAGATCTCGTTATTTCAACATAATTCATTATGTCGTTTTTACATTAAAAATTTCTCGTTATAACGAGATAAACTTATAACCTATATGTGTCAGGGTAAACTGTTCTCATTTTGAAATTCTCTGTTTTGGTAGCTATAGGGTAGCTAGTCTACTGTTGGCTATTATGAAAAATGGAAGCTTAAACGCCTAAACAAGGCCGCTCATCTTGACCAAAGGCCAATCCAATAGAGTAAGAAAAATAATCCAAAACTAGTGTTTTCATCTGGAAACCACGACAATCCCAAGAGCCCCAAACTCCCACTAATGAAGCGTCTTGATTAGGGCAGAGTGGGGCGCGGTAGAGACAGGAAACAGTGGAGCTCGTTAGCCGCTGGGGAGGAGAATCGCTTTGCCGTGCCCTCCCCCAGAGCTGCCTGTCTGTAACGGTATCTGTCAATTCTTTGAACATTATGTGCATTTATGCCAGCGGGGAATGCTGCAGGTATCACAGGAGGAAAACGCTGGATTAGACTGTGCTTTAAAAAAGGGGGGTAATTCACATGGACAGGGGTGGGGAGGAGGTGCATAATTTTCCTGTATTATTCCCCCCCCCCCATGCTGTCTTCAGAACATGTACTGTAGATTTAACTTGGATTGAAAAAATATAATAATTCTCAATCTTCTGAAAAAAAATAAAAAATTATTCTATCAAAATTCTTGTGAGCAGTTTTCTAAGTCTGGAACCTTCCTTGGGACTCAGTGGTAATACACACCCTACCCCCCTCCCACCCCCCCCAAAAAAATAAAATAAAATCAACATGACAGGTCCTACCCTACCATGTTTGCATCCACAACCTTGAGGGTTCAGGAGGCAGCAGGCATGCAGATATACAAGCACCTCACAGAACAGTCATGGAAAGAGTACGCGGACAACGGCAAGACGCGTACTGTAGAGGGGCCAGTGGACATAGAGCGAGAGATGTTGCCATCTCTTGCGTTGCAAACACAAGCGCAGGTCTCTGAGTGGTTATGGCACACAATGTTCTCTTCGAGAACAGAGCAAGCATTGGCAAAGATACGGCATCCTGGCTATTTACAATACAGAGCACTTGTAGGATGAAATTACTTACGGTCACTGCACTGAAAAAGAAATTGCATTTCAAACAGTGTATATAGAGGCCCCCTTGGGGAAAAATAGTGCAGACTCGTGCAGATCGAGGTTGTCTTCCCGATCTTCCTCCTCGATCTCCCTGCATACAGTGTCCTGTTGCTCAAGGACATCGAGCATACTAAAACCATTTTTTCCCCCCGCTGTTACACTCTCCAGCAATGGGCAGATGGAAACTTCTGGAAAAGTGGGTCGCCAGGTGTCTCCTTTCGTTGCACGTGGGAGTGTTTTTGTGAGAACTCTCTGCACTGGAAAGTCCCAGAAGCAGTTGGCCTCACTGTGTCTGAATCACTGTTCTTCCATAGGATTGAGTATGCTTGTCGAGTGCACTGAATGAGAAAGTTGTTAAGTAGGCGAAATATTCTCTAAATGTAGCGTACTTAAAATCCCCGGATTATACACTTATTTCCGTGTTTTTGGCGAGGATATTTTTCTCATACTGCATGTCACATGCTAAACAGTTTGCAGTAAACAGTACACAGTCTGCTAGTACACAGGACACAGGACGCAGTAGATAGGGCTCTGATTCGGAGTCAATGACTAAACACACTGCGAGAATCGTCTCGCGGCGCCTTTCATAACAGCCACGGTGACCTTAAAATTGCACGTCCTTCGCGCTGTAGGCAAAGAATGATGGACAAAGCAATTCACTGCAACAATGCGCTCCGGGATTTGACTGCGTGCAGGCAGAGCGGTGATGAACAGGTATAGCAGTGTTTAACAGGGCTTCTGTGTCGACAGCTGTGCTTTAAAGCTTAAAAATCAGCGGACTCAAACTAACACACCTGAGACTGACACAGGGAGGGAAAGCAAAAAAAGGGAATTTTTAAACAGCGTACCGTCCATGTTTATGATAGCGTAGCATGATTAGCAAATGTGTCAACCATGGCCAGCTGACTTAATTTATCTTTAATGCACCTGCCTGCTTTGCTTCACATAAAATTTATGTTTGTGTGTACCAAAGATGTCTGTTGCTTTCTATTGAAAAGATGTGTTAAAAAAACTTGATCAGAAAACATCAAGCACTTAAAAAAAAAACATTTAAGAAAAAGAACAGGCTTCACACAAAGCAGCCTCAGTTCATGTACCTGCCCAGCTTCCTTCAAAATGGCCGACCGACCTTCCCCACGTCTGGATTTAACCGTGGACTCATTAGATTACCACCAGGCATGTAACTAGCTTTCATTAGTTCTGCCTGTACCACCCAACAATGACATGACATCAGAAGAAAGCAATTAACTCTTTAGGGTGGGCATGATGAAATTGTTACTGATACAGGTTGGGAAGTATTGACACATTTAAAGACAATAGTTTCAGTGCAAACTGATAAACTTCATTAAAATTATCTTGGTGAAGATGTTTGTTTTATTTTATTTTATTTTTGCTGGGGCAGCAGTGTAGCATAATGGTTAGAGAACTGGGCTGTGTCCGAATCAGCACACTTCCATACTATTGAGTATGATTGTTGAGTACACTCAAGTTGTTAAGTACACTCAAGTTGTTAAGTAGGCTAAATGTATTCTAAATGTAGTGTACTTAAAATCCCCAGATGATTATATGATTAGATGATACTTATTTCTGAGGTTTTGAGAAGGTTTCTGAGTATATTTGGGAGCATACTTTTTGGAAAGAAAACTAGTCTTTTGGTCCCATAAATATGACACGCAGCTTTGCTTTAAACATGAGGCACAGCTTTGCAGACATTTTCCTTCAACAGCAACAACGACACGTGACATGGAAAACAGTATGGAGGATATTTTTCAGGGCTCTGATTCGGACACAGGCCGAAGCTATGAGATTAGAAATGGCAGGCCCCCCAGGTGAGACGTTATATAGGTGTGCCCGTGATTCAGGCACTTCCCCTGAACTGCCTCAGTAGGTATGCAGCTGTATAAATGGATTGTACGTAAACTGTGTAAGTCACTCTAGATAAGGAAGTCTGCTAAATGCCTTAAAACGTAAATGTAATTTGAATCGCCCAGAGGTAATGCTGCCAAATTTAGATGCAGTCGAGTAAAATGGGACCGAGCTGCTTTTATTCTTATTGCCCGACTTGTTAATCGCTGAAAGCACTCCAAAATGGGTTTAGAGCCATCATCATTCTGATGGAGGGTGACTGCGAGCGGAGAGAGAGACGGCTGAAGCACCGTTTCCGCTAGGCCTCCTCTGACTCAGGATATCAACCCACACGGTCTCCTTTAAGATCGCTGTTCTCACTGGCAGTCATCTTATATATCGTCATGGAGATGATCGCTTGGCCGTGACTCATAACCGGTCGATTAAGGATGGAAATGTATTCTGAAATGAGCGGCGCGCTACTTCTCTTTCTCGCTCACATGCAAGTGCATGGCTCGGTGCGTTCACCCCACGCTTCCGGAAAGGTTCTCTTTGTTATCCTCGGACCACCTCCGAAATGGTCGCTCCCTGTCCGAAGCGGGACACCACTGTTGTTCCTGCTGGATTTTTTGTTGTTTTGACAATGGGATGCTCCCGGGCGACGAGGGAACATCCGGAATATTTATTAACGACGGATGACTTGTTCAAGAGGCTTAAACAGGGGCCTTAGCGGCTCCAGCAGTGACACATTCATTCTGTCAGATCCGCCCAGTGCCTGGAATGAGGAAATAAACAGCAAGGAAGCCCGGTGTGGACCAGGTTATTGCAGAAGCAGGAGGACCATATAGCAGAGGTGTGAAATCCAGGTTTTGAAAGTCCTCCCATGTATTTTGTTCCAATCTCCTGGATTTGCTAATTAGCACAATTCTTCAGCCAGGAGAAAGAACTAATTAGTGAAATCAGCCGGGTGAGTTAATGGGTGGAAGAAACACATGGCAGTACTTTACTGGAATTAACTTTACCGCTGGAATTTACATCTCTGCCATATAGGGCCCAAATTGATCTTCTGGAAAAGCTTGTGTTCGCTCATAGTTTAGAATGTCATTGTATACCCTTGTGGTGCCTAGAACACGTGCTCAGCTCACTGGCACATTCTGGTGTGAATTACGTATTCATGAGACTGTCATGCTCTACCTAATAATAACCGTGAATCTGAGACATAGGGGTTTAAATCAAATGGTGGTGGGGAGGGGGGAAGTCTAGCATTTCCACCATCAATCCTTGCCATTGATCACCGTGTCATACATCCAGTACGTGTGTCTGAAAAGCTTTCTCAGGTTGCTGGCCCTGAAATACAGCCAGCAGGGGTCCTGTCAGTTCTCTGTCACCTCTATCTCACTCCCTCCCTGGTTCAGAAGTCCGATCTTACTTTCTTCTCGTAAGATCGTCGATACAAGCGATCTCACAGCGGCCTGAGACAGGAAGCGGTATAAATAGAAAGTGGTTATGTGAGTTCTGATGCTGTAAGCCTCGGCGTAAGGACGCAAGAGTTTGTGTAGGACTCACTCAGGCCAGCGCCGCTGTGACGCTGATGTGAGGGCCCATTGGAGCGGTGTGGGCCAGGTGTGGGCCAGGTGTGGTGACAGTGCGTGGATAATATATGCGCACGCACAAACACACAATAAACACACACACAAACACACAATAAACACAGACACACACACACACACAGATACACAACGCACACACACAGACACACAATAAACACACACACAAACACACACACAATAAGCATAAGCACACACAAAATAAACACACACATACACACGCACACACACAATAAACACACACACAATAAGCATACGCACACACGCAATAAACACAGGCAAACACTAAGCACACACACACACACACAGAAACACACGCACGCGTACACACATGCAGTAAATGCATGCATACACACACACCCGCACAAACACACACACACACACACACACACACCCGCACAAACACACACACACACACACACACAAAACAGGGTCCAACCATCTTGCACTCCCACTCAGGAGATCAAGCTGCGCTCCCTGTTTTGAGGTGGCTGTGACAGGCAGCGGGGCTAATGTGAGACGACTCTTTGAGCACAGAACTCCATTTCCCACGAGGGTGTCGGTCTGGCCCCTGCAGGAAGCCATTCAGCACACCGTAACACTGCACAGCTGAGCCTACCCTTTCCAGCATGCTCCCACACCTACAGTATTTTTAACCTGTGCCCAGGGCCTTCTGTCTCTGTACCCACACCTGATTCTGCATATGCATGCATTCATTTCACTTACTTTTTCTGTTTACACAGCTAAAATCAAGTCACAAGCAACTAGGTCTTTACGAAAGCACTTAACCTGGATATACTTGGCCCAGGAGTGCAAAATGGCAAATGATAAAGTGCCTCAAATGGTCATACCTGGATTTGAAGAGGTATCACATGACCGTGATTGGTTTTAACTGTCAAACAAAATTTAGGTGCTGACCTTTACATTTTAGATTACATTTTGAAGGATAGATTAGATTTTCTATATATTTTTTGTCTCACATTTTAGTGAGAGCTAAATTCATAATTCTTAAGAACAGCTAAACTCACAAAGATGCACAGCTAAACTCACTATACGCTGTGAGTCTTTTGATGTTGGTCACACACATCAGAAAGTCATGGCATGCAAAGGATATGCAACCAAATTAAATATGATGAGTTTATTTAAGTTTATGTTCATTTGTCCAATTACTTTTGGTGCCATAATATGGGGGAAACTATGTGTAAAAATGGCTACAATTTCTACACCCGCTATGGATGTAAAAACTCTCAAATTAAAGCTGAAAGTCTGCACTTTAATTAACCACATAGTCACCTCATAGTTCAATTTCAAATCAAATGTGCTGAAGGTCAAAACCAAAACAACAAACAATGTGTCACTGTCCTAATTCTGGAATGCACTGTATATGGCTATATGTACTGTGTATGGTTCCAGCCTATACATACACTAAATGATGAGATATAACTGTGCATATGAACACACACACCAGCAATTAGCAGGTGCTGTTATTCAGAGCAACTTGCACATACCTCATTAAGTATTACATCTCTTCACATCAGCACCCCAACTGGGAAACAAACCTACAACCTTTGAGTTACAAGCGTAGGCATTGTAACTCAAAGTAATGTCAACTCCCTGTCATGGGAATACAATACATTCAATTATAAACTATTACACTGCCACCGCTGTATATGTGTATGTTCGTGACTGTGTGCATCTGTGTGTGTGTGTGTGTGTGTGTGTGTGTGTATGTGAGTGTGTGCCCGTGTGTGTGTGCGTGCTGAGTTCACAACCAAAGGGAGCCTCAAAAACAACAGTAAAGTTTATGTGCTGTGACTAATAACTGCCTGCCTAGTTAATAGGCCAATAATACCACTACTGATGTGAACAGTGTACTGTACAAGGTACGATTCAGATGCAATTTAGTGCATTCATTAAACCACTTCAAAAACTGCAATTGTAGGCCACCTTCTTACACCCGTACATGGAAAAACAAGATCCACCGGCGCAGCCCTTCAGATTATGACCTCTCACCTGTGCCGTGTAAACGACAGCCGGAACACTGTCTGGACATTCTATTTGAAGTGAAACTGATTAGGAGATTAGATGGTGATAGAATTACATTGGTATACGATATCAGAAAGACACAATAAATTGACACCCCAATATACACGTGTCAAACTAAATTAAAAGGGTGGTGGTGGTTGTCTGTTGTGTTTGGGGTTTTGTTTTTTTTCTTTCAGTGGCCAACAAGACGGCCTTGAGAACAAAGAAATTAAATTCTTTAGCCAAATCAAGACTTAAATGAAACCAGAAAGCCGAGAAGACCCCGGAAAACCAGCAGACCCGGCCCTCCAGGCTTCCCATTGCGTAAAAAAGTCAGGGGGGCTTAATATCAGAAAGGTAAAGGTGGTGTGGGTTTTTTTTTGTCCAACCAAGCAGTAACACACCTGATTCCACTAATCAAGGTCCTGAGCCTGCAAAAGCCTGCACCCACACGGGCCCTTTCGGAATTGAGGATCCCTGCTTTAAGCCATGGGAGAAGGAAAACCTATTTCCGGAGGGCTGTATCCATTTCTGGAATTAACGACAACTTCTGTTCTTAGTTATTTAACTTGGCTAACCGTTTATGTGATCTTGACTTTTGACTGATTTTAACTAGCTAGATCGAATGACAGTTGAAGATTATGTCCCTGCACAAAATGGTTTACTGCAGTCAAATCTACAAGTGAATCACAGTTGTTAAATACAGCTCGTTACTAAATTGAGACAGGGTAATTGGCTAATTGGATGAAATGGCCATAAGACTCAAATCTTGTCTGATCTTGGAAGCTAATCGGGATCAGGCCTAGTTTGTACTTAGGTAGGAGACTGCCTGGAATTAGCTGTGTAGTTTTGGGTGGCAGTTTAGTATCATGATTTAGGTACTGGGCTTGTAACCCAAAGGTTGCAGGTTCAATTCCCAGGTAGGACACTGCACTCAGAAGCCTTTGTGTCTCCATAGAGAAACCTTATCTACACTCTCAGATAAAAGAGTTCTAAAAGGCTCCTCTGTGTCTCCATAGAAGAACCCTATCTACACTCTCAGATAAAAGGGTTCTAAAAGGCTTATCTGTGTCTCCATAGGGGAACCCTATCTACACTCTCAGATAAAAAAGTTCTAAAAGGCTTCTCTGTGTCTCCATAGGGGAACCCTATTTACACTCTCAGATGAAAGGGTTCTAAAAGGCTCCTCTGTGTTTCCGCAGAGAAACTCTATCTAGTTCACAAGTGCTTTGTCAGGCGAAATGGTTCAATCTGGGAGCTTTCACACTTTTAACACCTACCGTAGAGGGTTCCATAAAGATCTAAAAAGGGTTTCCCAATGAAGACAAGCCAAATTATGTTTTTTTAGAGAGCGAAAGAGAGAGTGTGTACTGGTGTGCCCTTGAGCAAGGTGCTTAAACTAAATTGATCGTGTAAATATACTGCTGTATACATGGGTCCTATGTAAAAATTTTTTTATAAAAAACGCAGAAGTTGTATAAATTGCTCTGGATAAGAGTGTCTGCCAGTAATGTAATGTAACAGAAGTTGATATGAGATCAAGAAATGGGTACAGCAGTCTAGTCTGTTCGAGTTCTGTTCTTGCAGTCAGACCTGGGTTCAAATATTATTTATACTTTTTGGCATTTGACTAAGGTTGCCTGGTGTATTGGAACAAATTAAATAATCCCGAAAGTGTAAACCCCGCCCATCTGCTTCCTTCCAGGAGGCTCAGATGCACCAGGCAAGATCAATAGAGCACTGAAAATATGAATCCAAAACAAATACGATTTGAACTCAGGGGAGAATTTCACAAATCAGGATCACAGAGTTAGCTGGATAACTGCACCGGAAAAGCTCTTTTTACTTCAGTTCATGTTCCAGATTTTTGAGGGTTCCAGGCTTTACTCAGTGCAGTTATCCAGCTGTATTCCCCTCCTGGGGCTTGTTCCACAAAACAGGATTACTGCGTTAGTTGGATAAATGCACTGTAAAACCCGGAACAACACTTTTTACTTAAATCCATGTTCCAGATTTGGGAGCTGTTCTGGGTTTTACTCAGCGCAGTTCTTGAGCTAACTCAGTAATCCTGCTTTGTGGAATACCCCCCAGGACTGCCTGCAGTACATTTCTCACTAGACACTTTCCGTGCCTGCCCTCGGTTTGTGTACCCCGTTGTTCCACAGCACTGGTCATGCATGAGAGCAGCCTTTGCCATGGATCATGGCGCTCTTGCGTTTTGGCAAGAAATGCATCACCTCCCACTGAGTTGGCCGAGGTTTCTATTGTTGTGATGAAAACACAGTGAGAACAGGATGGGAGTTTCAGTGTCCTACATTGCTACATCAAAACATGAATGAACAATTAATGTCCCCTTTAATCAGGACACCAACGTCGGCAGCTCAATATCACTTTAAGAAATGGGGAGGCACATAGAAATAAGGTCAGCCAATGAAAATGATGAGGGCTGTGCGGTCAAACACAATTAGAAAAGGAAGAAGAAGAAGAAAAAGAAGAAGAAGAAGTAGAAGAAGAAGAAGAAGACAACAAAAAAAAGTAGAGAGAAGAATGTCCAGTACATTTTACTCTGATAGACTAAATGTGATTTATATTGAACTTACGTCATGTTTTTTTTCTTCTTTTCATCAGTAGAAATTCAGCATCCAGCATCCTACCCTCTACACAAACACACACACACACCCACACACATGCATGCATGCACACACACACACACACACA
The DNA here is from genome assembly GCA_022702515.1 of Ilyophis sp. 1 JC-2022. Taxonomy (NCBI): domain Eukaryota; kingdom Metazoa; phylum Chordata; class Actinopteri; order Anguilliformes; family Synaphobranchidae; genus Ilyophis; species Ilyophis sp. 1 JC-2022. The sequence continues at coordinate 48,012,765 of CM040406.1, forward strand.
CACACACACACACACACACACAAACACATCCATCCCACTTTCCCACTCACTGTCTCCTTATCTCACTCAGACATTGCAGCTTACACCTGCAGTCAGAATAACCCGCCATATGCAAAAAAAATGGCGATCTCTTCTAGCATGTTCTGAAAGAAACATGCAATTATGTGAATGCACTGGATTATAAGGTTTATCCTCAGATTATCAGTGCTATGATAACGACAATATAATGAGATTCAGCGCTAGATTGTGAAGGGCAGCATTAGCGCCGATATAGAGATAGTGACATTCAGACAATAACCTCTCTTGGTGTAAAAGATTCATTAGCGGGACGGTTTGCCAAGCACGAAACCCACGGCCTGCAAATTGACTGGCACAGAATGTGTCTCTTGGCTTCTCTCTTTTTTATAAGGTGCCTCTCAGGTTTAAGGTATGCTTCACTCAAGTGTTTAAGTGATGTCATTGTTTGCTCTCAGTTAAGTGATGTCATTGTTTTTTCTCTCTCTCTCTCTCTTTCTCTCTCTCTCTCTCTCTCTCTCTCTCTCTCTCTCTCCTTCACTCAGCTGTTATGCACACAGATGAATCCAGACCTAGAAGAAGCTGATTATATTTGACTTTTGTCTGTCTGTGCTGCTTGGCTGATAAAGCTGGCGATCACAGATTGATTGGCAGAGACACAAAGCAAGGCAGTATCTCACATGAGTATCTCCCTGGCGCTGGTATGATAAATAAATAAATACATAAAGCCTTTGTTTTAGTGAACACCTTTGTGATTGTTGGTGCAGGATAAATCTTTGTCTGATTTGTGATTACTGTGCCCACAGTTTGCTGTTTTGGCAGCGGGGAGGGAGGGATTTGACTGAAACTAGCAACACCGCGATCGTCCACTCACTCAGGCTGTTAGACTCCTCCCCCTCCCAGGAGCGGGAGCAGACTGTGGAGACGCACTGCCAAAATGGAGCCTTACACAGCGGTGTCCCTCCCCTCCTATGCCCGTGACCCACATCTCACAGTTACGCACCCGCTGCCCTGTCAGGTTTGATCTCACAGCTACGCACCCGCTGCCCTGTCAGGTTTGATCTCATCTCATCTTTCTGTTCCGTGGTCGGCAAGCCGCACTGCAACGGCCTCAGACACAACCAGCAATCTACAATTTTCCTAAATGCAGAGTCAATAACCGGGTAACACAACAGACTGTTGAGTCAAGCTTTTCATAAAGTACACTGTCTGAAAGCTTTCATACAGCATGTATTGTACTGTAGTTTGACAAACTAGATGAAATTTTATTATTTTTTGGAAGTTTAAATGTGTACAGATACCTTTAGAAATGTATTGTTAAGGTCCACGTAAAAAAAAAACTGCACGTAAAAAAAGTCAAATGTCTTCAGACTCTCTGACCGAAATCTCTGTACTAGTAGCTAAGAAAGATTCATAAAAATCTTTATAAAGAAGAAGGTCAGCACACATTTGTGGTAATAACACCTTTATAAAGAAGAAGGTCATTACCATATTACCACAACCGTATTAGATATGTCTTTTATCGTGGACATTTGCTGTGTAATGTCTTGACATACCATTGGTGTAATGTCATGACATACTGTTGATGTAATGTCATGACTTATTGCATGGTGTAATGTCCTGACACAGGTCTTTGGACTGAAACGTCACTGTAAAATGCATTATTCCATACTTCCTGAAGGCTTGAGGAAGGACTATACACTTTGTGTAGAGTGTGAACGACAAGCCAACATGATGAGGTATGAAGGTACAGCTACACTGGTATGAAGTACAGTACTCACATTATTCCACCTACTTATCAGCTCACCAAATCTCATCTCTTTTAAACATGTGTTTATCACCTGCCTGACTCATGAGCTTCTGTCAATCCCAGCAAATTAGAATGTGTGCGTCATTATCCCCCCAGTATTGGAAATCCTACAGCCTATACATGGTCTTATCTGCCTCTTGATTGGTGAGAAAAACTGGCATAAATCTGATCTACTTTCTGTAAACATGTGAGAATGTTCTTACGCGGACATTCTAAAGCTGATGTAACAATAAAAGCAATGGAGTTCTACAACATTGACTTAGAATTTTGGAGAAAAAAATAAATAAATAAATAAACCTACTCTGCAAAAGGGTTAAAATGGGGGACATCATTGCTCAAAAGACACATCCTGTTTTCTGTGATTCAATGCTGGCTCCCACGGCACTGCACCACACTGTTTACTATGTGATAGGAACATGGGCTCTTCCCCACAGATTAAGATGAGAGAATTCACACGGCCACAAAACTGGACGGCCAAGAAAAAAACATCAATTCACCCTAAATAAGTTCTATACAGCTGCTTGTTGGGCGTCGTTAGGGGAGCCGTCCAGTTAAGCTGTCAGCGAGAATGATGGGAAATTATCTTTGAATGCCACCTAGCTCTGCCTCTGCCTAAGGTGATGAGTGGGTTCACAAACATTTGTCTCAATACGCTTTACAATAGACCCTGGCCTAAACCCCCACAAGAGCAAACCTAGAGCTGAAGCCTCTAAATAGGTCTAGTTACTCCTACGGATACTTCCAGAAGGAGCAGAGATTCATTGGCTTGTCATTTTCCTCCAAGACAGAATTTTGATTGATGTTCGTGTCGTGCTATGTCATTACATTCCAAACAATGGCTTGCAATGCTGCCATGTAGAAAAGAATACTGTAGAATAGAATAAAATAGAATAACTTTTTTCCAGGGGGAGCTTCAGATGAAGTAGCCAGCATATATAAGTAGTTTACTTATATAATATAATATACAATTATAGTGTAGTCATTTACATGAGCCGGTTCAAATGTATGAAGCAGCAAAAACAGTGTTTAATAAGCTTATTCAATCTGCCGAGGATAGGGTCAGCCAAACATCCAGATTCTTTATAGTTTTTCTGAAAGTGCAGCTCATTTATAAAGATTTGTTGAAGAGTCGGCTGCCAGGATGGGGTGTCTCCTTCAAGCTGTGATACAAAATGAAAATAAAAAGCTTAGATGAGCCACATTCATTTATTTTTTGCACTTTTTATGTTTATGTACAATATAATTTTATGTATTTGACAGGCTGTGAAAAAATAAAATAGAAAAAATTATTGTACAAGGTGAGAAAATCTGCTGACGGCGGTTTTTGCTCAGAAAGAGATTATATTTTTCATATTGCGTCCAAACGTGAATGACACGTGATATTACGCCCTGGTAAGGATAACTGAAACATGAATGTCAATCTGTTAAACTCTTAAAAATTATATTTTTTCCCTTTTTTTTGTGATTAACTTATTGGTAAGGAAACAGGAGCTTTCTGGGGCGGCAGATTCCTCTGCTGAGAATTACCAAAGGCAGGGAACTACTTACTGATGTAAAATAAGGGGAAACCTATTAGTCTGTTTATTTATTTATTTTGTGCATGATTATCAGACATTTTACTCGTAAAGACATATTTTTATTTCTACAACTGCATATTTATATTTCTGCTCCAGTCCATGTGTACTCCGCCCTCTCTCGGCTTTCACAAACCAATTGCAGGCCTCACACGATAACCTGCCACAGGTTACGGTTTTGTAGCAGCCTTTTTAGCAGAACCTTGTCCCTGTGAGGCACCATATCAGCCCGCCAAGCCTCCAGTCGTAACTGACGGTGCAATGCCAGATTTAATGTGTTTGTGTCTGTGTGTGGCAACACCCACTGTAACCAAAGGTAGGACCGCAAGTTCAGTGTTCTAGAATGCCATTCAATAGAGGCCTGTCACCTACATCACAATTTGGTCAGACACGCCCACTTGTTTACGCCAACCGCCATGTTGGAGGACCAAATGCTGGTGTTCCATAAACCAAATCACATTTAATCAGGATGTTGCTTGATTTTCCTTTATTGCCAGCATCGGAATTTGCTTGGCGCAATGCTTACAGGTAGCTCAGCAATATAAAAAATGTACACAAAATATACAGTGCACAACATCACAAAACAATAATACCAACATAAACAAATATTATAGAGTCTTGGGGGTATACTACGAAGCAGGATTAATTACTGAGTAAAACCCGGAACCCTCCCAAATCTGGAACATGGACTGAATTAAAAAGAGTTGTTCTGGGGTTTATTCAGTTATCCAGCTTGTACTACCTCAGTAATCCTGCTTCATAGTATACCACCTTGGTAAGTAAAGTGCTTGTACAGTTCATATGGAAGCAAAGTGATACGTTACATGTTAAAGTATTAATGGTAGGCTACATAGATGGATAAAAGGAGAATCAGTTCAACACATAAAGTACATTTAATGTTACTTTCATTATTATTTTAAAATACAGTACATTGTTATTTGGTGCTTAATATCGTTACGTTACATTTTCTTTTCGCCCTCTTCTGGATTCTCTCATATCGCTCGCACCCTGCCTGGCCAGCACAGGTAATGTTTACAGTTTATCCAATCTATTTTTGAGACATCGTACAATGTAGCACCCCTAGCAATGTAATAATAGTTCAAATTAACACTGTTTTGATGTTCACAATAGGCTTAATGTATCGCATTAGGTTAACATTAATGTTTCGCAGGCGTAGCAGTCGTTCACACAAATAATCTAGCTAACGTTAGCTAAACCTAGCAATTAATTCACTTTTAACTTCCTAAAATTAAGATAATGCACATAAACGTACATTAGGCCAGCTAGTTATGTATATATTAACTGTCTAACTGTCTAATTTGTACATAAAACATAATTTACCATTACTGATCCGAGCCTATGCTGTATTGGTAGCTGTCTAAATTCAGCTCACTCTTCAGTGCTTTCAACCACCTGTCTCTTCTTTCGGTCGTAAAATTTAGTTTGTTCACCCTGCCTGGTGGCTTACAATGGTGGATACTCAGATTATCATGTAAAAGGAAATTTTTCCCTTTTTCCAGCTTTATACGCAGCGCAGAGGTTCGGCATTGTAGGACAGCAATCATAGTAGAATTAGCTAACGTTGGATATCGTTTCAAGATTGACTCATTTCATGGAGTAGCACTACTAGTAACGTTAAGCATCTCTGTTAGAGTTGGTCCTCCAACATGGCGGCGCGTCCCTGTAACCATTGGTAACTACAGTGCTGGTTCTATGTGACAGGCCTCTATTACGAGTAGTGATTGTTACATCAGCATTAGAATGTTCAGTTAAGAACATTCTAAGCACATATTTGTGATTTTACACCTTAAAGGGTTGAAGCAATATATAGTTAGAAGAAAAAATAAATCCCCAAAAAACCTACCCGCGATGCTGCCGGGCCCCTCTAATGACACCCATGAGGAGGATTTATTTTATTTGCTGCGGCAGCGGGTGTTTCTCGACCCTGCTGCACCTCCAATAACATTCAAGTTATTGGATTTCTGGCGTGGGATATCTGTTACAAACTGAAAATTCTGGTCACCTCAAATTGCTTACGAGGGTGGTACTGTGCCGAAAGCACGGGAGGCTAATTCAGCCCTGAGTAAATCAGTGGTCCCCCCGCACTGATGGATTGTGGGATAGATTGAGGTGGGTCATGAAGAAAAATGTATTTTAAATGAGACATTTTCACCCAACACAATACCACACCTGTTACATACTACTCTACAAATGCTGATTTTGTTTACTATTTAATATACTATACCTAGTACTGAGTAGGACCCCTTTTACCTCCAGAACTGCCTGAATTATTTGCGTCATGGATTGAACAAAGTGTTGGAAACATTCCTTAGTTTGCTCATGCACCAAAGCACCCCTCATCTTTGAAACATGATGGAGGCAGTGTTATGGCTCGGGCATGTATGGCTGTATATATCTTATCTGCTCACATCCAACCAAATGCCTCATGGCTCATTGGACGGTGCTTCATCTTGCAGCAGGACAATGACCTCAAACACACTGCTAAAGCAACCATGGAGTTATCTTCAGGGCCAAAAAGTGAATCACCCGTCCTGAGTCCAAAAACGCCCCAGAAACAAGCAGGAAGTGAGATCACCCGTCCTGAATCCAAAACGCCCCAGAAACAAGCAGGAAGTGAGATCCCCCGTCCTGAATCCAAAACGCCCCAGAAACAAGCAGGAAGTGAGATCACCCGTCCTGAATCCAAAACGCCCCAGAAACAAGCAGGAAGTGAGATCACCTGTCCTGAATCCAAAACTCCCCAGAAACAAGCAGGAAGTGAGATCACCGCCCCAGAAACAAGCAGGAAGTGAGATCCCCTGTCCTGAATCCAAAACGCCCCAGAAACAAGCAGGAAGTGAGATCACCCGTCCTGAATCCAAAACGCCCCAGAAACAAGCAGGAAGTGAGATCACCCGTCCTGAATCCAAAACGCCCCAGAAACAAGCAGGAAGTGAGATCACCTGTCCTGAATCCAAAACGCCCCAGAAACAAGCAGGAAGTGAGGATGGCTGCAGTAGAAGCCGGGCAGAGCATCAACAGACAAGATGTCTGCTGATGGCTAAGTGTAGCAGACTTCAGGCAATGTGCAAAAGATTTGCAACCAACTACTAAATATAAAATATATTTCATTATGTTTTATTTATATACACATATTTTCCCATTACTTTTGCTCCCCTAAAAAGTGAGGGCTTTACTAAAATAGGGTTGTAATTCCTACACAGATCACCCACTTTCTGAAGGGAGAAAATATTTAAACTCAAACTTTTAAATTTAAAAGCATTCTCTCATTAAAGAGGACTGGGACTGAAAAGGTTTGGAACCGCTCTTGTATGTTTTGTATCCTATGATGGGCCTGTCTGTAGGTTTTCAGTATAGCACATATACACTACGCTGATGGGGACCATGCATGCGCCGTAATTCACCGCGGGTACCGCCAACCCGCGTCCCTCAGGCTCTGCTGCAGATTCATTAAACAGAGCGGATAGTTTACGCCTGAATCGCTGCTTTGTTCACCGCACAGAATAATTTCAGGGCTGAGAGGCTCCCTTTGCGTGCTGGAAGAGGGTACAAGCGCCTCATTTTGTTGGCTTCGGCATGGCTTTTTCTGAGGCGTCCGGAAAGTGAATCCACGCTGCCTTCGAACAGATTACACATAACGGGAACGTGTAAGAATCCACAAAAATGCAAACAATTGTGCTACGTTGCTAATTGAGTGCAAATAGTCTAATGAGACGGATGCTTGCTTTACGTGTTTGAGTGTGAGAGCGCGTGTGTGAGTACGTCTGTGTTGGCAGTAATATGTTTGTGGTTAGCCTCTGCTTGTTA
>CM040406.1:48024991-48047491 GCA_022702515.1 Ilyophis sp. 1 JC-2022
TCATGCATTTGATATTTAAGAAGATTTTTTGTTTTTAAATGAATAACATTTTCTTTTTTTCTGCCAGTTACAGTCTTCTGCAGCATACATGTATGCTATACCATATGCAGACTCCTGTATATGAGCTGAACACACAGGTACATGTATGCTATACCATATTCAGACTCCTGTATATGGGCTGAACACACAGGTACATGTATGCTAAACCATATGCAGACTCCTGTATATGAGCTGAACACACAGGTACATGTATGCTATACCATATGCAGACTCCTGTATATGAGCTGAACACACAGGTACATGTATGCTATACCATATTCAGACTCCTGTATATGGGCTGAACACACAGGTACATGTATGCTATACCATATGCAGACTCCTGTATATGAGCTGAACACACAGGTACATGTATGCTATACCATATGCAGACTCCTGTATATGGGCTGAACACACAGGTACATGTATGCTATACCATATGCAGACTCCTGTATATGAGCTGAACACACAGGTACATGTATGCTATACCATATGCAGACTCCTGTATATGAGCTGAACACACAGGTACATGTATGCTATACCATATGCAGACTCCTGTATAAGGGCTGAACACACAGGTACATGTATGCTATACCATATGCAGACTCCTGTATATGAGCTGAACACACAGGTACATGTATGCTATACCATATGCAGACTCCTGTATATGAGCTGAACACACAGGTACATGTATGCTATACCATATGCAGACTCCTGTATAAGGGCTGAACACACAGGTACATGTATGCTATACCATATGCAGACTCCTGTATAAGGGCTGAACACACAGGTACATGTATGCTATACCATATGCAGACTCCTGTATATGAGCTGAACACACAGGTACATGTATGCTATACCATATGCAGACTCCTGTATATGAGCTGAACACACAGGTACATGTATGCTGTACCATATGCAGACTCCTGTATATGAGCTGAACACACAGGTACATGTATGCTATACCATATGCAGACTCCTGTATATGAGCTGAACACACAGGTACATGTATGCTATACCATATGCAGACTCCTGTATATGAGCTGAACACACAGGTACATGTATGCTATACCATATGCAGACTCCTGTATATGAGCTGAACACACAGGTACATGTATGCTATACCATATGCAGACTCCTGTATATGAGCTGAACACACAGGTACATGTATGCTATGCCATATGCAGACTCCTGTATATGAGCTGAACACACAGGTACATGTATGCTATACCATATGCAGACTCCTGTATATGAGCTGAACACACAGGTACATGTATGCTATACCATATGCAGACTCCTGTATATGAGCTGAACACACAGGTACATGTATGCTATACCATATGCAGACTCCTGTATAAGGGCTGAACACACAGGTACATGTATGCTATACCATATGCAGACTCCTGTATAAGGGCTGAACACACAGGTACATGTATGCTATACCATATGCAGACTCCTGTATAAGGGCTGAACACACAGGTACATGTATGCTATACCATATGCAGACTCCTGTATAAGGGCTGAACACACAGGTACATGTATGCTATACCATATGCAGTCTCCTGTATAAGGGCTGAACACACAGGTACATGTATGCTATACCATATGCAGACTCCTGTATAAGGGCTGAACACACAGGTACATGTATGCTATACCATATGCAGACTCCTGTATAAGGGCTGAACACACAGGTACATGTATGCTATACCATATGCAGACTCCTGTATAAGGGCTGAACACACAGGTACATGTATGCTATACCATATGCAGACTCCTGTATAAGGGCTGAACACACAGGTACATGTATGCTAAGCCATATGCAGACTCCTGTATATGAGCTGAACACACAGGCATGTGTGTGTACAGTTATGGATACAGCAAGACAGAAGGCCTCCTGCTTTCACAAAGGAATGTAAAAAATGTCTTGATCAGTCGATCAAAGTAACATTAATCTAATGAGTTATCTGTAATGTAAATGTTGAGAGCGACATTCACCTTTTAGCATTTTTTTTTACATATGTTATCCATTTATACGACTGGATATATACTGAAGCGATTCAGGTTAAGTACCTTTCTCAAGGGTACAACGGCAGTGTCCTACCCGGGAATGGAACCTGCAACCTTTCAGTTACAAGGTCAGTTCCTTAACCATTATACTACACTACCACCCCATGTAAACGTGATTTCATGTATAGGATTGTAAATGTTTAAAGGTGAATGTCAGTTGTATTTCATTTGAAACTGAATGCTTTGAAGGTAAAACCATGAATAAACGAACGGTTCACGAAGGAAGTCAGAGACGTACTGATCATCATCAGCGAAACCCCACCTAATTCTAAAACATCTTTGGGTTTTGTTTTATCCGTGTTTGCGCCATAAGTTCCTGTGCTGCTGTAGGCTAAGTGCCATATTGAGGTACTGTGTGTACATGTTGTTAAAATATATGTTAGGCAGAGAATAAGCAATCCGCTGATATTATCACTGTCATGTGCAAAAACACCTGTGCAGAACAAAACATCAATAGTTAATGAGCTTTTATAGGAAAATTTAACGGTCCCTCACAAAAATTGAATATACTGCAATATATTGTAAATATATGAGTTTTTTTTTTTTTTAAACATAAAGGTAAATACATTTCACAGCAGTGTACATCTAAAAGTGGCAATAACTAGTTTGGTATATTTTTCTGTGTATTGTGAAGGGTCACAATATATTTTTAATGTATATTATTTTTTTAAACTTTTCAGTTTATTCCATTCCGTTGAGACATCTTACTCATGCCAACGCATCTTTGGTCTTTTGGGAGACGACACATGGGAGACAGCACACAGACACCGCAGTGTCCATGGTGACAGTTTTGCTTCCCTGATCCTATAGATCCCACACTCGCTTGAGTCGAGGGCCCTCCGAGTGTCTGAAGGGCTCCTCACAAGTGCCAGTCAATCAAAAGAACAGCCTCGTGCTAATACGGCAGGCCCACGTCCCGCTCGCGCGGCAGGGTCACCGCGGCGATGGTCTCTTTACCCGACCGCTGATGTGAGTGACAAATTAGATTCCGCGCTCACATCTGTCAGGGACAAACGTTTCAGGGGCTGTCAGGACTTCTCCTCTCCTAATGGTTGGGTTGAGGTAAAGAGACAGTTTTGGGACCCAATCAGCTATATTGCTGATGTCGAGCACCCCCGCTCAAGAGGCTGTATTATGGCGGAATAATGAAGCTTCAAGTTGATGTTTGGGAAAAAAAAGAGGGGGAAAGAGCCTTGCTTTGATCAGGATTATTTGACAGGAAAGTTGCTGGAGATGTTTCAGGCATTTGACTGGTCCAATTTCAAAGTGGATACCAAGCTACCTTCGACACCACAATGATACTGCAGAGAATAAGTAGAGCGAGGAAATTATATTAAATTCACTTATGCCAATTATATACTGCTCAAACCATATTGCAGTACACTGTGGAGGAGTATGAGTTCCAGATAACTTTATTCGAGGGCTTAAAAGTGGCAAAAAGGCCAGCCACTGCACCCCTTCCTAAATTCAGCAATGTAATGTGATCACACTCTGAGAGCTTTGATACCATAGAAGAAGAACTCCTTCACTCGGTCCCACTTGTCCCCTGTTCAACACTTGAATCATCAAAAAGGTACCAGGACGAAGCACAAAACAGAGAAAAAGCACACATACACACACAGACACACACACAAACACACACACACACACACACAGAGATACACACAGACACATGCACATGTGCATGCACGCAGAGACACAAACACACACATGCATGCACACAGACACACACACACACACATTAAGGAATAGCCTGTATATTACATCTGACAAAAACGGTAAATTACCGTAGAGCTCAATTGAGGGAGGAGAGAAGGGCATGTTTGAAGGAGACAGGAGGACAGCCCGCACACACAGAGAGAAGATTTAAATGCCAGTCAATGCCCATGCTGTGGCTTCTTCTGTAGGGAGGGTAACAGCATGCACGCGTTCAGGCCACACGCCACATTTATAATTACTGACAATGTGATGCAGGCGGGTGTGTGTGTGTGTGTGTGTGGGGGGGATGCAGGCGGGTGTGTGTGTGTGTGGGATGCAGGCGGTGTGTGTGTGTGTGTGTGTGTGTGTGCGTGTGTGTAAAGGGGTTTGTCGAGGGGGGCATGTAATCCACGGCCCATCTCCCAGCGCTCTCTTGGTTGTGAATATTGCTGTGGAGACACGGTTGACCCACATGCGCTCCGTCTCTGCGTTTTTACTGGTAAATAATACAGGCTCAATAAATTCCGATGACAAATGCTGTCTTTGGGCGCTTTTCTCTCACCAATCAGATTTATGGCTTTAAAGACCAAACGTATGACTGCAGACTCAGGACATTAGGAAATGTTCTTTTCTCCTTCATTACTTTTTTCAGGCCACAGAGGTGAACCTAAGAGGTGTCTGTGGATGAAGGGAAAAGGCCCTGATACGATGCGATGGTACAAGGTGCAGTTAAATAGGGCAGCTTATTGCATCTCTTATTCATTGAAACTTGACCTGGTGGCGATGGGGGGGGGGGGGGGAGGAGGAGGTGATGAAATGTCTAAGCGCAGCTCTAAATGCAAATGAAAGAGCGGCAGGATATAATTTTTTTTATTTGTTTGACAAATGAACTGCGACCCCCCAACTGACACTGTTCTGTCGTTCCAGTGACACATAGCTAGAATAACTGCCGGTGTGAACTTTAGCAAAAAACATCACAAAAAAGATGCTGTAGATACACCAAGGATACGGGCAAAGTGACGAGTGTACCGTGGTAAACACACAAATGACTGTGCAAATATATAGTGCAGTCGTGTGAGCTTTATGGAGTTAGCTGTAATGCTTTGCAGATTCCGATCACTGATCACTGATAGTGTGAAATGGAGCATTTCTTTTTATACTTAAAACAATGGTATAGCATGAAAATACTACTGCTCCTATAAATTATATGCAAACTTAGATTCCAAACAGGATGTATGCAATGACAAAAATTTGCCCACTCTGATGCTTGTTTAGAGACAGATTGAAGAGACAAATAGGTGAGAAAATGAGAGGATGATAGAGACAGAGAGAGATAGAAGAAGAGACAGGGAGAGCATGAGACAGAGAGAGATAGAGGGAGCATGAGAGAGGCAGAGAGAGATAGAGAGAGAGACAGGGGAGAGCATGAGACAGAGAGAGATAGAGAGAGAGCATGAGAGAGGCAGAGAGAGATAGAGGGAGAGACAGGGAGAGCATGTGAGAGAGGCAGAGAGAGAGAGAGAGAGAGAGAGAGACAGGGAGAGCATGTAAGAGAGGCAGAGAGAGATAGAGGGAGAGACAGGGAGAGCATGTAAGAGAGGCAGAGAGAGATAGAGAGAGAGACAGGGAGAGCATGTGAGAGAGGCAGAGAGAGAGAGAGAGAGAGAGAGAGAGAGACAGGGAGAGCATGTAAGAGAGGCAGAGAGAGATAGAGGGAGAGACCGGGAGAGCATGAGACAGAGAGAGATAGAGAGAGAGCATGAGAGAGGCAGAGAGAGAGACAGGGAGAGCATGTGAGAGAGGCAGAGAGAGAGAGAGAGAGAGAGGGAGAGACCGGGAGAGCATGAGACAGAGAGAGATAGAGAGAGAGCATGAGAGAGGCAGAGAGAGAGAGAGAGAGAGACAGGGAGAGCATGTGAGAGAGGCAGAGAGAGATAGAGGGAGAGACAGGGAGAGCATGAGACAGAGAGAGATAGAGAGAGAGCATGAGAGAGGCAGAGAGAGATAGAGGGAGAGACAGGGAGAGCATGTGAGAGAGGCAGAGAGAGATAGAGGGAGAGACAGGGAGAGCATGAGACAGAGAGAGATAGAGAGAGAGCATGAGAGAGGCAGAGAGAGATAGAGGGAGAGACAGGGAGAGCATGTGAGAGAGGCAGATAGAGATAGAGAGAAAGAGACAGAGAGAGTATGAGAAAGAAAGAGGCAGAGAGAGTATGAGAAAGAAAGAGGCAGAGAGAAATTGAGAGAGAGCATGAGAGAGGCAGAGAAAGATAGATATAGAGAGAGACAGACAGACAGACAGACAGACAGAGAGAGAGAGAGAGAGAGAGAGAGAGAGAGACAGGGACAGCATGAGACAGAGAGAGATACAGAGAGAGCATGAGAGAGGCAGAGAAAGATAGATATAGAGAGAGAGAGACAGACAGACAGACAGACAGACAGACAGAGAGAGAGAGAGAGAGAGATAGAGGGAGAGACAGGGAGAGCATGTGAGAGAGGCAGATAGAGATAGAGAGAAAGAGACAGAGAGAGTATGAGAAAGAAAGAGGCAGAGAGAGTATGAGAAAGAAAGAGGCAGAGAGAAATTGAGAGAGAGCATGAGAGAGGCAGAGAAAGATAGATATAGAGAGAGACAGACAGACAGACAGACAGACAGAGAGAGAGAGAGAGAGAGAGAGAGACAGGGACAGCATGAGACAGAGAGAGATACAGAGAGAGCATGAGAGAGGCAGAGAAAGATAGATATAGAGAGAGAGAGACAGACAGACAGACAGACAGACAGACAGAGAGAGAGAGAGAGAGATAGAGGGAGAGACAGGGAGAGCATGTGAGAGAGGCAGATAGAGATAGAGAGAAAGAGACAGAGAGAGTATGAGAAAGAAAGAGGCAGAGAGAGTATGAGAAAGAAAGAGGCAGAGAGAGATAGAGAGAGAGCATGAGAGAGGCAGAGAAAGATAGATATAGAGAGAGACAGACAGACAGACAGAGAGAGAGAGAGAGAGAGAGAGAGAGAGAGAGAGAGAGAGAGAGAGAGAGTGCTAAACCACATTACTGAATCGTGTTCATCCTTCAGGGCCAGTGTACTACATCACCCCACATGGATGCATAGGCTGCCAGACAAGGCATCTCTACTCCGATCAGAGCTGTGAGCAGCATGTTGATATTGACTCTTGTATCTTCATTTGCTTAGTGTCTGGGAAAGCGGGCTGGATTAAGTTGGGGAATTAGCGGAGTGAAGTGAAAGTGCCGGCAATCTGCGGAGGTGTTAAAAAGAGACTTTCTGGCTCCTGGTCCCGCGTGAGGCTGATTAGTCTCTGTGGTTTTCCGCTCCTCGGGGCCCGTGATGAGAGAGCGACGCCCGCGCAGGACGCCCGTTTGTGGGGCTCCCGTGGTGGGACGCTGAGATTCTCCCGCCACCCTGGCTCCTCCTGTCACACGTTTTTAAACGCTGAGGCCTCGCTGCTCGTTACGCCGGTGAATTTCTGCTTGGTAAAGACGATGTTCCGCAAGGTTAGCCCCCAATATTAATTAACGAGGCGGTTCGTCAGTTGGCTGCATGCTAATGAAGGGGACTGAAGAGAAATCAGGATGCGTGGCGGCGCGGCGCGAAGGGATGGCCTCACATACATTTACTTCCTGTTTCCTGCAGCAGGGCTGTTACTGACGTGGACACAAATGGAGGTGGAGCCACATAACCCCTTGTCTCCTCCCCCTTTCCAGGTATTTCTGGTTTCTTCAGATGGCAGGTCTGTTGGCAATTGTTTGAATCTGCTACTTGTTCAATACTTAATGAGCTCAACAAATTAAGCGCAAGAAGAATCAATTTAGCCTTTGTTCTACACAAAAGCGTGTCTTGCATGGAAGAACCGCTCTCACCACTGGGTCAATATCACTATAAAGTGCCTTTGGTGTCCTCATCAGAATCACTCAGTCATCATGAAAATATAACAAAATAATGAAATTCTGAGGTTTTATTATAAATGGCCAAACATTTACACACATATTGGTACAATGATAAGTCTCTTGAAATGTGTTTCCTTCATTTTATACCACTTTCTTTGAGTGGGTGTACGTGATTTTGGCATGTCCCACATGCTGCTCTGCTAAATTCAGTGAGTGTAATAAGTGGTTAAATGACACAAAATTAAAATAATTTTAATATGTTTTTATTGTCCTCAACAAGTTCTTTGATAAAACGAGTCATTTTGATCATTTATGTTCTAATTTCATAATAATATTAAACATTTTGCACGTGTCCCTGAAATTGCTGTCCACTCTGTCATTATGGGGTACCTGCCCCTTTAAGAAACCGTCTGACGTTGTCAGTGACGTCACCTCCACTACTCTGTCTTCCTTCAATGGAGGTTGCTGCGAGTGCTGCGAGTAAAGTAAGTATCTACACTTATATTTCCTAATTTTCATCATATTATGTTTGTAGTTGGATGTTGTCAAGCATAACATGTCCACCCTGTCATAGTGAAATATCAATTAATATAAAAACCTTTCAGAAATTCGAAATATATTTGTTAAACAGTACACAGTAACCTTGCTAACTGAATCATGTTGCTAACTGAAGGTCCACCATGTTCTCATTAAATGCTAACTTTAGCCAAAAATGTCCACCCTGTCAGCTAGCCTTTCATGACAGGGTGGACATGGTTCGTGACAGGGAGGACATGTGCGTAGTTTATGCCACATTCTAATAATGCTACACATATTACAACAGTTATTACACACATACAGTAGATGCTATACATAGTAGGAGTGGGTGATATTGACTTTTTTGGCGATCGGTATCAGCAGGCCAAATGTTTTATTCCATCTTGTGGAATGGAGGAGTGTTTTTTGTCAACTTCTAAACTGTGCCCTTCCACATCCTTGATGACACCTGGGTATGCTTCATTGTCGTAATTAACGACACACACCACTCTCCAATGTGCTTTAACTCAATCATTTCTGGTCTCCTAGGGTTATCTGGTGTCTTTCCACATGCTGGGGACTAATCAGATGAAAGAGGAACATCAGCTAGAGTGACCTCCTGAAGCAGAAACCGGGGCAGATGAACTACGGGGCACATTTCTAGACAATCATCAGTGTGCTACCGAGAGATCACTTAGACGTGTCTCCAAACAGTCTCTCCCTCTCTGCAGAGAGACTAGGCTCAATTCTCTAGTTGCTCTTCTACATACTTCCAAGCAGACGGCTCAATCTGTAGAGAGCGCCTGTTCAGAGCCTGTGGTTCTGGTATTAGGCAAAGTATCTGCCAATCATGGTACCAACAGATGTCCTCCCGGAGACTTAGCTAACGGAACTTGTTTGTGCCATTGCGGTGCAAACAGTTAACTTTCACACTGTGCCCTTCCACATCCATGATGACACCTGGGTATGCTTCATTGTCGTAATTAACGACACACCACTGTTATCTGGTGTCTTTCCACATGCTGGGGACTAATCAGATGAAAGAGGAACATCAGCTAGAGTGACCTCCTGAAGCAGAAACCGGGGCAGATGAACTACGGGGCACATTGGATTACGGACTGTATCCCTCTCTGGGATGAAGAACAGCTCGACAGATGTGTCCAGGCTTTTCAACTTGTCATATAAGCTCTGGGCATCAGGGATGTCTCCTCCATGGGCCACAATCCGGTCTGCTGACCTCTTGAGGGCCCCACCCACACCGTCTGGTGCCCCCTTCCCATGGCTAGCCTCAAAGAAATTCCACGTTATTTCTTTGAAGCCATACTTGTAGTGTTCCGTTGAGAGGTAGAAGAAATTTCCCTTTTGTCGGTACTGCGTTGCAGGCCCATCGCTAAAAGAATGAAGTATGCTGACTTGAGGGTGTCTTTCTCTTACTACCTCTAGCACATTGGAGAGTGGTGTGTCGTTAATTACGACAATGAAGCATACCCAGGTGTCATCATGGATGTGGAAGGGCACAGTGTGAAAGTTAACTGTTTGCACCGCAATGGCACAAACAAGTTCCGTTAGCCAAGTCTCCGGGAGGACATCTGTTGGTACCATGATTGGCAGATACTTTGCCTAATACCAGAACCACAGGCTCTGAACAGGCGCTCTCTACAGATTGAGCCGTCTGCTTGGAAGTATGTAGAAGAGCAACTAGAGAATTGAGCCTCATCTCTCTGCAGAGAGGGAGAGACTGTTTGGAGACACGTCTAAGTGATCTCTCGGTAGCACACTGATGATTGTCTATGTATACTTGAAAACCACAATGTTTTTCTTTATTTTTATCAACTGTTCTCCACTTAAAATATGTTTATCTTCTTGTTCCTACAGTTGAATGTTTGGTGTACAGAGTTTAACACCAGAAGTCTGTTTTTAGGAGTTGTTATTTTCATTTCACTGATGTTGTACATGTACAATCACCATGTGACAAATAAATCTCTCTTGACTTGACTCTCTTGACTCTTGAAGGCCACATTAATGGCTCGTTTTGGGCATCTTTATTCAGTGGCCGCATGCAGGTAGAGTGGATCAAACCAGTCTGTTCAAGTGGTAATTTCCCCCTACATGAGAAAAGGACCTCTGACAAAATTATAACATAATTTCCTTTAGATACATTTCATTTATGAGGCCATTCAATGACACTTCACAACTTGTCCACCCTGTCATGCCAAGGTCCACCCTGTCATGTCATTGTCCACCCTGTAATTTTCATGTTTTATGAAAATAAACAAATTATTTTCACAAGTTAGCAAAACCTTTTGTGTGATTTCTTTATAAACAAATGAGGGCCAAATAGTATTGTTTGAAAGTTTGACCAGATATCTTTGTGGTTAGATTTTATTTAGAAAAGAAAGTGCAACTCTCGCAGATTTTATAGGTAAACAAATATTTTGCCTTAATTGCATTATTATCAAAAGACGTTTCCCATTAACTAAAATATATTGTTGAGAAAGGGACTAAATACCTTTCTGAAAATGTACATTTTATAATCACTATGCAATTAAAATGTATTTAGTCTACTTTGAATTTGTCCATGACAGGGTGGACATATTTTGCGGTTTGCTCGTACATTGTCTGCTTGCAGTTCATTTATAAAAAGTGCTGGAGCTTGACCAACATGCATTTCTAACAGCATAAGGTCTACTTAATACAATGAATATGAAGTTCACTGGAAATTCTCAGCTTTTTCTTTGGGAAATTGGTTAGTCTCAAAGGCACTGTATAGTGATATTGACTCCACTACTGACCATAAATACACTGCCATACGTTACTGTCAGTCCTCCCAGATAAGAACACATCAGTTATAGGGGCCATTATGAACTCTGAAATGTCCGTAACTTTGAAAGTGTCATTAAAATACACAACTTTTTTTTAAAGAATCCAAAGCACTTATTGATTGAAATCATAAATTATGGAACTTCCATTACTTTAGCCTTATTTTTATATAGGGTGCTCTCATTTTGCAGATATAGCCTAAACAATGGTGAAATCTGCAGTAATCAGGATCTCATTAGAACATTCATTTATTTTTCTACATAGAAAAAGAGACTGAAGATAATGGGGTCTTTTCAGTGACCCCATTATCTTTGGCCTATTAGTCTTTTTGGGGAGCTATTTGATTTTGTTCAAGCCCTTCTTTAGATCACCCTGTTTATTTATAAAAAAAATTATTTTAGCGATGGTGCTAAGCTATGCCCCTTCCTCTAGTGTCGATGCTGCTGCATGTCCCTTATTATCAATAGTAGAGCACTGCTCGTTTGGCTTCATATCCTGTCCGGCTGACCGGCTAGACTGCAGCTCTGAGGTTATAATTCTACAATAAAACAATAATAATAATAATCATAATAATAATGACATGTGCATTCTATTCATTATTATAAAACATACATATACTATTACTACATTTAAACATTTCACTTGTAGTTGCTGTTGTAGTGAAAGTAGTAGTAGCAGTAGCAGTAGTAGTAGTAGTAGAAGCAGTAGTAGTAGCAGTAGTAGTAGTAGTAGTAGTAGTAGTAGTAGTAGTAGTAGTAGTAGTAGTAGTAGCAGTAGTAGTAGAAGCAGTTTTAGTAGTAGCAACAGCAGAAGTAGCAGCAACAAAAAAATAAGAAAATAGGAGCATCAAACAGGATCAAAAAGAATGACATATCCCCGTCCTTCCTTCCCCAAGGGTTAATGGCTTTGATTAGTGATTCCTGTAGCAAATGATATCTGATGTCTTTAACTGAAAATAGCTTGTAAATTGGAAAGTGTAGTGAAGCATGCAGTTGTTCTGACTTGATAGCTGTTTATGTAATTATCCTATTAAACATAACTTTAGCGCAATTCTATGACAATATATCCAGAGAGAAATTAAATGTATTCCCCACAGCATTTTTTAAACATTGTGTTATTTCAAATTTTTTTACAATACATTATATAATATTATTATTGCGTTATATTTTTTGGTAGCTAGTAAATATATAAGTTGGCTATATTTTATTTTAATATGTATTAGGCATTGCATAGATACTGAAATCCCATTCATAGAGCAGTCACCAAAGATAAATCTTGAGCTTTCTGTAAGTTCTGTAAGTGAGGAGCATAGACAAGGCTTGTGTTTGAAATGAGCAGTCAGTCCCCATAAGGCATAGTAAGCTTCTATTCCACGGTGCTTCTCAAGAATCCAGAAACAGGACTTCAGTGGAGAGATTGCTTAAATTACCCGTTGATTGGGTACGCGTCTGAGTGTCTCTTTGCAACATTCACTTTACAGACTGCACCCCAGAAAGCCCCTCTGCCCGCCTCATTCTTAACCACCATCACCACCCACCACCAGCACCTCTTCTTCTCCCATCAACCGAAGCTGTCACTGACACAATCTCTCCCTGCGTGTGCATTTACGCCTCCCTGTGACAATGAAGCCTGTTGGACAGGTGGAGGGGGGTGGGGGGTGTGTGAGCTCCCTAGCAGAATCACACTGTTTAAATAGCATATCCCTGTCTAAACAGAAACTTCATTCCAGGGCCCAGCTAATCCCCGCACTCACTCATCTAAATCAAATTCATCTCTGGAGTGGCCTCCTGCAGGGGCAGGGGGGTGTGGGGGGACATGGGGCAGGGTGGGGGCAGGCAGGGCAGGGTGTATGCGTGTGCAAGCAGACATGACAGAAGCTGGCACACGGACAGAGGTGCCAGGACCATGTTACCATTCCGAATTCTGCAAGGATGGGGTGGCTCTCTCGCCGAGTAACTCTCTGTCTTCATCCCTCCCTCTCCCTCTCTTTCTCTTACTCTCCCTCCATCTCCCTCTCCACCTCTCTCTCTCTCTCTCACTTATTCTCCCTCTATCTCTCCCTCCCTCTCCATCTCCCTCTCTCTTACTCTCCCTACACCCCCCCCCCCTCTCTCTCTCTCTCTCTTACTCTCCCTACACCCCCCCCCTCTCTCTCTCTCTCTCTCTCTCTCTCTTACTCTCCCTCCCTCTCCCCCCCTCCCTCTCTCTTACTCTCCCTCCACCCCCCCCCTCTCTCTCTCTCTCTTAATCTCCCTACACCCCCCCCTCTCTCTCTCTCTCTCTTACTCTCCCTACACCCCCCCCCCTCTCTCTCTCTCTCTCTCTCTCTTTCTCTCCCTTCACCCCCCCCCCTCTCTCTCTCTCTCTCCATCTCCCTCTCTCTTACTCTCCCTACACCCCCCCCCTCTCTCTCTCTCTTACTCTCCCTACACCCCCCCCCCTCTCTCTCTCTCTCTCTTACTCTCCCTACACCCCCCCCCTCTCTCTCTCTCTCTCTCTCTCTCTCTCTCTCCCTACACCCCCCCCTCTCTCTCTCTCTCTCTCTTTCTCTCCCTACACCCCCCCCCCCCCCCCCTCTCTCTCTCTCTCTCTCTTTCTCTCCCCCACACCTCACGGATCTTGGCAGCTTCGTCACTCTGTCCTTCCCATCTGTTTTCATTCATTAGGACAGATCCGCTTCTACGGGCTCCCGACACCTTTTCACGTCGCGTTGCACAATATAATTAAGCAATGCTGGGGAGCTCATCTCCACCGTGGTACAGACCAGACTCCTGGCTTCCCATACCCCACTCGTTTTCGGGCACGAGGCGGAGTTAGGGGTAGCGGGTATTTTAGTTTAATGCCAAGCAGAAAAAGCATCAAAGCATCATTCAAATATTTACACAGACTTTGGGAAGTTGAGCGTGAACGTTAGCGGCCGCACTCGAGAGACAGCGGATATCTCCTGTGTTATCAGCACTGCTGGTACAGCACACTTGCATGGCCGACCTCAAATATATTAATGATCGACAACCTTCAGGGGAAATGTTTAATCTGTGGCACTGCTCGATGTTTATGCATACCGTTCTTGCTAATCTTGTGCCTCGACGTGCAGTAGCGCACAGATGGATACATTGTAAACACTGGATATACAGAAACCTTATTCATTAAGTGTAGTTACCAGTTTTTATTTTGTAGCACTTTTGCGTTGTCTTTTGTTTTCTGGTCAATAATTTAGAGTTTTTTTGTGCCACCCACATGTTGCATGTTGTTGAAACTTTTCAATTCAAAAATAGTTTTTAAATTACTGTACGCTCAAGAAAATGCAATATTGATGTATGTGAATCAAGACCATCTTGGTGCATTCACTGGGACTGAAAATAAACTCCACAAATTAGTACGGAAAGTAATTTTCATGTTATCATTTATTTTCATCTGACAGCAACGGAGGTTAATAGATGGTAGAAGTTAATCCAATTAACTTGGATCCAATTTTTTTTCCATCTGAATCTGCCGCACAGAAATGCAAAATGAAACCACCATCTACATACAATATTTTACAAAATTCTTGCTGTTTTCAATCCATACTCTCTGTGATGTAAACAAATTCAAGTGCTAATGGATAAGATGAAAAGATTTCTCTGACCTACAGCAGACCCCCACTCTCTCTCTTTCTTTCTTTCTCTCACTCACTCTCACTCTCTCTCTCTCTCTCTTTCTCTCTCTCATTGCCATTCCTGAGAGCACTGTATTTGTTGCATGTGTTCAATGTATATTTCCAATCAGGCACCAGGCAGTGGCCACTGGCTGATTTTTGATTGATTGGTGCCATTGCCCATGATGGGTGCAGTAGCGTATGCCAGCATGACACATTATGAGTTGATTTCTTCATCACAAAGTGTTATGACCTCCTGGTTCCTCGCCCGTCGCCCCAGGTGTGGGGTCCCGGTATTTTCTCACAGGAGGGTTGACTCAGGTGCAATCGTCTCATGCCAAACCCCATTCAGAAGGCTTCGGCGTCTCGAGTACTAAATCAACTCTGAAAGGGAAATATAGGGGCCAATTTCACCAGTTGGCTTTTCTTTTTTTTTCTTTTTTTCCGGAGCCAGCTGGCCAACAGGTGCAAAACCATAGCAATCTCTCCACGCGTGTTGTGGTGTTCTAACAACTCTTCTGCAATGTTATGTTGATATAACACTACAGCGTTCATTGTCAAGTGGAAGTTTTTGCCAATACTTTGTTGTGCCAATGCATAACAATGAGAACTAAGGACTGCGTTATATAGCCTAAAAAAAATCTGTCTAAAAAAGACAGACCTACCCAAGCTTCTTCTGAGGCTTGACAGTAGTATATAGGCCATACTAACATATTAAATGATTGAATGCATGTCCTTATGCTCAATAGTTTCAGTATAAAATGAAACCATGTTATGTTACACCCCTGAAAAAGGGGAAGAATGTTCACAATCGTGATACTGGTATTGTTTCCTCATCAAGAGCTTTCTCAGGAATCATTTTAACAATTAAACATTCACAGCTTCCATAAATTCACATTTCCAGGATACATGTACACCCTGTTTACACACTCTACTTTCCCTTTCTAGGAGACATGTACACCCTGTTTCCACACTCTACTTTCCCTTTCCAGGATACATGTACACCCTGTTTACACACTCTACTTTCCCTTTGCAGTGTTTCTTACACAGTGACACAATCCAAATAAAAGCATTACTTTTAAAGTACACTGTCACAGGTAAGTAACATCAGTATAGTTTGGATAACTCCCTAATTCAAACGTTAGTTTGACACCTTTTTAGCTTCCTGGGATATTTAATAGAATCCCTGCTACTTTTCTTTCTGTTCCAGTTTCTTTCAATGAATTCTCAAAATTACACTTTAATTTCTTTCTCACATACTTTTCCCTTTATATGACCTTAGTTACAAAATGCACAGTTCTTTACAACTCCTACGTGATAAAACAATAAACAAAATGCTTCAAATATATCAAATATCGTAACAAACTAGAAAAAAATGCAAGTAAAGTGCATATAAACGACAAGTCATTACAGTAAATGAGCATTAGCACCAAACACACAAAAATAGAATACCGTTTTGCATGAGCTGTGTTAACGACAAATCACGCGCATATCACGTGAGCTTATTGTGATCCTATAATGGCTGTCATGGCTCAGGAAGCTAGCTTGTATTGCTAGCATGTATTTTCCACCTAAATGCTCGGTACAAACTCGGCATTTAATTCACCAACATCACATAGTATAGCATCCCATTCCCGCCATTATATTTGAACTCCATTAATAGTGAAACAAAAACATCATACCTGAAAAAGGAGGAGAATGATCACAATCGTGATACTGTGGTATCGTTTTCTCATCGAGAGCTTTAGGAATGAGAAAAAAGACCGCGATCTAGTGTCAGACTAAGGCATAAGCAATTGATCCAAATTTAGCTAAAGCTTTCTGCTAGATTACAGACATAAAAAAATAGAGAATAAACTTTTTTTATTTTATTTTTTTTCTAAACCAATGATAAGTTTTAAGTTGTTCTGTCATGAATTATTATGATTGTACCCAATTCTAATGAACTTGTGAATTGTCTTAAGAATTGCTTTTTAGATTATGGTTTTAAACGTGCATTCACTTTATGAACTTACATGTCCTTAGAACCTTTTTCACAGTTACACATATTAAGAAATCTGACATTATTGTGCTAAATTTCTTGTGGATGGCGTACCAACCTGAAAGCAGGGAGAAATGGAGAGCGCCATTATGTAACATCTCAGCAGAAGATAAAACCCTAACCCTTCATCTTCCCCGCTGAGCCTTTGCTTTGCCAAGCATCATCTCGCTTGAGAAGTGAAAGTTGAGGCAAGGCGTTATTGGGCGATTTGTGAGGGGCACTCCCTTGTAAAGCAAGCGTCCTCTCAGCTTTTAGCACAATCCCATTATGTGACAGGGAGCCACAAGTGACAGGGATGAGTGTTTTCACTGCCTGTGGAAAGAGCAAGTTAGAAAGAGATAATCTTTCAGGGAGCACACTGGAGTGGAGTGGAGTGGAAGCCAAGCTTGTGAACCTGCGTTAGGAAAAAAAACTATGCGGACATCGGCAGCTTCAGCAACATCCCAAATGTGTAATCAAAACCTTGGATCTAAAATGGACGCTTTGTAAAAACATTGGCCTGCTGTACCATGAAATATTTTTTTTCACTCATTTTTTGAGAACTGCTGCTAAATCCTTTTTTTTTATACCATACAATACCAGTCCGTTCTACATCTTCAGCTTTCCTTTCATGTTGGAAAGGTTGTAACCTTGGAGACCAGGCACGTCATTAATCGGAAAGACATGAGTGCCAGAGACACAACCTTTGTGAGGAGAGCGGAGCACAGATCACGTGATCGGCGAGGGAGAATTGCAACCTGAGAAATGTGGTCTCAGCGTCAGCTTTTCAGAGCACTTATTTCCACTCTCCAAAAAAATGGCTTGTTTGGCTTGTCTCCATAAAGGGACCCTTTTTAGTTTGTCATGGAACCAAACTAACTAATTAATCAAACTGTGGTAGGTGTGAAAAGTGTGAGAGCTACCAGATTAGACCATTTTGCCAAATCAAGAAGTCTCGCACTAGATATGGTTGTATTATGAAGACAGAAAGAACCCTTTTGGAACTTTTTTTCTGAGGGTGTAGATAGGGTTCCTCTATGGAGATACAGAGGAGCCTTTTGGAACCCTTTCTTCTGATAGTATAGATCACTCTAGTTGTTGTTCCAGAATTTTTTTTTTTTTAAAGATGGCAATGCTTTATAATGAGATGCTCAAGAATCAAGTTTAATGTCCTCATGGTTCCCTGTGAAACAAATGCTTCACACATACACTTGTGTGGAACTCATTTGAAATGTACTTTCATTACAGTAATCCAACACCTTGCCACCACGCCGTGATGCTCAACATCTTCTCTGCCCTGTTCTAGTCTTGCTGTACCACAGAAGAATTAAACAAGGAAAGGGAAAAATTAAATCTACAGAGAAAAACAACAACAGACCCATTTAACAGATGCTCATGTCCAGAGTGACTTAATATTATTTTATACAGCTTGATGAAGTAATTCAGGTTAAGTACCTTGCAGAAAGGTACAACCACACTACCTGTACGACAAAACACACCAGAGGACTCACTGTCATCACAACCAAATCATCAAACGACATCGTCACACCCCATAGCATGTGTGTATGACAGCTTGTGTGAGGGGCTCAACTGAGGCTATAGGGCTGTAGAATACATTCCGTCATGTGTGATAAGTGACGGGTTCATTTCTACAGGTCCCGCTGCAAGAATCTGACCTTTATTACGAATGAGATGCGCGGTGGGAAACAAGACTAGCCTGTCACTGCAGAGCACCAGTTCTGCTGTTTCTACTCCATCAGCGATCGCAGAGACGGCAATAGTCACGTTCTTCAATACTGAAGGGTAGATTGCGGGGTGGTAGCCCATAAATATTCATATACTTCATGTGTGTGCTTTAAGAGAAGGTTACGATCTCTGGGAAACAGGCAGGGGGAAAATACACTTGGCTTCCTTTCAAATATTTTATTTTCAACGCTTGTCCTATTTAAAGGTCTTTACGACAAAACTCACTGATATATTTTGGGCTTAATTAGAACATTTTCTTTAGGATAAGAAGGATATTTTAGTATGTACAAAGTGCATAATTAATAGGCTCAGAAAGTGAAATGTCTCCTGGGTCTAAAGCATTAATATTGCAAATTAACATATCCGCCCAAGTACCACTTTCCCTCTGTGAAAGCCATAATTCAAAAACACTGAAAAATAAGTGTCATCCATTGACAAAAATAAATGCACTAATAAACATTTTTTTTAAACATTTTTCACAATAAACATAAACAAAATTACCCCAGGAATTTGAATTGTGGGCTTAAGACCAATAAAGCGCTTTCTCACTGTCCTCTCCCCCATTCTGGACCCAAGGACTCGATTTTAGGTGTCACATTAGCATGGCCTTCATGTGCAGAGTGGTGGTGTGGGGTGTGGGGGTGGGGGTGGGGGGGAGAGATATGGAAATATAAGCAAATCTGTCTGTTCTTTAATTTTAAGTGGACAGGTCAAGAGTCTCCTTCAAAGTGCAGGGGTTGCAGAGTAGAGTAAAGGGAGAGAGCTTTTTTTGTTTTGCTCCGTTTAGTTTGCTGTGTGAGAGCGTCTGTATTGACACTAAGCTCATTATATCCAGTGGGAAAAAGGCCACTGTTCATAAATTCTCATGCGATAAACGGGCAGAATCAGCTTTGTTATTTCTCAGCCTTCAGCTTCCCAGCAATTAGAACCGCCACCGTCGGTGGAAACGCCTCACCTATAGCCCTCTGCTGCTTACCACTGCCTCCGGGCAACAGATTATAATTGTGTCACTGTTGACCTTTATTAATATTATAGGTCTGCTGGTGCTGCTAGACGGCCAAACTCACATCCTAACAAGATAAAAAAATAATTTAGATTAAACGTACATTCAAATTAACAGGCTATAAAAACACAAAGAAAGTCAGAGGTCAATTACAAGTACAATCACAATTTTAGATAAGGTATATATATATATATACACATGTATAAATATATATATATAGAGAGAGAGAGAGGGGAGGGGGAAGAGAGAGAGAAAGAGAGAAAGAGATAGAGAGAGAGAGAGATGGGGAAGAGAGAGAGAGAGAGAGAGAGAGAGAGAGAGAGAGAGAGAGAGAGAGAGAGAGAGAGAGAGAGAGAGAGAGAGAGAGAGAGAGAGAAACGTTTAAAATGTGAATATATTATGTCTATGTTTTTTTTTTCTGTGTCAAATTATCTAAAGCTTAAACACACAGTGGGTATTTTGCCAATAGTTTCAGTTGTCAATGCAGAAAGATGCATTATTAGATGCATATTAAATTGCTTACAACAAGTATGCTTATGCAAGCTTCATTTCAGATAAGGAAATTTCCTTTGTGAATACTGTTACATTTATAAGTATTTTTTAGATATATAGAATTAAACATTTGCTGTCAGGAGTATAAATATTGCCCATAATTGAGGGATTAATTTTAAAAAAAAAATTCCAGTAAAACATTTTTCTGGATTATAAAATATTAATTATTAGGTATTCAAACTTTTTAAAACATCATGTTAAATTTATACAGCATTTGTTATTTTTTATTTGTTATTTTATAAAAAATTTGGGGGCTTTATAATTGTTACATCAAGGACAAATTATGCTTATTACCGTTCATCTAAATTACTCAAGGAATGCAAATAGACTATAACTAATCAAAAGAAAGCAATCTGGTATAAAGCAACTCAATAATAATAATAATAATAATAAAATAACCCAAAAAAAGAACCTGCTATAATATCGGTTTGAAGGTGGCACAGGGTAGGGTACTGACCCTAATAAGAGATGCGGGGTACACGTGGGTCTGTTGGGGTTTTACTGGCAGGTTGGGGGTCAGGCTCTTTTCATCTCCGGCGTGTCAGTCACGGCACAGTTGATTCTCTCTCCATGTGCAGAAGCTATCGCTGAGTCCATCTGTCTGGCCCTCTGAGGAACTCCACGGTGCCTCGTGTGGCAGACTGAAGGCCTGCAGGTGTTCTGAGGTATAGGGTGCAGGCAGGTCCCGTGCTAATAAGGTGTTAATAAGGTGTTGGGTGGGCCAAGTCGACTCCCAGCATCTGAGCTGGGAGCCCGAGTGCCACCGTGCTTGACCGATTGACCTTCCCCGTACCGCACTCCTGATACCTCAGACTTACCACAAAAATAAAACTGTCAAACAAAGTCTCCATATAAAGCCTTCATAAATCTGACATAATGGCTTCATGAATCATAAATGAGCAAATATCATGCTTCATAAAGAGTGACATAGCACCTTCTTATGCAACATGCTATGCCAAATGTGTCACAGTTGGCCTAGCATCCTACATAAGCATGTTTTATGTCACCCAGTATAATGTTTAGCCATTAGCCAGGTGAAATTGTTGGTTTTGTCACATTTGGCATAACATGTTGCATAAGGTGTTATGTCACACTTTATGAAGCATGGCGTTTGCTTATGTATGATTTATGAAGCCAGTATGTCACATTTATGAAGGATTTATATATGCTATATAAAGCCTTTATATTGAGACTTGATTTAAAGTGTGAACAAATATTGTAGATCTTTAAAAAATACTTTCAAAAATAGCCAAGTGACCTTAAGAACCTCAATGAACTCTTAGTTTTGATTTTACTCTTTGGCTTAGTTTTGTTTTTTCATTTTTTGTTTATTCTGGGGATTCGATACAAACCCCATTAAAGTCACCTCCAACATTGATAATGTGTCTTTATCCAGGGTAGGTAGTGGCCTCATTTAGTTTGCTAACATCTTAAGGTACAAGTATGCATTCCAAGCAAATAAATTAGAGTGTAGGTCTGGAATTATTGGGCACCAGGGTGTGAACCAGGGTTGGAGTCAATTCCATTTTCAATTCACTCGGGTGAAAAAACAAGTGAATTTAAGTTAATTTTATAAAGTGGAAAATCCTGCTAGAACATTTATGAATTTTTTTTCAATTCATAAATTAAAGTGATTTAAATTAATTCTGTTGAACTGACCAAATTGAAAATGGAACTGACCCCAACGATGGGGCCAAAATGTGGCTCTGCAAACTGGATACACAGAGAAGATTCAATGGCATGTGTTTCAGGAGAGTTGTAAGGGTAGCGCAGTAATACCTCAGAAGGTGAAGGGTATGCTGGGTAATTTGCATGGCCTCGGTGTGGCCATTTTCATTATGAAAGCAGCAGAGGTTGGACAGTTAGCAGTGAGGAAACACAGCTTCTGTACATGGAAGGGCAGCCAGCAGAACGAGGGTGGCCATGTCCATACAAACTTTTCTTCTTCTCTCTTTTCTTTCTCTTCTCTCTCCTACTCTCCTCTTCCTTCTTTACCTCTCTCCTCTCTCTCTACTCTCTATCTCTCTTCTCCTCTTCTCTCACTCACACTCACTTTCTCTTCTTCTCTCTACTCTCTCTCTCTCTCGCGCTCCTCTCTCACCTCTCTCCTCTCTTATCATCACTATTTATCTCCTCTCTCTTGATTTTTAAAAAAAAAAAATATGTTTAATACTCCTCTGGAGACTGGAGCGAGAGCCTCATAGAGAGCCATTTTAAAAAAATATGTTTAAACACAAATCCTGGAGCACTGGAGCGAGCAGAGACCATAGAGGTACAGCCGCTCTTTCCCCTATAAACACAAATCCTGGAGGACTGGAGCGAGCAGAGACCATAGAGTTGAAGCCGCTCTTTCCCCCATAAGCACAAATCCTGGAAGAGACTTCAGTACTTTAGAAAGGGACTTAATTGAAGAGATAATTTGAATTATGGCAGCCTGCATTATGAGTTACTTGTTGTCAGGGTTATGAATCTCTTTTTTCCCCTTTTACATGCAGTATATCTTCT
>CM040406.1:48052491-48082491 GCA_022702515.1 Ilyophis sp. 1 JC-2022
CAAAGATGATGACAAGTGGCTGGTTCTTTTAAAATGAACTGCCCTTTTATTACCACCACAGACAAATTTATATTTTATACAGCCCACTCCCCCCAACATGGAGGACAGGCAGAGACACAGCTTGGTGAAAATGGGGCGCCACCAACGTGCAACATGTCAGACACCATTTCACTCTCATTACACTGAAAGGGCTGTGAAATGGCGAGAGCACACTTCACATTTCCTTCGAGGGTGTGCAGGTGTCAAACCAGGCCAGAAATTCACAGGAAATACTAATATCATTGTCGTAAAAAAGTATGCATTATTTCCTTCCTGCTCGTCCCCCTAAGAGGAGCTATACTGTAAGGTTACTGCTTTTGAACAGGATGCGTTTGTCACCTACGTGCAGTTGTATATTTTTAGCTGAAAAATGATTTATAGGGCTTTGGGGGGGGTGAGCTGTGATTTGGACTGGTAATCTTCGTAACCTTCAGTAAAATAGAATTAATCTCAGATGCACACAGCTGACAACAAAACACCTTGAGTGTGTGTCACCTGCACACCGCTCTGTGCGCTTTCCATGTGCGCTACAAAACACCGTGAGTGTGTGTCACCTGCACGCCGCTCTGTGCGCTTTCCATGTGCACTACAAAACACCTTGAGTGTGTGTCACCTGCACACCGCTCTGTGCGCTTTCCATGTGCGCTGCAAACACCTTGAGTGTGTGTCACCTGTGCACCGCTCTGTACGCTTTCCATGTGCGCTACAAACACCTTGAGTGTGTGTCACCTGCACACCGCTCTGTGCGCTTTCCATGTGCGCTACAAAACACCTTGAGTGTGTGTCACCTGCACACCGCTCTGTGCGCTTTCCATGTGCGCTACAAAACACCTTGAGTGTGTGTCACCTGCACGCCGCTCTGTGCGCTTTCCATGTGCGCTACAAAACACCTTGAGTGTGTGTCACCTGCACACCGCTCTGTGCGCTTTCCATGTGCGCTACAAACACCTTGAGTGTGTGTCACCTGTGCACCGCTCTGTACGCTTTCCATGTGCGCTACAAACACCTTGAGTGTGTGTCACCTGCACACCGCTCTGTGCGCTTTCCATGTGCGCTACAAAACACCGTGAGTGTGTGTCACCTGCACGCCGCTCTGTGCGCTTTCCATGTGCGCTACAAAACACCTTGAGTGTGTGTCACCTGCACGCCGCTCTGTGCGCTTTCCATGTGCGCTACAAAACACCGTGAGTGTGTGTCACCTGCACGCCGCTCTGTGCGCTTTCCATGTGCACTACAAAACACCGTGAGTGTGTGTCACCTGCACGCCGCTCTGTGCGCTTTCCATGTGCGCTACAAACACCTTGAGTGTGTGTCACCTGCGCACCGCTCTGTGCGCTTTCCATGTGCGCTACAAACACCTTGAGTGTGTGTCACCTGCACACCGCTCTGTGCGCTTTCCATGTGCGCTACAAAACACCTTGAGTGTGTGTCACCTGCACGCCGCTCTGTGCGCTTTCCATGTGCGCTACAAACACCTTGAGTGTGTATCACCTGCACGCCGCTCTGTGCGCTTTCCATGTGCGCTACAAAACACCTTGAGTGTGTGTCACCTGCACGCCGCTCTGTGCGCTTTCCATGTGCGCTACAAACACCTTGAGTGTGTATCACCTGCACGCCGCTCTGTGCGCTTTCCATGTGCGCTACAAAACACCTTGAGTGTGTGTCACCTGCACACCGCTCTGTGCGCTTTCCATGTGCGCTACAAACACCTTGAGTGTGTGTCACCTGTGCACCGCTCTGTGCGCTTTCCATGTGCGCTACAAACACCTTGAGTGTGTGTCACCTGCGCACCGCTCTGTGCGCTTTCCATGTGCGCTACAAACACCTTGAGTGTGTGTCACCTGTGCACCGCTCTGTGCGCTTTCCATGTGCGCTACAAAACACCTTGAGTGTGTGTCACCTGCACACCGCTCTGTGCGCTTTCCATGTGCGCTACAAACACCTTGAGTGTGTGTCACCTGCGCACCGCTCTGTGCGCTTTCCATGTGCGCTACAAACACCTTGAGTGTGTATCACTTGCACGCCGCTCTGTGCGCTTTCCATGTGCGCTACAAAACACCTTGAGTGTGTGTCACCTGCACGCCGCTCTGTGCGCTTTCCATGTGCGCTACAAACACCTTGAGTGTGTATCACCTGCACACCGCTCTGTGCACTTTCCATGTGCGCTACAAAACACCTTGAGTGTGTGTCACCTGCACACCGCTCTGTGCGCTTTCCATGTGCGCTACAAAACACCTTGAGTGTGTGTCACCTGCACACCGCTCTGTGCGCTTTCCATGTGCGCTACAAAACACCTTGAGTGTGTGTCACCTGCACACCGCTCTGTGCGCTTTCCATGTGCGCTACAAACACCTTGAGTGTGTATCACCTGCACACCGCTCTGTGCGCTTTCCATGTGCGCTACAAAACACCGTGAGTGTGTGTCACCTGCACACCGCTCTGTGCGCTTTCCATGTGCGCTACAAAACACCTTGAGTGTGTGTCACCTGCGCACCGCTCTGTGCGCTTTCCATGTGCGCTACAAAACACCTTGAGTGTGTGTCACCTGCGCGCCGCTCTGTGCGCTTTCCATGTGCGCTACAAAACACCGTGAGTGTGTGTCACCTGCACACCGCTCTGTGCGCTTTCCATGTGCGCTACAAAACACCTTGAGTGTGTGTCACCTGCACATCGCTCTGTGCGCTTTCCATGTGCGCTACAAACACCGTGAGTGTGTGTCACCTGCACACCGCTCTGTGCGCTTTCCATGTGCGCTACAAAACACCTTGAGTGTGTGTCACCTGCGCACCGCTCTGCGCGCTTTCCATGTGCGCTACAAACACCTTGAGTGTGTGTCACCTGCACACCGCTCTGTGCGCTTTCCATGTGCGCTACTTCGAGAACAGCAACTGCCAGTTTGTTTCTCATCACACATCAAGCAACTCTTACAAATAAATTCATCCGATTGTTATTTTCTGCTGTTATCTGCAGGTATATTAAAACTAAAAGGCAGGATCCAGCGGGAAACTAATTCCTGTCACGTAAAAAGCTACTTCCAACAGTGTCCTTGGGTTACGTCGGAACGAATGTTATTAACTGAACAAGAATGAGACAGAAAGAAACGGGCCCCTCAATGATGTCCCTGGAAGTCGCGGGAACACAGGGTAACAACACAAGTGGTGTTTCTCCAAAAGCACAGTAGACTTGCTGTGTATTTCAGTTGAAAAAATGTTCCCAGAAACTGATGGCCTGTGATCTGTACACACTGAAAATAGGTAGCTAAGTAAATAAATCTCTGGGAGTGTGAAATTAGTGTGATTTTTTGTCTTTTTGTTCTTTTCCACAAGTCAGGAAAAACATGGACATAAACACAATGGCATATTTCTCTAAAGTAATGATGGACGTTGGCATCACTTAACCAGAGGTCAGGGAATTTTCAATCACTTCCAGGGTTAGAGGTCATGTGATTGCTGCCATTCTGGCCTGTGGAATGTGTGACAAGAGCGACTGATTCAAAACACCGAACGTGACGACAGCAAAAAAGGGTTCATCGGATAACAGACGGAGATCGTTTATTAAATTTTACACTCAACGATATGTTTGTGGCAAAAGCAGTGGCCTTTGGGAAATGGTCGTGTAAATTTCTGGGCTGTTCCGTGACGTTTAGACGTTTAGTCTCACCCCACCCGGGCCCTGACAGCCGGGCCCTGACATGACAACAGTGCACTGGAAGGACACATTTAGCAGTCAGTTTAGATTCAACAGCTGTCGTAACCTGATAAGAAGTTCATACCTGGTGTGAGAAGGAAAAGCAGCCCATAGTAACCAACTGGCTATGGCACTATGTGTGCTGGTGTACATTTAACACCCTATGGTGTATATATGGGACCACAGTACACCACAATTTTTGCTGTGCAGAGATGACACAGTGATGGTGTGGGAAGGTCTGCTGGCTAAATGCAGTTCACCCTTAATCAAGACTGACGTCCAGTGTTATTTATAAAGGTTAAGACGAAAGAAGTGCTTCAAGGTCATTCCAAGGTTATGATTTAAAAAGCGATGATAAAATGACAATGTGCTATTCTTCTGAGCGACATATTGATTTTTAAAATTTCAGTTCTGTTTTCTGGTAGCATCTCCCTCATTGTCAATATGATCATTGTGGTCAGTTAAAGCACGGATGGGTTAATTAATTAATTACGGTAAATGTAAGTCGTGCAATTTCACTAACAGGAGTGTCCATTTTTTAAAGACATAATGGTTGTGGCTCCATCGGTTGCCAGTAGTTTATCGATTGAAGAAGATCATTCTTTAAGAACCTTACATTTCTGAATTGGTTTCAGATTGGCTGCGTGAGTGTTATTGGCCCACTCATATAAAAGCATTGACTGTGCTGAATGTGGCATATCTTTCACCAGGTAGTAAAAGCATGCAAGGCACATTTTTCATTCTGTCCAGTAAGATTTCATCACAAACCATTGTAAGACATGAGAAATGTAACACTATCTCTGGGCCCGTATTCACAAAACATCTTAAGGCTAAAAGTAGCTCCCAACTTTCTGATTTAAGAGAAACTCTTAAAAATAATGGGCGTGTAAGTCCTAATTTTAGGACTTGTAAATTTTTGGTCTAAGAGTATTTCACAAAACGTTTTAGCGCTAAAACCAGCTCTTAAATCTGTGAAAAGTTAGGGGTAGTCAAGAGGACTCTTAAATCACTAAGACCAAATCACAAACAATCCAAATCGTAATCGCGTCAACATTTTAGAAGCATTTAATGAGACTGAGCTTTTAAAAAAATATCGCCTTTAATTGCGAGGGTATTATGATAATAGTAGAGCTAGTCAGGGATGCAGTCACTTCACCAACAAACAGAAACAACCCAATAACACCGGAGATCAAGGTTCTGACTCTACGCTACTTAGCCACAGGGAAAATGCAGCAATGCAGCGCAGACAAACTACGTATATCTCAGTCATCTGTCAGTAGAATATTACATCAAACAATAAATGTCCTTTCCAGACCTCACATCGTCCGACAATTCATAAATTAAGAAAAATAATTTTATTGAATCTCGCAGTCAGTGGGTCTAGATCAGGGGTGTCCGATCTATATGTGGGTGCAGGTTTTTGTTCTAGCCCAGAAATAAGACACCTGATTCTACTTATCAAGGTCTTGATGGAAGAATATGATTAGTTATTTCGTTGAATCAGGGGTCGTAGATCATAGTGCTGGGTTAAAACAAAAACATGCACCCACACCACTGGCCATTTTTGAATATGATTGGATACCCCTCGTCTAGTTGGATAGATGCATGTCTCACCACATAAATATTCCCCTTGCAGTGGCTTGCAGCCATTGGCAATGTACATATTAGCCTAAGAACCTGTCAATCTGAGGAGTGAGTGAAGAAGGGGGGGTTTGGGAGTGTTTTGAGGAGGGGGGGGGGTAATGATGGGTCTGTGTAAAGACACACAAAATGCCTGTTTGAAGTACTTGCAGAACAGAAACTTTCCTAAATAGTGGAGTGCATCCCAGCGTGAAATGAAGAAGTATCCCTCCTGGTAAATATTTATTCTACATTTGGAATTAGCATACAAAATGTAATTAAAAATCAGCAACTTTCGTGCTGTCAGTGAAATGGTGCGTTCGGATAAAGCTGCCATAAACCGTAGATTTTAATTAGCAACCCCCAGACGTGCCGTAGACGGGCCATGGATAATGACACTGACTGAAATGTGATCCTCAAACGGGGCTTCTCCTCGTGTTAGAGCAGGGGCCTGTTCCAGACAACAGGATTACTGAGTTAGCTGGATAACTGTACTGAGTAAAACCCGGAACCCTCACAAATCTGGAACATGGACTGAAGTAAAAAGAGCCGTTCCGGGTTTTACTTTGTGCAGTTATCTAGCTAACTCAGTAATCCTGCTTTCTGAAATAGGCTGCAGGCCCTCATGTGACACTACTCCAGATCAAGGGCCACATGTATAACTCTATTTACTTTGGCCCTCCAGAGGCCATTTTTACTTAGTTTCTACTAGTTTTATTTAAATGTCAATATCTCAAAAAATATTCCCCACACATCCATGGTTTAAAGTTTGAGTTGAAAAAGAAGCTGTATCATTCAGAAATGTGCAACAGAATACATTTATTTCAGAATAGGCACATACAGTATATGCATAATAACCATAACATAAGTATCCTAATGCATTTAAATACATAATTTTTTTAAAACATACAAATGCGTGTGTGTTTTTATACAACAACAGCAACGTATTTCAGCCCTAAGTGCGATAGGTGGTCGCTGTGGAAATGTCGACTGTACGGGACTTTGGCAAAATGTAACAAGATAAACTCTTCAGGGTTAATCAGAAAACAGCTGTAGCTGAATATACTGGTAAGTACTTGGTTTTTAAAACATATTTATACAAAAAAATTTGGAGAGAAAAATGTGCCGTCTTCTAAACCAAAAGTGCATCAAGTACTGTATATAGTACAGTAAGCAAGGGAAAACGGTGAATGCTCATTTGTTTTAAAAAAATATTATTGTTTCTACACGGAAAGATGATTTTCTTAGTATGTATAAACGGTGCATTTTATGCATTTTAAAGTCTGTGGCTGTGGCGAGAGGAGGATCTTAAGTTCTTTGTGCTATTAATAGCACCCTCCTATTTTATGGCACTGCAGTGTAACTGGAGAAGCTGAGGTTTTCGCGAGCAGCTACCCTTTTAAACAATACTGTGTCGAAATTGACAGGGTTTTCTTACAGCTGTAGTTTATAATTTCAGACCATGCTGAGCAGAAAAATGCCCTCAGAAAGCTGCGTAAGCGAGTTTCCATGTGGAAATTCAGATGTATGAAATAAGAAAACCTGCGTACCTCTGCACATGCGGGACACCGCACGTACGCATTGTTTGAAGTCAGTGTGATATGACGTGACCAAAAGGCAGAGGAAGAAAATGCAGAACTTTACGAAAGCAGATTTCTGACTTTCACCCTGAGCATTCTTTTACACATTATTTTACTCAGAGTTTTATACACGTGGCCCCAGCTGTCTTTCACTCTCATTCTACAAGCAGAATTAGTTCCAAAATTCAGATCTTAGCTTTTTTGGTTGTTTTGTTTTGTTTTGTTTTTGCCCCTGGCTGCTACTTCTCTTGCTTGTGTCTACAGCAGACTTACACAGTAAATGTCTTCAATGTAAAATGAACTCAGAAGCAATAGGCTACTCTGATAGACAGCATGTTATCCCTTTTGGACTCATACGACCTCTTAGAGTTAAATAAACAGCAATTATTTCAACGTGTGCTAAAAACAGGCCATGCACTACCACTCAAAACAAGAATACAACTGGAAAAAATATGGGTACATCTGGATGAGTATATAACATTTTGTAATTTGCCAGTTCATGCTTTATTTAAGGATACAAGGGTCAGTTGTATAAAGTTACGTGAATGAGTGTGTTTGTGTGACTTTGACTTAACTTTCAGGCTCAGAAACAGCCTTGGATAGTCAAGTCATCAGGGTGCAAAAACAAACACAAAACCACTTCTGCTCGCCTTTCACCCATTCATTATTTTAGTTGATCTTTATTTAATGACCTATGGTAACTTAAAAACTGTATTTTCTTTTGGAGAATCCAAGTGTGTCAGAAATGCAAGGAATCGTATCATCAACAGATATGGGGGATGATTGGCAACTCAATTCAACTCAGCTCAAGTCAATTCAGCTCAACTCAACAATTCAACTCAACTCAACTCAACAACTCAACTCAGAATCAACTCAATTAAAGTTCAACTCAACTCAGCTCAACTCAACTCAACAATTAAACTCAACTCAACTCAGCTCAAATCAATTCAGTTCAACTCAACTCAGTTCAACTCAAATGAACAATTCAACTCAACTCTACTCTGCTCAACTCAATTCAGTTCAGCTCAGCTCAACTCAACTCAATTGAAAAACTCAACTCAGCTTAATTTAACTCAACTCAGCCCAGTTTAATTTGCAGCTACCACTCTGAATTACTGGGAATTATACATAAAGAACAGTGCCCACATCTCATGGATATCGTGACCTGTTACACAGCTGGAGAATAATTGGACACCGGTAATCACTAGTGTCAAAGTGAGTATGTTTTATGAGCAATAATGCCTGGGGTGAGCCTAGCCATTGTGAAGCTGTTGACAGATAGCTCTGTGGTGACATCACCACAGCTGTTTTCACACCTTTGCTAAAGCCACAGCGGGGGTTGCGTTTGCCCTCGTTATGCTAGCAAGCTGCTGATGTCCGTTATCTATGCACATTGCCCCGTTCTATATGCTTTTCTCTTTGTCATGTATCTGCAAAACCTAGGAGTTTTATGCTAATGTCACAGTTATAAATCTGGCACATTAAACTTTAGTTACATTTAGGCACTTCATGAACAATAATTCATGGGTTTTATATGCATGGTTCATCATAAATTAGAAAGAGTTTGGAAGTTATAAGGGGCATGATATCATCCCAGACCATGAGGCATGGTAATGCTGTTGAGAGTGAGGACAGATATGTAGAAATATTTCATCAATATTCTTAGCAGCAGTTAGAATACAGAACAATGGTTTTAAATGCTTTAAAGATGCTATTTAAGAAGAAGGCTAATGTTAAAGTTTACTCCTCAACATGCATAAATACGGAGCCCAGAATTGGATGAGAGAACATTTATACTATAACGAGCGAACAATGTGCACTCTGAACCCTCGTTTTCTCTTAATTGTGCTCATAAATTAATGTAAATTGTGCTCACAAAATGTTAATTGTTTAATTTTTTTTAAGAGTTAAAGTGACTTTCAGATTAAATTAACATTTCATGTGACATTAATGAGATTTTGTCATAAGGGGTTAACCAGAACCATCTGAATATTTAACTAAATCTGTTTGCAGTTATGTATAAAAAAGGCTGTAGTTCCTCCACGGATCACCTGATGCCGATATGGATGTATCCATCCATCCTTCCATTATCTAACCCACTTATTCCTGGTCAGGGTCGCAGGGGGGCTGGAGCCTATCCATCGCAGGATATGGATGTAAATACCCTCAAATGAAATCTGGCAGTCTGCACTTTAACCTCATATTCACTGTTTTATTTCAAGTCCAATGTGCTGGAGTACAGAGCCAAAAACAACAAAGAATGGGTCACTGTCCCAAACCCTTTGCATTTAACTGTATGTGGGGAATAAACAAACCTTTATAAAATGTTACTTTATTTTTGGATTTTTCAGTAAACTACTCACGAGTCACGACACACAGCAGAGCCTTGCAAATAACTGAGCTCCAAAGGATTTTAATTTACGCCCTTGGAGAGATCAAAGAAACGTTAATTTATACGAAGGTTTCTCCGCATCATGGCTTGTCATTGCCCCAGTGCACTGTGATTGGCCATAATTGCAGAGTGGAGGCGGGTGGGTGATGGGTGATGTCATTTGGTGAAGCGTGTTGCACTACCTGTCACTCCCAATGTAGGCTTCAGTTCTGTATCCACTGTCTCACCTGCTCTCTGTAATGCATGATGCACGATCAACTTCATGAAATATTTTTTCTCTTAAAAATGTTCTGAAAACACTTCTGCTGGGAACCCCAGTGTAAACACACACTGAAGACTGCTACACAGCATGAACTAAATCCCAATGGGGAATCAAGCAGATGGTGTCTATATAATGATAAACAAAAAAGTGTGTAAAAAGCACAGAAACAAAGACAAAAAAATACATAAACTGGTGGCAATATTGTTGAAACAGGACTGGGATCACGCCTGTGGTTGATCTAGAATTTGGCACTCCTTTGTAATTTCGTTTTGTTGATTTGTACCGTATTACCCAGAGAATGGACTCCTGGGCTATTGAGCTCCAGCGAGATGCTGACGGGTAGCTGTGGGAGAGAGTCGTCGTACACAGCTGGCTTCCGTATCTCCAGCCCTTTCTTTACTGACATCTCCATGGAAACCACACTTTCACATCTGCAGGGTAGCCTTGCCACCTGTTGAGCGACTAAAACAGGCAATTACTTGTACATGTCCTCAAAGTCTCAGCCTCTCTTTGTCTCATGAATCATCAACTTATTCAGAGCCGGTCCCTGGTGAAAAAGTTTCTGGAGCAAAAGTTGCAATGGGAATACGCTGACGGATGGTCTCTTAGGATGATCTAAATATAGCGCTTTGCAGAGCCCGCCAATGTCCGAAAGCCCATCCCGCTATCTAGGAGCGGTGGAATTATGGAACAGTCCTGTTTTCACACTGCTGTATCCATTATTCTACCAAGACATCTAAAACAACAAGCCTAGGTGCTAGACGTCACTTCAGCCTGCAGACTTGCACCTAAAATAGAATGGGCTCATGATATTGAGAAAATTCAACAAAGCCGTTCTCCACTATGCCTTTACTCAGCGCGCATAAAAACAACACGGCTGTCGTTGCAAACAGACGTGGGTTATAAACAGCGATTTGCACGGGGTGCGGCTTGGGCGAAGCTCTTGGGGGTGCCCCAGGGTGTACAAGAATATAAAAAGAGGAACACCCCCCCCCCCCCCCCCCCCAAAGGGACAGAGAGTAACTATCTCCGAGTCCCGGGTCGGCTCTCCGTAGCCCTCCATGATGGAATCTGAAAAGGCGGCGCGTGAGGATTGTTTGAATTACTCACAGTGCGTCTCGTCTGATTAGCTTTCTCCTGGACAGCGGGAAAGAGAGGGGGACGGGGGGAGAGAACAGTTTAACATATCAGCGCTTATAAAATATGTGTTTGTCATCTCCGTTAGCAGTAATTACTATATTCAGTGCAAATCTCTGCCTACTGCACACTGCAAGGCTGAGTGGTGTGGAAAGTTGGAGAACAGCAGTGCAGCACTGCACGTAAAAGGAAAGTAATCTATTGCCTTTAAAGGGTCATCTCGTCCTCGAACATTCTAAATTCCTGGGCCTATGAGGAGAGAGAGAGAGGGGGGGTGGGGGGGGGGATCTGGGACTGTTTTATCTCTCCTTTTATTAACCACCCCGGGTCTGTGAATTGCAATTTATCACCATGGAGGAGCTGTGAATTTAGTCATGAATTCTCCAAAATTTGTGAAGCAATTTGCAAATGAAAACCGAATATCCATAATGCCTGGTAATATATTTCTATGTCGAACGGTGACACTGATTATGCTAATTATGTCATACGTATGTCCAAGATTCACACCGCTAAGCTATGGGGGATTTAACATATTATAGTGTCAGGCACCGTTTTCACACATTTAAAAACAAGAGAAAAAACACAGAGGCACTGCAAATGGAGCCGATACCGCTGTGGCATTTTGTAACGGTGTGGCAGCATTGGGGGAAAAAATAAAAACAGTGAGTGATTGATCATTTTCCAGGTATATCTGTAATATTTACTGCCGGGACCGATAAACGAGAGCGATGGAACGCTGGCATCGACTGCGATTGGGAAAATTAAAATGAGAAGAAACAGAAGAAGAGATGCGGACAGACGCGCTGTCATTTTGTCTCCCGCTCCTCCCGCTTTATTAAGGCAGAACTCAGCACTCGGACGCTGATTGATTGCACCGCCTCATTTACAGCAGTGTTTACCCACAGCAAATAAAGCATGCTAATCTGGGCCTGCCAGTCAGGTAGGGAGTGGCTCAGGATCCCTATCTCTGATCTGTTAGTGTCGACGCTGCCGCCCGCCTGTGCAGTCATGTGGAAAATTGTCTATTGTGATTTTTTTCCCCCCAAAAAAAGAGAAGAAGAAGTACAGTGGAAAACATTAGGAAGATTTTGGATAATGATTGTATCCATGCCAACTGTTGAATGGTGTTTCATGTTGGTTACCAACTGTCAACATGTTGATTTCCTCTCAATTTCATCATGATTTCTGCTCTGATAGGATATGTGTGTGCACGTGTGTGTGTGTGTGTGTGTGTGTGTGTGCGTGTAGGTGTGTGTTAGCGTGTGTGCGCATGTGTACGTGCGCGTGTGTGTGTGTGTGTGTGTGTGTGTGTGTGTGGCCCACACAACAGATGAACAACTTTAAAACTCAGATGTAAGCGTGCACCATGCATTCAGTGTGACAGCTCTTCACAGTGATTCCTGCATCTGTTACTTTGCCACCTGGGGAGGCCATTTTGATTATGTTGCCAGGAACCTAGGAGCAAAAATTTTTTTTTGCAAAAATAAAATAATAAAATACAGCAAAAATACATAGATGTTTCATACCCCTTACTCCATACTCCAGGCCGTCCTTGTAAATAAGAATTTGTTCTTAAGTGACCTGCCTGGTTAAATAAAGATTAAATCAAATTTTTTTAAAATACCAGTCGTCAGTCATGTGTAAATTTCCTTCATCGGACGTTGTCTAAATTTTGAGCCACGTGTGATGGAATAGTTGATGATTTTGATCACAAAAAAAGAGCCGGGATTAGTCTTGTGTCCCACTGGCTGAACTTTACGCCAGCTTCTCACAACAGGTGGAGAAAACGGGCTCCTTTGTGGCTCCGCTCATTAGAAACCCTCCTGGGGCTTCATCAAAAGAGCACACACATCCCAGCTCGCTGTTCTCTCCCATCTTTAAAAACAGCCAGCGACACCTTTTTATGCAAAATTAACTATTTATCCTACTCCTCATAAAATCGGCCCCCGCCATTCTGTCTTTTAGATTTATTCTATTTTCATATCCCAAAAAAAGAAAGACAGTCGGAAAAAAAGTGAATAAACAACAGGTAAATTGAATAATGTGGAGAAACCAATAATTTTGGCTTGAAAAACACAGTAATTACAGTAATGGTTGCAGACATAAAGTATGTTTTTTTCTTTTGTTCATGTCCTATTTTACCCTCAGTGTCTAGGACTGTGGTTGAACTGGAATCGGGTAAGTGTACGGAAAGCTCTTGACTTTGTTTAGTGCAAACCCAAGTATCGGATGCCCTCTTTTGGAATGCCAAACAGAATTGGCCCTCCTGTGTTCATGTTTTTTTAATGTAATATTTTTATCCCAGATCGGTTGCGTGCCAAATGAATATGTGAGCATGAAGAGGCCACAAGCATCCTCTCGTGCAGAAAGCAGCCTCTCGTGCAGAAAGCAGCCTCTCGTGCTGTGAAGTTGTGGCTATTAATGTGAGTGTGTTGTATACAAGGGCATGTTCCAGTCTGTGTCCAGGTCCAGTGTGCTAAAAAATAAAGTAGTTAGCTTGTAATGTCGCAGGGTTGTAATGTGCAAGTTCTGAACTTCCTCATGCATTTTCCGTTACCCAGAATTCATCCTGAGATGTGTTGATGTTGTTTATCGCTCATCCAATCTCATTTTGCATTGGACGTCTTCAGGCGTGACGCCGCTCCGTTTCCCGGAGGAATTCTGGGAGCGGCCTCTTTTTTCTTCACACCCCTCCGCTCCGGATGCACCTTAATGAATCGCTTGCAATGTGCGAATGCAGAAACAAAAATAATGTCTGATTACAAAAAGCACAAATATGTCTCATCCTGGCACTTGGCAATGTGCTTTAAAAAATTAAAAAACTTTAATCTCATTCTGCATTTTGTATTTTTGAACTGAGTCTCATTTTCATGTTCTGCAATCTCACAAACGGTGATGACTGGGCTTGGTTTGGTTGGGGGGGTTTGGGAGATGGTTAGGTGGGGCACTAGAGCTTGTGGTTACTGAAGGTTTTTATTTTGAAACATTTCAGAGTTTCAGAGCCATTTAAGCCATTTTGTCTGTTCCTCATCATCAATCATGGGACAGCTTGACTAAACAGATGAGCCTTCAGTGATCAGTCACCTGCATTCTCATGCATTCAAATGGGATTTTAAACAAGCAATAAAATTAGACCTTGCTGAATGGCATTATGTACATCATTACAAATATGATATTAAAAATCAATACTGCTTAGTCTTGCTTTTCTGCCTGTTTTTATTTCAGTTTGTTTATGCTTTCTTTTGTATTTACAACACTAGCAGAAACATGGTGATAGCACTAACTTGCTGAAACATGGTGATAGCATTAGCCTGCAGAAACATGGTGATAGCATTAGCCTGCAGAAACATGGTGATAGCACTAGCCTGCAGAAACATGATGATAGCATTAGCCTGCAGAAACATGGTGATAGCACTAGCCTGCAGAAACATGATGATAGCATTAGCCTGCAGAAACATGGTGATAGCGCTAGCCTGCAGAAACATGATGATAGCATTAGCCTGCAGAAACATGGTCATAGCATTAGCCTGCAGAAACATGGTGATAGCATTAGCCTGCAGAAACATGGTCATAGCATTAGCCTGCAGAAACATGGTGATAGCATTAGCCTGCAGAAACATGGTCATAGCATTAGCCTGCAGAAACATGGTGATAGCATTAGCCTGCAGAAACATGATGATAGCATTAGCCTGCAGAAACATGGTGATAGCATTAGCCTGCAGAAACATGGTGATAGCATTAGCCTGCAGAAACATGGTCATAGCATTAGCCTGCAGAAACATGGTGATAGTATTAGCCTGCAGAAACATGGTGATAGCATTAGCCTGCAGAAACATGGTGATAGCATTAGCCTGCAGAAACATGGTCATAGCATTAGCCTGGAAAAAATGGTTCTCATATGAATGGGCTAGCCTGCTCTATAGGTGTTGAAGATTATTACATCATTGCTTGCAGTATGTGAGTAAAAGTGCCTCATGTTCTTATTGATGGAGACTTGGACTTTGTGGCATGGTAGGTTAAAACTTCAGAAAACTTTTTTTCTTCTTCTTTTAATTCCAAATATTACCAGTATAAGCCCGTTCCATGTTTGTGAAATCAAATCACATAAAATGTTAGTGCACATAAAGCTATACTGTATATGAAAAATAATAAGCATATTTTTTGTAATACAATACAACTCAGATACATATGAATCGATCGGGTATGTGGCTATTTTCATTATCCGTCTTCTCGCGGTTGGCTGTTTTTTCGTCCTCACAGCTCAGCAGTTGTGTTGACACAGCACTGTATATAAAACATGTATGTGTTTGTATTGTGTGTGTGTGTGTGTGTGTGTGTGTGTGTGTGTGTTTGTGTGTGTGTGTGTGTTTGTGTGTGTGTGTGTGTGTTTGTGTGTGTT
Organism: Ilyophis sp. 1 JC-2022; assembly: GCA_022702515.1. Taxonomy (NCBI): domain Eukaryota; kingdom Metazoa; phylum Chordata; class Actinopteri; order Anguilliformes; family Synaphobranchidae; genus Ilyophis; species Ilyophis sp. 1 JC-2022. The sequence continues at coordinate 48,067,608 of CM040406.1, forward strand.
TTGACATGCACAGTATATGTGACAAAAAAATTAGACTCCATTGCTCCATTGTCCACCCCCCACATCCAAAAAAAATTCAAAAATTTAAACACATGCTGAAGGGCAGTGTAGTCTTTATTCATGTTAATGGTCTTGTCTAATTGAAAAAAAAAGAAGAATGGATTAATATTTCTTGGCACAATGAGGAAAAGCTATTTAGAAATTAATAAATTACCCCCCTTGAACCTGTACGAAGAGGCAGGGACGTCCCACAGCTGGGTTTGCACTCTGGCCTGAGTAATTATGGCTGCTGAGGCCTGCCAGACAGTAAGAGCTTTACAAATCTGTGACCCCCATCTCTCTTTGGGACGCCCTCCCCAACCATCGCGACAGCCTCGCATGTTCCCAGAATGCCCCTGATCCGTGTGCATTTGACAGGAAACTGATGTGTGTCAGATTGAATGAACACTTTGACCTACCCTCTTATCAATCTTCAGTACAAAATCAGTATGTTGCACGTAATAAACAAATGCCCTCCTAAATCAGACAGAAGCTCCTCACATTACCACATGTGTAATTGATGTTTAGCAGTTTCGTGCTGGAAGCAAGTAATCAGGATTATTAGGTGGAACAGAACAATCACCAAGGGAAGAGTCTAATACTTTATTTTTAATAATCCATTTCCAAAAACCCTGTTTGAACTGAATGAGAAACTAAACAGAAACCACACATTTCAAACTAATTTATTGTCCAATTTAGATTTTTATTCTGTGAAATTGGAATATCCACAAGTGTAAGTTTGCCAAAGCATTCATGACATCACTTTCGGGGTAGTGCAATCTAAGACACAGACCCTCCAAAACCTGAGCAGTGAGCCAGTCAGCCATCTCTTCTTCTGTTTCCGCAGTCCATTGGCTCAGTAGCGCCCCCTCTGTGCTGGAGAACTGGTGTCGATGTCACTAGGTAAATCCTGCCTCCCTGGGAGACCCTATGGACTCTAATTCAGTACTGGCATGGCTAAGATTCAACTCCAGATTATGACTCACACCAATAAGCAATGGTTTACTGTATATATAACCCATGAAGCTCTGTCACACAGTTCTTTTTTACAAAAGTCTGTGCATCACGATGTATTTATTTTAATATATTTATTGTATTTATTTTATAATTACATTTTTGTTTTGTTTTTGGTATCGTGTCTTTTGTGTTTTTTTGCTTTAATATTTTTCCATATTATTCATATTTTTTTTGAAAGTGCTCTGAACACAATTCATGAAACACACTGTGGTCAGATGGTGCTGGACTGTGACAGGTGTGTGTGTGTGTGTGTGTGTGTATGGGGGGGGGGTGGTCTGACAGACAGATAGACAGCTCGGGACAAAAGGCAGATGAGGCTGTCGCTGCCAACGCACATAGCGGACAGAACCGGAAAGATCCGGCCCAGGTACCGCGCGGTTAAGCCCGGGTCTGTTTCATCTCCGGCCCACACCGCTCTCTGGGACGCGCTGTTTACTGAACCTGCTCACGGGATTAGCGCATTCGCTTCACAAGATCAAAGGGTAAAAAAACATCACGTTTCATAAAACACCATCTTTTCTATGATTTAATCGCTTCTCACTTTTCTTTCTTCTCCTGGTTAGCCCTGACAGAGGCAGATTATTCAGTGGTAACTCTGAACATAACCACCTGCATACACTGAAGGTGTCCCCCTATGCAAGATTGCATTGTTTAACAACAATTTGTCAAACTACCACAAAAAGACAGCCATTTTGATGAAAATTGCAATCTGCACCCTCACGCAGTGATGTTTGTTCACTAAAGTAAAGCAAGCTAACTCAACCTCATCCCTTCCTGTCCAAAAAATTAATTAATTTTGGTTTGCTTTGAACAGCATGTCAATCAAACTTTCTGCAAACAAGGCTGACATATGAAGCAGGTTCATACTATTTTCAGGAAATGTAATTTACCGGCAGAAGAAACCTCTTCCATGTGCATGGGAAGCACTTCTTATGCATCCCGATATATGGGCACATTTTGGTTCTGGGGAGTCCTCGAAAAAGAAATGAATTCCCAACAGTGACTCATTAATCCGAGATCAGCAATCCTGTCCATTAAGCATATACCTCTGGATTTATGGACAATTGTTCTAACCAAAAATAAGTTTTTTTCTGGAGAAAAAATAAAGCCTTTTTAAAAATATATTCTAACCCAACATTCTTTTGTTAATTTCCATAACCAGTGTGGATGATGTTATAAACACTCTCAGTTAAAGTAAAACACAGCAGTAAGCCATTTGTAATAGTATTGACCCTTTTCTGGTAAATGTACCTACTTTGAGCAATATACATTCTATACATAGATTACATCTTTAGGAAACCTGTGTCAGTTGCATATCAACATTTCACCTATGGAGTTACATTCTAATTTCAAACTATCTATTTCTTGGAACTTTTTTGTTACTATGGCTTACAATGTAGAAGTGCTTTCAAATCTTGGCATCCTGGGTGTGCAGTGTGCACCTCCAAAGGCAGATGTGCATATGTACAGTACTACAATAGAACACGTACTCTCCAACGGAACCACCGAACGATGATTCCGGATCCAATCGGAACAACAATGCTAGTGAATAATCTGGTCCGAACGTTAAAAAAACTCCCGGGTAACGAACCCGAGACCGCTACTTGAGTGAGTAAAAGCGCGAACCGAGACCGCTACTTACTTGAGTAAGCGTCCGCGGCGCGCGCGCGCTGTTGTTTACAAGCGTACAACAACAGCGGTTTGCCTGGTTGTTGTGCGCTACATATCTCTTGTTATAGTGATTTCGTCGCTGCAACGGACAAACAGCTTTAACGGACAACTGCTCTCCCCTATTAGTCCGTTGGATCGAGGTTCATCTGTATGTATAATGTGACAGAGGACCTTGGACAGTTATGGCTGCTGGATGACTCATTCGGTTAAGGCACCTGTGGTGCATAGACGAGCATCATGGCCTCAGATCGAATGCGGACCGTGTCAGAGCTAACAGTGGCCAGTAGCTCCATAGAGTCAAGCGCGACTGGCGATTGAGTCGCCCAGAGTATGGGAGGGTTCAGCCGGATAGGGTTCTATGTGCATTTCTATCTAGCGACCCCTGCTAGTCGATCGGGCGTCCGTAGATTGCGGTCAAAGCCACATATGAAAGGTCCCTCCTCCAACTCCGGCTTAGCTGTAGTTTTAAAAAAAGCAGCTGGCACACCATGGGCCAGATTTACTAAAACCTTTAGCAGGTGCATAAACTTTCAGCACACGCAAAACCAATAACACGACCAATGATTGGTGCAAAACAAATACCACGACCATTCATTGGTCATGTTATTGGTTTTGCGTGCGCTAAAAGGTTTTGCATTACAGTCTCCTGACTCCGCAGTGGGGTCCGCGCAATGTACGCGGCTCCGCTTGCAGACGATTGGCCATTCCAAATTGGGGTGGAAATTCGATATGCTCAGCCCTGCGTTGGGTGCCAATTTTATCATTAAAAATATATATATCATTCAGTCACATGCAATTGTGGAAGTTGCCATGTTGCACTGGAAAATGGGATGTGATCACTCTAATCACTCTGATAGTATGAAATTGACTACTTAATATGTTTTAAAACTCAAGGCTGGCCACAATTGTGTAAACCTAATTGCATTTTTTTTATTGGCAGGTCTTAACTTTGGATCAGATATGATATAAGTGCTGTAATTGTTTCTATAAGACAAGATATCATTGGCATCAGAGATGATACATTTTTAATAGATATTGCAACTCAAATATGGTTTTACCAAACCATTTATGGGTTTTTTTTTGTAGAAATGGGAAACAGAATCAAAACCTATGACCTCCTTTGTTACACAGCACTATACCTGGAGCCACAGAAATTCTCTGCGACTCTGACGGTCTGTTTTGTTCTGATTATGACAGTGTTACGTAGGCCTTAGTGTATAGTTCAAGTAAAGTGTTACGAGTATTGTAGTGTTTTTTTTTTTAAATAGCCATGGGGAAAAAAAGTTTGAATTATGATCCCTTTTCACAGAGGGAACCCGTAACATTGCTGGGTCCTGACCCGAAAAATTTCCGGAACATCTTACATGGCAAACCGACTCCGGCTTTGTTCACGCATGAGGCCGACATGGAAGATTTCCGGAACATTCACAGGTTAAGATGTGTGAAAGAGGCTATAGAAATACCCCTCCACTGAAGGCAAAATTCTGTTGACACTGAAAAGTTTAGTGGCTAAAAACGTACTAAAGCTGAATATGACATAGGTAACCAGGAGAACTAGGGCACGCTGTGACCACTGCTCCCATTACAGCACTTACCGCCTCTGGGTACACCCTCCCTAGCTGTCGCTCTCCATTCCTCCCTCTACTCCGAGCTTCAGTTATTAATTATTCAGTGTCCCTAAGAGAAACAGATCTGTTTATTCACATACTAATGATCTCCACAGAAGAGTTCTGAGTGAAACGTCCTGACCCTTCCCTCAACCATTCATCAGCCAATCGCCTCTTCTCTATCTGTTACCCTCTCTGCTTTCTACCTGTCTGAAGGAAGCAAAACATACAAAAGTAAGGTGGTCTGCCCCATGATGACCCACCTTATACATAAATTACCTTCACATTTGCATTTCCAGTTTATTTGTTAACTGTAAATTTTGATTTAAAAAACAGAATAGGCTATAATCTGAAAAATATAATTAAATCACATATCAGTATGTGTGAATAACTCAAACTCAAAACGTACATGTCCTCAAATTGATAGCCTAAGCTGTTACAGGGTTACATCATACTCATGGCATGGCTATGATTTTTTTGAACTCAGCCAATTATATGTGGTTTTATATCAGCCATTCAAAGTATACGCTATCAGAGCCATGGTCACCCTTAAAAAGAAGCCATGTTCTAATTTCTAAGCCACTCAATGCCTCTCTTGTTTCACATTCATTTACATTTGTTCTGTTTAATTTTCTCTCCCTAGTTCTCCTTTCATTGCTATTTTCTCTTCTCTCATTACAAATGGGTTCTGACAAGTCTCTTCACAGAAGAATGAGAGGAATTTCAATGCATTGAGAGCACTGGCTCTCTGGCTAAGAAGCATCAGGAACCTCAAAGACACCCAACGCGCATTCCACCCCGTCCACAAGAAGCCGCGCTGCCTGCTTTCTTTTATTTATTCTGTGTTTATTTATTTATTTTTTACTCAGAGTGCCAGAGACGGAATGTTTATTGTATGAGGAATAGAATATGTTCTCTTTTTTTTCTGTCATGGGTCTCACCCCAGCCCGGCTGATGAAATTGATGCAGCCTGCATGGCGTTTGCATGCATTTGTGTGTTTCAGTTAGCTGTGCTGTCGGATTTTAAACAAGCTCTCATTGTTCGGAACGCTCGCTGTCTGGGAACAGTTGTTTGGAGTGAAAAATGATATCAAAATTACCATGGCCTCAGTGTCTGTTCATGCCAGTACAATATTGTGCATCTTCAAATCAACAACCTCACTTGCATGGGTTCAAGGTACAGGTTTGTCCTTAACAAAATGACTTGCTGGAAGTAAATTAAATTGCCTTTCTTCATGAGAAATGGAATAATAAAGGGCATTAGGCTATATTTGTATTGAACATAAGAAGAGATGACCTCTGGTGATGATGTTCTGGTGATTATTTATGCGATCAAATAAAGCCAATGAAACAAAATGCATTAGACAATGGCAGCTTGTGACAAGCAACATTATCCTTATTCAAATTTGCACAGAAACAGCTTTAACGAGCATGATGATATTATATTTCCTTATCGGTTTCCTCATATTAATATAATTTGGTGATGGTGGAACCACATTAGGTAGCCAGTGTTCTAGATTGCCAGTTGCTAGCAAGCTATTGGTAATTGCTATCTGGCTAACATTAGTTTTTAAGTGATCTTTGTTTATTCATACTGGACTATCAAATTCATACTTGACTATCAAAGAGCTATTAAGACTTTGCAATGTATCTGCATTGAAGTTTAATTTGATTCATGTGTTATTAGTATTTGCGCAGGCAACCAGGGACAATACTGAATGTTCTGTTTTTGGGCACACTTTTTGTGGAAATTCATTATCCGTGATGCATAAGAAAAAATGAAGGATTTGACCATTTACATTTAAATAGTAAATCTTTGCTATAACTCGACAGGAAGGTAATGTTGTGCCCACTAATGAACTAGATTCATTTATCATATGGAAATTGAAATCACAGAAGATACTGGACTGTTTGACATCTCATAATACAATAAGATTCAGTTTTGTTTTGTTGAGGGCCAGTGTGTATTGCAAAGTTTTTGCAATATAAATTGTATTAAGTGTATTATTTGTATACCATATTTCAGAGAGGTAAGTTTTTTTGTTTTTTTTTGCAGATCAAGCCACCAAGGAATAAACAACAAAATGATAAATGCTCTCTTTGTCTGAAGAGAAAATGTGAGATAAACCTCAAAAAATCTCCCTGTTTTTCTCAGCAATGCAGCTCAAAGTGTGGCTCAGAGCAGCAGTAACCTCACAAAGCTAAGGCTTCACCCATCATCCCTACATGCTGTGTACAGTATATGGTATTTTCATACTCTTTTTAAAAGAGAGCAGTAAAACAGTCACGGGGTTACTTGAAGGTGAATTTATTCCATTCCTATGGTACCAATGTAGTCTTTTTTCAGAGCTTCCAGCACTATAATAAAAACGTACAAAAAAAAAAAAAAAAAAACGCATTTCCATACTGCTGCATCGGATACCATTTTGTATATATTGCTTATAGATTTTTTTCGGCGTATCATTAAAAAAAATATATTAATGTTCTATGGAGAGAGAGGCTCTGATATCAGCCTTATGTGTATGGAGGGATCTGTCTGAGGGAGTCAATGTTTCTCACAATGTAGTCTAATTATCTCAGACTACCTCATGTTGCTTTGGGGGGGGGGGGATACTGAAGGATACAGGCTAATAGGTGTCTGGGAAGCCAGAGCTAAGTCCTCTGTTATCCACACTGCTCTATTCACATTAAATTGCTCTGAGACCAGAAGGCCTTACTTAGAGCCCTCATCTGGGACATAGGCAAAGTCCAATCTATTTATTGTGCGTTTTCAACTCTCACACTCAGACACGCGAAGCCGCGCTAATTAAATCGGCCCCCTTCATTCGTATCCACACTCTATTTGCGTATTTTCATAATACGAGTGCCATCGCTATGATGGAAGTCAGGGTTAAGCCGTTCTGATTAATCACAAGTTTTGCTTGGCTTGAGCATTCTTATCCGATGGTGGGTTTTTTACAGTGTAGGGCGAAGAGTGGTATTGCAGGAGGCAAAAAAAACCGAAACGATAGTATCAATATCAGGGTGATAATTTGTAATTACTCATTTGGTCAGAGACTGAATCCTGTCGAAACCCCAGAGGTGATATTGCTGAACTTTGAGTTAAAGACTGAGGTGTTGGGAGAAACACAGGAAGCGCTGTCACCATGTGACCATAATCAGCAGGATATTAATGAACAATTTACTTTGGCACGTTGAGTCACTCTGAAGAAACGCCGACGTGCCGTCGCAGTTTGTGACACACACATCGCAGGGCGCACCGCGCAGCATGGGTGTGTGACAAGATCCAAGGCATTAGGAGACAAGCAAAAACAAAGCCCCCAATTCATTACAGGTAATTAACTAATGGCACAGCTGTGAAAGTTCAAAGCAGAGCATTGGGACCCAATAGTGTATTTGATAGATAAAATAAATACATAAATAATAGTAACGCTAAGAGAAAATGCAGAGATGGCCTTGTCAAAAAAATGCCTTTTAGTGCTATTCATATAAAAACTACAGATACTGTAGAAATACAAATGGAGGAATACCTTTGCCTTGAATAGAAAATGAATCACACAGGAAGATGTTGTTGAAATGGTGAATAGAAAATGAATCACACAGGAAGATGCTGTTGAAATGGTGAGGCAAAGCCAGGCACAGCGCTTCAAGATTGAAAAGCCAGAGAGAGCATTTGAAGGTACATTTTGTTTACATAATTTACAGGAGCCTACAACTTATTATTACTACTGGAACATTGAATACTGCCAACATTTGAATTCACTCGCTCACAGTCACTAACTCAAACAAAATGTTTGCAATAATAATAATAATAATAATAATAATAATAATAATAATAATACATTTTATTTATATAGCACCTTTCAAGCATAGAGCAAAGTGCTTTCCAGAAGAAAATTATAAAAATAAGGTAGAAATTATAAGAGCAACTTGAAAGAGAAGTTTGCCACTGATGAAAAAGAGTATTCTGTTATATAACAATGCACAATTCATAAACCGACTTAAGACTGCATGAGTGAAATACATATTGAAACTGTGTTGTGTAGTCCGTAGGTCAGCCCACACTTGAGCCATATGTGATTTCCCACGCCGCATGGGCGGGGCTTTGAACCCTACCAATGTTCTTTCTCAGCTGTGATTCCTTCTCTATCTATCTATCTATCTATCTATCTATCTATCTATCTATCTATCTGTCTATTTGTCTGTCTGTCTGTCTGTCTGTCTGTCTGTATGTCTGTCTGTTAAATGAGGTAAAGGTTTATAATTGTATAAGTCTAACAGTTCCATTGTAAAATGTAAGATTTATTCAGCTACTACCTATATTTTGAGCTCATATTATAATATAATTATAGTCGACGTCACACGATGCTGTAATAGCGACATGTAGTCCAGCTGTCTCTCGTGTTTGTGTTTCTTAATTTGAATGTGTTTTGTTGTGTCTGGCTTTTGTTTTTCATTTTTTTTCATGCGCTGTGTGTCTGTTGTGGTACGGGAAAGTGGGCTGGAGATTTTTCAGGGCACACCTGCTGCTTGTTTTGATAATATTGACAAATTGTCTAGTCGGGATAATTTTGTGTGTGGTCGTCCCCATGCAGACGCATTCGCAGCTTGGGAATGTCTGTTAGAACTGCAAACCACAAAGTTTACCATCGCTCTTCACCGGAGTTGAAGATGTCGGGACTAATCCGGGAGTGCAGCCAATCTTCAAAAGGCAACCAGAGAAGGAAAAAAAAAGATAATGCGGGGGAGGAGTGAGGCGATGACTGGGAAGGTTGACGCAGTTCGATGGATCCGCTTTGACAGTGTACAGAGACCGCAACACTGCGTGTATGGAGGAAAGTCATGGAGGCGAAGTTTGTGTGTTGGACTGCTTAATGACACTCTTGGGACAGCGGGAGCTATTTTTAATCGTGGCTGTATTCCACTTTAATTCACTTAAAGGGTAACAAAACATGTTGGTTTAGCTAGGGGGCGGGCCCTTTCTAAATTAGAAAAATTCCAAAATCTGGGCGTGATAAGGTAATAATATAGGGGCTGAGCTCCAGGTATCAAACCACGCCCCAGCAATCTTTTTTCACTCGTTGCCAAAAGCTAATTTCAACTCTGGACAGCAATCACAGTGGCTGCTTTGTTTCTCTCTCTCTCGCTACCTCTCACTCATACACACAAAACACGGTAGCTCACACTGCTGCCAAGCCCTCATTTGAGCTTATAATGATGCGGCCAGAAAACAGAAAATCACACGCTGTCCAAATACTAATTTTTATCATTTTAGCCGTCAGTGTGTACAGGATCGGTTGTCGAAACCAACCTTTAGAATAATTTTGCTTGCGTCATAAATAATGTAGCCTACAGTTACATTGGTGGTACTCGCGAATTCCTTGGGAATTTCAAACATCTTCACAAAGTGAATTTGACAGTTGAACATTTGTGCTTATTTTATGATTATTATATTATTTTATCTCTATATTATGACTGCCGATTGTGGCTCAATTTGGAAGGAGGAGGAGACGCATTTACACCACTTGATTGCGGCAAATGATGTTGTTTATTTTGTCGATATAGATACCAAGACACGCAAAATCGGTTGTCAAGAAAACTTGCATCGCGGAAAATTCTAATACTACAGAATGCTTGAAAATAATGTGTACTACAGGTCAACATAGCGAAAACCTCAAAACTAAAATGTTTCAGAAACACTTTGAAACTCAAACCCCAGTGTGTACGAGGCCCAAGAGAGAATGTCTGTTGTAGAGACGCACATTGGTAAACAAAATATCCACACCTTGCATGCAACGCAGAGAGTAGCTCTCCACATCCCTGTCAGATACGCAGTTCTCATATGCTTTATACTATACAATTATTTTTAATAAAGTAGCCTATGTATTTATAAATACATAAAGAAACTTGCTAGCTACTTGCTAAGATAGACTTAAAAACGAACTATCAAAAAACAAGGAACTATCAAGCTAGCTATAAAAAAATATATACCAAAAATAAATAGGCTACTATAATTAGAATATTCAAAAAAACTATACTGTAAGCAAGCTTTATCGGTCACTCGCTCTATCTTTTGATTCTCTCCACGCAAATCAACCACTGAGATTTGCTTTTATAGTTGCGGTGTAGGTTGCCGTCACTCCAAAACGTCAGGGCGTAGCCACCGAACTATCGATGGGCGTAGCTGTACAGGTTTCTATTTCGTCACCGAGGGGAATACGTCACAGGAGGAAATTTCTGGCCAATCACAGATTGAACGTGCAGTACCTAATGTTTTACCACTAGAGACACTTTTGAGCCAGATTCTTAAAGTTTATGCTTTTTTGCGCTGACTGCAGTAATTTGTCAAGATTTGGACCAGGATCAATCAGTAATACTTAAAAAAAAAAAGATCAGTTCTCATCTAAAATAAGTGGTTTTAGTATTTTGTTACCCTTAAATTAGTTTGATTAATGAAATGGCTCTATTGAACGTCTTTATTCGATATGTGTGTTTGTGTGTTGTGGGTCTGCCCCACTGTCTATGTCTTTTTTGTTGTTGCTGGTGGCTACAACTGAAATTCCCTAATGGGAAAATACAAGTTATTCTATTCTATTCTATAATTATAAATTGAACTTTACAAAAAAACAATCATTAAGGCAGAGGCTTTTCAGAGGCTGCAAGTTTATATTCAATTGTAAGGGACTTAAAATTGGCTTTTGTAAATTCAACAAAATAATTAATACTTAATCCTATTTGCAAATTCCCTGCCTAGCATTGAGAACACTCATCCAGTTATACATATGCAAAGGCAGATGCATAAGGAGCACTGGTATATTAATTTTAAAAAAAGCTTCTGTTGCCCACTACAACTGGCTTGTAAAAAAATTGTTTGTGCATATTGCATATTTTACCATCTATTATGTACATAATCCTTAATAAATCTGGCCCTATGAGTACAAGCTTAAAGCAGGATGTACAAAATATTTTCTGATGGTAATTATTTACCATACTTTTCACTGCAATCACTGTAATTTAATCCAAAAACTTTTCCCTTTTATGAGTTATTAATGTGACATACACATTTTTAAATATATATACTGCTTAAATACAGTCAAGCTGGAAAGTCTGCACACCCCTTTCACCTTCTCCATGTTTTATTACGTTACAGACTTATACTACAATAGATTGAGTTAATTTTTTGCCTCAAACATCTACACACAATAGCCAATAAAGACGAAGTGAAAACAGGTTTTTAGAAAATATGCTATTTTATTTTACTGATGAAAATAGGTTATTTAGGGGTTACATATCTGTACACTGTCTTGGGAAAGAAGATACGAGCTTGGCACACTTGTTTCTGGACATTTTTGCCCATACCTCTTGGCATATCTTTACAAGCTCCGTCAGGTTGGATGGGGAGCGTCGGTACACAGCCATTTTCAGCTCTTTCCACAGATGTTCAATTGGATTCAGGTCTGGGCTCTGGCTGGGCCAATCAAGGCCATGCACAGACTTTCTCCGAAGCCACTCTTTTGTTTTCTTGGCCGTGTGCTTCGGGTCGTTGTCATGTTGGAAGGTAAACCTTCGCCCCAGTCTGAGGTCCAGAGCGCTCTGGAGCACGTTTTCTTCAAGGATCTTGGTGTACTTAGCTGCATTCATCTTTCCCTCTATCAGGACTAGTCGCCCCGTTGCCGCTGCTGAAAAACATCCCCACATCATGATGCTGCCACCGCCATGCTTCACTGTAGGGATGGTATTAGCCAGGTGATGAGCGGTGCCTGGTTTCCTCCAGACATGACGCTTGGAATTCAGGCCAAAAAGTTCAATTTTGGTTTCATCAGACCAGAAAATCTTGATTCTCATGGTTTGAGAGTCATCTAGGTGCCTTTTGGCAAACTCCAAGCAGGCTGTGATGTGCCGTTTACTAAGGAGGGGCTTCCGTCTGGCCACTTTACCATAAAGGCCTGATTGGTGTGCTGCCTGGATGGTTGATCTTCTGAAAGGTTCTCCCATCTCCACAAGGATACGCTGTAGCTTTTTCAGAGTGACCCTCTGGCTCCTGCTCACCTCCCTGGCTAAGGCCCGTCTTCCCCGATTGCTCAGTTTGGCCGGGCGGCCAGGTCTAGGAAGATTCTTGGTGGTTCCAAACTTCTTCCATTTATGAATGATGATGGCCACTGTGCTCTTTGGGACCTGTAAAGCTGCAGAGATTTTTCCGTACCCTTCTCCAGATCTATGCCTTGACACAATCCTGTTTCTGAGGTCTGCAGATAATTCCTTTGACACCATGGCTTGCAGTTTGCTCTGACATGCACTGTCAACTGTGGGACCTTATATAGGCAGGTGTTGGCAATCCCTAATGATGTCCAGTCAATTGAATTTATCACAGGTGGACTCCAATTAAGTTGTAGAAACATCTCAAGCAGTATCAGTGGAAACAAAATGCACCTCAGCTCACTTTTGGGTGTCATATCAAAGGGTGTGCACACTTGTGTACAAATTATATTTTACATTTTGATTTTTAATAAATTAGCACAAATGTCTAAAAAACTACTGTTTTCACTTTGTCATTATGGGTTATGTTGTGTAGAATTTTGAGACAAAAAATTTACTCAATCTATTGTAGAATATGTCTGTAATGTAATAAAACGTGTGAAAGGTGTGCAGACTTCCGGCTTGACTGTATTTACATTTAAATGGGTACATTTATCTTCGTGGCACCTTAGTAGTTATGTAACCAGAAAAAAGTGCTGAAATGGATGAGGGATGAGTCACGTAAAAGCAGGACGTTAAGCCACTTTTCTGTAACGGTGCCTGAAATCCCTGAGCAGGAAGGGCAAGGCAGACCAGTAATGCTGGAATCATTTTGAGAACAACCTCAATGATCTGAGTGATGCAGACAGAGTTGGAAAAACTGAAGGCTCTGCTATTGTTTTTTTTAAAATGTTCTTTCAGTTCTCCCGATTATATTTTCTAATATGGATACCCAGGTGACGTGGTGTTGAAAGGTGTACTTCACGATGAACAAGTGGAAGGCATGCTAATAAGTTTTACTAAAGGTAACTAATGCAGTTGTAAGCTCAAGATCCCTGTCTAAAATCCACCCTTTTTCTAGCAGGACAAAAAACAACAGTGCCCGGTGTTGCTGTGGACTTGCTTGTGGTCATAGAGTACTGACAAAGCTAAGGGCTCAAAAAACCATGTAAAATCTCAGCCGTGAGGCCCAGAGCCTGTAATCTAAAAGGCTATTAAACTCTACGGTCATGGTGGCCATGTTTAATGACCAAGCCACTCGAGAGGCCATCGCTAATCTCCCACTCTACATGAGCTTTGTGCTTTCACCCCGTTTTCACTCTGACAATAAGCAATTCTGCGCAGGAGTGGTTATGGTGGTGTGCATTGTGAACCAATGCTGAATGATGGGGGCCGGTCAGAGGCCTGGAGCTAGCCCTAGTTATTCATTTGCTTACAGGTTCAGTACAGCTAGGCCTCACACACACTGGGGCCTTCCCCTCTGACAGCAGCAGTAGACCGAAATCAGACAGGAGCAGGCTGGAAATCGGGATGGTGTTCATTTACAGCATGAAAACAGACCGGAGAACCCGAAACCCTGCTACTGAAAGTCCAGCAGCAAAAAAGCAGCAAGGCAAGGTTCTTGGGACCCTTTTTTTCTTTTTTCAGGGGGGAAATCTTGGTCTGCAGTCGTAAAGTTTTACTGATGTGATAAACTGGCTCAGGGCTTTGAGAAATTAGCATTGTTGGCGCAAGGCTGGACTGTCTCAATAATTCAGGCTCTGAGGTGGATATCAGGGAGTTTTCCGACTATATCTGGCTTCTATCTATTCGTTGTGCCCATGATTCTCTCTCATCTGCAGGAAAAAGGCTATCTCAGTTGTTAGTTTTAGTGTACCCTTGCTATGCGGTGCGTGTTGGTGGCAAGTGAGAAAAACATTGTTTATATTTGCAATATTATTTTTAAGTCCTATGTTCGATAATGCATGAGTGGCATTTCATTGAAAAGAGAGGGATAGCATTGGAGTATAATCTGCAAGGTATAAACTGTGTGCTGGAGAGAGTTTCGAGCAGATGAGAGGATGATAGGATGCATGAACCCTTGCGTCTAAACCCTCTTAAAGCCGTCAATAAAATCCCCGTTGTGCTTCGCTTTATTCCATTTAGACCATTTCCATGCACACAGAAAAATAAATGCTGGTCTCTATTATATTAAATGCAATCAATTACCCTTAAGAGTTCACAATAGGCTATTTGTTACCTTTTGTCATTAATATTAACCCTTTGAAGAGTAGGTTTTTTATTTTTGTAATGTTTTTCAATGTTCTAGAACTCCATTGCTTTCAACTACCATTAGTGATTGTTACATCAGCATTAGAAATTAGAATGGTCAGTTAAGAACCTTCTAATTAGATCATTGTGACATCACCCATTAAAGGGTTAAGGGGTCAGCTCTACGTCGAGACGGAGCAGCAGGGGAAAGGTTTGAATAGCAAACGCTGCCCCCCTTTGATGCACGCAAGCAGAGGTGATTGATCGGGTTATCGCAATTAAAC
>CM040406.1:48087491-48169991 GCA_022702515.1 Ilyophis sp. 1 JC-2022
CAGAGACATTATCATTTTCCACCAGCTTTCCAACATGTTCAACTGTGACCACATTCCATAAAAACACCTGCTTTACTATTTACTATGTCATTGTAAATCTGAGAAAAGCTACAAAAATACAAGCTTTCTGCTAAAAGTAAACACAACACACTTATCAATATGATTGTATAAATGAGCGTAGACTCCCTGAAAACAAGCATATACAGCAGATGACCAGATTGTATGTAATGTACCAGTACGTTTACCTTTGAATGTACCTTTGAGACATTGATCCCAGTGGACTCTACTGCTGAAAAACATCCTTGCGTAATTAAATGTTTGTTGGATGGCAAATAGTATTTCTTGTTTTTCGACTTACTTACGCTGGATTAGATACATACAGATGTTTTATGAAGAAGAACACCATCTTACTTACTAATATACTTTGTCTTGCAGTTTTGAGTGAGAAAATTTTAGTTTACTTTTTTATTTAAATATGTGTCTAACAGTTGGTCAGTCTGCCTTTATTTGGAACTCTGAGAGCAGGTGGGAAATTTTTAGAGAGAAAAAATTTAATATATACAAAATGACATATCAAAGGTAATATTTAGTGTAAATCCCAGTGCCACTTAGCAACATAATATTATATTATTATTATTATTATTATTATTATTATTATTAAAATTATTATTATTATTATTATTATTATTATTATTATTATTATTTTACCTTTTCTTCTTCTTCTTATGATTATTTGTATTATTATTAATTATTCACAAAAATAATGAGCATTCTTTAGATTGGAAAATGTTATCTGAAACATTATTATTATTTCTGAGTGTATAAATGACAATGAAACAAGCCAATTTTAGCCATGTTTCAGTCACTTCTTTTGCCAGCAGGCCCTAGGAGGTCATTACATTACAATACGTTACATTACATTACAGGCATTTAGCAGACGCTCTTATCCAGAGCGACTTACACAGCATTTTATTTTTATTTTTTTTTGTATTTATATTGTGATACAGTGTGATACAGCTGGATATATACTGAAGCAACGCAGGTTAAGTAACTTGCTCAAGGGTGCAACGGCAGCGTCCGACCTGGGAATCGAACCTGCAACCTTTCGGTTACAAACCCAGTTCCTTAACCATTATACTACACTGCCGCCCCAGGTTATGTAGTTGCTAGGAATGTTACATATTGCAAAGATCTCTTTTTGACTATACGCCCAAATATTCAAAAACCTTCAGCCAGGTATGTAGAGTATGTTTTATGGAGATGTATAATGATAAACACTATACATTATACATCTGCAAGTTATCCTCATTAACTTTTACTAGATACCTGGTTCTTCCTACTCATTCCTGATCGCACCACCATTGTGCTACCCTTATATTCACAGAAAGAATAATTTAATTGTAGTGCCGGTTGTAAAATGATATTACAATAATTGTAATTAGGAATCAGCTTTGGCACTGGCTTTGTTTGTGTGTTGATGTGACCCAGTTGACATTAGTGAAATTGCATCAGCCTTGAGTTATTTATATATGCATTAATCTACCTGCAGGTGAGCCGTCTGAGGATGCTGTTTGCTTGCTATTCCAAAGCTCAAAATAAAACATAACTGTGTTTGTATGGGTTGTGCTGCTCTGTTTCTATTATTTAATAAAGGAGAAAATGTATTGCCAATGTAATCTTAATTTAATTAATGCAAGTTAAGAAAATATAAAAAGACTTTTGATGATTGAGATCATTTTAATAAAGAAAAGGCAATTTAAATGCAGTCCCAATGTACTGTGTGCACTCACACACACACACCCACACACACACACACACACACACACACACACACACAGTCAGCTTGGTCTTGTAAATTTTCGTTGCAGGAAGGGATATCATCTCATAGTAGCATTTTTACACTTCTTGATTATTGGCACATTGTCCAGTAAACCAAAAATGAATCATTTCAGTAAGCCAAACCAATGCATTAATATGCCATGAATCTCGACACAGAAAGGTGCCATTTTCTTTGCACAAGAATTTCAATAGTAACCGATAGCCATCATTACAGTGCATCTCATTAATATTCAATCAATATGCAATTTGGCTATCTTTAACAAATGTTTCAATTGTGACCTAATTAACTGATAGATTAGCTCAACATTGAGATCATAGATTATCTCATAGACTGCAAACAGTCTCTGTTTTTGTTTAATCTTTTTTTAAATTTATTTTTTATTCTTGGCTTAAGTGTATACATCTACTGAAGCTTATTACTTTAACCACTGTTAAATTTACATTATATCTGTCTGTTTGTATTATTGTTTATTACCATCATTGCATTCCCCTCTGTTCGTGGGTTGTCTCAGTCGCATTCGTGTGTTAATTAACATAAATGTATACTAACAGCTAACTGTCTGTCATAGTTAGATACTAACAGATTAACGTTCGCAGACGAGATGAGGAGGGTCTTCAACCGCTCCAAACATGGGCATGAGGCGGCGAGGGAGATGCTGCTTATGCGCCAGGGGGATCTCTCAGTCTCTGATTTCGCCATAGAGTTCCACGTCTTCAGGAACGCAGCAAGCTCCGTCGTCAGGCGAATACTAGTCCTAACTCCTCCTGGAGGTCCACTCGCCTTTCTAGGGAGGAACGGGACCAGAGGATGAGATCCAGAGCCTGCCTCTACTGTGGCCAATCGGGTCATTTCGTCGCCAAATGCCCGGTAAAAGGCAACGCCCATTAGTGACCAGAGGAGCACTAGTGGGCGTCATCCCTATAGAACACCTCTAAAAACCGCACCTGCATTCCCGTGACGCTCGAGTGGGCGGATCAGATTCAGAAGACATCTGCCCTCGTCGATTCCGGAGCTGAGGAGAGCTTCTTGGACGCTGGCATGGCGTCCAAATGGGGAGTCCCCATCATCGAGCTGCCACGCCCACTAGCAGCCAACTCCCTCTGCGGCCAGAAATTCGCCAGCGTTACCCACATCACCGCCCCACTCAAGCTGCGGATCTCTGGCAACCATCGGGAGGAGCTTCAGCTCCACATCATCGATTCTCCCCATTCTTCTATCATTCTGGGACACCCCTGGCTGGTCAAGCATAACCCCACGTTCGAGTGGTCAACGCATGAGATTTTGGGCTGGAGCCCATTCTGTTCCTCTCATTGCCTCCGAGAAGCCCACTCTATTCTTCCAAGCCCCCTTCCGAGCCCCTCTTCTGAGAAGTGTGACCTGTCCAGTATCCCTTCCGAGTACCAGGACCTCAAAGATGTATTCAACAAGGCCAGAGCTGTCTCCTTGCCTCCGCACCGCCCCTTTGACTGTGCCATCAATCTGCAACCTGGCGCAGTTCCCACCAGGGGGCGGGTCTTCTCTCTTTCCCGACCAGAGCATGAGTCCATGGAGAAGTACCTACACGAGTCCCTGGCAGTGGGCATCATCCGGCCGTCTTCCTCCCCCGCTGGTGCGGGGTTCTTCTTCGTGGGCAAGAAGGATGGATCCCTTAGGCCCTGCGTTGATTACCGTGCCCTCAACAACATCACGATCAAGAATCGCTATCCTCTGCCGCTCATGGCTTCGGCGTTCGAACTCCTCCAGGGGGCATCCATCTTTTCTAAGTTGGATCTTCGGAACGCATACCACCTGGTGCGTATCCGAGAGGGCGACGAATGGAAGACAGCATTCAACACCCCCACCGGCCACTGGGAGTACTTGGTTATGCCCTTTGGTCTTACCAACGCCCCTGCTGTCTTCCAGAAGTTAGTCAATGACGTGCTCGGCGACATGCTCAACCGTTTCGTCTTCGTATATCTGGACGATATACTTATCTTTTCGAAGACTGAGGCCGAGCACGTCACCCACGTCCGCCAAGTCCTGAGACGCCTCCTGGAGAATAGACTGTTCGTGAAAGCTGAAAAGTGCGACTTCCATTGCACCACCACGACATTCTTGGGGTACATCATCTCTGCCGGGAGTCTGAGTATGGATCCAGAGAAGGTCAAAGCCGTTGTGGAGTGGCCCTGTCCTGAGTCCCGGAAGGAACTACAAAGATTCCTAGGATTTGCTAATTTCTATCGGCGTTTGATCCGGAATTATAGCACCATTGCCGCCCCACTCACTGCCCTCACTTCCACCAAGACTACCTTTTCATGGAACTTTCAAGCCAATGAGGCATTTAATGATCTTAAGAACCGCTTCACCACGGCACCTATATTAATCCACCCAGAACCAGCAGCCCAGTTTATTGTGGAGGTTGATGCGTCCAATATAGGAGCAGGGGCGGTTCTCTCCCAGCGTTCCTCTAAGGACAACAAGGTTCACCCATGTGCCTTTTTATCACATCGCCTCACACCCACGGAGGCGAACTACGATATCGGCAATCGTGAACTACTGGCGGTTAAGTTAGCCCTTGAAGAATGGCGGCATTGGCTGGAGGGAGCACAAGAACCGTTCTTGGTGTGGACGGATCACAAAAACCTGGAGTATCTTCAGACTGCAAAAAGACTGAACTCCCGCCAAGCTCGCTGGGCACTGTTCTTTGCCCGATTTAATTTCGTTCTTGCTTACCGACCCGGGTCTAAGAACATCAAACCGGACGCTTTGTCCCGCCGATTTACTACCCCAGCCAAGGAGGAGGATCCTGACACTATCCTGCCCACTAGTTGTTTCATCAACGCCATCCACCTCAATATTGAGAAGACCGTTATCGACGCCCTCAAGGGCGAAGCAGGGCCCAGCAGTTGCCCCAATAACCGTCTCTATGTGCCCGAGTCAGTCCGCTCTAACGTCCTGCAATGGGGTCACTCCTTCAACCTGTCATGTCACCCAGGGGTCACCAGAACTCTTACCTTCATCCAGCGATGTTTCTGGTGGCTCCGCATGAAGGAGGACATCAAGGACTTCATTTCCGCCTGCTCAGTCTGTGCCCAGAATAAGGTACCACACACACCCCCTGTAGGATTACTCCAACCCCTTCCTATCCCACATCGTCCCTGGTCGCACATTGCACTTGATTTTATCACTGGTTTACCCCCTTCTAACAGTTACACCACCATCCTCACCATTGTTGATAGGTTCTCCAAAGCAGTTCACTTTGTTCCCCTCACTAAGCTTCCCTCTGCTAAAGACACAGCATCCCTTTTAATACAACACGTCATCAGACTACATGGCATTCCCACAGACATAGTTTCAGACAGAGGTCCTCAATTCACTGCTCACTTCTGGAAGGCATTTTGCAAATTACTTGGCACATCAGTTAGTCTTTCTTCAGGTTTTCACCCACAGAGCAATGGCCAGACTGAGCGGGCCAATCAAGTCATAGAGACGGTGTTACGATGCCTTTGTTCCAGGAACCCCACTTCCTGGAGTCATCAGTTGCCTTGGGCCAAATATGCCATAAATTCCCACACCTCCTCTGCCTCTAAACTATCACCATTTGAGTGTTGTCTAGGCTACCAGCCACCCCTGTTCCCGAGCCAGGAGGAGGAGGTGGGAGTTCCGTCGGCTGAAGCCTTCATCCGGCGCTGCATCCACACCTGGAAGACTACCCGCCTTAACTTGCTCCGTGCCAGCACCCGGATGAAGGTAACGGCCGACCATTCCCCTCCGTGTGGACTCCCGCAAGCTGGCACCTCGGTATATCGGACCTTATACCATCACCAAGGTGTTAAGTCCTACTGCCGTCAAACTCAAGTTGCCTTCCACCATGCGTCGGATACATCCGACTTTCCACGTTTCGAGACTGAAACCTGTTGTCACCCACCCCCTTTGTCCCGCCCCTGATACCCCCCCTCCCCCCATCTCATTGATGGAGGCGACGCTTATACAGTGCGCAAGCTGTTGGACTGCCGTCGTCGGGATCGTGGCCTCCAGTACTTGGTCGACTGGGAGGGCTACGGTCCCGAGGAAAGAAGCTGGATCCCTACAAGCTATATACTTGATAAGACTTTGATAAAGGACTTTCATAAGACTCATCCGGTGCCACCAGTTAAAGCACCAAGAGGTGCTTCTTAGGGGGGGTACTGTTATATTCTGTATATCTGTCTGTTTGTATTATTGTTTATTACCATCATTGCATTCCCCTCTGTTCGTGGGTTGTCTGAGTCGCATTCGTGTGTTTGTTTACCCTGTCTCGTGTATGCACTGTTTAGGTAACTTCGGGATTTTCTGAGGGTTTCGTGTTATGCTACTTCCTGGTTTCCTTTACGTATAATTGTATTGATTACTAACTCGCGCTAACAATCACTCGGGTGCTTTATTAGTTAAACGCACTTACTAAACCATCACTTTGCATAAATGTATACTAACAACTAACTGTCTGTCATAGTTAGATACTAACAGATTAACCAGTTTCCGCGATCTCTGTAAATTCGCGCCAGCTGTTTGTATGTAGACTTCACCTCTCGTGATTACTGAGCACACTCCGCTCCTCTTCGAGCCCGTTGTTTGTTATGCATGTTTCCGAGTCCCTTCCATGTCTTTGTTATGTTTCCGTGATTGTTTCATTGCTACCTCATGTGTTAACCTCACGTAGTTTGTTACCCCTCCCTTTCCTTTACGTATATATAGACCCACAAATCTGTTTGTTCCTTGTCAGAACGTTGATTCACTTTTCCTGAGCCTGTTTTAGTAAAGCCAGAGACTAGCTGATATTCCTGAGACACCCGTTGATTTTGATTACGATTTAGCCTCGCCCTTATCTGTACTTTAGCCTTTGATTTCCTGGTTTCGACTTTCCTTTGTGTTTAACTACGTTTGATTAGCCTAGCCCTTTTGTACCTTAGCCCTTTGTTTTCCGGTTTTGACTTTTGCTTGTTTTCTGACTTTGATTTTGGATCTCGTTTGGATATTCTTGATTACCTGGCTTTTGACACTGGACTGGAATAAAACTACGTTTCTGCATTTGGGTCTCTGAGTCTGGAACCATAACAACTTTAGATAAATTTAGATAAGATCAACGACTCATTGTGAGAAGCATACCATATTCAAAACAGGACTAATTCAGACATCCACATAAATATCACAGACAGTGAACCGTGATGCTTTAATGATGGCATCACTTTGCAAACACAGGGTGTGTCCCAATATTCTTCACTCCCCACCTCCTTTCCTCCACTCCCCCCACTGCCACTTCTCTTCTACCTGGAAGTATGCAAAACTGGCTGAAGTACAAGTATTTGCATGTACAGTATACAATGTACCTGAAATTGTGGTTTGCGTTGAGGCATTAATTAATATGTGACCATTAATATCTAATTAAGATGTAATCAGCGACATAAGATTAAAACACAAATATCCATTTCTGGGGCACGGAGGAGAGGAAGTGGTAGTGGAGGAAAGGAGGGTGTCGTTTTTCAGTATTGGGACGCAGCCACAGTCTATCCCTGACATGCTACCACAGTCCCATGATGCTCTTGTCCATCCCTGAAGGTCCCCCGCCCCTTACTGTGCCGAAACGAGAGAAGCTCAAATTAGCGGCGGACGCCTTGCCTACGATTCAGAAATAAACCCCCCAATTTAGCTCTGAAAGCAATTAAGGCGCTTTCTAATGGTAAAGCAAATGGTAGCAGAAGGTTAATGAGGAGTAAATTAGAAAGCGAGATGGAGCTGATTTAGCGGAGCGGGCGGCTAACGCTCTCGCGCATCGCTCCGTCTCCGTCACGTGGCCAGGAGGGAGTGGCAGGAACACTCACCGCGATCGACAGAGAGGTCAGGGGGGGGGTGCCCTGGGACCGAGGCACGATTCTTTTTTTTGACGGCTGTGTGAGGCGGAACTGGGCACAGACATACGGGGCGGTAAGAAGTGAACACCACGGCATGTCACGGGTCACGATGGCGAATAAGTGGGAAACGAAGCCCACAGAGGGGGCCGTTGCTATGCTTATCCTCCTCCCTGTGGAACCTGGGGAGGGGGGCTTTAATTCCACAACTTTAATTAAGAGCAGCAAGATTTTGCCCTACAAAGCAGTAAAGGTACAGAGTTTTTAACCTATACTGGAGCTAAATAAGGTGGAACCTGTATGTTTTACTAACTGATAAATTATGGATTTCTCGAATTTTCTTGTTTGTCCTTTTGTGATCATGTTTTATTAAAATATTATTTGTCTGTTTTTATTAATATATTATCTGAAATACCAGCCTATCACTCCAGGCAGGTGTGTTAGCAGGCATCTGTGTGTGTGCATGTGTATATGTGCATGTGTGCATGTGTGGGCATGTGTGTGTGTGTATATATGTGCATGTGTGCATGTGTGAGTGTGTATATGTTCATGTGTGCATGTGTGTGCATGTGTGTGTGTATATGTGCATGTGTGTGAATGTCTGTGTGTGTGTGTGTGTGTGTGTGTGTGTGTGTGTGTGTGTGTGTGTGCAGTAACTCCAGGCCTCTCCATTACTGGTCTCTTGTAATAAAGCTCAAGCCCTTGTTGTCACGCCTGTGCACAGCTTTGAGTGAGAGGTGCTCTATGTAGTCAGGCTCTGCTCTGCTGTGGGTCCACTGTGTGGCTGAGTTCACTGCTCCACCTCTGGGACAGACATGTAGGAAACACACAGGGCAGGGGAAATAGATTAAGATGCTTTCTCTATCTATCCATCCATCCACCTCTCTCTCTCTCTCTCTTTTTCCCTGTCTGTCACAAACATACACACACACAAATGTGCACATGCACACAGACTGTCTTTATATGCAGTGGCGGACTTAGTCATTTTGGGGCCCAAGGCAAACACAGGCATGGGGCCCTCACACATCCCTTGCTCTCCCCCCTTTTCAATCCTTATTTATCTAAGAAAGATCAGTTGTGATGCATGTATCATCATCATCATTGCTGCTGGAGCAATCTAGGTTGGCACTGCCAGCAGCAGCAATGGGTAACGTTTAGGGATGTTCCTAACGACTAATTTCCCTGACATTTGAAACCGTTAATCACATTCTTCAATAACCAAATCGTATTTTAAATGCCGCTGAAATGTGTGGCACTTTGCGTCTTGCATTATGAACATTGCACATTATCCTACAAAACATGACAACAACTCACTAAATAAAAGTTAACAAATAACATTTATTGAAAACAATATTCAACGTAACAAAACATTTTTAGGAAACGTGCCTGATTATTACAACGGCATTTTCATTTGGTGAACGCATCGCATAGCAAATACAGTAAAAAATAATAATCGGTCATCAGAAAAGCTACCAATAATAGGAACACAAAAAAATAACAATTAGGCCGACTGATCGACGTGACATTAGATTAGTTTTATTGGGCTATTCAACAACGCGATAGGCCTACGTACTCTTTCCACCTCGCTGGTTTAACTTGCAGGGCGAACAGGCTAATGCGTTTTGTTTTTTTCCTTCGTTTTTTAAAATAATTTTTTTAATCCAGCGTTGTTAACATTAGTAACGGATTCTCGTTTTTTTATAAAGCAACATTTACGTATACATTAATAAAATAGTTTAACCGTATAGTATTTCTGGTGCCGACTAGCGAGGGTAGCAACGTTTAATCGGCTAGTAGACTAAACGCGCACATCCCTAGTAACGTTAGCTCCTCTTCGCTAGCATTAGCAATGCTAACAACACTAGTGCTAGCAGTCTCAGACTGACTCAGCTCTTCATTAGTGGCATCTGTACTACTACTAGCCGCCGTGAAAAATGTAGTTAGCTTTGGTAGTTTTGCCACAAACTTTTTACTTTCCTCCTGCTCCTTTTCTCAGCACCGCTTGGGTAGCTTCGCTTCATTTTCACTTTTTAATAATCGCGCCGAGCTGAAACACGAATTGGCTACTGAATCATTTCCGCAGACGCTCATCATGGAATAGTCCAATGTAGTGGTGACTGAGGGGGGGGGGTGACTAAGACACTTATGAATTAGGCATTCTGATGCCATTTAGCGCATGAATTTTTAGAAAGACATAATTAATTACTGGGGGGAAAAGAAAAAAAAACGTTTATGAGGGGCCCTTTGTAGTATGGGGTCAGCTTGGGGCCCCAGGCAATTGCCGACCTTTGCCTAATGGGTAAGACCGCCTCTGTTTATATGCATTTATCTTTGTATTTATTTCTACCTGAGATGTATATCTGCGCCCCCCCCCACCCACACACCTCCACCAGCACCACCCACCCACCACCAATGCTCTCTGCTCTCTTCAGCAGTCACCCACCAGGAGCAGCCACTCTCTCCCTCCCTCTCTCTACCCCTCCCTCCCTCTCTCTCTCTCTCTCTCTCTCTCCATTGTGAGTTATTTTTCATCCGTGTCATATCTGCACTTCCATCAGTGAATTTGCTCATTTGTTTTTGGTAACCATAAAAAAGCAAAGAAAACAGAGTGAGGGGGAGAGAGAGAGAGAGAGAGGGAGAAAGAGAGAGAAAGAGAGAGAAAGAGAGAGGTGTCAGTCAAAGGAAAGCTCATTTCGATATCAGAGAGAACCAAATGGATGTGTTGCAAAAAAACAAAAAATTCAATCACTTTCACAGAATGCGATGGGTCTATTTCAGAGCTTATCAGCTAAATCAAAATGGAATTTGCCCGTGGCCCATTTACGCATCGTGTTGTGCTTGTACTCTTTCTCTTTCTTCTTTGTGAATTACCTCATTTAATTACTGAAACAGAAATAAAAGTTAGTGCATTTTGTAGAGAACACTTTATTTTCTTTTGCTTCTGCTTGAAAAGGACTTTTTCACAAACAGATGAGACTGAGAGAAAAGGCCAGATACTCAGGAGACACAAATGGAGGGAGGGAAAGGTGGTGGACCAGAGAAAAGATGGGGATTTAGCTTCCCAAAATCTTCCCAAACAGGATATCTGTGAAGGACATTTATCAGGCCCTGTATGTGCATGACTAGCTGCTAAAACTTTATTGATAAACAAAGCATGGACAGCATATTGTTCAGTCAACCAATCAAATCAATTAACTATTAACCAATACTTACTTTGTGTCATAACATTTGCAATATGGTTGCCACATGGTGCTTTACAGTTCAACGTTTTTCAAAAAGAATTTAAAAACATTCAAGCCCATTTGGAAATATTATGAGAGTTTACAGCTGATCATACGTCCTGGAAAATGTGAATATTTTCAAAAGACTATTCGCCCATTAAGGCACTGAGCACAAACAATTGATCTCATATTGATTGTCATATTTCATATATTGCTGATTTATTTTATCCAGGCATTTCAGTGACTGTAGAAACACGGAATACATTTGGAATTATTTTATATTTGCAAAATATTTGAACTGGATATTGTTTATTTATTTCTGTATGGTTTTTGTGGCCATTATGCCACCATTCTGAAAAAAAGCTGCTCATCTGCACTAGTTTCTCGTCGTTTTGTGTGAGGAGGGAACGTATGGCGACATAAATGTCCCTGTCACAATAATTAGCCAGGTGTAAGATTAAAGTGGATGCCAGATGAGAACACCCAGCGTGGAGGGCAGCCATGTTTTTATATCGCTCTGGACGTGAGCCAGAGGTTTAATAGATTATGTTGCGACCTTGAGGTAGGTAAGGTTATTCAGTGGTCAGTTCCAGAAGCCCATGAGGCAGTGTGTGAGACAGATTTTTTTTTTTTGAAAACTAAATGAAACTGGCCAGCTGTTTGCTCATAGGCTCAGCGCCCTGTGCATTGTTGACACGTGCAGGTTAACCGTTTTTGATTTGTAACCCTCTGCCAACGTTTTCAATCCATAGGGCAGTCTGGGCCAGGATTCACTTTGCTGAGGAAGCCTTGCTTTACCTGGGTTTGGAGAAAAGCTGTAACTTTACTCATTGTATTATAGAGGATAAGAAAAGCTGCCCACATTATGCGGTCTCACATGACACACACGCAAGCACACACACTCACACACAGTCTCACAAACATACACACACACGCACACACACACACTCACACACAGTCTCACCAACATACACGCACACACACACACACACACACACGCACACACACACTCACACACAGTCTCACAAACATACACGCACACACACGCACACGCAAGCGCACACACTCACACACAGTCTCACAAACATACACGCACACACACACTCACACACAGTCTCACAAACATACACGCACACACACGCACACGCAAGCGCACACACTCACACACAGTCTCACAAACATACACACACACGCAAGCACACACACTCACACACAGTCTCACCAACATACACGCACACGCAAGCGCACACACTCACACACAGTCTCACAAACATACACACACACGCACACGCAAGCGCACACACTCACACACAGTCTCACAAACATACACGCACACACACACTCACACACAGTCTCACAAACATACACACACACGCACGCACACGCAAGCGCACACTCTCACACACAGTCTCACAAACATGCACACACACGCACGCACACGCAAGCGCACACACTCACACACAGTCTCACCAACATACACGCACACACGCAAGCGCACACACTCACACACAGTCTCACCAACATACACGCACACGCAAGCGCACACACTCACACACAGTCTCACAAACATACACGCACACGCAAGCGCACACACTCACACACAGTCTCACCAACATACACGCACACGCAAGCGCACACACTCACACACAGTCTCACAAACATACACGCACACGCACGCACACGCACATGCACACACACACATGCACATGCACATGCACACACACACACACACACACACACACACACACACACACACATACACACACACACACATACACACACACACACACACACATACACACACACACACACACACATACACACACACACACACACACACACACACACACACACACACACACACACACACACACACACACACACACACAATATGGTGACGGCTGCAGCTCACTTCTTCAGTCCACCATGTGTTTCTGACCTGCTGGCCCGACCTCGGGGAGAGAGATAAGGGGATGGGACACACACACCATGTCACAGGTGTGTTGTTTCTGCCACGCCCTGTGGGAGACCCAACCTGCCAGCCCGCCATCTTGCGGAACAGCTGGGGTTCAACCCCCACCTGTGAACACACCTGTGTTGGGGTACCCACCCCCTCCCCATCCACAGCATCATCGCCCAGATGCCAGCGTCACCGCCCCCAATGCCTCCAGCACCTGCCTCGTTACCAAATCACAAATATCCACTCCTGACGCGTCGTTAATTTCTGAGTAAAAAAATTGAGACATGCCTCAAAAAAAAAAATTCTGAACGGTAAAAATCCCTAGAAATGTAACTAGGGAAAAGAAAGAGAGGCGGTGGCAGTTTGAAAGCACTTTATGCTGAGTCATTTTCCACCCATTTTTGCTAAATTTTTCCCCATTTCCAATTGCGTACCTCTCCGATCGGCCTGCGCTCGGCACTCGACGCCCCCACTGCTGTGGATAAGTGTCCAAAAGCAGAGCTGCTGAGACAACTCAGCCTTCTCCACAGGTTCAGCAGACCACTGGTATTTACACCCACCTCCCGGCGCTCCTGCACCTCCTTCTCCAACTCACTCAGACCTCTCTCTCTCTCTCCCTCTCTCGCTCTCTCTCCCTCTCTCTCTCTCTCTTGCTCTTTCTCTCTCTCCCTCTCTCTCTCTCTCGCTCTCTCTCTCTCTCTCGCTTTTTCTCTCTCTCTCTCTCTCTCTCTCTCTCTCTCTCTCTCTCTCTCTGGTATTTACACCACCTCCTGGCTCTCCTGGTTCTCCTGCACCTCCTTCTCTCTCTCTCGTTCTCTCTGTTTTCTCAGTTTTTTTTTCATTTAATTATTTTACTTTCACTGTCTTTTGTGTTTGTTTATTCACATTTAGTTATTTATTTTGCAATGTGATTGCACAGAGAAAGCAGTTTTTTGTTAAATAAAGTACCTTTACAATCAATCTCTTTTTTTTTTCTTTATCTCCCTCTCTCTCTTTCTCGGTCTACGCAAGCAGAATAGCAGTTATTTGGCTGATAATTTATTCTCTTTATTAAGGGAGGTAAAAATCTTGCATAGCGCCAATGAAAAGCCAGGCTGTCGGACCTGAGGAAGGAAAAAGAGAAATTAACTTCTCTCACTCCGTCCTGTAAGTCTCAGAGAGGGCTGACATTTGAAGAGGCATGTGTGAAAGTGTAGTGGCTGCAGGGCAGGCAAAAGTAGGCGTGTTCCCTGTCGACAATTAAGGCCACAGAGCGGCGGCTAATCTTGAGTCAGCCAGGCGGCTGTCTAGCTCTCTCTCTGGCTCCTTCTCTCCCTTTGTTAATTGGACTCTTCTGCCCCGCTGCCTTTCTTAATGAGCGACCAGAGAGCCAAGGTCATTGGGGTCAGATGGACGCCTAGGACCAGGGCAGTCTGTGAGATCATGAATCAAACGCATACAGACTGGGCATTCCGGAAAAATCTGCAAGTGGGTGAGAGGAGCTTAAGGAGTTTGCATTTTGAATAGTCACACGACAACATAGGCCAGGCTTCATGCTTACTGTAATCTATGTTTATTTTTTAATATAGTGTTTTCTTTCTCCCCAGAATATCTGCATTACAGTTTTAGTGAGGCGGGTCTCATTTCCGAGCGCAGTTTAACACATCCCATTAGCAGATGTGAACGGCTCATTCGCAAAGCAAAAACAAAACAAAAAAACGCAAGAAAGAAAGAAACCTCTTTTATCCTGTTGTCATGATGTTTGGAGGGTTTTTGATCATGTGCCAGAGATGAGCTTGCTGTACAAATCCTACTTACCCCCTTAAAGAGTTCTATCATAAATGAGCACATACCCTGGGGACTAATTAGACATGGATAATTGAAATATATGAAATACTCTTTTTTGTGAAGCAGTTAATTGTATTATTTTTTTCCCCTAAGCTTGCTCTCCCTCTAAGTGTGAGAGAGAGAGAGAGAGAGAGAGAGAGAGAGAGAGAGAGAGAGATGGCATTGAAGTGCAAACACATCCACTATAGAGGCACTGCTCAGAAAGAGTGCTATCGGAAAGGCTGATTGCCAGATGTGATCATAACTAAACTCCAAGCTTATTTAACGCATTTTACATACAACCAGGCTAATTACTGTGCATAATCAGTTAGTAAATTTTTTCACATTTTCAACCAAATGTAAACAATTGATAATAGCACTGCAGCTAATATAATAGCTGAAATAGCATTAGTTTGTTTACTATAGTATATACAATAATAATAATACTAATAATAATAACTTTTCAGAATTGTAATTGAGTACAGCAGTCCATACTGAGTTTGACCTTACTGAGTCTGCCCACAGTTTTGAGGAGCCAATTGAAACTGTTTGCCAGTCCTATCAGTGAAACATCATTACCCAGAAGTACTTGGGAATTTGCACACTTCAGGGTACTAAAAAGCCCATTGTGGAGCTTCACAGGCTCTTCAATGATCTCCACATTCAACAGGACAATAATAAATAAACATCTTTGGCGACAAAAGTGTAAGTATTATATTTGGCATTTATACAGCAGAGAGGACGTGATATATATGAGAGAGGAGGTGATAATCGAGGTGAAATTCCCCACTAGCACAAGAAGAGTATCATTATTTCCGCAATAATATAAACTTTGTTTTTAGCACAGGAATCTGCATCTATCTCTTTATCACAACCTACAGATGTGGAGGGTAATGGTTTGAAAACACAATTCTATATCCATTATATCTATGGTCCTGCATTAAGCACTCCAGCACAACAGTACCCGAATCACCTCTATTTTTAATTTATTTATAACTAATTACATTCAGTTTCTCATCTCTTTACAAAGTCATACTCATGGCTGTTGACATATATACTTTCCATTTCATGTTAATGAGCCAATTATATGCTAATGTTTACCAGTAGCAAAATATGAATTTCCAACTGGTGATCTGGGTGCTTTAAAACTTTTATTTATTGTGAATACATATTGAATCAGAACTCACCCTTAACAATCCAAGAACATCAAATATTGTCTCATTTTTTAACAGCAATGAAATAAATGATCATAAAAATAGTAGTACATAGTTGTACATTCTAAATATATCAATATATATTCATATAATCCGATTTGATTCAGTCTGTCCCCTTGCTACAATGCTAATGCTTTCTGCTTATTTACAATAATTCTAGTATTTCTCATTAAACTCACAGTTTTTGATTCAAAACTATTAGCTACATTACCCACTGCAATGAAGGTCAGAGAGCATCCTATTAATAATTTTTAAAAAACTGTTTAGTGTGGGTTTAGCGAGCATCGCTCATGAGGTAAAAAAGTAAAAACCTCACATTTGGATATTATTATATCTCAGGCTTTACCCCGCTCCAGTGTTCTGTCATGGATTTAAGTGCTGTGTTTCACCGAGAAGATATTGCTTCTTGAGTGTGTTTAAGTGAAGCGAAAGCTTTTAAATGTCACCGCTTCTTCCGTTGTTTGAATTATACAGCCTAATCTAAGATGCTTTTCCATTCCTGAGCAGTTGGATTGGAAACAATGCATTAGGACTGGACTCTATATTTTTGGGAATTGTAATTGGTTAGAGAACTGGGCTTGTAACTGAAAGGTTGCAGGTTCAATTCCCAACTAGGATATGGATAGGAGTGTCTACTAAGTGGCTGTAATGTAATATAAGCAATCACAGCTTTATCAGAGTTAACTACCTTATTACGTTGTTCAGCTGGAGTGGCTACCTATAGAGACATGACGCAGATTTAACCTGAACCACAGGAAACGCAGACATCCTGTTTATATTGGAATCTATTATTCTAATAGTAGGACTGGCACCTATTGAGCAAAAACCTTTTAAATCATATAAATAGCTCAGTATGCTCAACAAGCTTCTTGTTACTAATATATTATTATTGTTTATTATGTCTACCAGATGTTATGCTCAGTCTGCACTATAGCCATATTAGCCTTCTGTATTAAAATATGAATATGTATTCATTTTCATATTCACCATTTTTAATTTAAGAATTTTTTTAAAAATGGGAAATATTTTATTTATATTTCTGTTCCATTTTTGTGGAATGCAGTCCCCTGGCAATAGTTTTAAAGTAGAAATTAATATAAAATATAACTCCTGAGGAAGAAGTATGTATGGGCACACAGTTCAAATACAGCTGGGGGTTTTTTGGGGAAATATGAACTTTTGAATGTTTTTTTTTTATTCAAATTATATACAGTTTGCCCAGAAACATTGAACTGAAAATAAATTGCAAATAACCATACACTCGAAAATAGAGGATACTGTTTATTACCTGGCTGTCTACAAGAATAATTCTTGCTGCCATTATAATTGCTTATTGCTTGCATTTTGTATGCGAGTATGAGGGCTCTTGTTTAAAAATGGAGCTGGCTGCATGCGCTTCTGAGAAACCAGTACTAGTCTGTGTTGTCCTGAATTTATGGACATTGTAGTGACAGGCCAAATCAAATATAATATTTTAAAATTGGGAAATTGGCAGAAAGAAACGTAACCACATCTACAGCAGCTAGCGTCAAGGAAAACATTTTTCTTCATGGGTACAGTAGGTCAACTAGTGAGAGCTACATTGGGAAAAATACCTCCGTTATAAGCTTCTGGCACTGATGAGTATCAAAGAGGGAACCTGACTTCAAAGACCTATCTAGTCCTATGAGAAAGTCTTCAGCTATCTCTCAGCCAGAAGAAAGTCAATTGTTTTTTGTCTGCACGCCATTTAAACAACGCACGTTCCACATCTCATTTGCACTCCAATGCTATCATGTCTTTCCGGACATGATAAAAGTAATTTCCATGTTGTGTGACTGCAGGCTCCATCGTATTTACTTTTATGTCCCCTGATAAATAATACACTCTTCAATTCATTAGCAAAGCTTCTTTTTTAGAGAGAGTGAGAGCACTATGAATTAAAGTCTGAGATATTTTTCTCTCTCTCTGTCTCTCGTAAAGGCTTGGTAGTATGCACGGCTTTATCTCCCTGTTCCTAATACACTTCCCAAGCGCCTCTGTTCTCCTGTCTTGGGACTCCAGCAGCACCACTTGATTTTTTCATTCATTATCCGCCGCTGAAAACAAACGTAAACAGGGCCTCGGGCAGCCGGGGAGGTGCTCATATGAGACTGTTGGCTTCGTCTTACCTACGCAGATTTTTTTTTTTAAACTGCAGGCCTAGCTTTCGTTGTCTGTCACCATCTACGATCATTATAGAGGAAACGGCGTGTCTGCCGTCTTTATGACGTGTGACCCCGCAAGCTGACGTGACAGTGGTATCGTCAAATGCCACCCCTGCAGATGCAGCCCATGGGGTTAAAGATACTCATGCAGAGACACAACGGGAAGTGGAGGGCAGTGGGCGCATCCACACAAATGCATTGCTTAAGTTTGCATTTACCTGCATCCCCCTGGGAAGACAGCGATGACAGTGAGACCATTGAGCGTCGCTAATCAATCGCTCTCCTCCACAATGCCAAGCTCTGTGCTTCTGTATGTGTCACAGAGACTCTCTGACAAGCTCCACCCTTCTCTATGTGTCACAGTAACTCTGCTAAGACCTGTCCGTCTCTATGCTTCACAAAAACTCTGCTAATAACTGCCCTTCTCTATGTTTCACAATAGCTCTGCTAAGCTCTGCCCTCTCTATGTGTCTGACAAGCTCCGTCTTTCTCTATGTTTCACAGTAACTCTTCACAGACACTCTGCTCAGCTCTGCCTCTCTCTGTGTCACAGAAACCCTCGGCCAAGCTCTGTCCTTCTCTGTGTTTCACAAAACCACTCTAGTCAAAGTCTGTCCTCCTCCACTCCTCCACAGAATAAACACTCTCCTTCTCACTCAAGCCGTGGAAACTCAATATTTCTATAGCTATTTTAAAACCTCTGAACAATGCCACAGCAGCCTTTGATAAATAGCCATGTCATTTTGTGCATTTTTTTGTTACCAAGGAGATGGTAACTCTATTTTGTTTTCTTTCTATGAATTATGGCGACATAAATTTCTGCTTCAACATACAGTTAAATGCAAAAGTATTTGGACAGTGACACAATTATTGTTATTTTGGCTCCAGCACATTGGATTTGAAATGAAACAATGAATATGAGGTTGAAGGGCAGACAGCTTTAATTTGAGGGTATCACCGGATACATCCATATTAGGTTATCCATATTAGAATGACTTACACTTTTTACACAGTCCCCCCAATTGTGTCACTGTCCCAATACTTTAGCATTTAGCTATTAGCTGATTGCCTTCATCGAATCAGAATATATATCATGAGTAGGAGAAAAAGAGGACTGCTAGAAATCCACAGGCAGAAACCGTCCTCCTCTTCAATGTTCAATTGTAATCGTGTAAGAGGCCATTTAAAATAATACAAAGTACATACTGGCTACTTCTCTCTCTTTCTCTCTCTCTCTCTTTCTGCCTCTCTCTCTTTATATCTCTCTCTTTCTCTCTCTCTCTCTCTCTCTATCTCTATCTCTCTCTTTCTTTCTCTCTCTCTCTCTCTCTCTCTCTCTCTCTCTCTCTCTCTCTCTCTCTCTCTCTCTCTCTCTCTCTCTCCACAGTAAGGTGAGCAAGAGAAGCTAAAGGCCTTCTTTAATCAAACAGCAGTAGGAATTGGACCAATGACTCATTGTCATCCGTGACATTCATGCATCCACTGCCTCCCCAGCTCTGGTTTTAGACACAGAATCGGGCCCCTGCTCTTTTCAGTCTTCAAATCTCCAGATGAGGCCTCACTTCTTATTACCAACCTCATTGTACCGCACAGCTGTTGCAACAATTACACACAAAAAATAAATGTTTTCTGTTAAATCAACTCTGATAAAGTAGTATTTTAATTTGATAGAGTGCTCTTGGATTCATATTGACTCTGTTGGCTATAAATTAGGGTTGAATATTGCACTCTGTTATCTAGACCTTTTCTTAGATTGTTTTTATTTTTAAAAGCGATATCTTTATTGCGAATATATTGCTACTGACAGTACCGGCAGAGATATTAACAATATGTACTGGCATATTGGCTATTGCATGTCTGAATGTGCTGAATGGATTGCTGTTAAATATCAACAGTTCTGGAATTCTGAGCAGTTAAGATGAGCTGACAAACTAAAGAGACCCATCTACTAATAATAAGACTCGCTTCACTCAATGCTCGACTAATTCCCAAAGATGAATATAATTATCCAATTGAAAACGTGAAATAAATTGAAATGTGCTGTACATTGTGAGTAATTTCCTTAAGAGGGGGAAATGCGTGGTGAGGATGGAGAGAGAAAATAAGAAAATGATAGAGTTTCAGGTGCCAGGGTTCAGTACCAAATGTTACCATAATTCAAGGCAAAGAGGCTGTCAGCTGACAGTATGGGCGGAGGGAAAGACTGTTCCGTTGCCACGGATGAGAAAATAAATCACCATGGTAACAGACCACTCCTCACAACACCCCCTTTCAGTCTTGATCTCTATATGTCGTTAAATAGACACTGATAACAGGAAGTCCAAACCAAGCAAGGAATTATATACTATACTTCAGTGGATGTTTCTGTCTCACATCATTGCAAAGACAGATCACCGCCCTGACACCGGGACATAACCCTTCCCAAGCCACAAATGCATTGATCTTCTGCCTCTCTGAGCACAGTAGATCGGTCGCCATGCCAGCGTGGCACGCCCGGCTTCTGGGCGCAGAAACTCATTCGCACCTGCTAACGAAGCCGAGTCCAGCGCCAACGCGGGAGCCGAGCCAGGGGAAAACCCGCAAAAATGTGCGAGTGTGAAAATTGCCACGTTTTGAAGCAAACGCGAAGGGCGTCCGTCACTTTCACATCCGCGCAGGCCCGTGCGGTCTGGTTAGCGAGGTGGCTTAAGGTAGTGCACGCGTCGCCTGCGTCTCCGCGGCTAGACCACCACGCCGCCTGGGCTCCGGTATATTCTCCAGAGCTAAAGACCTCATTCGGACATTTTTTTTTATTGCGCATATCAAAAAAGGAAAAATGGAACGTTGTTGTTATTAGCATGCTAACAGCAGAGGAGATAAGATATTAGCATTAGCCTTTCAGTGGACTGTCTTTCAAATGGTCTCTTTCTGGACAGAGCCCATAATGCCTCGACATAGGCAGCAGCTGCAGGCCTGTATGTCCCCGTGTGTTGGCCAGCAGGTCAGGGAAAAAAAACGCTTTTGGCTTTATTTTTTTTTCTCCATTACGAGAGCCTGTGTCATAGACCTGGGATATTGCGCATGCTGGCCACACTGGAGGTTTAATAGTTATGTTTTAAGCAGCTTGTCAATGCTAACCAGAGCTCTGGAGTCTTGTTAGAAACTCAATTCCTCTTCAATTTAGCTACCTTCAACTCACTGGAGTCTCCTAACCAGACCTGTTAGCGGTATTTGTTGCCGAAATTGAGCTGCAAGGATGGTTCCAGCCAGGCGTTTAGCGGGCGGCTGGGGAGCTCGTGCCACGTTTGAGATGCAAGACATGATTCCACAGGCCTGGTGGAGTAAATCTCAGTTAATAAAGTTCTGGGAGAGAAGCGATGGCAAATCTGCAGCAAAGCAAAGATGTCTGTCGACTCGGTTATGTACTCGACGCAGATGTACCGCAGCTGATGAAGAACCAGAAGAAGAGTGCTCACGGCATCAGAGGAGGGGGAAACCGGAAGAAACTTATTTTTTTGTAGGTGGGGGGAGGGGGGGGGGGGGGGTGGCGGGTGTTGGGGGTGGTTCCATACGAGTACAAAAACGATAAAAAGAGTGAAATGTACTTTTTCGGAGTTGTTTTATCACTAACCATAGTGCAGGCGAAGGTAAAGTACACACAACACTATTTTAATCTCAGATCTCAGTAAAAAAATTAAAAATAATTTCTCCCCTTTTTTCCCCCAGTCCAATATTTCTCTACTTTGTGTGTACCTACGGCTTTTGTCCAATGATAAGCCAGACTCGTCTATGATTGCATTTACTGTTATCAGAGAATGTAGACAAACAACTGTTAGGCTGTATTTTATCACCGCATCTGCCAAATGTGTGTTGTTCAAAATAATATATACACAGCAAAGTACACACAGTGATCTGGAGATGAAGGGCAAAGCAGTCAGGCAGTTGTAGAACTCTTCTCAGTTTATTTGATCAAAGGCTGTTTTGTGTGTGTGTGTGTGTGTGTGTGTGTGTGTGTGTGTGTGTGTGTGTGTGTGTGTGTGTGTGTGCACGCGCGTGCATGCATGCATGCAAGTACGTATAAAAAATAAATTATCAAGGCATGTATTACGCAGAGTCTTACAAAAATTAGAAGCCAATCCAGTGAAACGCAAAGCCGTAATGAGATCACAAAAACTGGCTATATTATGACATCATCACTGTCATCACGCCATCAAGCATGTTCTTTGCTTTAGATGTATGCAGAACTGTCAAAAAGAGGAAAAGTTGACAGACAGAAGCAATGATTTTTAGTTTACTAACGCAGTGCAGCTGTGATTTGTGCAGACAGGAAGCAGATCCATACCATTCTTAAGTTATAAAACTGTTAAGTTTTCTGTGTCAAATGTCTTTTTTACATCACACCTGTCCTGTATCGTGACAGAGAAGAGAGAGTGGATTCAGGTAGAAGAGAACACCATTTTTTCAAGCCTAATTCAGCGAAGTACTAAAAAAACCATCCCTACAAACATTTCTCATCGCCTCTTTCAAACTCATTTTTGTCAAGAGAAAAGAACAAAGCCAAACATGGTATGTGATATAAAAGATCAGTGACTCACTGATTTGGACCAATGGTTGTGTTTTGCTACGGAGAGCAACACCTTTGATTGGTTCAATTCAGTGATTGACAGCTCATTGTAGCTCCGCTCAATATAGGGTTCATGAAACATCACTCTATTATTACTAGAGTTTTGCTATAGAAAAATAGCCTCAACAGGTTCAAAATTTATCATGTCTGTTTGCAAGACTAATGGCTTTGAAAAAAATTGCCTTTCTCCTTGAACTTGAAGAAAATGAAGTTCCTCAATAATATATGAGTGTGAAACGTTCATATGAAACACTGAAATAAAAAAAACTCTAATTTTCCCTGAGAATTTCTGAAGGATGACTAACATTTAACCAAACAGGTCCAGCCATAAAGCTCCTATTACGAATATAAGCATTATTTTTTTTGAATGATGAAGTTGCAACAGTTATTTAGCTCAGCGCAGAACAGCTGTGAAAATGAGGGGTGAAAATGTGAGACATGTATTATCATAAGAAGGCCCAGATTAATGTGCGATCCAACGCTGGCCTTGTTTTTTTCCAGGGCTCTATTTAAAAGATGTATTTTTTTTATCAAAGAGTTTCCCATTACATTCACTTTCAGGCCCAAGTCAAAAATAAGCTTTTCTTTCCCCCAGTTATTTTTTTTACTCCTCCCTGAAGGTATAATGTGAGCAAAATTATAACTGAATGTATGCATGAGTGTTGTTGAACATTTCTTATAATAATGTTATCCATCACAGCAAAAATATTCATTGTAAAAAAGATGCATTTGTGTCCCAGACTGTGCTCATTCCCTGGTGCATCTTGCAATGAATAAAAATAATATAATATATTTATATGAAGGCTATTGATGATGCATATAAAAATTATTCTGATTGTATATTTTTCTGATCCAAATGCCTTGTTATGAAGTTATGAGCATGTATGTGTGTGCGCGCATGAGCATGTATGTGTGTGCGCGCATGAGCGTGTATGTGTGTGCAGGCATGAGCGTGTATGTGTGTGCGCGCATGAGCGTGTATGTCTGTGCGCGCATGAGCGTGTATGTCTGTGCATGCATGAGCGTGTATGTCTGTGCAAGCATGAGCGTGTATGTGTGTGCATGCATGAGCGTGTATGTGTGTGCATGCATGAGCGTGTATGTGTGTGCATGCATGAGCGTGTATGTGTGTGCATGCATGAGCGTGTATGTGTGTGCATGCATGAGCGTGTATGTGTGTGCATGCATGAGCGTGTATGTCTGTGCATGTATGAGCGTGTATGTGTGTGCATGCATTAGCGTGTATGTGTGTGCATGCATGAGCGTGTATGTGTGTGCATGCATGAGCATGTATGTGTGTGCGCGCATGAGCGTGTATGTGTGTGCATGCATGAATTTGCGTGCATGCGCATGCTTGTGTGTGTATTTTGTGTGCGTTCGTGTGTGCGTGTGCGTGTTTCTGTGTGTGTGTGTACGTGTATGTGTACGTGTGTCTGTGTGTGTGTGTGTGGGTGTGTCTGTGTGTTTGTTTTTTGTGTGTGGGTGTGTGTATGCGTGTGTATGTATGTGTGCGTGTGTGTGCGTGTGTATGTATGTGTGCGTGTGTCTGTGTGTGTGTCTGTGTGTTTGTGTTTTGTGTGTTTGTGTCTACGTGTGTCTGTGTTTTGTGTGTGCATGTGTCTGCGTGTGTGTGTCTGTGTGTTTGTGTTTTTGAGTGTGTGTGTGTGTGTCTGCATGTTTGTGTTTTGTGTGTGTGTCTGCGTGTCTGTGTATTTGTGTTTTGTGTGTGTGTGTGCGTGTGTCTGCATGTGTGTCTACGTGTGTGTGTGTGTGTGTGTGTGTGCGCATGTGTATGTGTGCATGTGTGTGTGTGTGTGGCATGTTTGTACTGTATGCCTGCCAGTAATTATGCATGTTTGATAAGAATGATGAAAAATAAAAACCATCATCTTGACTTCTCTTCATAACCATTTTTTCTGTATTTATTTTTTTTAAATCATGTCTCTCCTTAAGCAGCTTGCTTGTATTTGTGTATGCATATACTGTCATCTAGGATATTAATTTTACGATTTTACCCTCTGGGATACTGCCAATCAGGGCAAAGCAGTGTACGCAAACTGTCAGACTTGTAGGCCTGAATGGAGTTTCCCCTGAAACTAAAACAAGGGGAAACATTGTGCCATTATGCAAGAGCATGATACAGAATGTGACTGTCTATGTGTAATTATTTTAGTCATAGAAATACTTCCATGATGAGAATGTACTGCCCTGTACTCTAGTGCAATAAACACCCAACAAACTCCATCCTCTAAGAAACACTGTACCATGTTCTTCTCAAACAGCACCCAATAGAGAGTGAAAGAAAGAGAAAGAGAAAGAGAGAGAGTGAGAGAGAGGTCTGATTGAGTTGGAGAAGGAGGTGCAGGAGAGCTGTGAGGTGGTGTAAATACCAGAGAGAGAGAGAAAGAGAGAGAGGGAGGTCTGAGTGAGTTGGAGAAGGAGGTGCAGGGGAGCCGGGAGGCTGGTGTAAATACCAGAGAGAGAGAGAGAGAGAGAGAGCGAGAGAGAGAGAGGTCTGAGTGAGTTGGAGAAGGAGGTGAAGAAGCGCCGGGAGGTGGGTCTCAGCAGCTCTGCTTTTGGACACTTATCCACAGCAGTGGGGGCGTCGAGTGCTGAGCGCAGGCCGATCGGAGAGGTACGCAATTGCAAATGGGGAAGAATTTAACAAAAATGGGTGGAAAATGACTCAGCATAAAGTGCTTTCAAACTGCCACAGCCTCCCTTTCTTTTTCCTAGTTACATTTCTAGGGATTTTTACCATTCAGAAAATGTTTTTTTGAGGCATTAACGGCGCGTCAGGAGTGGATATTTGTGATTTGGTAACGAGGCAGGTGCTGGAGGCATTGGGGGCGGTGACGCTGGCATCTGGGCGATGATGCTGTGGATGGGGAGGGGGTGGGTACCCCAACACAGGTGTGTTCACAGGTGGGGGTTGAACCCCAGCTGTTCCGAAAGGTGGCGGGCTGGCAGGTTGGGTCTCCCACAGGGCGTGGCAGAAACAGCACACCTGTGACATGGTGTGTGTGTCCCATCCCCTTATCTCTCTCCCTGAGGTCGGGCCAGCAGGTCAGAAACACATGGTGGACTGAGGAAGTGAGCTGCAGCCGTCACCATATTGTGTGTGTGTGTGTGTGTGTGTGTGTGTGTGTGTGCATGTGCGTGTGTGTGTGTGCATGTGCGTGTGTGTGTGTGTGTGTGTGCATGTGCGTGTGTGTGTGTGTGCGTGTGTGTATGTTTGTGAGACTGTGTGTGAGTGTGTGCGCTTGCGTGTGTGTCATGTGAGACCACATAATGTGGGCAGCTTTTCTTATCCCCTATAATACAATGAGTAAAGTTGCAGCATCCGCCTTTGGAAAATAAAAAAAGCTAAATTGTCACATCACTTTACAAAAAATGTTGGAGCTTTCTAGCTTTCGGGGTTTAAAATAACATTCCGGTCTCATATATACCTGAGAAATTTGCAGTTAGATAAGAAAAAAATAAATGAGGTGAGAAAATGGGTCACGGGAAGCATGCACATGGCCAATATAATTTGTTACTTTCAGGAGTCGGCGCTCCCAAACCTCCTCCGACACTGTTCTCAGAGACACACAGAGGAGTTCTTCCTTTTGTGTTTTCAGGGACATGAGACATAATTTAATACATAGGCACAGCCGAGCATAATGAGGCAAACCTACAGTAAAGAACCCATCTTTCTGAACGATATCACTGTTAACATGATATCGGTGTTTTTGGCCAAGATGTGTAGGTGATATTGATAATGAATATGCATAACTAGGATGTGCATGTATGCTACAACTGGGAGAGGGGTTTATAAATGACGGTCATTATGGTTCCGTTTAGCCCCAGACTCTAGTGTGAGTGGAATGTTTATGCTCTCTGAAAAGTGATATTTAATATTTAATATTTGCATTTTGTAATTTGTTATTGAATAAACTCACCACCCAATAAATAGTTTTTCATTCGGATAATCAAATTTTATCCATTTTATCCTCAGTGCAGAAGGGAGCAGGGCAGCGTGATTTTATCAACTGCGTGTGTATTTAATCAAAAATAACATAAGGAGACAAGGAAGTGCAATGACAAATACAGACCATTCAGTCTCTATAGCCTTGTATTTGTACCTCTAGCGCTGTGTCAAGACTGCTCTTGAGCACCACAAGCCTTCATCTAGTCCCAGTACTCTGTTCAATGTATTCATAAATGTGTGAAGAAAATTTATTTTGCCTTGTGCCAGTGCAAAATGTAACTTTAATTCCCACTTGTGTCTCAGTACTGCTGACCTAAATCAACTTGAAATGGCTTAGTTAAACTTTAATGTAGACCCTTCAATAAAATAGCCCTGTCTTAAATTGTTAATTAACACAGAGAAAAAAAAGGGTAAATGTAATTTGCCAGATGTCCGTTGTTTCTATTCTATTTGTGTGTGAGAGAGAGAGAAAGAGAGAGAGTGTGGGAGAGAGAGAGAGAGAGAGAGAGAGAGAGAGAGAGAGAGAGAGTGTGGGAGAGAGAGAAAGAGAGAGAGAGAGAGAGAGAGAGAGAGAGAGAGAGAGAGAGAGAAAGAGAAAGAGGGAGAGGGAGAGGGAGAGGGAGAGAGAAAGAGGGAGAGGGAGAGGGAGAGAGAGAGTAGTTTAAACTGTAGTAGAGTAGTAGTAGATTAGTGTAAACTGATTACCATGTTCAGAGTTTTGTGTGTCGTTGTGTAAGTACAGCTTGGAAATGTATTGGCTGAAACTGAACAGGAAGTCCATCTTCCACATGCCGATAAAACAGTATTGCAAACAACCCTGCATTATAAAATGCCCCCTGAAATACTGGCCTATGCGTGTATGAGTGTTACATTTCACATGCATCTACTTCTATCTCATGAAATCAAACCATTCATAGAGGCTCCTCAGTACTGCTATCACTCAGTACAGTGGGGTATACGACCTTTAGCAATGGCAGTGTTTTTATATGTTTTAATTTAAATGTGTGACACAACCCAGACTGCTTTGATGACTTGCAGTGGAATGTTCTGTATGTAAACCGTGTGAGGTGCTATCCTCTATATTTTACAACATGTACAGATGACGTGTAGTTCTCACCATTATCTGCGACAACAGGGTGTTACCTTGATTTGTTACAGATTTACCCGCGTTTCACAAGTAGTCCTATTACTTTGCTTGTTGAAATGTTAACCTCAACCTTACACACTAGCAGGCCTGTTGACACATGTGCACACATATACATGCACCGCAAACACACTCGTATATGCAGAATCACACACACACACACACACACACACACACACACACACCTCATGCTATATAACATGTTTCCTCCTAAGCCTGTTCTATTTTACCCCCACCCCACCCCCCCTACCAAACCCAAACTGCGTGATTATTTCTGTGGAGAGGAGAACCGGCCCAACAAAATGTGATCAGGCTGTGCATCAATATTCTCAGATTAGGGTCCAGAACCTTGGATGAGCTGCACCGTTTTCAACCCGCTCTATCCCACAAAGTTAGATTTTACACACAACCACAAAAATCCATTTGTAAAATTATTTATAATTTCTCTTAACAACTGCAGAGTAATTGAATATAAGCTGAGGCCAATTCTACTTAAAGTGTGTTGATACTATTAGCAAGGGGGTGGGTGGTGTTAAGACATTCTGTATTTGGTCAGCATGAACTGTTAAGTACACATGTAAGAACGGCAGGGATATCTTATAAGTATGCAGTTCATTTCACAAGTGTTTGCTGTCTCTGAAGTAAAATTTTTAAAATATTAATGAATTGTAAATTTTTCACCATTAGATTCCTATTTAAATGTAATCATTTAAAGACACTGGCATATGAACAATATAAAAACAACAAATAGAGTGAAATAAGCTACATGGTTCAGCGTGTTTATTCTTTAGAAGAGCTGGATTTTTCTGTTATAGCATCAAAAACAGGGCATGATTTAAATACATATCTAGGGGATTAAAAAAACAGTCTAATTATTAGTTACTTCGTGTTTCATCAGTATAAATTTTGTGGCAAATTATTGAACTTTTTTAGATCTGTAGCACTAATATTATTGACCTTGATGTCTTTGTTTCCACTTCAATTTAACATTTATAAAGCTTTTATAAAGTGAAATGTATGAAGCTCATTTTAAAAAACAGTGTTCTGATAATGTGAATAGCTACAGAGACCTTCAGCAAACCGACCTTCAGCAAACCTGACAGAAATCCTTCAGAGACGTTATTTTTTTTAAAGTACAAAAAACTGTTTTAGGGCCCAACTGCAACTCTTGAGTGGAGATTCCAAAAAAGTATTTTGGGTCCAGGGAGAGTGACATTTGCACAGAAATGTGAAAAAAATTAAATGGATCAGAACATAAATAACATAGTATAATTATTTGTTTTTGGAAAAAAATTGGGAAACAATTAACTGTGATATTGCAACTACTGGTTGCATTATCAATTATGTATAAGGCTCAGTCCTTCAAAATTTTGATTAATTGTATGTTAAAAAAACCCAGATAACAATTAATCACCGAATAATTATTCACCATTAATATAGATGTTGTGCCTCTAATTCCATGCCAATATATCAATAGGCTACAATACATTTAAGCTAATTAGATACCTGAGAATGCAAATGACATGTGTAACTGTCAACGGTAAAGTCAAATGTAATAATTGCGGTATGACACCATTAGTTGCTCCCGTGGCAGCGAGCTATTTTTTAAAACGTTTTTTTAAAAATAGGAAATAGAGCAGGCTGGTTTGGTCTCTTTGTCTCTCCAGCTGTTATCGATGGCAAGGCAAGCTGTTTTATCTGCACTTGTGCCAGCTTCAGTTGTCAACCG
Source organism: Ilyophis sp. 1 JC-2022 (assembly GCA_022702515.1). Classification (NCBI taxonomy): domain Eukaryota; kingdom Metazoa; phylum Chordata; class Actinopteri; order Anguilliformes; family Synaphobranchidae; genus Ilyophis; species Ilyophis sp. 1 JC-2022. The sequence goes on from CM040406.1 coordinate 48,117,029, forward strand.
ATGTGCACATTCTGCCTTCGAGATACTTTTATTTTCTAATAAATACATTTGGTACAGCACTTGAGTGGGTCGTTAGTGCATCGTAGCCCAGGCATATGGCCAGTCAGAAACAGCACTAAAGCAATGCCGGCGTGGTAGAGCGGTAATATATATTCCTTTCTTCTGCTTACCCTTTACAGACAGATGCTGGCAGCGGATACCATCATATTTCAAGCTCACCCATCAACGGAACGAGGTTCAGATGGCTCGGTAAATTACCGAATTGTCATCGCCTCCGCAAACTGCATTCTGGGAAAAACTTGAAACAGGGGTTGATAGTATCGACCCGCGACACATTTGAGAGTGTCTTTCCCCCCCCCCCCCCCCCCGTTGTCCAGAGCATGCTCGCTGGTAGGAGGACCGTCTCGAGGCTGATTGATACTCCTGTATGTTGAGTACAGGATTCCTCTTCACACTGGCCAGTTTCATGGCGTTCTGGATAGAAATGTTTCCTTCAAGATGCCTCTCAGAAAGACCATACTCTTGACAAAAGCAATAAAAAGCAACACTCTAATAGAGCAGGGAACATCTTTCTCCCATCTATTAAGATTATACACTGTAGGGCAGAAATGTGACCCTTCCGCTATGGAGGGTCGCGGTGATTTCTTTTCAGTCAGGGGCCAATTGCAGGCCTTGGAAACTAGATGTGAGGACTCTTTAGCCAGCCAGTGACTTAAGTAAACCACTTCTGTGGGGTCCCACATAGCAGCCAATTCCGCCCGTCTCCACCCCAGATCTGATGGAAAGCCGGGCACACGTCTGCATTATGTGGATTTGGAACGTATCTGGGCCCTGAATTTAGCTTGCAACAGCCAGGCTTGTGTCCTATGAACACAATTCCAGAAGTAGCTGGCCGTCATCTATCTGTCTCCCGGTCTGTTGCCACACTAAAAAGACAGTGATGTGTGACGTACTGATACAATCATCATCATGCTTCAACAAAACAATAGTTGGCTCACAAGACAGGATCGATCGATGGCAATTTAACAATTTAGCATGTTGAAAAGGGAGAAGAGGCGGCAGTCGAAAGCCAAGAAACACTAACAAGCGTGACACACCGACCAAACTTCGTTGTTTTTTGTTTGTTGTGATTTGACGGTGGACAAAGAGCCAGAGGGAGAGCGCCGACAACTTCGGGCATGTTTTAGTTTTGATGTTTTCGTGATTATGCTGTGTGGCTCTGTCAGAGGGGGACAGGAATCCCTCGTTAAGCAGCGGGGTCCGGTCACAAACTCCAGCACATCAGACAGAACCACGGCAAGTTTCGGGCAGCACTGCACTCAGACGAACAGTCCAGGTATCAACATAACCTTCAGATCAAGTGTCTTTCTGAGAGTGTGAGCTGCTGTATGCACACAGAGCTTCTTCAGAGTTTAGCATTTTTTTATGGAAGATAAATATATATGAGTGCCACAAAACCAAGAGCTTCTTGTTTAGGTCAACATTTCAATAGACCCAATTAGATCATTTGACATGTCAAACCTGCTTTTTATAGCTGACTGCACAGTCCTTGTATAGCCAAGTAATTCTCCATAATGTCTGGGTGTTTACTGCTGGAAGGTATTAGACCTGCGTTGCTTGTTTTTTTGTTTTTTTTACTGTATAAGCAAACCAGCGGCCTGTTCCAGAAAGCAGGATTACTGAGTTAGCTGGATAGCTGCACAGAGTAAAACCCGGAACCCTCCCAAATCTGGAACATGGACGGAAGTAAAAAGAGCTGTTCTTGGTTTTACAGTTATCCAGCTAATTCAGTAATCCTGCTTTCTGGAACAGGCCCCAGGCTTCCAAGGGAAACTGAAACAACGATTTAAACGATGTGATGGCGTTTTTGTTTGCCTCTGGCCCCTTTGGCATGTTTAGTTGTGGTTTAGACTGGGGTTGCGCTGTAGATTGCATTGTGACAAATTCTTTGTAAAATGCACAATATAAATAACATTTGATTGATTGATTGAACTACTCTACATCATTAATTTGGAAAAGAGATCACTCTCAGAACAGCCATAACCATGATATATTTGATTCTTTTTTCTCATATTATATTTTTCTGTATATCAAACAGCTTCCCATATTTCACTCCTATTTCCTTTATGGAAACAGATATACTGATAATATATTGAAATAAAAAAATACACTATAAACACTGCAACTTTGGACAAATATAAAAACGAGCCTATTCTTTTTAAAAAATATTCTGCTGTGAAACATATTTAACATTATAGTTTCAAGAAAATTTTCACCTTGAATTTATCGTAGTGCATTCCATTTGCATGAGGAATTACTTGTATCTTTCAGTTGTACAGTTTATTAAACATCTCAGCATTAACACAGTTTGTGTGTGTGTGAGTTTCTTTACTCAGGAAAGCCTTTCTGATGTCTTTCCTAAAATATTTGCGATGCAGAAAATTGCATTACTCTTACATATTAATGTGATCAAACCTGCGGGAAAAAAAAACATTATTGAGAAACAACTTTTTTTTGGATCCATATCAATCAAACAGCATTAGCTCTGTTAATAATTTCGTCTGGCACAGTATTGCCCTTGCTGCCATTGAAGGCGACTTTCACTTATTATGCGTCTTGTGAATTCCCGCCAATGAGTATATTTAGTTCCTCGTGTCAACAAAGAAATGGAGGTGGAATATGCATGTGCCTCTCTGCATCGCGAACGTGCAACAACCAGGACATTTTAAATCACTGAGAAATCTAGGTTTTCTTGGTGTTGTCACAACAAATATCACAAACTACGCGGATACGGCTTTTAGACATGTTGCGATGTTACCGATAACAGCGTGAAGTACAAACATTCCATACCCTTCATTCCGCACATCTTCTGTCTCTCAGACTTAAATGCTTATTTTCAGAAATGAGATTACGGGCAATGTTTGTCTTATTTTAAAGTTAAATGATGTGGAGATTATGCATTCATGGTGTATTTAGTAATGTTAGTTTGTAATTTTGTCATTTTCACAAAAAGTCGTTTTTGAGAGGGTACATACTCATTTAGTAATTATAAGTTTTTTCTGTCTGTGGCTGCATGTAGCGTGCCTCTGTTGCTAGCTTGCTGAACCCACTTTGCCTATTAGCTGCCTAGCTAAAGTGAATGCAAAAAAAAACCTAGTCACAAAAGACATATGATTAGAGAATAAATAAAGATAAAATACAATAAGAATTTTTTTTAAATTTGCATCTGGTTGGAACTTATTGGTGAACCAGTGCAGGTGTCTGTAATAATGCATTTGACTGTTATATTACTCAAATACGTACATAATGGAGTGTGGTTATGCAATGGTACATAATGGACTACATTAACAGATTCATCATTTATTTTTAAAGGATCGTTCAGGGATAGAGAAGAGAGGTTCCAGCCACTGCACTGTTAGGGCCGAATTCAGACCTGTGCTTTCGTGCCTGACTGTACCACATAACTCAACACTCATAAATAAAGCTACTGTGGAGGTACATTTTTTTTCTTTAAGGTACAAATTTCCCAAATGTACCCTGAAAGTACATTGCTTTTATTTGGGTACTAGTAAGTACTTTTTCAAGCAAAAAAGTAGTTAATTATGTAATGCTGGCTAGGGGTACAGGTGCCACCCCAGTGACAAGAATTTGTACCTTTATAGTTGACTTTTCGTACCTTTCTTTCCAGATGAGTGCATCATCGCCCAAGTGAGAAACTTGCGCAGAAATGCATTGAAGCACAAGTGTGAATTTGGCACTTTTTGTCTACATTGCAACGCTCTCACGTGTTACCCATTACTAGCTTGTTTGTTCATATTTGAATGGTCCTCTTTATTACCGAGTAGTTATAATGGAAGATTTTAAAAGTAGTGGCAGTCAGACAGTTGTATCCTTTTACTAAGGGGGAGATCAGAGGGAAAATGTATTTATTTATAAAGAGCAACTATATGACTAGGTGTTACAAGAATAGACAGAAAGTTACAGTTAACAGAGCCGGACACGGTTTAAAAACTGTTTTTCAGCGGGTTTCCTGTTCCTCATCAATGGAGTGGGGAGGAATAAGAAGCTGTCATGGTATTCCTGTCAAGTAATGGCCGCCTCCTTCCCCCTGGCGGAATGGCGGTCCCAGCTGGGCCTGTGTGTTTGGTGTGAAGTGTTACTGTCAGCTCTGCCGGGTGGGAAGCTCTAAACGCAGCGACTACGCCAACATCACTCTGCCGCTTCCGCGCGTACAGAGCGTCCCTGGCGATGTCAGCGTTCGGAGCCAGAAAAGTGGGTGCATCAGAGATGCGGGCTGCGCCCCCTTTTTTGCGTTCACATCCCCGGTAACACACTGTCGCCACCCCGGTAACACACTGCCGCCACCCCGGTAACACACTGCCGCCACCCCGGTAACACACTGCCGCCACCCCGGAATGTACTTTGGAACACACTTCAAAACTTCAAATGTGCCGATTGGGTGGGACGGACCTCACAAGCACTCAGACTCAATCAACTTGTGACACATACACACACACACACACACACACACACACACACACACACATACTGACTCAGTGAAACACCCCTTAAACACATTGACTCGGTGGCACCATGCTGACTTCAACGAGAGGAGCAAGATTAATCAGGCAGAATCCACACTGCTTTTGCACAATACCGCTTGCTGCATGAAAAGAGTTGTGGAAAGATGTTAAAAATAATAATAGTCCCTTTCAAAAAACATTTGAAAGATTGTGATTTGTGCCAAATGAAAAAAACTGTATGTTGTGGAAGGCCCTGGTTAATGCACAAGGTGTGAACACAGGAAGAGCCTATGTGTGAGATGGGGGAGGGTAACTCAGCTTAAGACGTGTTGCTATGGTTGTGAGGACATGCAAGAACTGCCGAATTAAAAATCAAGGGAGCACACTCTTTTTGTTTCATGAGTATTTATTTATACATCTTAAATTCAAATTTCAAATATATTTTCCTCTAAAATATTTCAATACATGATATAGAATATACAACAACCAGCACTGCGACTTCATTCGACGTTTTTTTTCTTTCCCCTCGAGTGTGTCCATGCCTACGTCCGCGTAGTGCTGTAGGGGGCGCTACGGGCACTCTGACCGGGCCACCGCCCTTTGTGGAAAGATGATTGAGAGATCGACACTGGACTGCACAGGAGACAGTGAAGATGCAGAGAGACTGCAGCTGACCAGTCCCCTCTGTTTCACAGAGCTGTGTGTGTGTGTGTGTGTGTGTGTGTGTGTGTGTGTATGTATGTGTGTGTGTGTGTATGTATGTGTGTGTGTGTGTGTGTGTGTGTCTGTGTGTTATGGGAGTTATCCTTATATTTGTGGATGTGTGCATATTTTCCTTATAATTCTTGAGACTTGTTGCAGGGGTATACAGGGAGTAACACAGAATAATGAAACAATAAAAAAGTGTGTGTGTATGTGTGTGTGTATGTGAGTGCATGCCATCTCAGCAAATGCTTTCTGAACATTTCCGACTCCCCAGATAAACACTTCAATTTACAGTCAGTCCGGGGGCAGCCCATGTGGGATGAAATCCCATGCGTGAGCCATGTTGGGTAGTGCGCCCCCTGTTGGTCTAAAGTCCAACATCGGGTGAAATAGAGAGGGACTGTCCACCTGCTCACGTTCCAGGTTTATAAGACAAGCAGAGGTGCTCCTCACTTCCATATGAGAATGCACGTGAAAACTGCACACATACATCTAAATAGAATGGCACTCAGGACATAATTTATTCCCTAAGCTCGAATCCATCTTAATAAAGTGCACAAATAAGCCACGTACTGAATAATGTTGAAACTCGGAAATTTGCACAAAAATTCATAAAGCGCGTTTGAAAGGCAGATCCGCTGATTTGTCGACACAACATAAATACATTTTCAGTCATTTTATGGCTTCATTTTAGAATCCATTGGTATCTTCAGTGTCTAATTTCTTAAAAAGAATACCAACTAAGGCTAATATGTCATGATCTCAGGGTTGAGTTTTTAATTTTTTATATGTTTTTTTTGTCTGTGGCAATGACCTTGCACTGAATGACACAATTGCCTTGAATTCATTTGCAGGGAGTATTTAATGAGAAGAACTAAGCCGGTGCCATTGGCACAGTTTTTGAATTACAGCAAATTATACAACAACCTTATTTAACTGCAGACAATAAGGTATAGAAAGATCCATACGGCCTGCATTGAAACAGATGATTCTCACTGTATTAAGACTGACATCATCATCAGTATCAACACATTCGCAGATGTGCGTGTGTGCGTGTGTGTGCGTGTGTGCATGTGTGTGTGTGTGCGTATGTGTGAATGCATACCTACACGCACACATGTGGTTGATGTGAAACCATGTTGTGTAATTGGACGTCAAACCCTCACACTCACGAGAGGCCCGTGACACATCTGGGAAAAGATCCACTTGATTAAAAGTGTTTGCCTGGGCTGGTTCTCGCTAGTGTACCAAATTCCTCTCTTCAAAGCTAGATGTTTCTCATCGATGGTAATCACACGTCGGATTAGCTGAGCTACAGATGATTACGAGAGAAATCAAAAGCCCTATAAGACAATACATTTCATTTAAACTGTCAGTACTTCAACATGACCAGGGACAGAAAAACTGGTGAGAAGCATTCATTTGAATTCACTTTGCTTACAGACATTTTAGCTATTGAAATGAATTAAAATGAAAGTCCATTCAACTTAAATTTTTTTGTTTTGTTTTAAATGCGCAGCATAAATCATTTCCAAGGTGCACACATTTAAAGTGTGTTGAAATTAAATAGTATTAATTGGTCAGTTATGGTTCTTATGTGCAACAAAAATGGCCTCGCATCCAGCTACTTCTAAGCACTGTAATTCTGGTTGGTTATAACAAGACTGGCCATAGCCAGCTAATGACAGGCACATAAAATAAACTCTGAAAATGTACCAGTCATGACAGAGCTTCAGTTTTTCTCTTCAGCTTTCACAAAATGGCGGATTCTCAAGATGGAGCGTCGCCACCATTCGTTGCATCTTTAGACTCAAATTTCAGCTACTTGGCTGCTGGTTAACTTTTATTTTGACCAGTTTCTCAGTCCTAGGTCATGTATTCATACAGATAATTCTCCTGTCTGATATTTACACTGAATCTTGCTTATACAGTACATTACAGAATATGTGTTTATTAACGCTACTCTAAAAGCATGGCGCGGGAGGTAGCGGTTTATGGAATATGCTTATGTATGCGTAACACTACCTACACATGACCGCGGAGGAGCTCTGGAGCTCAGCAGCTCTATGCAAACACAGCAGAAATGAGATGCCTGATTCCCTGCTACCGTGGTTACCATTTCGCTCGGCGGGAAAAACAGAGACTCGGGCCAGGAGGGAACGCGGAACACCAGAGAAATCCAACAAGACGCAAGAGCGAGCTGTCAATCGTAGAGTTGATGATGTACTCGTTTAGGATATTTGTTACAAGCAAAGATGCGCGGTTGTACAAGCCGGGTCCTCGGCCATAGGGGGTGGCAGGTATGACACGTACAGTATACATACAGCAGGGGTGTGTGTAACCCAGGTCCTGGAGAGCCACAGGATCCGCTGGTTTTCGTTGATACTCTAGACTTAATTAATCAATTCGAGCAGTACACACAGTTGACTCACTTCCCCTGATTACTTTGGTCTCAATTTGGTGCTGATTTTAAGGTGAAACCAAAAACCAGCAGAGCTTGTGGTTCTCCAGCACTAGGGTTGCAGAATCCTGATACAAAGGCATAGGTAAAGGTATTCAGCACTAGCAGTCCTATGATCAAAACATACAATGCCATCTGGCAAGCGAACTGGGAAATGGCAGCAGACCTGGAGTATACACAGAACAGCAGTTCTCTACCAAACAGGCTGGTTCCTCAGGCCCACATCAAGCACATTTCTGGGCTAAAACCAACACTGTCAATGGAAATTCTTCAGTGAGATTTCTGTCTAGTCCACATGTGCACTTGAGAAGCCAGCCCTACACAATATAATAGATATATATATACTGTATATATGTCATGTTTTACTTGCATTAGACGGTAGAACTTTTCAGGGTTGATCTGAGGTGAAGATTTCCCAGAAGACACTCATGATCAATGCGGTAGTCTACCCTGCCGTTTCTGTGAACCGGAAACCGCTCTCCTGTGCATGTTAATTGTCCCGTGAGAAAGAGAGCCAAACATCTGGCTCTCAATCCTGCCCTGTTCATAACCCACAGTCAGCTCTCCCACACACTTAAAAGCATGTTCCCGCTTTCACAAGAGCACAAAGCAAACTCACCCACACAGCAAAACACACACTGCCGTCTCTTTGAGAGTAAGAACTAAACACATTAGTGCTCTTTTTGTTTCTGAGGAGACAAGGAAATGCATGGAGATAATAGGAGCTGGATTTCGAAGGTTTGTATTCTCAGGGCTACAGTGGGGAAGTACAGCGCAGACCTCAGATTAATATACGTGTTATGTTATGTGCTTGGGAGATTTTTCAAACACTGCCATTCGTGTGTTTGCCCTCAAAAAAATTTAATATACTGCTATATACTGAAATAAAATATATGACTGAGGTATTGCAACACAACATACTCAACATACTCTGGCAAATATACAAATTATTGCCGCTTTCAGACTTTGCAATATGCAGTACATTACACTTTACAATATATTTCCGTATATTCAATTTCTCGTAGAGAGAGATGCATGGAGCGTATGGTGGGCACATCTTCTCGTAGAGAGAGATGTATGGAGCGTATGGTGGTTACATCCTTTTTGTATTTCTGGAATGAAGAATACTAGGAAGTGTATTTTTATTTTTTAAATCTACAGTATTAAAAAAAAATCTTGTTGCAAATAGTATTATAATTCCTGAGGTTTGAAAGGAAAAAGATTTAAACGGGATTAGCCGCGAGTTGGCAGTTGTTCTTCACCAGGCATCTCATTTCTGAAACATAGTGCCTTTTTAAATGTACATATAGATCTCAATATCCTCCACAATCAATATGGCATACAGTATGTATATGTGACCTAACCTGGGCCTGAAATTCAATACATGACATTCATTATCAGGAATCATGTGGGACAGCCTGGTGTGATAATGATACGCCCCGTACCCTTACCGGGCATTAACCGGGGGACCCCAATCTCGGCCCTCCTCTCTGTATATCATTATTGATCTCGGCCTTCCGCCACCGGCCACCTCTTCTCCTTCCCTCGTAGAAAAAGGGGGATGTACCCTGTCCACCTTGGAGGATCGATAGAGAGCAAGGCTGGAAGTCTACTAAGCCGACAATGAGATGCACAACATGCAGCCAGCGTAGAAGAGATGGGGGGAGGGCGGGGTGGGGGGTGGGGCGTGTCTTTCCCTGGGTGGGCAAAGAGGTGGAGCGGGGACTATTTTGGTCTTCCGGGAGCAGGGGGAGTTAAAAAGTCAAACTGGGATTCCCCTACACCCCCTCTGCCCCCACCATCACCACCACCACCTAAAACAAAAAGTCCCTCCCCTTTTCCGATTTCCACTTTCCCCACAAAAACAGTCGTAGGCCGTCTGAGCAGGCAGGCAAGAGGAACACGAAGGTCAACAAGACAACAAAATACCACAGAGGAAAAGGAAGAAAAAAGAAAGATTGTATAAATTTGTGCTTCTTCTGTTTCCTGTTTCATCATAAAGTCACCGACGTGTATTATTGTTTGTAATATTTTTATATAGATAAATGTGTGTACATGTACAATAATCCCATTCATACGGTATCTTCTTCTGTCCCAGCGGAGGGGAAATAAACAAGAGGCAAGCACAAGTTCTGTCTCTGTTTCACATTTCCTTCCTTTTTTTAAAATTACGTTCCTTTCTGTTCTCTCTCTTCATTTTGTTCGGATCACAAACTGCTGTGTTGATCCAGCCGGTCCTCGCTGTCCGGTTCTGGGGGGATGGGGCGGGGGGATCATTTGGAGGGTTACGGGACAGAACCCTCCTGCCCATCCCCCCTTCCTTCTGTACTCTGGTCCGATAGCATCTTTGGTTAAGAGCGTTCGACACTTGGGAGCGTCGGGAATAGGAGGGGAGAATAACATGAGAGGGTGGAGAAAACAGGAAGAAACGGGAAAAGGGTTTGAGAATGAAGATAGAAAAATGTTTGTGTGTGTGTGTGAGAGAGAGCGTGGGAGTGGGAGTGTGTGTGCGTTTGTGTGTGTATGGTACGTATGAGTGCGGGAGTGTGTGTTTGTGTGTGTGTGAGAGAGAGTGTGGGAGTGGGAGTGTGTGTGTGTGTGTGTGTGTGTGAGAGAGAGTGTGGGAGTGGGAGTGTGTGTGTGTTTGTGTGTGAGAGAGAGTGTGGGAGTGGGAGCGTGTGTGTGTGTGTGTGTGTGTGTGAGAGAGTGTGGGAGTGAGAGTGTGTGTGCGTTTGTGTGTGTATGGTATGTATGAGTGCGGGAGTGTGTGTTTGTGTGTGTATGGTACGTATGAGTGCGGGAGTGTGTGTTTGTGTGTGTATGGTACGTATGAGTGCGGGAGTGTGTGTTTGTGTGTGTATGGTACGTCTGAGTGCGAGAGTGTGTGTTTGTGTGTGTGTGTGTGTGTGTGTGTGTGTGTGAGTGTGTGTGTGTGTTTGTGTGTGTGTGTGTGTGTGTATGTGTGTGTGAGAGAGTGTGGAAGTGGGAGTGCGTGTGTGTGTGTGTTTGTGTGTGTGTGTGGGAGAGGGAGAGGGTGGGGGGTGTTGGAAAAATATAGTCTGGGAGAATCAAAGGACATTGGGTTACAAAATGATTTGACAGACTTGGCGAACAGCAGAGAAAGTGGGTAGATAGGATAACAGAGAGGATGATGGACACTGGGGCTATGAAGGACTACGACAAACAGGGGGAGTGGGGGAGGGAGTATGTCATACACTTTTCCAAAGCGAGAAAGAGGGGGATGAGGAAAAGGGAGTTAGCGGGAAGTAAAAGAGAAAGAGAGCGAGAGCGAGCGTGAGAGCGTTTTTCTGGGCAGTGCCTGCCTCCGTAGACAGGGGGCGCTGTGTGTGCTCATCATCTGTGGAACAGCTGGAGCGAGAGGAGCGCGCAGACCAGCAAGGTGTCCATCTGCACAGCGGGCCCACTGGACAGCACTGCTGAAACGACAGGCGGCATGGAGGTTAGACTGACAACCCCACCCACCAATCAGAGAACAGAGAGTGAGGCTAACGAGCGCCGTGATTGGTGGAAAGTGCTGCCCATCACTGGCTGATGTAAACAAACCAAAAGACTTCTTGTGATTGGTCACAGAGCCCTGTAAATACACACAACAGCTCCGCCATTATGTTTTTGTGGAGTCTTGCCATGTAACCGTTATTATTAATCTTATGGACAACAGTAACATGCTGTGCTAACTGTCTATAGCTTCTCTGTAACACAAGACCAATCAGAGGCACAGTGGAGGCATTCAAATAATTGGAGCAGTTGAACATTAGCTCTCCCGTGAAAAGAAAAAATGCTCCAGTAAAATGTCTGTATTCTTGACAAAAAAACACTTCTTTTTTTTTGCTAAAACAGCAATTATGGTAAGATATTTATATGTGCGGGAATTGCTTTTCACTTGAGTTATCCCGACCCTGCAGCTTAACATATTTTTTAAAGTGTGCCGTTTGCTTTGAGAATTGCACTCAACAAACTGTTCCTAGCCATCACTTCCCCAAACAGCTGTGTCCCTGTAGAAAATATTTGCACTGCAACTGAAAAGGCCTCTATTTAAGGCCATCAAGAAAAAAAAAGCAGGCAAACCAGAGACCATCCAGCTTCTCCTAAAATCACTGACAACACTGAAAGCAATTCAAAATTCGGGAGAGGCAGGGGAACATTCTTCTTCACGTTAATAATCAGAGGCACTTCCCAGACAGCACAGAGGCAAGAGGTCTACTATAACTTTGCCACCTCGGTTCCTTTCTCACTGAACACACGCGTACACAGAGGTGTGCACACACACACTCACCCACCCACCTACTGAACATTAGGCATGCAAGCTGCCTGCAAATGACTTAGATAAATAAGAACAGATATTGTATTTAAAAGATCGATATGAATTTATGTCAGGAGTTTTCAGATGGCAGAAAATCAATGTATTCATAATAAAGCTTTTTTTTCTTCCCTTTCAATACAAAAACAAGTTAAGTGGCCAGCGTCCCATTTGTGATGTCTCTTTTCAAGGGCCTTTGAAGGGGGTGGAAAGTTTCGGGGGGGTTGGCGGGGGTTGTGTAGTGAAGGTCTGTCCTCTCTCTCTTATTCACAGCCAGCTTGGGGGATTCGTTGGACGCGTTACCTGGATGCATTACCTCAGGATACCTGTCTAGAAGCCAGCTCGAAGTGAACCAGCAGGGCGGCATCCAAGCTTAGTGCACGGCAGCACCGCGCCGCGCCCCCTCATCCATCCTTTGTTAAGGTAAATATTTATTCATGACGACCCGAGAGGATGTCATGCAGAACATCCTCTAACGTATGCGGGATCACAGAGGCATCTTGTTCGTGTCTGCGAAACTCTCTATAGGCGACCCGGGAACTCAGAGAGGGGCCAGGTCCGAAACCGAGTCCGCAACTATGTCCGAGCCCTGTCATGTTGGCACGAGCAGCGGCCAATCAGATGAATTCTCTCAGAAATTCCAACACGGCTCATTCGTCGGCATTCACCTGCCCAGAAGAAAAGAACCAAGTGGCTCCAAAAAACATTTTCGTCCATGTTTAGCTCCTTTTAAAGTTCTGGCTTCTGGCTTCCTGAAAATATAAAGTATGTTCAGTTCTCCCCTCCCCTTTTAGAATCCCCCTTGTGGTGAAATATGCAGTTGTACCCTCACCATCTCCTAACGGGGTTGTGGGCGGTTTCTGGTCTCTGAGCAGTTGCCGTGGTTCCTGAAGACCGCCACTGGCCTCAAAGCACTCCTGATGCACAGCGAGAAGATGGAGTAACTCGCAGAAGGAATACTGGTTTTCAGACTATAAAAACTACAGCTAACCCTTTATAAAGGCCTAGACCCATCCGTGGGGGATAGGGTTCAGACAGAGTAATACGGTCTAATGTTTCTTTAGTTTCTTTCCCCACCCCAACTCCAACTCTACACAATCTCTGTGAGAACACTGTGTACTTTCACCAACTCTCCCTCTGTCTCTCTCTCTCTCTCTCTCTCTCTCCCCCCTCATTCTCTCTCTCTCTCTCTCTCTGTCTCACTCTCCCCTCATTCTTTCTCTCTTTTGCTCTTTCTCTCTGTCTCACTCTCCCCTCAGTCTTTCTCTCTCTCTTTTGCTCTTTCTCTGCCTGTCCTCCTCTCTAATGCCCACCGGTTCTCTTCCTCCTTCCGAACTTGAAAGCGACAGAATGGCTCAGGGCCTCTTTAGCGCTGAGGTGCGGCGGGACTGTGTGCGATGAGCCGGGTTGTTTATAGCAGAAGGAAAGCGCTGTATCTGACTGGGACAGGGGTTAGGGGAGACGGAAAGCTCTGTATCTGACTGGGACAGGGGTTAGGGGGGACGGAAAGCTCTGTATCTGACTGGGACAGGGGTTGGGAGAGACGGAAAGCTCTGTATCTGACTGGGACAGGGGTTAAGGGAGACGGAAAGCTCTGTATCTGACTGGGACAGGGGTTGGGAGAGACGGAAAGCGCTGTATCTGACTGGGACAGGGGTTGGGAGAGACGGAAAGCTCTGTATCTGACTGGGACAGGGGTTAGGAGAGACAGAAAGCTCTGTATCTGACTGGGACAGGGGTTGGGGGAGACGGAAAGCTCTGTATCTGACTGGGACAGGGGTTGGGAGAGACGGAAAGCTCTGTATCTGACTGGGACAGGGTTTAAGGGGGACGGAAAGCGCTGTATCTGACTGGGACAGGGGTTGGGAGAGACGGAAAGCTCTGTATCTGACTGGGACAGGGGTTGGGAGAGACGGAAAGCTCTGTATCTGACTGGGACAGGGGTTAAGGGGGACGGAAAGCTCTGTATCTGACTGGGACAGGGGTTGGGGGAGACGGAAAGCTCTGTATCTGACTGGGACAGGGGTTGGGAGAGACGGAAAGCTCTGTATCTGACTGGGACAGGGGTTGGGAGAGACGGAAAGCTTTGTATCTGACTGGGACAGGGGTTAGGGGGACGGAAAGCTCTGTATCTGACTGGGACAGGGGTTAGGAGAGACAGAAAGCTCTGTATCTGACTGGGACAGGGGTTGGGGGAGACGGAAAGCTCTGTATCTGTAGACAGCCCTGCACACCTAAGAGTAGAAAGTGAGGATGAGGAGGGTTGAGGAAGAGGACGGAAGGCCGCAGGGACTGAGGAAGGGCGCACGGATCTTCAACAGGTCCCCCGCCATCCCCGTCCACCCTTCTGCGGGCCCAGTTCCAGTCAGCGCCTGATTTATGAGTGCGAGCTTGTACACAGAACATCAGAGGCGATCATCATTCATTTTAGGTAGGGGGGGGCGCATCTGCACTCCACGCTCAACCAACTGGGGGGCAGGCAATACATCAGTTGGGTAATGCAGCTGGGCGCACTCACTAACAGCATCCTGAGAGACAGGCTGAGGCAAAGGCTCATGGGAGCGCGGGCCACACACACATGCACACACACACGCATGCACGCACACATGCATGCACACACGCACACACACACGCATGCACGCACACACACATGCACACACACACACACACACACTGATGTCCTTGAGGCTTCTCCACTAAGTTGGGTCTGCGGGGAGAGCAGAAGCTTGGATGACCCTTCACTAATTAATCTCAGTTTTTAATTTGTCCTATTTTCCTCTTTAGCTTCACTGGCTCACTTTCATAACGAGCACACACATAATCTAGAGCCGCCAGGTGGCTCGTCCCGCTAAAGCGCAGCAACAGCGCATGCGGCACGCTCCTCCGACACGCTCCTCCGACACAACAACTGCACGGCTCCTCTGCGTGAGAGAATGCGGCAGCTGGCTTGGTGCAATTTGGGCAAAGCGTGCGCTTGTTTGTGTCCTGTCCTGGCACAGAACATCACTTTAAAAAAAACAGGCCTGTGAATATAGATCAAAAAATACTTAAACTACTTATTTTACACTGAGAATCAGTATCATTTAATTCATTGTTACATATGTGAATGTACATATTTTGTTTGTTGTATGTTATAGTATAAACATTTTTACGGTTATAGTATACAGCTTTTTGATGTGAAGCCTATAATGTCTTGGCAAATGATTGTTGATATCTCATAAGTAGGGTCACCGTTTTTTTTCTGTTCCCCAAGAATTTAGACTCAAATTACCCTCGACAGGTCACAAAGGAACTGGATTAGCACGGCCGCCTGACAATTCATTAATTAGTGGTTAATTGTGACCCTCATAAAACCACTTCATTTTCCTGACACATAGAAGGAAAGGAATGTAAACACAGAAGGAACATCAAACAAAACAAACACCAGGGAGAGTGCAGCAGTATCTTCCTGGTACACTGCACACAGACGCATTCAATATATTTCCAATTTATCCATACGCACGCAAAAAGACAACATGGTCTTGTTGTATGGAGACCAAAAACATGGAGGAATCCTCTGTCAGCAGGTCACAAGAGTGTGGCAGACAAATTGACCGATGTAGTTCTTAGTGCAAAAAACTGACCCTAAATGGCCTAGACAAAACTACGTGCCCCAGGCTGCTAATGTGCGTACAGAAAAAATAAAGAAACTGGTTAAGTCAGCTGACAGCAGATGAGTCAACAGATGGCACAGGAAATTACGTTTCGCATCATTGTTTGTTTTTCAAAAACAACCAATTACATCAGATCTGACAGTAGTGTACCTGGGTGCTGTAAATGACTCTTCAGATACGGGTGACATGCCTGTACGACCTGTGACTGCATTCGCCTCATCAATAATGCAAGTTACCTGTTGAAAGCGTCCCCGCATTGTGGCGCTGGCGACTGGCTTTTGGCCAAGCAATTTCCCCCCAAAGTTAACAAACTCATGGAAGTTGTTAAAAGGCATTTTTTAAGCATTGTCGAAGCAGAAATTTATGTTACACAGCACTTCTAAAAAGCACAATAATGGAGCAAGGTTCAGGCCTACCAATCAAACCTCCGTCTGAGCCTTGCTAAACGAGAAAAGGCAGCTGCCATTCCGCTGCGTCGGACCATTCCTCGCACCTCAACTTCTATTTCAGATTTGGGGGCCTGGAGATGGACATCTCACCAAATACTGCTGCGCCAGCACAGCCCAAAGAGTTCTGCGACAAGGGTCTAGGGGGCACAACTAAAATGAATCGAGGAAAACGGCAAAAGCCTCGTTGAAATGAATTGCTGGTTTGAGGGTAGAGAAATCAGAATACATGAAACGTACAATAAGACCGAACAACTAAAAATGAGACACGCAGCACAGCCAAAACAATTAATGGCCAATGTGTCAAAACATTCGAGAAGTTGTGGAGAAAGTGGCAACTTATTATAACCCAGATGCACTCCGAAAGAAACCATGTTTCTTTCAAACAGCAAACAAATTCCTCGGGGCTGTTAGGAATTTTGACCGCAAGCAAGTCTGCACACTTGACTTAACAAAACTCCCACTGGACTCTATAACAGGAGATGAGAAAAACTGTACTTCCCAAAACATCAATTACACATTATTTGCATAAGAAAACAGCACTGCAGTTGCACTGGGAGATTTCTTGGAGAGATGCGATAAAATCTTTCCAAATATTGTACAGAAAGTAAAACAATACTTGTCTGTTCGAAACAACTCTGTCGATGCAGAAAGCTGTATCTCTTCTTTCTGACAAGTTTACACCAAGCATCGCCAAGCAATGACAGAGGATACTGTTAAAAAAGATTTAGCATGATTAAATTCAGTCACAAAGGCTATACTTTACATTTACATTTCATTTCATGTCATCCGTTTTAATCTATTTCATTTTTTATTAACCTACTCCTGCTGAAACCCACTTCAATTATTATGCATATATAGCCTTCTATTTTTTTTTTGTGCAGGTGATATAACTGCACTTTTTATGTGTGTGGGCGACTTCCCACAGATTAATTTTCAAAAATGATATAGCACAATGCTTAAAAATATGGTACTGCCACAATTCTTTGGTTGTAATAACCATAATGAACACGGCACATGACGGTTTTGGGACACTGTCATTCATTGTAAAAGGGATGTTAACTTTCTGGATTTTATTTAATGTTATTTCAGCTTTATTTTGTGTTTTTGATTGGCCCAGAAAGGTTTTGTGCGTGATTAACATTATTATAGATGCCTACGGACGTTTCTGATCTGCTGGCTTCACAAAGTCTGGTGTAGAGTCATCAACGTGTTTGCAGTTCAATGTAAAAAATGACACATCGAGTAACTCCAAAGAATCTTGTACTGGCGATGGACTTGTATGGCCTGCTCGGAAGGTGTATTGTAATGTAATAAACATGTGTGATCAAAGAAGGTTCTACTGAAATGCAGGTGAGTTAAAAAAGGCAACCCTTGACACGAGCACTGCTCCACCTCATTATGCAGGTGAGACAGGATGGAGCTCGTGCACTGCTCCACCTCATTATGCAGGTGAGACAGGATGGATCTCGAGCACTGCTCCACCTCATTATGCAGGTGAGACAGGATGGAGCTCGAGCACTGCTCCACCTCATTATGCAGGTGAGACAGGATGGAGCTCGAGCACTGCTCCACCTCATTATGCAGGTGAGACAGGATGGATCTCGAGCACTGCTCCACCTCATTATGCAGGTGAGACAGGATGGAGCTCGAGCACTGCTCCACCTCATTATGCAGGTGAGACAGGATGGAGCTCGAGCACTGCTCCACCTTATTATGCAGGTGAGACAGGATGGAGCTCGAGCACTGCTCCACCTTATTATGCAGGTGAGACAGGATGGAGCTCGTGCACTGCTCCATCATTTTATTTATTTATTTCACTAAAAAAGAAATGTATGTGTATGTATGTATGTATGTATATTGTCCAATTGTACACACATAACTATCTATTATTGCCATTGTATGTGTATGTACAGTATATAGGTTTTTTATTTTTACTCTTTTTGGTTCGTTTGCATTTTTTGTTTCTTGTTTTAGTTTTGTCTTGGTTCTGTCCCTTTATCTTTTTTTTTGTACAATTGTAATTAAAAATAAAGTTTACCTCCAAAGAGGGGGGGGGGGGTGGGAATATAAAAAAATAAAACAAAATTAAAAAACACATACACACACAAAACACACACTCACACACACCCCCCCACACACACACACACACTCACAAACACACAGCATGCGGCTTCCTGTTTATAGCACAATAAATAATTCACTGTATACTTTAGGCTTTAGGATCGGCGCATGAACTCCCATGGGCTTCCTTTACTTTCTCAGATCAGCTGTCTGAAAGGTAATGGCTCGTTGTTAATATTTCATAATCTGCACCTTTGTTTTCATTTTGCTGTTGTCATGGATACCAGCGCACGACCGCTCCAGACGGTCTCTGGCCACGCCCCCAAGGTTAAAGGGCGGAGAGGAGCACATTTGCTGTAGAACTCGATCTCCGCCTCTACTGGGCCCTGTGTGTGTGGCGTGACTTTAAAACACTGGTAGTGTGGAAAGCGCTGACTTTGCGGGTTCGAACCAACCCTGGTCCTGCCAGATCCGAGCATGGCCAGTGCCAGATCCGAGCATGGCCAGTGCCTTGAGGCAGCAGCAATTTGGCAGCCGATCCTGGGTTCGGGGGAGAGGCACGGCAGGAGAGAATCCCCCACGATCAGGAGCTCGGTAGAATCGCGCCCCGAAGAGGAAGTCGCACCCTCCTTTCTACTACCGGCTGACAGGGTTGTGTAGCCGCAAATTCTCAAGCGGTTGCTAAAAGAGGAATTGAATACCATAGGGGTACAATTCGCCACTAAACTGGAAGAAAACGGGAAAAAATCGGAAGAAAAAAACCACTGGTGGCAAGCGCATTAATCTGAGCGCCTACATGGTCGTTCCACCCAATCATTCACCTCCAGGGGCGAAACCGTGCCAACGCGTCCACCCAATCATTCACCTCCAGGGGAGGAGCCGTGCCAATGCGCTCCTCTCACTGCGGAGGGGAGGTGAAAATAAGAAAATAAACTGTGCCCCATCTCTCAGAAGAGGAGGCGGGGTTGGATGGTTGGCTTGCGTTGAGAGCTGTCCTA
Source organism: Ilyophis sp. 1 JC-2022 (assembly GCA_022702515.1). Taxonomy (NCBI): domain Eukaryota; kingdom Metazoa; phylum Chordata; class Actinopteri; order Anguilliformes; family Synaphobranchidae; genus Ilyophis; species Ilyophis sp. 1 JC-2022. The sequence continues at coordinate 48,136,197 of CM040406.1, forward strand.
ATTGGCTAATAGGGGCGGCCGGCAGCGAGACACGCAAGCACCGCTGAACCACCGGAGTTGGCGAACACGTGTTCACACGGGGGAAACTAAAGAGGGGGAGCTCCTGTCCCCATGCCGTGAGGTCATGCCAGGTCTGACCTCAGGAAACCCCGGCCTTGGCAGGTACCCAGGGACTCTGTGGAGCAGAGCTGCACATCTGGAAACCCCTCCCGGATGCCCGAGGCCAGGAGGCATTGCTGACTCACACACACAGGCCTAACCCACTCTTACAAACACAGCCCTCTCTCTCTCGTTCTCTTTCACCCTCTGCTTTCCTCTCCTTTCCCTAGTATTCCATCCCCTCTATCCATTCCTCTCCTTCACTCTTTCTCTTTTCCTCATCCTGACTTTGTTTCATCCTCTCCCTCCCTCCCTCCCTCCCTCCCTCCACGCATGCGTGTGTGTGATGCAGGTGGAGCATGTTTGTGTGTGACGCACCTTGGTTGGAGATGGATTTTTCCTGCTTGCATATCCCCTTGGTGACCGAGACGTCGTCGATGGCGATGTCGCCCTCGTACCCTGTACCCCGCACACCCTCGAACACCACCTGCAGAAAACAGGAAAGAGGAACTTGAAACAAGGCACATTATGCATTACAAAACAGAAAAAATAATAATTAAATGATATTAAAAAATTTTGGTTTTCATATTCATGGGCCATGCCTGTGCTCTGCATTCCTCCCACCTACATAATATGCATGTAAAGTTTATTTATCAGTAAATAGAAAACTGTCACCCTGTGATTGCACTGTAATGGACTTAGCCGCAACATGGGACTGGTGTGGTTGATACAACCTTACATGTCTGCACTCTGTGGTTAAACTAAAGGAATGTGTGAATGAGTACATACATAAATGAGAATTATTATCCATTTATAGTTGTATGCAAAAAATGTTAATCCAAATACCAGAGAAATGTGGAGTCATTTCTCTGTGGAGAAATGTGTGATTTGTGATTCATGTCTTGAATTATTTGTGCAATTGAGAGAATGGTGGCTTATATAGTATATTGTGTAAAAGTGTAAGGTCAGTTGTGTGCAAATTGTAATTGTTTCATTGGTTTAATACACTTATATCAGTTTTCAATATTTATTTTCCCTTATGCCACAAAATATTGAATCGACATCGTTACATTGCATAACTTCATGAATATACAAGTTTTCACCTACTTCTTGCAAAGCAACCCGCATTTTGATCGACAGGTTAATTACCCTAGTAACAGGGGCCTAAACCCCATTGCACAAAGCTAATCAAACAGTATCTGTATTCAATAGAAAAAAACACGCGCAGGCATACACACGCATACACACACACACACACACACACACACACAAACAGCAAATGTTTCCATATTTTCTGCATTTTGCCTAGAAAACGGCTGAATATTCAAAAAACAAATAGCTCACAGTTTCCTGCTCTTACATTCCTACATCAGTAAAAAATCAGCGCATATATTTATCATCTCATTCACCTTTAATGACACATTTCATGCCTATCAGCTCCTATTATGCTGACATTTTATGACACCTTGTTTGGGGTCAAATTGACCCCAAAAGTTTAAACTGACACAAAAGTATTGGAACAGCAAAATTGACACTTGACTGTGTCACCTTTTTTTTGTTTCCCAATTGACTACCCATTTATCCCTAAGTATTAAAAACCTGTGATGAAGCGACTCAATTTAGATCCTGAGGTAAGTGCAAGTTTGTGAAGTTTAAAAGAGTTCCAAAAAAATCACACACAAAAAGTGAGATAAAAAATAAAAACAGTTGTATATGTTCTAAAATTGTATACAGCTACCCCTCAAATGACCCCACACAACACCTTTGTATACAGAGTAAAATAACATAGTAACACTGGTGGCAGGCGCATTAATCTGAGCGCCTACATGGTCGTTCCACCCAATCATTCACCTCCGGGGGCGAAACCGTGCCAACGCGTCCACCCAATCATTCACCTCCGGGGGCGAAACCGTGCCAACGCGTCCACCCAATCATTCACCTCCGGGGGCCTTACACCTCTGTATACAAAGTAACATAGCAGTATGTTGATTGCGCGTTTACTATTGAATCCCTACAAATCAGGAAAAGTCATATAGTTTGAAGATGAAAAAATAAGTTTAACTGGTTTTTAAGACAAGATAAACATTGCACTGCGTCAACTAGACCACAAACATAATAAAAAAATACTGTTTAGCCTAATGTTTTAAACGCCATATAAATTTATTTATACGCGATTGGAAATGTATACTATAAAAACAAAGTAGCTTTTTAGTAACTGCAAGTATATGGGCTAGTTTAAAGAAACAGTGCCATGCATAAAAGTTAAGGTCAAGTTTAATTTATGAGCCATTTCTGGGAAGATGCCAGAACTTCCGTATCGTTTGTATTTTAACCAATAAATAGACCAATGATAAGTTTACATACTAACAAACACTTGATTGACAGCACAAAATACTATTATGTGTGTGTGTGCTTTATACAGGTTAATTGAATACATATCTCAACACATCATGTTTACTCCTTGTTATGAGTTAACATTCCAATGCTCAAATGGAAGTGTCTTCACTTCTCTCTTTCTGTGAAAATAGATGCTTCTTATATAGATAAGGCCGGTTGCTATGCTGTTGTCATGCAAAAGCAGCCACTACCAGGCAGGGATGAGCTTTGGGTATGGGGCGGATGGGGCCATATGTTAGTGACGTGAGAGATGTTATTTTGCCTAGATATAAAAGTGCTGTGCCCCACCCCACTTCGAGTCCATCGCTGCATGATCAGGGTAAACTTGCATTTTCCACACATTCTGTAATTGACCTCAACAGACTCTGTTAATAAAGGCCTGAGAAGTTGAAGTTTCTTTGGTTTCAGTCTTGAATCTGTTTTAGTTCAGGATATCTAGAATTCTCTACACTCGACCGAACTGACCTCACAACTGAAAAAGAGAAAAAGTTGTCCTCTACAGAGGGTTAATGCATTTCAACTGATATACCGAGAACTTAATGGTTATGGTTATATAACTGAGAACGGCTATGTGGTTATACATCCACACCTCTGACCATCTCTACACATCTTACAATCAAGGACAGATTGCACTGTGTCTACAAGTGATAGAGCAGATAAGTTGTCAGCCTTTCTTTAACTCTCAACATGGCTAAGACGTTGTCCATGCTTCCTTTCAGAAATAAAAAGTGCGGAATGAGTCTGGATGTGTGAGAGTTTGTGTGTGTGTATACATGTGTGCACTTAATTTGTATGTGCGTGTGCACGTATGGGTGGGTTCATGCATGTGTGCGTGAGGACACTTGCTTGTGAATATGTGTGTGTGTGCGTGTATGTTGTGTGTGCGTGTATGTGCATGCATGGTGTATTAATGCAATGCATTAATACTGTATCTGTGTTTGAGTGCATTCACAGGACCATTTTAAAGCTCTTTCCCCCTTTTTCTCCCCAAGTTGGAGTGTCAAATCATAAACTGTATATATAATTACATATATGATATAATATACATAAGCACTCATATCTGGGACCTTCACTATCAACTCAGGAGAGAGCAGACATGCATGCACTCTCCCTTGAAGCACGCGATGCCAATCATCACTTCTTATCACCGCGTAAATCTCGTAAATCAGGCTCCCAAAGAGTCTGAAGAAGACACTTCATGTGCACTAATCTGAGCGCCTAACAGGTGGACCTTCTGGCACCGATAGGGGGCACTAGAGAGCGATGAGATGCGGGTGACACTGTAACCCTCCGTAACCCTGGGTGACGCCCTGCGGGGCTGCAGTCGGCACCTAAAAAATCGTGACGTGATCCCGGACCTTTAGGCCCGTCCACACTAGAACCTTAATGGCGCCGTGACTGGGATGAGCCGAGCCCAGCGGGCCGTGTCCAGCCGAGACGATAATGGTCTGCGGAGTTTTTCAGAGCCTCGCCTCTCTCCGCTGGAGACGGGCCCGGCACCAGAGCCCGATGGCAGTGGGCCGTGGGATCGCCATGGAGACAGGCTGACAGTGGAAGGGTCAGAGAGCTCCGCCCCCGGGGCGTGGGGGGGATTTTCACAAGAGCAGCATGCGAGAACGGCCTCTGCCTTAATTACACACAAGAAGTAGGCAAACTTTGAAGAGCGCGTTCATGTCAACCGCTCTCGAATTTAATCCCCCAGATGCCTTGGAAAAAGGGAAAAAGTGATGTCTTTGAACAGATAAAGAAATGGAGCGGAGGCTGAGAGGAAAAGCTGGTGGGGGGGAGGAGGGGGCGGTTTGGAGGGGGGGCCTAATAGGCATCCATGCTCCTCTTGTTTGCAATGCAGGTTAATTCAATTTGTCTGATGGCATTGTCGGAGCGGGAAAACAGCACTCTTCCAGCCATGCTAATTGGTACCTTAGATCACATTGGACAAACACACAAACAGTCATTAAGGTGTCTTGCCACGCCACGCACGCAACCACAGCAATTACACAGACAGAAGCTGAACCCGGATAAGTCCGAAGGGACCGCGGATCTGGATGCACAGTGATTTTCTCTGCTCTGGAATTTATTTATGCCCTAACTTGGCTATTTGGTATAAATTCTCCTCTCTAATGAAGGGATTCTTTAGCAGACATTCCTATCCAGAGAGACTTAAAGAGCTTATGTTCTTATACATACAATCCATTTATACAGCTGGATATTTACCCAAGAAATTCAGGTCAACTACCTTGCTCAAGGGTGCAAAGGCTTTCCCACCTGGGAATTGGACCTACAACTTCAGAGTTGCAAGCACACTTGTCAAACTATTAGGCTATCCTCCCACCCCAGCGTAGCACAACGGTTAGGGGTCAGCTTGATGTTTAGAGTCAGCACAGAAATGGATATTTATGTGCTGAGAATGTTAAGCCAAGACAGTGAGAAACATGCAAAATTCAGTACATTCAGAAATGCAATAACGGAGGCTTTTCAGGAGTGTGTGTGCATATCCGTGTGAGTGTGTGTGAGTGTGTGTGCGTGCATGTACTGTATGTGTGTGTGTGCATGCAGGAGTAAGAGTAAGAGAAGAGGAGGAAAAGGGAGGGAGGGAGGGAAAGAGCGAGAGAGAGAGAGACTTGGGCAGAGACCTGCAATGTGCAGTGTGGGAATAATGAAAGGTCCATTTTAAAGGGAATCATAATTAAGTGCAGCTAATTAGAATCCCAAGCCCCCCCCCCACTCCACCCCTCAGCCCAGACTTATATTGCCTTCCTTCATTCCCCTGATGCTACCATTGCCCGTGCTTATTGAACCACGCTGCTGGGCAGTCTTTCCAGTGCCGGGCCGCTGCAGTTATAAAGGGGAGCAGAGCGGACATTTCAAACGTGGCAATGCATGCATTGATTTCCTTCTCCCTGCTAAAAATTAGTGGTTGGAATTGGCTGCTGTTGTGTCATCCAACCAGAATATGTGCTGTATAATAACAAGGCACATATTACTTCACAAAAACAAAACATAGACATCATTGCTTCTTAGGTCAAAAAGGAACATGAAACACAAAAACTGTAACAATTTTTAACAATTTCTTTCTGCAGGAAAGTCACTTATGAATCCTACGATACAAATGTTAAAGAAAGCAGAGAAAAACTCAAGATGTTTTCGCAGGTCATTTCGCGAAATAGCTTTCACTGCCATTCATATAGTGATTTATGAATTTAAAAAAATGTTTTTAACTTGACGTTATATGTATTTATTTTTAAATTATATATTAAATATATTAAATATTAAATTATTTATGAAAATTGCGATTTAGTATAATGCTCAGTAGCAATCTTGCAAATACCTCATCTTATGAAGTATAGTACACAGGTGAGTGTAAAGGTGACAATTTGATGAATAAAAACCTCCCAACCATACGCTAAAAAGTTTGAACTTCACTAGCTTTGTTATCAACAGGCAGCACAGCATTTGGAAACTGATAGCATCCAGCTATTATCATGTAATTCACCTGCTTTCCTGTCCCTGTGGCCTTCAACATGTCAGTTAAACAAATAAACAGCTCTGGATGGGAGTCATTGAACACAAGAACGCTTACAGACGACCACCATTTTAATATCCGATTCATCTTTCTGTGGCATGCCTGATTACTGGGTAGGCAACTTGGAACAGAAACGACTGCAAAATGAATCCGTGTGGACTTTCACCTTAAAACCCTTTCATATGCACTAAACGAGGAACCGGTAATGGTATGGTTTCCGTACAACTTCCCTTAACAATGCGTTTGATTTGGGTCAATTGCAAACACCCAGTGAAACTACTCTTAACAATGCATGTGGCTTACCTACTCTCGTGAATGCACAGTGATGTCTCTCGTTTTTGCAGTGTATGCCTGAATGACCATATAGCTCGAAACTAAAATCGCACAGTCCTATAGATCCAACTGACAAGAACAGAGATGTGTCACCAATTTTGAGAAAAATGAAAATCAACAACAAAAGAAAGAAAAATGAACAAAAGAGCAGAATTTGAATGAGGGAAAGTCATTCAGGTTTCTAGCACATTACACCATCACTGCTACAGATTATATCTTTTCTGTCAACCAAAGATTATTTTGGAAAAAAAAAAGTTTTTCAAAAATCATTTAGCAGTCATAGATTTTTGCACTTATGTTCACACAGGTAATAGATAATCACTACCGGAACTGTGATTGTTTCCTAAAAATCGATTTTAAATCAAATCAGTTGATAATTGCTCACCACTAACCCACAGAACCCATTTCCCAAAAGCATCTTAGAGTAAAGATCATCTTAGGCAATTTAGATTTAATATTACTTTCATTGTTTGTTTGTTTTTTGTTATTTGTTATTTGTCTGTTTCTCTCAATCTTTATTATCTGTTTTACGTGATGTCAGTAAATTAGACTTTTTTTAAAAAATGTAATAAAGCGCAAACACCAAACACTGTAAGATGATCTTAACTGTAAGATGCTTTTGGGAAACGGGGCCCTGGCTTCCTGTTGAGCCAGCCTCACTGGCCTAGCACAGGCTCCAGCTGTGTGCTGACCGATAATGTAAAACATCCGAGCTTGAGCTGGGCCATCCCTCAACGGGCGATCGATACTCCGTCTGGGGCGTGCGCTCTGGGCGTGGCCGCTCTTTTCTGACACGCGGGGGCGTGTCAGGAACACCACGGAGCCGCCCGTCCAGACTGCAGCAGTGAAAACAGCGTTTCGTCAGGGCCACATTCCTCCTCTGGTGACGTTGTGTTGTTCTAATGCGTTATTAAGAGCTGACTCTATGTTTTAGCTTCAACCGGTTTGAAGGCCTGATTCTCAGCCAAGCTTTTGAAAAAAAAAATTATAACTTTTTTTACTTTCATACTGGCACTTATTGACAGTCATGGCATCTGCTATATATGCAGACTTAGAAACATAAGCAGCAGGGTGCAGAACGTACCACTGTAACACCAGGCAGAAATATGGCATGTGTCATGACGTGTAACACATACACAATAAGGTGTTCAGTGTGAATTCAACACTAACAGTGTCTAAAAGGAGTCCACATGGGATTGAAATGTACTCTATCAGGATACAATGCACTTTCAGAGTTGACTTAACAGTTAACACTTTGCCAGTTGGTAAATCAACACTGAGGAAGGCCTTTCTATTTTTAAACAGGCCAGTTTCAGTAACGGCTCGGATTGTTTAATTTAACGTTTTGCAACTGAGAGCTAATATTCAAGTCTGTTCTTTAAAATTACACTTTAATCAAGATTTTCTAACCTATCTGGTTTTCATGCAATCTATATTGATTAACTTTACAACGGAGGCAGTTAGTAATAAACATTTTGTGGTCCTTCTATCTCCAAGGAAAGAAGGTACGAAACTTGGTTCTGAATGTACGGGGAACTTCCCAGGGGAAAATGCATTACTTTTTTATTATGTTTTAAAAACAATCTGCCTCATCGACCCAAAAGTAATTAACCTTGACAAATAGTTATTTCCAATATGTATTGTTTACACAGAATTAATATTGGTGCAAACAGTATGAAGAAAACAAAGCTAACTGCTACCAGCGACTTAAGAATTAAGTCTGTTTCCACCAATATTGCTTATTGAGGAACTTCCACAGGCAATCCTCAAAGTGGGCACCATTGAATTTTTCTGTAGCGTGAGAACAAAGAGGGAAGTCCGTGTCCGCTTAAAGCGATCGATTGAGAAATAGATAAATAAAATGGCAGCCGAGACCGAAAACAACACCATCACTGCTCTATAACTCCCTTTGTCAGAGGAAAGTGCCTGAGTCATTAACATTGATTTGTGCCACTAAAAAAAGAAAAGGAAGAAAAAAGAAATTTGACTGAAAATGAAGAGAACGTGTCGGAAGAGATGCTGCCCTTTTTTTCCGGCTAATTCCGCTGAAAGCAACCCGGTGCATTTCAGATGGAGCAACAGAGATTATTCGTAAAATACCAATACCAGATTCCCACTGTGCTGCTAATATGATCAAAGCTGTATCTTCTAAGTGTTTACTGCATGTCTCTGTCAATGTTTCCTGTAAGCTACAGTCCAGAGTGATTATGGTGAATAGAGTCCAGTGAATATTTCCTTCAGATAACAGAGACATCTGTACAGTTGATGCCAATCGATGCATACAAGCCGTACCAGTGCTGGGCGACGCCCACACAACCCTTGCCTGACAAGCATTGGCAAAATATTCCACATGTTTACAGTATATTGCATTTTATTCCATATTCACAAGGGTTTGTGCGATCCATTTATGTATTGCCATGACGATTGTCATATCAATCTCTGCACGGATGGACCGCTGCTGTTTTAATAAGGTGCTGCCATGACGATCACTCTATTCCAAAACCGCTAACTGGACTTTCAACTGAGTTCACACATCCAATCAGATTGCCTTGCCTGACCGAGAGTCACTTATGGAACTGGAATATATTTTTAAATGTGTATTATGAACATATTATATTATATCAGGTCACAGTATATCAGCAAATATGCATATTATTGCTGCTTTCAGATATTGCAATAGATTATACTGCCGTGAAAAATCTTTTCAGCCCACGTTATAACAGTCTATATATTTACAATATTTACGTATATATTTTTTTTGGTAAGAGGGGGAAGGGGAGAAGAGGGAGGATCTGAAAAATGAAAAATGAGAGATTGGTGAGCCGTCAGTGTCACACAGGATTTCAGATCTCCACTACACTGGCAGAGCAAAAGTGGGCATAAATATGTGATGAGCGTAGAAAAGGAATCTGTGCTCATTAATGAGCTCTTCAGATTGGACAGGAGAATAGGCTGAGTTTTTAAATTGTATGAACTTTATTATTTATATTCATTAACAGGGGATTCAAGCACAGTTAAACCAAAAGGGCTCTGCTACAAACTGCAGCAGCTGTCTGTCAGTCTGTCCCTCCCTCCCCCTCTCTCTCCCTCTCTCTCTCCCTCTCCCTCCCTCTCTCTCTCCCTCTCCCTCCCTCTCTCTCTCCCTCTCTTTCCCTCTCTCCCTCTCTCTCCCTCCCTCTCTCTCTCTCTCTCTCTCTCTCCCTCCCTCTCTCTCTCTCTCTCTCTCTCTCTCTCTCTCTCTCCCTCCCTCTCTCTCCCTCTCTCCCTCTCTCCCTCCCTCCCTCTCTCCCTCCCTCTCTCCCTCTCTCTCTCCCTCCCTCTCCTCGTTCTCGGGGCTAAACGCTGCTGTAGAGATGTGCGTGTTTCCCCCGGGGCTAAAAGCAGTTATGGATTATTATTTGAAATAACGGCGGCATTCCAATTCTCAGTCTTCCCCCAGTCTTTTAAACACCAGAGGGAAAAAACACAATCGAACGACGTTGCGGCATTATAAAGACAGGTGTTAAACTTGCAGTAAATTCAGGGCACTTAGCTGAATTTACTGTCTGCCATAATATTCTTGCTTAGTTTAGATCAACAGTTTTGCAAACAGCTCTAGAGTACAGATTGCAACAATGGCAGCAAAGCCGGAATTCATGACACCCTTTAGCCATTTAGCCTTTTCTTTCCAAGTAGCTGCAGTGAAAATGGGGCCTAGTTAGGATTTTGATGGAAAACCTCTTGGGAAACCAAGCTTGCTGAGGCAAAGCTGCAGTTCTGTTAGTGGGACTGGAAGAGAGCTTCTTCACCATGGACTGACTATACATCCACTATAGGGATGGGAGAAGGTTAAGTGCAGCGCAGTGGGGTTAGGGGGTGTTCTGGGTTAGGGTTCGGGGAGACTGAGAGGAGAGGTTGAAGCAACAGTACAGTGAGAGTTTTGGGTCATGTGCAATTGTGTGTGCCTTATGGGCTGTGCCTGTGGAGATAAGATCAGATACACTGCCTGGCCAAAACAAAAAGTTTCACACTCTAATATTTCGTTGGACCGCCTTTAGCTTTGATTATGGCGTGCATTCGTCGTGGCATTGTTTTGACAACCTTATGCAACGTCACAACATTTATTTCCGTCCAGAGTTGCATCATTTTTTTGGCCAGACAGTATAGAATGGGAGTAGGAAGACCAATGATGTTGAAGCTTATAGAAACATAACGTGCCTTTAATTTTATTTTCCTGTGTGTTGTAAAACATATTCAACTCTCTTTGTTCGTTTGTAATGCTGCTTGTTAAATGTATATAATCAAAGTCCAACCCATCCTGGCCTGATCCTATATAGAAATGCTGCTTATTCCAGAAATCAAGCAACCATCAACAAACTCTACACTATTTTCATTGAAATACACAATTATACATGTGCCACTCAATTTCTTCAGCCTTGGGAACATCCACCTTTCATGTTTACACACACTTTTATATATAAATCCTTAAAATGAACAAAGAGAACCAACAATCTCACACATGCAGTCCATCGTAGTTTCCTTTGAGAGACAACGCCTCTCGACTGACCCAGTTTTTTAAGGCTTTGTAATTAATCTACTCTACGCTCTGTGGGAAGGAAGCTGAACACTCAAACGTATGTCCTCTCAGGTCTTTGACCTTGACTGATCTGATCTGAATCCCGTGGGGCCTGACTGATTTGTCCAAACAGCACGCAGACCAACACTGCAGATGATTGGCTATCAAATAACTCTACTGAAAACCCAGTTCCCTGACTGGCACATTAAAACCCGAACTGGCCCCAGAAGACCTGGGCACTTAGCTGAAGATGAGTCAAAACCATCAAGCACTTCATTTTAGTTCAAATGTGGAAACCCAGCACCTTAGCCAAGGGACTTCTGACTGACAAAAAAGGGTTCAATTTTACGCAATCTCTGCTTGTATCTGCAACGAATAATCTGCTACTCCTTTTGTTGTAGTGCCTGAATCTATCCTGTTTTAGTGTAACACTGAGGACACTAAACAATATATAATAACTTTGCTGGAGTTTGAACGTGCAGTAATTGGTAATGCTGTCAGACATAAAAGTATAATTGGACACAATAGAACAGACAAGTAACGTAATTATAATGTCATATTACAGAAAAAATATTGAAATCGAGTTTGTGGCTGCAAAGACGAAGCAGCTGTCTCCCTCGGTAAGAATTCGCAGTTTGTCTGTTGAAATAAATTAACAGGAGGCTGGAAAGAAAGCAACAGCCGCTTGTTTCCAACGGTAACTGTAACTTCACGTGTTTGTGATTTCTGCTGCGTGTCTGAACAAGGCAAGCTGGGTTTGTGTCCTTGTGTTGAAATCCCAAATCTGGTCACCCGGTCATCCCTGAATTTACCTGGCCAAACACATCCCTTCTCTAAGCCTCCGCCTACAGGGTAGCGGAGTGCGCTTCTAATCTATGAGGTTCTGGTCCAAACTCCTTCATCTGAGTAATTGACTACATGAGCTATTGAATCACCTGTTAAACCAGGGGCCAATCAGCATGTGGCTGAGAAGCCCCGCCTTCAGGCTGGTGCTACACATCGGTAGTTCAGATGAGTTACTGTATGCTCCCTCAAACTCTCATTAGAAGCCTATGAAAATCCTGGACAGGCACCATATACCGTAAATGCAATGAATTCATTCATTCATTAAAAAAGGATGTTAGACACCCAAATCAACATTATGTATTTATTTATTCAGAGTATAAACCCTAAAGCATACAAAGAAGGAAAATGCACACGTAGAAATACGTATGTTGTGATTTGTCTGTTAAAAACCAATAGGACGGCAGGAGATGTAGGAGAGCTCGTCTGATTCATTATCCGCTCGCACCCAGATGTGGGCCGGGCACGTATCGTCTGGAGTAAAGTGAGTCAGGTTTGATACCTGGGTCGATATGCCTCTGCCATCAGACAGAGATAACGCTGGGGAACAGCATCGACACCGATCCAAACTGTCACCGTACTTGACAATGAGCAAAGACTTCTGGGAGTGAAAGTGAGGCATCACGTTCTGCATTTTTCCCCGCGAGCGAGAAGTGAGAAACGTTGGATGTCACAGTTACGCTGTCCCTCACCGCTACCTTCTTTCTACAGAGGCCCTAGGGCGCCCCCTCAGGCAGAGGGAGGAAATGCAGCTCCCCTCATGCGCCGTGACAGGTGGGGAACTTTGCTTAGTTTGCTTCAGAAGTTAACTCCGATGGCCAGACACTGCAGGGGACTTTCTTTTTTGTTGAAAAAACATCTCTTGGAGTTACGGGAGAGCATAAGGAAGGCACTAGGGGATGCCACAAACGCAGAAAAATGGGCAGAGATGCTGGGAAAGTGCTATAAACATGGAGAAAAGATTGGATTTAATCACCTGATGTTTATTATTCCGACACATTCATCCTCACAAAACCACTTTAACCTTCGGTAAACACTTTTTTTAGTGATTTATCGGTCTGGTTTTTCGCCCTAATTTAGTTCTTCCAATATCTCGCTCCACCTAAATATTTAATGGGTGTAGGAGGCAGCAGTCTATAACTAACGCTACTGTCCATTAAATTATGTTGTGGAGCAAGGATGACCTTTACACTGGGCTATTAGTGTTTAATGGTGAGATAACATTGTACTTTATTTCCCAATGAGTGACTCTCACCCTAAAGCAACATCCAATCCACCACCAGCTCATAGATTACTTTTAGAATAAGGAAAGTAGCATAGTGGTGAATATAACATGTACACATACTCAGATACCATAGAGACAATGCACACACACACACACACACACACACACACACACACACACACACGCATACATACATACATACACACATACACACAATCATAGATGCACACATCCACATTTACATATTCTGAGAACATACACAGGTATTACATGCACAAAAATCCCAAAAAATCTTGCATGCAGACACACACACATATACTTGTACACAAATGCACAAAACAAAAGGACACACACACACTTGGATTGTGGTACACACATGCACAAAACAAAAATACATACACATACACACACACACACACAGACAGCACTGTAGATTTGTTTTTGCCTGGTACCAGCCAGTCCAGCACACTCTCCTTCTGCAGTCTCTTTAGCATCAATATCAGAACCGAGAGGCCACTTGGGCCCCACAGCGCCCCCTACTGTATGTGGTCAACCCACGACCGCTCTGTGTAATGCATTACCTGGAAGGGCCCAATGGGTGAGACGGGAATCTTGGCCAGCTTCCACTGAGGGCCCTGGTTCCCAGACATGGAACAGACCGGCGTGTCCAACATGGCGATGCTCTTCACTCTTAACAGAACATTCAGTACACCTGAGAGGAAACAGAGAGACAGAGAGAGAGAGAGAGAGAGAGAGAGAGAGAGAGAGAGAGAGAGAGAGAGAGAGAGAGAGAGAGAGAGAGAGAGAGAGAGAGAGAGAGACAGAATCAGTATGAAGTATATATATATATATATGTATACACATAGTTATATAGTATTTATATCAACATTCAATATATATTTATTGTTATTTTACATGTATTTATTTTTATTATTAATGTTTATGAACTTGTTTACTATGATATGGCAACACAATGTTATTTGTCGTGCCATAAAGCTCCACTTGAATTAGAATTTGAGAGAAAGGAGAGAGAGAAAGAGAGAGGGAGAGAGAGAGAGAGAAAGAGAGAGAGTGTGTCACTGTCAGTGTGAGGACTACAGGGGGTGTCACTTCTTCAGAGAAGTCCCTTCAAAATGTCCTCCAAATCCCGCCACATGTAACGTAGCATACTGGCATTAAAATGAAATCCGGGTGCCGGTGTTCAAAGGCGCCAGTCAGAAGTGTGTGTTTGTTTTTGTGGATGTTCGTGTGGTTTCTCTGCCCACTCGCTGTGGTTTTGATGAAATAAATCAATTCTGTGGAGAGAGACATCAAACCTGCGTGACTCATGCATTATAATAGTGTTTGTTCTTTGTGGTTAGAGGAGACCAGTGTATAATAAAGTTAGGAAATCTGAACGGAGAAACAAAGGCAAGTGCTTTGTACTGAGAGGAAACGTAGGCCGTATATCAAGAATAAAATCACACACTCCAGGTACTTCCCTGGGGGCCAACTCTTAATCTCTATCCATTTATATTAATAATCACATTGTATAAATTATGCAGAAATAGTCACCATTAGTCACCAAACTACCTCACAGTTTCTCAGGGTTGACCAGGTGACCCAGAATCACAGTATAAGTATTATATTATTATACCCTTTTATTATGGCATATACATTTAGTATAGTGTATATACTATACGCCAGATACTGTCAGAAAGCGACCCCAATCAGTTAGAGGTTTAAAATAGTGCATGTTATTCCCCATTGAGTCGCTCAGTAGCAGTTTTTCCTGCTTGGTCAGGTGTCTGCTAACAGCCTGTGGCAGCTGTGTAGTACTGTGGCCCAGTGACTGCACAGCTCAGCTGGTTTATTGCGGAGTGGAGAGAGGCAGCAGCTGGCCACATGCGTATGACTCCCCCCCCCCAACCCCGCCAAGATCCAGGCCGTGCGGAGAGATGGGACAGCCCTGTTATGTGTTATGTTTTCGTGTGGAGAAACTGTGGAAGAATAAAAAATCTTGAGTGAAATTGTGTTCAAACTGAATTCTAACCGCCTTGTGTCCCGATAACAACGGTAATGCTTTTGGACTTAACGAGAGACACGATGAGTATAATTTTCAGGAAAAGCGCAGCGAAGCAGAGCCGAGTCCCAACAACTACAAGTCAAAGCAGGGGAATACCGTGGTCATGTTTTAAGGGTGATGTGAATGCCGCTCGTTACCATCTGGTGCTTCTGTCACTGTTTTCCTATGACACACACATACGCGCGCACACCCACCCACACGCATCGCACACACACACATATGCGCACACACCTACACACACACGGAACACACACATATACGTGCACACACCCACCCACACGCATCATGTACACACACGCAGAAATACTCGCACACACCCACACGCATCACACACACACACACGCACACACATATACGTGCACACACCCACCCACACGCATCATGTACACACACGCAGAAATACTCGCACACACCCACACGCATCACACACACACACACGCACACACATATACGTGCACACACCCACCCACACGCATCATGTACACACACGCAGAAATACTCGCACACACCCACACGCATCACACACACGCACACGCATATGCGCACACACCCACCCACACGCATCATGTACACACACGCAGAAATACTCGCACACACCCACACGCATCACACACACACACACGCACACACATATGCGCACACACCCACCCACACGCATAATGTACACACACGCAGAAATACTCGCACACACCCACACGCATCACACACACACACACGCACACACATATGCGCACACACCCACCCACACGCATAACACATTATGCCGCCAGTCTGCCTCCAGCCCTCAGATACCCTGACTGAACTGAAGGGAACATGCGCTACTGTGCAACTCAGAGACTTTGTTGTTCAGATGAGAGGTTTTTTACCACCTCCTGAGTTTGACTGTCTGAAGTCACTTCTCTTAAGCATGTTCAGAGGTGTGTGTGTGTGTGTGTGTGTGTGTGTGTGTGCGTGTTTTCATAATGATATGAGCAGTTATTTCAAGATAAATTTGTGGCATTAATGTATACACAAAGGACTGATATTCAACCCACCAACCATATCCATGTTTGGCATGCAAGTGAGTATGGGAATTCACAAGAAGCACATGGCTTTTCACAAAAACAAATCACACCTTCTCACAACACACTGATGTAAGCAACTCGTAGCATCTTTACGGATTCACACTAAGAATGGTAAGAGTTCATTTTAAGGCTCAAGATAATTCTCTCAATCCTAAATGTCAGCAGATTAGACCCTGGCTTCCGATGTGAACCGGCGATATCATTCCCACGTGAATTAGTGATCATGTGAACATGTCATGTGACTGCAGTGTACAGTTCAGTAGTGAAGATTCACACCTCCCTGAATGAAACCCCATAATGGTCAGCCATAACCAGACTCCTTTTGGCTCTGTGGGCTAAAATGGTGGTCCTGTTGGATTTGCCTTGAGGAAAACCCCAGCTCAGGCAACCGAGACGCCCCGAGGCCACGGCAAGTTCACACAAACAAACCCTTCTCTGTCCTTCGAAATGCAACAGACTCATGCTCGCTACGGCTAAACTATGTGCTGTTGTTTTTTTTTTTTTTTTTTTTTTAACCGATTGAAGTAAAGTAAAACAATAAGTGCCTCTTAATTACGGCTCAAATGCCACAAGCTATTTCAGAAAATGCACATTGGCGGGCTGATTACTTCCTGGTTCAGGAGAAAAGGATAATGGGGGCCATTAATAACCTAATAAACAGGAGATTGGGTACGTGCTATTATTAGGAGCTAGCAAATTGCTCTGCAGTCAATATTAAGATGAGTGATACCCTCCTTATTACAGAGCTTTATGACTACAAGCTCTGTAAACAGTGAGCGGGGAATAGCTACCGCGCTCTGCGCAATCAAGGTAACGTAGCCTGAACAAAAGAGAGAGAGAAGGGGAGAATGAACAGCAAACGAGTAAGGGATCAGAAATAAAAATCTAATTAAATTAAAATGTATTTACAAGGAGAATTTTACAAAACGTTTGTCACAATTCACTTCACAACATAGACCAGCTCTAAAACCAGCCCAATGCAAGCCTAGGGTGACGGTGGCAAGAAAAAGAAAAAAAACTCCCCAGGTGGTAAAAGCAATCTTACAGGGCCCCCATTTTTTATTTCTTAATTTATTTAACCTTTAGTTAACCAGGAGGACCCCTCTTTTTTCAAGAGAGGCCTGGCCAAGACAGCAGCCAGCATAAGTAAAATACAATACATAATAAATCACACAATTCACGGAGGCTTATGGGAGGAACCAGACTCAATGGGGGAGCTCATTCCCCTCTAGCTGGCTCAAGGTAAACGGATAAGGTGGAGAGTAGGAGCACTCAGGGAACCAGAGTGAAACTGTAAATCATTGGACCGGGGGTTTTAATCTTATCTTGGGTGAGCCTCTGTTGTTTTAGCTGCTGCTGCTGTTGTTGTTTCTTGTGTTCCTGCACCCTTGTGCAAAGTCACCTGGATCGTTCCCCTGAAAACCCCACCTGATGAAATATGAGTCACATGAGCCAAAATGCCAGTACTATGAGCCATAATGGCCGCAGGCGTTCCGCTGACGCGGCTAACGGACTCAGCTGAAGGGCTGACAGAAGAGAGTGGGGGGAAAAAAGGGGGGCTACTGGTGAGAAAGAGGGAGCGAGGGAGAGATAAAGACAGATCTAAAGAGAAGAGATAAAGACAGCGAGATAGAGGTTGAGAGAGAGGGGGAAAGGGAGAGGGGGAGAGGCATGTGGGAAGGATGTGGAAAACAGCAGTGCAGGACCTACTGGTGAGAGAAAGTGAGAAAAAAATTTAGAAAAAAAAGTGAGAAAGAGAGAGAGGGGGGGAGAGAGGGGGAGAGAGAAAGAACGAGAGAGAGAGAGAGAGAGAGAGAGAGAGAGGGCTGTGAGTCTTAGAGAAAAACCAAGGACAGATGGCTGTAGAGTGGTACAGTACTCAAGCTGGAGGACACATACGTTACAAACAGCACACTTCATCAGTCCCTTAGTTAATAATGGGTGGAAGGCTTCGGCCCTGAAAGGGGTCCTTCTCTGTAATGGCGCACAGAGGCCGCGGAGAGCCTCGCTACACGTTTAGAACACCTCGCCCCCTACGCCCCACGTACCGCTTCCCGTTAGCTCTGACTCGGAGCAACAGCGATTCTGAGTGGCACGGTGTCCTTCCCACATTTTAAAGAAAGGCACCGTAAAACGCCAACTGGCTACATCTGGATTATGTCTGCAATAATGTCTGCTTTCAACTCTTCCTGTCATCATTGGTTGCTTTTTGGCAAGTGCTGTTTCAGAATGGTTAACAGCCAAAGTCTTCACGATGTTAACCAGGGCTGGAGGGAAGGGGGGTCAATTCCATTTCAATTTCAATTCAATTCACAAATTAAAAAAATTAGTCAAACCAAAAACAATGGCCATTTTTCAATTTGTGAATGAAATTTCAGTTGATTTCCTTGATTCCTTTCCCCGACCCCTGATATCAACACTGGCCTTCAAAGGAGGTCAGTGGAAGCCCCTCTATTCAAGAGGCGATGATTCAGGTCCAGAGTTACAGTGAATGCAGTAGTCTTTGTGAATTCATGAAAGAAGCACCTGGAGAATAATGTGTGCAGAAGGATTGTGGGAATCAGTGTCTGTCTGTCTGTCTGTCTGTCTGTGTGATCACTAGTTCTGGGCCTCCTCCCTTATCTCATGGTAAAACCTTTTTGCACAGGCAGAACTAATAAAACAACCAATGATTGGTGCAAAAAAAATAACATGACCCATCATTAGTCATGTGATTGGTTTTGCACATGCTAAAGGCCTTAGTGAATCAGGCTCCTGTGGTTTTTAAATGAATTGCTCTGTAATTCTTTATTTACTCTCATCCAGCAGTCGCCTATCACGGTTTTATCCCTGTACTTGGCAAAGGCGGGATAAACCGAGGGAAAGCTCTTTTCTTGCTTTTTTTCCGTTCCCCTCTCCAAAGGAAGAGAAGTGTGCGGTTATAGATTTATTGATCCAGTCAAAGCAAATGCAAAACATGCCTTCTTGAAAATGTCAGAGAAGAATGTGGATACTGCTCTATCATCACCCCCCCCCACCCCCCCCACCCCCCATCCATCCAGAATGACTCACGGCTCCCAACCATTCAGGGGGGGGGGGGGGGGTGTCATTCCAGTCAACAACCCGCCCGTCACCTGATAAATGTGTATAGCTGTTGTGAGGTGATTTCATAGAATTTTCCACGGCGCTTCTAAACGACACCTATTTATTCAGCTTGGGGGTGTGGGGGTTACTGAGGCATTTCCAGTGGAATACTGAAATTCTTTAAGGTACAAAGATTTAAACCCGCGCTAATGTGTGCCAGAGCCTAATGGTTGTTTATGGGAGTAGAACGATAGTGCCTCCTCCTAGGACACAGAGCGAAATTGATCAAATCATCAACAGAGTCTCATAACAAAAAAATCAATGCGACAACGTGACAACTGGAAGAGCCTAAGTTATGTCTGATTGTTAAAATTATTGCATTTTCCAGAGTGGCAATCAAACATCTTGCTTCCTGTGTAAACAGCTAATTTGTAGCTTAACTAGCTAGTAAGTCAAATGATTACAGAGAATACACAATGTACAGAGTTTGCTAATTGCTGGAACGCCAGAATCAATTCAAGGTTGACACACTGGATAAGATATATTTAAAAATCACCTTCCTTTTTTGGAAACACAAAAGTGGGACACTACATTACATATATTAAATAAGTTAGTTCTGTATTGTTGGATATTTTTATAGATATTATTTTGCACATAGTGTTTAACATGTAAATGGTTAAAAAAATGTTTTTTAATATTCACATTTAAGATTTGTAAAAGCTACTGTAGCAATATTATATTTATTATGCATTTGCTATTCTATTCTGTATGTAAGATTCACACTTCTTTCCCATTATTAATTGGGTTATTTTCTCAAGCTAAAGAAGACCTGTAGAGAGGAAAAGAGAGGGGAGGGACAGAGGTTTGGGGACTGAATTAGTCTTAAAGGGTAATTCCGTTTTTTTTGTTTTTTTTCTTCTCTCGACTTGGACCTATTTTTTTTTAGCAATTTCCACCATGCTGATCGGTAATAATAATAATACATTTATTTTTCAAGCTTTGTTCACCCAAAGAACCGCTCCGCTCTGCTTTATAATGTCCAATGGGGCATATTTGGATACAGGTTTACCTCAATTTTCATTCATTATTCATTACAGGCATTTAGCAGACGCTCTTATCCAGAGCGACTTACACAACTTCTTATTACATTTATCCATTCATACAGCTGGATATATACTGAAGCAATTCAGGTTAAGTACCTTGCTCAAGGGTACAACGGCAGTGTCCTACCTGGGAATCGAACCTGCAACCTTTTGGTTACAAGCCCAGTTCTTTAACCATTATACTAAACTGCCGCCCCAATTTACCTCAAACAAGTCAAGCTCATCTAAACCTCTCTTATTTGAACGAAGTGAGAAAGTTGAAATAAGTTGAAAAAGCTGAAAGAGGTGTGTGTAAGCCTAGTGTGAGTGTCAACCCCCCCCCCCCCACCAGGAGGTCTGTTCTGATCGCTGAAAACCAGCCTCCACCACCACTGTCGCCTTCACTGAAAAGGTCAACTGACCGCCAAAATCACAGTGTCTGTCAAAGTGGGTGGGAACTGAAGTACAAATGCCCACATGCCCGACTGTGAGCTAACAAAACCAGCCTGGGGTAACCAGAGGTGCCACGTCATTATTCCATCAGGCTTATTGCAAAATAGGCACAATTGGACACAATACAGACACGTGCGCCCAGGCTACTTCTCCCGCTTCAGCTAAAACAGCCAAAAATGTACAAGAGCATCCCAGAGCCAGCCGAGTATTTCACCAGGGCTGACCATGTCGTTTGGAAAGTAATAAAAAATTTAAAAAAGACGTCAAGCAAAGGCTTGTCATGTCTGAAGCTGGAGCTACACTCGAAACGCACCCGATAACTGGGTAATAACTGGGTAATAACTGGGTAATAACTGGGTAATAATAACAATTAGGTGTTGAGGAATAATTTTTTCTAAATGTGCAGATTTAGCCGCTTTATTGAATGGAGCTTGCCGGGTGCAATTAGGTCTTACGTGTCTGAAGGTGATTAATAAGGGGGATGAACGGCATCACGGTTCACAGAGAGCTCCGCGGCCATCTCCCGGCAAAGCGAGCCTGTCAAAATATTGTTTAATGGGACCAAAGCTCATTAAATGTTGTTTAATGCCTTTTGCTGAGCTGCGGAGAGTGTCTTGTACATTTCTAATGGGATGAGTGTCTCCCAGCAGGACACTGTATAATTAGGCAGGAGCAGATGTGGATCCGTTTACAGTGGCATCTGTACAGAGTACCATCAACACCAGCGCCAGTCACTTAGCAGATTAGCTCGAACTGTTTCGGATTAGCTAATATTAGCCCGCGGAAGCCGAGCCGTCGGCTGGGTGGGAACCGAGGGAGGTCGAGCGGAGAGGTTGAAACCGAAGGGCGGTTGGCATCGTCCATTCTCAGAGCCTGCTTTATGCCACTCCGGGATCCAGCGAGAGCCGCCCGAAGGGTTCTGGAGGCACCCTCGGGGCGATTCACCTGGACGGGACGTTGTGTGCGTGGGAGGGAGCGAGGTTGGGACTACACTGTAAAATTACTTGCGTTAAATTAACAGTAACGGTTGTAGAGTTTAATAGAGAAGGGACAATGTGTGCTCTATTAGAGTTACAAATACTCTCTCAGTGTTGATTTTACACTCAGCATTTTTCTGTGTATCCATTGTATTTCCCTTTCAGACAGATACAGGGTTTAGACATCAGCCTGCTTAATTTTTGGGGTTCCTTGTGTTACAAATGATACCTTTTCTGCTTCCAAGCAGGAGTGGGGGGGCGTTGATGATGATAAATGGACTTTGCTTTCCGATTTTAATTTTAATTACGATCCCGTGTCTGCTCACAGTCCACTGTAAAGCAGGTAGTTAATAAAACACTGTTTTATAAAAAGCCTTGAGCCAAACGTTACCAGTACACCAACTGCGAGGGAAGTTCCTGTGAAATCTTGGCAGCTGTCTTTGACACACATCCAGGTGCACAACAGACTATTTGGATCAGGGCAGGATGTTAATGGGACCAAAACACCATAGAGAGTAAATAATACCATAGAGATAATCCAATGGCCAGAACGTACAGAACTCTGGTCATCCGGCTGTGCGCATTCACCAGGCCCGGAGTTTGGGCGATGCAGTTCGGAGACGTCAACGCCCCGTACAGAATGCAACCTCGCCTCTTATGAAGCAATGGGGGTGAGATTAGCTCCTTTGGCTTGGGAAACTTGTCGTTTAGTTCAGCTGGCTAACTGCAGCTATTGTTTCACAGGGAGGCTAGCGAGGGCCAAGGGTTCCAACTGCAGCAGAACTTCCCATGACACACTTGAACACCATCAGTCCACGTGACTCACTAACATACACGACCTCCGCTACGCGCGTGTTACGCGTCTCGTTCCCGCTCCAACGCTGGGACCTGCATCTGGCCGTGTCACATGACACATTCGGCGTGTTACGTGTGCGCGCCGCCTGGGCGTGTTTCAGAGACCCTCTCTCAAGCCGGGCCAACAGCCCGATAAATCACTCGGCGAAGGCTGGCACGCACGGGAACGTGTGGCAAGATCCATTCATTCGATAAAACTGTCTGATAGTCCGAGCGATGATGAACCACCTCGCAAATGACTGATTGCATCCGGAGGAATCATAAATCATCAGCGAGAGTGACCCCCCCTCCCGGGTGCGTGGAGAGGCTCGCACACCCCATTGGAGCGGGACCAGCTCCTCCCTCACAAAAAAGGTAGACTGACAACAGGTCAGAGGATGGACGCCTTGCAAAATTGTGCTTTACTGAGAGAAGGATGCACAGCCCTCCGCTCAATCTCGCTGGTGTTTTACAGATACACCTATGCCTTACGACAGCTGCATCTTTGCTGTTTTGCCTGCATCTTTGCCTGGATTATCACCGTCAGTATTGTGAGGGGGGCTAACAACACACCTTTACCCCCTCTACAAGCCTTTCAACAGACAGATTCTACAATGATGCTTAGAAGCACCAAGCACCGAGATGCTGAAACACCAGTCAAACGATATAGCAGGGCTACTCGACTCCAGGTGCTGCAAGCCACGGTGTCTGCAGGTATCTGCTCCAACCTTGCGCTACACCGCCTGATTTCACTAACGAGCGTACTTCCTGAACCAACGAGGTAAAATAATTAGTGAAATCAGGTGAAATCATGGCTGGAGCAAATACCCGCTGACACTTCAACCCGCAGGTCCTGGAGTTGAGTGGCGCTGCGCTATGTCTCGCTTGCAGTAGCCTGAGGCGGAGTGGCGCTAAGAAGTTGTGCTATGAATGGAGAGAAGGTCCATATGGATGGTGACCCAGGACACTGAATACTTGACCTGACGAAAGAGGAACTTCATATTGCCATGTGTCAGGAGTGAAAACACCCCCCCACTACCCAACCCCATCCCTTCTGGTGTGAACTAGCAGGGGGGGGGGGGTATTGAGTCTGCCAGCCAGCTGCCCGTTAAATATCGAAGAGCATGTGCTGTGTGTGTGTGTGTGTGTGTCTGTGTGTGTGTGTGTGTGTGTGTGTGTGTGTGTGTGTGTGTGTGTGTGTGTGTGTGTGTGTGTGTGGTGAGGTGGGGGTGGGGGTAGTGCTTGTTAGGGCAGCAACAGCTGGGACAGAAAAGCGGGTAGTGAGGTGGAGTCCGTTGGCGGGGGGGGGGTTACTAGCCTGCACGGTCACTCGATCAGACACGGCGAGCGACAGATGTGCACCGCTCGCTCTGGGGAGCACGAGGGGACGCAGGGAGCAGCCCTCGCTTCATGTTTACGACTCGTGTGTCAAGCGGGCGGATCAAATGGGCCATTTCTTCCCAACCACACCAGAGAGACTCAGCAGATGTCATTTACCCACTTCCTCAATTTTTTATACCCTCCTCCTCCGGATGGATTCCAAATGACTAATTCATCCAAAACGACTCAAAAAAGTTTAAACCTCAAAGCGAGGCTTTTCGTTTGTTCTTTTTTTTTAAATTGCTTCGGCCACAGCAATCATGTCCGTTCACCTGCCCACTCGGGAACTCAAACCCGTGACCTTTTTTTCAGAGACGGGGTCCAGCCCGGGGTCTACTCCCCGGGGGTACAACGATCCGCACTCAAACCGAGCACTAAAGGATTTGATTGGCAAAACCGTCATTAATTAACTGGAGCTTCTGAATTGTTCTCAGCTCACTTAGCATATTTTATGTGAGGAATTAATCAGGTGAACGAGATCTGAGCCAGATTAGAGAGCCCGGGCCCACGTGAAGGAGTGACAAACCTCGGAATGTTCAGAGCGTTTCCATGGTGAGGGGGAGGGGCTCAGCAGGGCATGGGAGGAGCTTTGTGAAAAGAAACTAAAGGTGGCTGAGCGTCGGGGGGGGGGGGTCGGAGCGTGACGTATGAGCACGGCGTATGAGCACGGCGTATGAGCGCAGGTACTCACCGATGTGCTTCCCGCGCATGTGGTAGTAGAAGGAGATGCAGTAGGACATGCGGTTGGAACCCTTGGGCCCCCTGGAGGTGACGTTGTAGAGAGGAGACAGGAGGCGCGCGGTGTCCAGAGGCTGTCTCGGCCGGGACGCCTCGATGTACATGTAGTATCCTAAAGACACACACGCCCATGGTCAGTAAATGTCCGCACAGTAAGGATACTTTGAACAGATACAATGGGGGAAATAAGTATTGGACACGTCAACAATTTTATTATCAAACATATTTCCAATGTAGCTATTCACATGAGATTTTGACCAGACATTGGTATTAACTCAATAAAACTACACAGCTAAAGAAATTGTAACGTTCCAATTCTTTAAAAAAGTTATGTGCAATAAAGTGAAATGACACAGGAAAAAAGTATTGAACACGCTAAATTAAATGTGGTAGAAAAGCCATATTTTTTATATTTGGTTGCATATCCTTTGCATGCCATTACTTTATGATGTCTGTGACCCAACAACATCAAAAGGCTCTTGATATCTTATTTGCTGGTACTCTTACAAGCGATACTATAACAGCTCTGCATTTGAATGGATCTCTATGGGAATTGGGGGGTGAGACAAGATTTAGCTGTAAATTACACTGGAACAGTATAGAACACATGGTTGGCTAAGCGGCTCTAAGTCATCAAGAGTCTAATGTATTAAACAAGCCTTTAACCATCACTCTGCTGCCAGAAATACAGTAGATATGGATGGATAAGAAGGGTTTCTTCTCCTGACTTATTTTTCCATAGAGTTCAATAGGAAAATCTGTCAGGAGAAACAACCCTTAAGACAAACTTTGGGGGGCAGAAAACATTGATACTATCAGAGAGACAGTGAACAGGAAGTCATACTAGGGAGTGAAGGAAGGAAGCACCAGATATTAAAAAAGAGCAGGAATGTTTGCAACCATCCTTACAGGTATGTGTTACTACAAGTTCTGCACCAATGGCAACCATCCTTACAGCTATGTGTTATTACAAGTTCTGCACCGATGACAACCATCCTTACAGCTATGTGTTATTACAAGTTCTGCACCAATGACAACCATCCTTACAGCTATGTGTTACTACAAGTTGTGCACCGATGACAACCATCCTTACAGCTATGTGTTATTACAAGTTCTGCACCAATGGCAACCATCCTTACAGCTATGTGTTATTACAAGTTCTGCACCAATGGCAACCATCCTTACAGCTATGTGTTATTACAAGTTCTGCACCAATGACAACCATCCTTACAGCTATGTGTTATTACAAGTTCTGCACCGATGACAACCATCCTTACAGCTATGTGTTATTACAAGTTCTGCACCGATGACAACCATCCTTACAGCTATGTGTTACTACAAGTTGTGCACCGATGACAACCATCCTTACAGCTATGTGTTATTACAAGTTCTGCACCAATGACAACCATCCTTACAGCTATGTGTTACTACAAGTTGTGCACCGATGACAACCATCCTTACAGCTATGTGTTATTACAAGTTGCACACTGATGACATCACATCAAGGGAACAACAT
This sequence comes from Ilyophis sp. 1 JC-2022, assembly GCA_022702515.1. Classification (NCBI taxonomy): domain Eukaryota; kingdom Metazoa; phylum Chordata; class Actinopteri; order Anguilliformes; family Synaphobranchidae; genus Ilyophis; species Ilyophis sp. 1 JC-2022. Next base: position 48,162,344 of record CM040406.1, read on the forward strand.
CCTGTGTAACTTTTTAACCTTTGCAAAAAAACGTGTTTGTTTAGAAAGACAAAAAAACAGCAATATGGTTCCAAAATGTGATTTAAACATGATGCATGGTGAAATTATGCTCGTGAAAAGGGCCCAGCTGTTTCAGCTTTTAGCTAATGATATACATTTTTAAAATGCACTGACTCTTGACAACAGTGGCGTTAAATTAATTCATATTCCGAGAAGAATATGGCTTGAGGAGGTTTTTTTGAAAGGTTGGTTGAATTGAGTGCATGCCATTTTTAATATGAATGTGCTTTTGATGCAACTCTTCATAGTTACGTAAAGATCCTATGAAAAGCATTTAATGTTAAATCCCTGGAGAGAGAAACCAGGACGGGCCTTACACTTCCTGTTGTCTATGTTTATATCAGGCATCCTTAAATACAACCAGCATGTCCACATTCTCTGCACTCTCAGAAAATAGGGTAGGAAAAGTACCTGAAAAGGTACACACGCTTATCATTGGGGTAATACCCTATACATACGTAAAATTGTACCCCTAGCCAGCAATACATAATTCATTTGTATATTTTTTGCTTGAAAAGTTACTTAATAGTACCCAAATAGAACATTATTGTCCTTTCAGGATACATTTGGGAAATTTGTTCCTTAGAGAAGAAAAGTGTACCTCCACTGTACCTTTATTTCTGATAGTGTGGGTGTGCGTTTACTTATCGGCCATTAGAATCCTTATGAAGATGTTGGGCATCTAGTTGGGGGTCACTTGGAGGGGGACACACTGGGAAGAGGTAAATCGGGGGGGGTGGGGGGGTACATGCCTTCTTTGGTGCCGCTCCGGTCCCTGTCAGGCCCGGTGTTTGACGAACGCTTGGGGTTCTGGGTAAGGTGGTTCTGCCGGGTCCAGTCAAACACGTCGCTGCGGTCCTGAGTGAACCCACATATTCTGTCGTCCTCAAATCCGCATACGTAGTCTGGGGGGGGGGGGTGAATGAGCAGAGGAGGGGGGCCAAAGATAAACATTAGCGGGGGCATTAGAGTAGGGGACGGGCGCGGGGGGGGAGGAGAGATATAAAAAGTTCAATATGCACGTAACAGCGTGACAGCGAACTGTCTTCCACCAGGAAAGAGTGAGACTCATGAACGCTGAAGAGGCTGGGGTGATTAAAATCAAATGCGTCTTCACACGCCGTGAGAAATGACCTCTGGAGCAGCTCTGCTAAGACTGTGTGGTTTTAGGAAGCCGTGGGAGCGACTCAGCGTTTGACAGCACTATGATACATTATTATGGAGCAAATTATTAAAGTTAATCTTGCCTCTGCCCATTGTGAATTGTCATGAAGATCATAATCAGTCGCCGTACTGCGACCGTGTATTCGGTTCAGATCTTCAGTAGTAATTTCACATCTTAAATTATTTAATTAGCTTTCAATTCTCCTGAACTAAGATTGAAAAATTAGCAGTAATATAACTAAATGAGAGAAATTAAAATAGAGAGAAAGAGAGATGTAGGGAGGAAGGGAGGGGGATGTACTCACCTGACGGTCTGAGGTAAGTGTAGGCTGTGAAAACGAAAAAAAAGCAGAAATGTGATTGTTTCTTTTTTTTTTTTAAAGCAACATGACAATTCTATTGTGTGAGCAGCTCACACATTCCTGTGTTACTGACAATATCACAGCTCTTCTGAAGTCAAAAGCATACCTATCCCAAGGGAAGACACCCTCTGAGATATGCAATGTTATTCTCACCACTCCACAGGTGGCTGTGACGTTCCTGTCACATCACGCTCCTACGCTGCAATTGGCTGGTCTGCCTAAGCCAATCAGAACAGCCACAAGGCTTCAACAGGGTTCAGCGGCCGAATTACAATTGCAAGTTTGTGTCGTTAAGATTTGAAAATATAAACCGTCGCCACCCTGCTGGTGGCGGTCAGAAGTTTGGCAACAGAGCTTGGCTTTGTTAGCTAACGTGGACAGGTGTACAGGTGTGCAGGGACGTGAAGGGGGGGTTGGAGGAGGGGGGCTGCTGGTGCTCTGTGACAGGGATTGGAGGGGGTGGTGCCCACATTCGTGCGGATCCGAAGGCGGTTTTCTGGGTACTCACGCTCAGAGTACTGGATGACGCGGGAGGTGGAGTCTCCCTGCCCGTAAATGGTGACGGGCGTGAGCCACACCTGGTAAGACAGGGGTATGCGCAGGTCGCACAACATGTAGGACAGCAGCTCGCCCTTCTGCGGCTCTTTCACGTTGATCTGCTTCGATATCACCGTCTGCCTCAGCTGGGGAGAAGCTGATACGGACTGGGACAGGGAGAGGAAGAGAGATGTAAAGATGTTAAACACTTAAAAATTCTGCCCTTTTCAGTCATAGCTCTTTTCCTGCCCTGTACCAGTTCCCTGTACGCCCTGATGCAAGAACACTGCCTTAACATTGCCCTGATGCAAGAACACTGCCTTAACATTGCCCTGATGCAAGAACACAACCTTAACATTGCCCTGATGCAAGAACACGACCTTAACATTGACCTGGTGCATGAAGACCACCTTAACATTGCCCTGATGCAAGAACACTGCCTTAACATTGCCCTGATGCAAGAACACTGCCTTAACATTGCCCTGATGCAAGAACACTGTCTTAACATTGCCCTGATGCAAGAACACTGCCTTAACATTGCCCTGATGCAAGAACACTGCCTTAACATTGCCCTGATGCAAGAACACTGCCTTAACATTGCCCTGATGCAAGAACACTGCCTTAACATTGCCCTGATGCAAGAACACGACCTTAACATTGCCCTGATGCAAGAACACTGCCTTAACATTGCCCTGATGCAAGAACACTGCCTTAACATTGCCCTGATGCAAGAACACTGCCTTAACATTGCCCTGATGCAAGAACACTGTCTTAACATTGCCCTGATGCAAGAACACTGCCTTAACATTGCCCTGATGCAAGAACACTGCCTTAACATTGCCCTGATGCAAGAACACGACCTTAACATTCCCCTGATGCAAGAACACTGCCTTAACATTGCCCTGATGCAAGAACACGACTTTAACATTGCCCTGATGCAAGAACACCTCCTTAACATTGACCTGGTGCAAGAACACCACCTTAACATTGACCTGATGCATGAAGACCACCTTAACATTGACCTGGTGCAAGAACACCACCTTAACATTGACCTGATGCATGAAGACCACCTTAACATTGACCTGATGCAAGAACACCACCTTAACATTAACCTGATAGACGAGGTTAGGGCTGGGCGAAAAAACGATGTTGATAATTTTTGCTATAATATTTGCTACGATAACGATGATAAACATATGAGGTTTATTTTTGATAAACTATAATTTGTGTCTGTTTCTTCTACTTACTCAAATACAACACAAACAGCCAATCACTGTTATATACAGTCCAGCCGGAAAGTCTGAACACCCCTTTCACCTTCTCCACGTTTTATTACATTACAGACATATTCTACAATAGGTTGAGTTCATTTTATGTCTCAAAAGTCTACACAAAATTTAAGACTAAATAGCTCCCGATTACTTAGTACTCTACCCAATAATCCCACCAGTTTTTTGATTCCTTTGGATATATCCTTTGGGATGCACTGTGACAAATTGGTTGTGAATGGCGTTACTCAAAAATAAAGATTCTTCGCTTGGTTGACTGAAATTCAGAGCCACTAGACACAGAGACACAGAAATACAGAACTACACACAGGGAAAAAGCCGGAACAAGGTCCCATGAATATTTTTACATGACGTCACTTTCACTTAGCAAAAGCTCTTACAATGTAAAAAGATTACGAGCGCAGTTATCTGCTTAATATGAGCAATAGTGACTGATGACAACATAGCTAAAGCACGAACCACAGAGTACAAATTCTACATACGCACAGACTGCATCCATAACAAGCCCTAAGATAGCCACCCTAACCGCGACAGCGGTTGTGTTGCAGAATCAAGTTCACTACCGTCTCTCTGAGTAGGTTATTTAACATCTCCGTGTTAAATAGATTGAGCCAGTCATGTTGATAGATATTATGTAGGCTCTGGTTAATAATCTGCGCTTAGCTCTTTTCGCGGTAGTGTGGGCCGTTTAAAGATCTCCGGCGTGCGGCAGGGTTTTGCGTGTGACTGACCCTTTCTCGTTGTGGCAACGTTCTCGCTCTCGTCTCGCCCACGGCGAAGCTGTTGAGCGTAACGACAGCGCAGAGCTGATACATTGTTAACCCATCCGGTTGGGGGTCAAACACATTTGTTTTATGTCTAATTAGGTCCCCGGTAAAGTCGGTTTTCAGGCCCGGACCCAGGGAAGTGGGCCACAGAGGTAAAGTCGGTTTTCAGGCCCGGACCCAGGGAAGTGGGCCACAGAGGTAAAGTCGGGTTTTCAGGCCCGGACCCAGGGAAGTGGGCCACAGAGGTAAAGTGGGTTTTCAGGCCCGGACCCAGGGAAGTGGGCCACAGAGGTAAAGTCGGTTTTCAGGCCCGGACGCAGGGAAGTGGGCCACAGAGGTAAAGTGGGTTTTCAGGCCCGGACCCAGGGAAGTGGGCCACAGAGGTAAAGTCGGGTTTTCAGGCCCGGACCCAGGGAAGTGGGCCACAGAGGTAAAGTCGGTTTTCAGGCCCGGACCCAGGGAAGTGGGCCACAGAGGTAAAGTGGGTTTTCAGGCCCGGACCCAGGGAAGTGGGCCACAGAGGTAAAGTCGGTTTTCAGGCCCGGACCCAGGGAAGTGGGCCACAGAGGTAAAGTCGGTTTTCAGGCCCGGACGCAGGGAAGTGGGCCACAGAGGTAAAGTGGGTTTTCAGGCCCGGACCCAGGGAAGTGGGCCACAGAGGTAAAGTCGGGTTTTCAGGCCCGGACCCAGGGAAGTGGGCCACAGAGGTAAAGTGGGTTTTCAGGCCCGGACCCAGGGAAGTGGGCCACAGAGGTAAAGTGGGTTTTCAGGCCCGGACCCAGGGAAGTGGGCCACAGAGGTAAAGTGGGTTTTCAGGCCCGGACCCAGGGAAGTGGGCCACAGAGGTAAAGTGGGTTTTCAGGCCCGGACCCAGGGAAGTGGGCCACAGAGGTAAAGTCGGGTTTTCAGGCCCGGACCCAGGGAAGTGGGCCACAGAAAAGCACATCAGCGGATGTAGGACTTCAACTCTTCGATCGCCGTCTGTAATTAGCCAATGTTCACTTACGTCCAGTCGCTTTCCACTCTATGTGCCATACTGAAACTCGAATTCAGACAAACAAATACTGACATGTAGACATCTGCCTGCACACACGCACTCAGAGAGACATAGCACACACATGCACAGACACACATAGCGCACACACACACACACACACACACATAGACACATGTCTACCCACACACACACACACACACACACATAGACACATGTCTACCCACACACACACACACATGTCTACCCACACACACACACAAGCAGACACACATATACCCACACACACACACATACACAGACACACATCTACCCACACACACACACACAATTACCTCCACATACACACACACACATCTACCCACACATATATGCTAACACAAAACGCACTCGTCTGCATTCGCCACTGTGCTGTGATTTTAGCCGATGGCCCATTGGGTATTCTTCAATGTACCGTGGCTCGGGAGTGTGTATTTTGTGTCAATGAATAAAATGATTGAGCAAATATCTGGCTGTGAGGGAGCGGCGACGGAGAGGCGGGGAAGGCGAGCGTGTGCGGGGAAGGCGAGCGTGTGCGCTGACGCGCGCCAGGCAGAGCGAGTGTTTGCCAGCGTGTGACTGCGCGCCACTGGCCGTCCCCTCCGACGCCACTGGTGTGTCATTAATTTTCCACGCCTTGGGAGCTGACAGCCTCTCTGTACTGAACTGCAGGAAAAACAAGTGCAGGAATCCAGCGGAGGAATTAAACGTCATATGGAAGCCCCGTGAGGGGGGATGGGGGGGTTGGAAGCCAGCTCTGGTCACACATACTACTCATGGGGTACATGCCCAAATAAAGGGGCACACCTTGTGCAGATTAACAGTACAACAGCCAGACAAGACAGACCGAGCTTTAGAGGAACCCATTCTAATGCTATATACCATGGATATTCAAATCTGGACCTCGAATCCAAATCCGGCCCTGGTTTTATTTCTCCCAGGTAATGAACAATTACTGCTGCTGATTGGCCAGACTGTGTTCACATCTGACTCCCAGGTAGAGGGAGGGTGGAAATATCCATACTGATACAATAGCCTCAGTAATGTGTGTTGATGAATTAAAGGCCTTTTTTCCCATCTTCACAGCCTAGAGTACTTAGCACAATCCCCAAAAGACTCACTTTCTACTGCATGACCTGACAAGCTATTATGTGCATTAACAACTCTGCATAAAAATATACATCCTCACATGAGAATGAGACTACTTCCTGATGTCAGCCTGCATCTGTCACTGGCTAACACGGGCTATGGAGAAGGAGGCAGATGGTATATGGCATCGTCCAGGAAACAGAGACGATAAGACGAGGATAAGTGTTTGTGCTTTTGGTTGTCTATCTTTAATCATCTGAGGCTCACACACCAAGTACACTAAAAAAGAGGTTCCTAACGACTGGAGACTTGGTTTCATTCAACATTCAACTTAATACAAATTGTGTTCTGCTTTTTTCTTCTTACAAAGGTGGTTTGGCAAGAACTCTTTTGTGCCCGCTGTATTGCTAAAATGTGTTTTTGAAAAACACTTGCACTTACAAAATGTACAAATGTTTATTCAATTCAGGTCATAGCATTATAACCCACTCGAAAAAAGACTGTGAGCCACCTTTGATTTTCCACAAATATGTTTTGGAGTAGAATCTGCACACATCTCAGTGAGGTGTGCTGGACATTTCCAAACACATTGTTGTGGTGCGACTGGCAGCCTGTGTGTGAAACCTTATTCCCCAGCTTGTGTTTCAGAGCAGCTAGACAGGGGGTTTAAAAGCTCAAGAAGCTATGCGCTGAATTTCATAAATGTTTGTGTGAATAGCAAAGGTGGCTCTCTGTTCTCTACCCCCTCTGTTTCTACTGAATATTGCACCCACGCAAACAACCTGTCTTTGGGGCGCTTTACATTGCATATGCAGGAATGTACGCTACAAGAGCCAGCTAAGAGAACATTCTAATCATGACTCAAACTGAATATTTCCCATGTAGCTAAGTGAACAGTTGACTGAGCGGAGAGTATGGAAAAGCACCCACTCATGCGCTGGAGCCACCAGGCTTTTATTTTCGAAAGCAGAAAAAACTGAAGAATGCAGGGAACTGTTTTTTTTTTTTTTAAAGATAAATGTAGTGCGTTTTGTATCTTAAACAAGCTGTTCGCCCATGTGTGACATATTTTCATCCATTGTTTATGGCCATTTCATAAATCAGCCCTGATCTAAAAAGAGGTTTTTCCAATAATACGGCTTCTCTCTGGGGTCTGTGAGCCCTGGCTGCAGTGGTGCAGGGCAGAAGGATGGAGCAGGACGTGTATCTCTGCAGTGGTGCAGGGCAGAAGGATGGAGCAGGACGTGTATCTCTGCAGTGGTGCAGGGCAGAAGGATGGAGCAGGACGTGTATCGATGCTTATACAGTATGTGCTGTTTTGTGTGTGTGTGAGTGTGTGTTTGTGTG
>CM040406.1:48174991-48202491 GCA_022702515.1 Ilyophis sp. 1 JC-2022
GGAATCGTACAGTTTGTTAATGTTCGAGTCCCAGCTGACATGTATTTAAGAAGGCTTATAAATTGGGGGAAGATTAGCTATTCAACCACAAAAAGAAACATTACTAATCCTTCCCTTCCTGCGAATCTTTGCATTCTGTATAATTCATCGAGTTACTCTTTTTTTTTTAACTGGCTTACTCCTGGCCAGTTCTCAGTGAATAGCTGATGTGTTTGAGTGAAAATAAAGGTCCCAGCGCACGTTTCTCATTCCTCTTGAGTTCTAGCGGCGGTAGCGCACACGGTGACTGTTCCAACGGTAATACCTGAGTACAGGAACAAGCGCTTTCCAGCGGAACAGTTTGTTTTCGCCGCGTCTGGCAGAGCGTACGGAGTAAACATCTTAGGGGCCGGCTGCTCCCTAACAATACCTGCAAACACGGGCTCCTGGCATGCTCTCAATTCCCTTTTCATCGCAGAGCGAGGAAGAAACGCTTTGTTGTTTGTTGTTGACGCGTTAAAAAATAATGGAAACAAAATATTAGAAAAGCGGCATGCGCAAAATAGGCCGCTGTAAAAATATACTGATGTGCAGCCAATATATCTGAGAAAAATACTAGGAACTCTTTGTTCAATTCCAAAGACATTCTCTATCTCGGTAATATCAACCAGAAATGATCTAGACTCTCAGAAAAAGGTTTTTTTGGCTTGTCTCCATAAGGGATCCCTTTTTAGTTCTTTATGTAATCCTCTGTGGTCCGTGTGAAAAGTGTGAATGCTCCCAGATTTAACCATTTTGCCCAACAAAGAACCCTTGCACTAGACAGGGTTCCTCTATAGAGACACAGAGGAACCTTTTTGAACCCTTTCTTTTGAGAGCGTAGTCAACAGAAAAAAGGTAGATAGTGAATGTGGGAGGCATTGCAGCCTTACAAGGAAGGACTCGTGGACCGTTACAACCCAGCGGGTTCCTGATATGGCTGCAATGAATAAATTATAATTGGAATTATACTTGTTATTTTCTATTTTAAAAATATTAGTATTATATTACAGTGATAAAACATAATTCCTTAAAACAATAAAATAAATTATGATATTTTTGTTTAAAAAAAATACTAACAAGTGAACAAAATAGTACATAAATTATTTTAGTTAATTACTCCTTTTATGAGATAACAAGGATGTTGTAGGAGTGTTTACCGCGCGCACCTGAATTAGTGATAGACGGTTCTGATAAATCACGGGAAGAGAGAACAGCTGGTCTTACAGCACACTGGGCTGCTCGTTCTCCTGTGATCAATTAAAGCTGAGTGGGAGAAGGTGACAGAGGGAGAGAGGGAGAGAGGGAGCGATAGACGGGGGAGAGGGGGAGCGGGGCGCTCGGAGAGAGGCTTGTTAATGCAGTACAAGCCACGATCGATCAGCTGTCCACTCCCAACACAGCCAGTCTTTTCCCCCGGCTCAAATTATGAGAGCGCACGTTTATTTATTTCACTTATTCCACTTGTGCAAACAGTCGATAGCAGGGACGGAGAAAGTGTGTGTGTGCGAGCGAGAGAAAGACGCTCGGTATACCCCGAGGAGAGGAGGAGAGAAACAGAGAGAAAGCAAGAAATAGAAAGAGAGAAAATAATAGAGGAAAGAAGATTAGGGAAAAAAACAGATTCTATCCACTATATAAATACGTATTCTTTGAAGCTGAGCATGGTTGTGTGTGTGTGTGAGAGAGAGAGAGAGAGAGAGAGAGAGAGAGAGAGAGAGAGAGAGAGAGCGAGAGAGAGAGAGAGCGAGAAAGAGAGAGAGAGAGAGCGAGAGAGAGAGCGAGAAAGAGAGAGAGAGTGAGAGAGAGTGAGAGAGAGAGAGAGAGAGAGAGAGAGAGAGAGAGAGAGAGGGGGGCTCTCTAGGCCTAGCCAATCAGAAACAGGTTAGAAATGAGGCTGCTGTTTGTCAGATACTTTGGCCTTGTCAGAGGCGTGTCCCACTTGGCTGTGTCAGGTGTTATATTCCTATCTTACCTGGCAGTTAATCCAGTAGCCGATAACCCGGTCCACTGCGGCCGGCTCCTTCTGGGTCCACTGCAGGTTGTAAGAGTAGGTATTGTCCTTTTGGATGCGAATCGGGTTGGGCGTATCGTAATAGAACTCCGGATTGTACGGCCGAGCTACAGAAACAAGAAAGAACAGAGAGAGAGAGAAGTGGCTGGTTCATCGAAAGTAATTAGATCTACCGATAAAGCTGGATTTGGTTTTGGTTTGAGCTTGTGTATTATAAACCATAGCTTCATCAATGCTGTGTTTTCATCCAGGCTCTGCATGTACATTTTGAAATCCAAATTTATCATTTTTTCAATTCTCCCCTGTCACAGATCACAACTGAAATACAGTTGGACCATAGTCTGCTGGTAGAGTTCACTGCCACAGCAAAACAGCTCACAAGAAAATCAACTCCGAAGAAAATAATATGCATACGATTTCAGCATTGCAAATATAAAATAAAAAAAAACTGAAACGCATTTTTAAAAAAGAAATGTGCAGTCTACAACCCTACTGAATGTCTCCGGGGTGACAAGTCGGTGTGATAGGTAGATTAAAATGGCCTGTTTTCAATACTATTTTAAGCGTATTCATTCAACAGGAGCCCCAGCGGAAAGCTTTCTGAATGAAATCAATAAGAAAGGAGCACATTTGGCGGAGCAGGAGCACCCCCAGAAAAGGTGCAGGGGTCAGCAGAGCTAAAGCAGCTTTGGGTGGTATCTTTAAAAAATCTGCTCTGCCGAGTTTAATCCTTGTCCCACACGTCCATGCTAGAGCACAAATTACATAACCGAGTGGCATTTTACAAATACACATTTATAATGCAATTATATATTCAAATATAACTTATAAAGCATATTTACTATGTACTTTTGACAATCAGAATTTGTCCCAATACATGCAACAAGGTGCAGTAACAATTCCCTTGTGTGTGAAGGGTAGCATTGGTTGACAGAAATAAGTCTCACTAATGTTTTTACAAAACCTTGTGTTGGATGACATAATGAATTCACAGCACGCACAGAAAGACTTAATAATAATAATAATAATAATAATAATAATAATAATAATAATCATCATCATCATAATAATCATAATCACTTATGGATGCAGATCACATATTTTATCACACAGTATATCTTGTTATGACAAGGCAGACATTTTTTTTTGTGTTTGAAAACCACTAAAACAGTCCTCCACATTATATTCTGAGGACAGGGTTTCAAAACAACTTTTACCTCGCCATTTCAAATTCCCCCAAAAAATTTCAGCAGTCTGGTTGGCACCGAGGTGACAGTCCCCAACACAAGTTCGTCTCACACTGTGGGCCAAACTCGCTCCGATAAATATTTGAAGCTGTTATCAGATGTTATCATGGCTGCCGCTGTCCGTAAATTTCATGAACCAAATAAAAGTTAATTAAAGCTTGTTGCCAGGGTCCGGGGTGGGGGAGGGGGGGGGGGGACTATGTGGGGTGGCAGTGTAGCATAATGGGTAAAGAACTGTGTCCGACTAACCGGACACTAATGTAATGTAATGACTAACCGGACACTGGTAATGTAATGACTAACGGGACACTGGTAATGTAATGACTAACGGGACACTGGTAATGTAATGACTAACGGGACACTGGTAATGTAATGACTAACCGGACACTGGTAATGTAATGACTAACCGGACACTGGTAATGTAATGTAATGACTAACGGGACACTGGTAATGTAATGACTAACCGGGCACTGGTAATGTAATGACTAATCGGACACTGGTAATGTAATGACTAATCAGGCACTGGTAATGTAATGACTAACCGGGCACTGGTAATGTAATGACTAACCGGGCACTGGTAATGTAATGACTAACCGGGCACTGGTAATGTAATGACTAACCGGGCACTGGTAATGTAATGACTAACGGGACACTAGTATTGTAATGACTAACCGGACACTGGTAATGTAATGACTAACCGGACACTGGTAATGTAATGTAATGACTAACGGGACACTGGTAATGTAATGACTAACCGGGCACTGGTAATGTAATGACTAATCGGACACTGGTAATGTAATGACTAATCGGGCACTGGTAATGTAATGACTAACGGGACACTGGTAATGTAATGACTAACCGGGCACTGGTAATGTAATGACTAATCGGACACTGGTAATGTAATGACTAACGGGACACTGGTAATGTAATGACTAACCGGGCACTGGTAATGTAATGACTAATCGGACACTGGTAATGTAATGACTAATCGGGCACTGGTAATGTAATGACTAACGGGACACTGGTAATGTAATGACTAACCGGACACTCATGTAATGTAATGACTAACCGGACACTGGTAATGTAATGACTAACCGGACACTGATAATGTAATGTAATGACTAACGGGACACTGGTAATGTAATGACTAACCGGGCACTGGTAATTTAATGACTAATCGGACACTGGTAATGTAATGACTAATCGGACACTGGTAATGTAATGACTAACCGGGCACTGGTAATGTAATGACTAATCGGACACTGGTAATGTAATGACTAACGGGACACTGGTAATGTAATGACTAACCGGGCACTGGTAATGTAATGACTAATCGGACACTGGTAATGTAATGACTAATCGGGCACTGGTAATGTAATGACTAACGGGACACTGGTAATGTAATGACTAACCGGGCACTGGTAATGTAATGACTAACCGGGCACTGGTAATGTAATGACTAACGGGACACTGGTAATGTAATGACTAACCGGACACTCATGTAATGTAATGACTAACCGGACACTGGTAATGTAATGACTAACCGGACACTGATAATGTAATGTAATGACTAACGGGACACTGGTAATGTAATGACTAACCGGGCACTGGTAATTTAATGACTAATCGGACACTGGTAATGTAATGACTAATCGGACACTGGTAATGTAATGACTAACCGGGCACTGGTAATGTAATGACTAACGGGACACTGGTAATGTAATGACTAACCGGGCACTGGTAATGTAATGACTAACCGGACACTCGTAATGTAATGACTAACCGGACACTGGTAATGTAATGACTAACCGGACACTGGTAATGTAATGTAATGACTAACGGGACACTGGTAATATAATGACTAACCGGGCACTGGTAATGTAATGACTAACGGGACACTGGTAATGTAATGACTAATCGGACACTGGTAATGTAATGACTAACCGGACACTGGTAATGTAATGACTAACCGGACACTGGTAATGTAATGTAATGAATAACGGGACACTGGTAATATAATGACTAACCGGGCACTCGTAATGTAATGACTAACGGGACACTGGTAATGTAATGACTAACCGGGCACTGGTAATGTAATGACTAATCGGACACTGGTAATGTAATGACTAATCGGACACTGGTAATGTAATGACTAACCGGACACTGGTAATGTAATGTAATGACTAACGGGACACTGGTAATATAATGACTAACCGGGCACTGGTAAAGTAATGACTAACAGGACACTGGTAATGTAATGACTAATCGGACACTGGTAATGTAATGACTAACCGGACACTCATGTAATGTAATGACTAACCGGACACTGGTAATGTAATGTAATGACTAACGGGACACTGGTAATATAATGACTAACCGGGCACTGGTAATGTAATGACTAATCGGACACTGGTAATGTAATGACTAACCGGGCACTGGTAATGTAATGACTAACGGGACATTAATTGTTTCCCAGATGTATTTCATTGTCTCTTGTTTGGAACCCCGCCCCTCACACACCTGATTCCTCTTGTGTCATTAGTTACTTGTGCATTTAAGCCCTTTGTTACTTCCAGTCTGTGTCGGATTGTCGTTTAACTTTTCCTGTGCCTGCTACCTGTTGTTTATGCCAGTGATCTGCTTCTGCCTCAACGATACCTGTTTGTACTACTATTCTTTTGCCTTGCCCTTATCTGTCCAGTCTGCCTTTTCGATTTTGACCACGTTTGCCTATCGACTATTCTCCTGCCTGATCCTTTTGTACTGCCTGAATTCTGATTCCCTGGTTTTTCGACTTCTGGATTGTCCCTCGTTTGCCCTATCGCCTATTGTTTGTTTTGTACCTACCTACCTCTGATCACCTGGTTTGACCCCTGTACGGATTAAAGAACTCCTTGTGCCTTATCCTGTGGTCTGCGTCTGGGTCCTTACCACTCCCGCAACGGAGAACGTAACAGTACAATCCGACCATTCTTGGACCCAGCGGACCCAAGCCACCTGCACGCCGCGCTCCTGCGGCAAGGAGCCAGGAGTGGCCAACAACAGGCGGTCTCTGATGGCCTGGGAGATCGATCCCTTCGGCCCGGATCCCTATGAAAACTACCTCATGGGGATCTGGGGGCAGAATCCGGAGTTTGCCCGCCGTCATGCCGACCACTACCCATCACTTCAGACTCCTCCACCCAGCTCCCACTTCATTAGGCTCGGAGTGCTCTCCCTCCATCCTGTTAACTCTGAGCCTAGCCACAACCTGGAAGCAGCTAAATTTAAGGGTACCCGTCTTGCCCTTTGCCCGAGGGGCTATGGACCCGGGAATAAACGATGGAGTCCTGGTTCCCGGCTCCGTCGACGGGCTCAACCGTCCGTTGGCGGGGGATCCATCGCCTTTCCGTCCCAGCCCAAGCCCCCTGTTCCGTCCAGTCACAACCCCCCTGTTCCGGCCGGTCCCAGCTCCCCTGTTCCGTCCCGTCCCAGCTCCCCTGTTCCGTCCCGTCCCAGCTCCACTGTCCCGTTCCGTCCCAGCTCCCCTGTCCCGTTCCGTCCCAGCTCTCCTGTCCCTTTCCGTCCCAGCTCTCCTGTCCCTTTCCGTCCCAGCTCTCCTGTCCCTTTGCGTCCCAGCTCTCCTGTCCCTTTCCGTCCCAGCTCTCCTGTCCCTTTCCGTCCCAGCTCCCCTGTCCCGTTCCGTCCCAGCTCCCCTGTCCCGTTCCGTCCCAGCTCTCCTGTCCCTTTCCGTCCCAGCTCTCCTGTCCCTTTCCGTCCCAGCTCCCCTGTCCCTTTCCGTCCCAGCTCTCCGGTCCCTTTCCGTCCCAGCTCTCCTGTCCCTTTCCGTCCAAGCTCTCCTGTCCCTTTCCGTCCCAGCTCTCCTGTCCCTTTCCGTCCCAGCTCTCCTGTCCCTTTCCGTCCCAGCTCCCCTGTCCCGTTCCGTCCCAGCTCCCCTGTCCCGTTCCGTCCCAGCTCCCCTGTCCCTTTCCGTCCCAGCTCTCCTGTCCCGTTCCGTCCCAGCTCTCCTGTCCCGTTCCGTCCCAGCTCTCCTGTCCCGTTCCGTCCCAGCTCTCCTGTCCCGTTCCGTCCCAGCTCTCCTGTCCCGTTCCGTCCCAGCTCTCCTGTCCCGTTCCGTCCCAGCTCTCCTGTCCCGCCCCGGTCCAGCTCTCCTGTCCCGCCCCGGTCCATGCCTCCTGTCCCGCCCCGGTCCATGCCTCCTGTCCCGCCCCGGTCCATGCCTCCTGTCCCGCCCCGGTCCATGCCTCCTGTCCCGCCCCGGTCCATGCTTCCTGTCCCGCCCCGGTCCATGCCTCCTGTCCCGCCCCGGTCCATGCCTCCTGTCCCGCCCCGGTCCATGCCTCCTGTCCCGCCCCGGTCCATGCCTCCTGTCCCGCCCCGGTCCATGCCTCCTGTCCCGCCCCGGTCCATGCCTCCTGTCCCGCCCCGGTCCATGCCTCCTGTCCCGCACCGGTCCATGCCTCCTGTCCCGCCCCGGTCCATGCCTCCTGTCCCGCACCGTTCCCTGCCTCCTCTCAAATTGCGGGACCAGTTAACCTCCTGTCCTGAGCGGCCGAGCCCGCTAGCCTCCAGTCCTGAGCGGCCAAGCCCGCTAGCCTCCTGTCCTGAGCGGCCGAGCCCGCTAGCCTCCTGTCGGGAGCGGCCGAGCCCGCTGACCTCCAGTCCGGAGCGGCCGAGCCCGCTGAACTCCAGTCCGGAGAGGCCGAGCCCGCTGACCTCCAGTCCGGAGCGGCCGAGCCCGCTACCTCCTGTCCTGAGCGATGCTGCCGTCGCCGCCGGCCCCCTGAGCGATGCTGCCGTCGCCGCCGGCCCCCTGAGCGATGCAGCCGTTGCCGCCGGCCCCCTGAGCGATACAGCCGTCGCCGCCGGCCCCCTGAGCGATGCAGCTGTCGCCACCGGGCCCCTAAGCGATGCAGCCGTCGCCACCGGCCTCCTGAGCGATGCAGCCGTCGCCGCCGGCCCCCTGAGCGATGCAGCCGTCGCCGCCGGCCCCCTGAGCGATGCAGCCGTCGCCGCCGGCCCCCTGAGCGATGCAGCCGTCGCCGCCGGCCCCCTGAGCGATGCAGCCGTCGCCGCCGGCCCCCTGAGCGATGCAGCCGTCGCCGTCGGCCCCCTGAGCGATGCAGCCGTCGCCGCCGGCCCCCTGAGCGATGCAGCCGTCGCCGTCGGTCCCCTGAGCGATGCAGCCGTCGCCGCCGGCCCCCTGAGCGATGCAGCCGTCGCCGTCGGTCCCCTGAGCGATGCAGCCGTCGCCGCCGGTCCCCTGAGCGATGCAGCCGTCGCAGCCGGCTCCCTGAGCCGGTCTCCTGAGCGATGTAGCCATCGCAGTCTGTCCTGTCTGCACCGTCGTCCTCCTGAACGGCCCTGTCTGCGCCACCGTCCTGAACGGTCCTGTTTGCACCGCCGTCCTCCTGAGCGGTCCTGTCCGCACCGTCGTCCTCCTGAGCGGTCCTGTCTGCGCCGCCATCCACCTGAACGGCCCTGTCTGCACCGTCGTCCTCCTGAACGGCCCTGTCTGCACCGTCATCCTCCTGAGCGGTCCTGTCTGCGCCGCCGTCCTCCTGAACGGTCCTGTCTGCGCCACCGTCCTCCTGAGTGGTCCTGTCTGCACCGTCCTCCTGAGCGGCCCTATCTGCACCGCCATCCTCCTGAGCGGTCCTGTCTGCGCCGCCGTCCGCCTGAACGGTCCTGTCTGCGCCACCGTCCTCCTGAGCGGTCCTGAGCCGGTCTCCTGAGCGATGTAGCCATCGCAGTCTGTCCTGTCTGCACCGTCGTCCTCCTGAACGGCCCTGTCTGCGCCACCGTCCTGAACGGTCCTGTTTGCACCGCCGTCCTCCTGAGCGGTCCTGTCCGCACCGTCGTCCTCCTGAGCGGTCCTGTCTGCGCCGCCATCCACCTGAACGGCCCTGTCTGCACCGTCGTCCTCCTGAACGGCCCTGTCTGCACCGTCATCCTCCTGAGCGGTCCTGTCTGCGCCGCCGTCCTCCTGAACGGTCCTGTCTGCGCCACCGTCCTCCTGAGTGGTCCTGTCTGCACCGTCCTCCTGAGCGGCCCTATCTGCACCGCCATCCTCCTGAGCGGTCCTGTCTGCGCCGCCGTCCGCCTGAACGGTCCTGTCTGCGCCACCGTCCTCCTGAGCGGTCCTGTCGGCGCCGTCGTCCTCCTGAGCGGTCCTGTCTGCACCACCGCCCTCCTGAACGGTCCTGTCTGCACCGTCATCCTCCTGAGCGGTCCTGTCTGCACCACCGCCCTCCTGAACGGTCCTGTCTGCACCGTCATCCTCCTGAGCGGTCCTGTCTGCGCCACAGACCTCCTGAGCGGTCCTGTCTGCGCTGTCGTCCTCCTGAGCGGTCCTGTCTGTGCCACCGTCCTCCTGAGTGGTCCTGTCTGCACCGTCGTCCTCCTGAGCGGTCCTGTCTGCACCACCGTCCTCCTGAGCGGTCCTGTCTGCACCGTCGTCCTCCTGAGCGGTACTGTCTGCGCCATCGTCCGCCTGAACGGCCCTGTCTGCGCCGTCGCCCTTGTTTCCCTCCTCCGAACCCCCTCCACCCACCCTGCTCTGTATTTCGGACATTACAAACTTTGAACATTTATTCATTACCTGCTGTCCCATTATCCCTCCTCCGGTCCCCCTCCACCCACCCTGCTCAGCACTCCGGACATTTCTCCCCGAGCCCTTTTCACCCTCCTGAACTAAGTACCTGCACGATTTCCTGAAACTCCAGGTCATCTGTCATTGTGTATGTTTGGAGTCCAGTCCGCGTTTTCCCTAGTTGTCTCTGTGGTTGTTTAATTGTTTCCCAGATGTATTTCATTGTCTCTTGTTTGGAACCCCGCCCCTCACACACCTGATTCCTCTTGTGTCATTAGTTACTTGTGCATTTAAGCCCTTTGTTACTTCCAGTCTGTGTCGGATTGTCGTTTAACTTTTCCTGTGCCTGCTACCTGTTGTTTATGCCAGTGATCTGCTTCTGCCTCAACGATACCTGTTTGTACTACTATTCTTTTGCCTTGCCCTTATCTGTCCAGTCTGCCTTTTCGATTTTGACCACGTTTGCCTATCGACTATTCTCCTGCCTGATCCTTTTGTACTGCCTGAATTCTGATTCCCTGGTTTTTCGACTTCTGGATTGTCCCTCGTTTGCCCTATCGCCTATTGTTTGTTTTGTACCTACCTACCTCTGATCACCTGGTTTGACCCCTGTACGGATTAAAGAACTCCTTGTGCCTTATCCTGTGGTCTGCGTCTGGGTCCTTACCACTCCCGCAACGGAGAACGTAACAGTAATGACTAACCGGACACTGGTAATGTAATGACTAACCGGACACCGGTAATGTAATGACTAACCGGACACTGGTAATGTAATGTAATGACTAACGGGACACTGGTAATGTAATGACTAACCGGGCACTGGTAATGTAATGACTAACGGGACACTGGTAATGTAATGACTAACCAGACACTGGTAATGTAATGACTAACCGGACACTGGTAATGTAATGTAATGACTAACGGGACACTGGTAATGTAATGACTAACCGGGCACTGGTAATGTAATGACTAATCGGACACTGATAATGTAATGACTAATCGGGCACTGGTAATGTAATGACTAACGGGACACTGGTAATGTAATGACTAACCGGGCACTGGTAATGTAATGTCTAACGGGACACTGGTAATGTAATGACTAACCGGACACTCATGTAATGTAATGACTAACCGGACACTGGTAATGTAATGACTAACCGGACACTGGTAATGTAATGTAATGACTAACGGGACACTGGTAATGTAATGACTAACCGGGCACTGGTAATGTAATGACTAATCGGACACTGGTAATGTAATGACCAACGGGACACTGGTAATGTAATGACTAACCGGGCACTGGTAATGTAATGACTAATCGGACACTGGTAATGTAATGACTAATCGGGCACTGGTAATGTAATGACTAACGGGACACTGGTAATGTAATGACTAACCGGGCACTGGTAATGTAATGACTAACGGGACACTGGTAATGTAATGACTAACCGGACACTCATGTAATGTAATGACTAACCGGACACTGGTAATGTAATGACTAACCGGACACTGGTAATGTAATGTAATGACTAACGGGACACTGGTAATGTAATGACTAACCGGACACTCATGTAATGTAATGACTAACCGGACACTGGTAATGTAATGACTAACCGGACACTGGTAATGTAATGTAATGACTAACGGGACACTGGTAATGTAATGACTAACCGGGCACTGGTAATGTAATGACTAATCGGACACTGGTAATGTAATGACTAACGGGACACTGGTAATGTAATGACTAACCGGGCACTGGTAATGTAATGACTAACGGGACACTGGTAATGTAATGACTAATCGGACACTGGTAATGTAATGACTAACCGGACACTCATGTAATGTAATGACTAACCGGACACTGGTAATGTAATGACTAATCGTACACTGGTAATGTAATGACTAATCGGGCACTGGTAATGTAATGACTAATGGGACACTGGTAATGTAATGACTAACCGGGCACTGGTAATGTAATGACTAACGGGACACTGGTAATGTAATGACTAATCGGACACTGGTAATGTAATGACTAACCGGACACTCATGTAATGTAATGACTAACTGGACACTGGTAATGTAATGACTAACCGGACACTGGTAATGTAATGACTAACCGGACACTGGTAATGTAATGACTAACCGGACACTCATGTAATGTAATGACTAACCGGACACTGGTAATGTAATGACTAATCGTACACTGGTAATGTAATGACTAATCGGGCACTGGTAATGTAATGACTAACGGGACACTGGTAATGTAATGACTAACCGGGCACTGGTAATGTAATGACTAACGGGACACTGGTAATGTAATGACTAATCGGACACTGGTAATGTAATGACTAACCGGACACTCATGTAATGTAATGACTAACCGGACACTGGTAATGTAATGACTAACCGGACACTGGTAATGTAATGACTAACCGGACACTGGTAATGTAATGTAATGACTAACGGGACACTGGTAATATAATGACTAACCGGGCACTGGTAAAGTAATGACTAACAGGACACTGGTAATGTAATGTAATGACTAACGGGACACTGGTAATATAATGACTAACCGGGCACTGGTAAAGTAATGACTAACAGGACACTGGTAATGTAATGACTAATCGGACACTGGTAATGTAATGACTAACCGGACACTCATGTAATGTAATGACTAACCGGACACTGGTAATGTAATGTAATGACTAACGGGACACTGGTAATATAATGACTAACCGGGCACTGGTAATGTAATGACTAATCGGACACTGGTAATGTAATGACTAACCGGGCACTGGTAATGTAATGACTAACGGGACACTGGTAATGTAATGACTAACCGGACACTGGTAATGTAATGACTAACCGGACACTGGTAATGTAATGACTAACCGGGCACTGGCAATGTAATGACTAACCGGACACTGGTAATGTAATGACTAACCGGACACCGGTAATGTAATGACTAACCGGACACTGGTAATGTAATGTAATGACTAACGGGACACTGGTAATGTAATGACTAACCGGACACTGGTAATGTAATGACTAACCGGACACTGGTAATGTAATGACTAACCGGACACTGGTAATGTAATGACTAACCGGACACTGGTAATGTAATGTAATGACTAACGGGACACTGGTAATGTAATGACTAATCGGACACTGATAATGTAATGACTAATCGGGCACTGGTAATGTAATGACTAACGGGACACTGGTAATGTAATGACTAACCGGGCACTGGTAATGTAATGTCTAACGGGACACTGGTAATGTAATGACTAATCGGACACTGGCAATGTAATGACTAACCGGACACTCATGTAATGTAATGACTAACCGGACACTGGTAATGTAATGACTAACCGGACACTGGTAATGTAATGTAATGACTAACGGGACACTGGTAATGTAATGACTAACCGGACACTGGTAATGTAATGACTAACCGGACACGTTGAAGACGCAGGAGGAGCTCCCCACGCCGTTGTTGATGCTGCACTCATAGGTGCCGTTGTTGTCGGAAAGCAGGTTCTTGATGCGCAGCTCCAGCTGGTCCTCCCGGGGGAGCGGTCGCCCATTCTTCAGCCAGGAGACATGGGCGGTGCGCTGCGGGTTCGACTTCAGCACCGTGCAGCGCAGGGTCACCAGCAGGTTGCTCGGCGACCGTACGTCCAGCAACACCGGGTCTACGATAGGGGCATCTGCAGAGAGAGAGAGGCTCTGTTACACAAACACACTGCATCAGTGTAGAGAGGCTCTGTTACACAAACACACTGCATCAGTGTAGAGAGGCTCTGTTACACAAACACACTGCATCAGTGTAGAGAGGCTCTGTTACACAAACACACTGCATCAGTGTAGAGAGGCTCTGTTACACAAACACACTGCATCAGTGTAGAGAGGCTCTGTTACACAAACACACTGCATCAGTGTAGAGAGGCTCTGTTACACAAACACACTGCATCAGTGTAGAGAGGCTCTGTTACACAAACACACTGCATCAGTGTAGAGAGGCTCTGTTACACAAACACACTGCATCAGTGTAGAGAGGCTCTGTTACACAAACACACTGCATCAGTGTAGAGAGGCTCTGTTACACAAACACACTGCATCAGTGTAGAGAGGCTCTGTTACATAAACACACTGCATCAGTGTAGAGAGGCTCTGTTACACAAACACACTGCATCAGTGTAGAGAGGCTCTGTTACACAGACACACTGCATCAGTGTAGAGAGGCTCTGTTACACAAACACACTGCATCAGTGTAGAGAGGCTCTGTTACACACTAGACGGTAGCTACACACTGTTATGGCACTGCTCTAGACGGTAGGCATAATGAATGGCACTGCTCTAGACGGTAGGCATAATGAATGGCACTGCTCTAGACGGTAGGCATAATGAATGGCACTGCTCTAGACGGTAGGCATAATGAAGAGTCTAGATGGGCTGAATAGCCTGTTCTCCTTTTCAAACATCACCTTTGTTCATAATCTTTCCAATAGGACAGAGAAGGCCGAAGCATTAGACCTGGAGATAAGTCACCATTTCTGTTCTCTCAATAAATGTACTTAACTGAACTAAATAAGTGCTAAATAAAGCAGCATAAAATAAAGTTTAAAAAAAATAAATGAGCAGTGTATTCAGCCAAGAGCTAAATGAAAATATTCTTGGCTGGGGAGCCACGGTGTAGACGTGTGAACAAGGCTGGTGTGACAGAAAGGCCAAGCACAGGAAGGAGAGATAACACTATCTAAGAGCGGCTCCGAGCGAAACAGGAAAACACAACCGCAAAACAACAGACCGACACTGAGTTTGGGTCAAAGCGCATTTCTCTTAGCCAGACTGAAGGTTAAATAAGTATCACGGAGGATAGATGTTTTTTCTGTTTTTCTTGTTTCAAAAATTTTTTGTTCGCCGATAAAATAATACAATTTAATGAGATAACAAGATGCAAGACCAGTTCTAAGGGTGTTCTCCCATAATGCACCTGGGCTATGTAATAAATGGCGATAAAATGGGGAAGGATGCCTGTTTGCATCCATATCCGATACAGCTGACCAATCAGATTATTGCGTATCCACTACATGTGTTTGTGTGTTGAGGCTTTATTTGTCATGAGCTACACTCCATTCCACGTATTTAGACTCGTATTTCTCATTGCTTTTGCCCTTACTCTTCTGACCTGTGGACTAGCCCAACAACAAACTAGTCTTGCGGGCTTGGTCTTGTGTATTATAAACTGTAGTCTTGTGAATATTATGGGATGTTCTTGGTCTGCAGAATGTTGGTAAGAGGAGCTGGCATGTGATACCGGCGGAATCCGATGCAGACTATACCTCCAGATTTGGAGAAATGTAATCTGACTTTTTGAGTTTAGATTACAATTATAAAATGCAGCACGCGTTGAATTTGTAGAGCAATCGGAAATATGTTGCATAAAAAGTATAATAAATGGGGCATCTGAAGTAGAACTGTGGTGACAATAGTTTGAAAAAAGTTCCCACCAGTCATTTCTCATCTTCAAACTCTCCCAAGAACTCCATGATCTCTAAGAACAGCCGGGTGAACAGCGTAAAGAAACAGCAGAACTCCGTGCGTGATATCTGATTAAAAACAGCCGGGTGGACACGGCAAAAAGAGACGGCAGAACTCCGTGCGGGACAGAAAACTGCGCAGAGTGAAGGGCGAAGGCTTCAGAAACCCTGCTGACGATCCGTAGTGCCGGCCCCTGCAGCGATGGCCCCTTGCCTCCCACAAGCACACAGAGGGGTGGGCGGTACCCAGGCGTGCAGTACACGGGCGTACGCTATGCTCCTGCCCAGCGTGCGACGGAACACGGCGGCTCTGTAATGTGCCGTCAGTGTTAATGAAGTGTAATTAACCTGTCAGAAATTCACCTTCACTAATGACTGACTACATGTCATTAGACAGAGGTCGAATGCTCAGCAACACATGAAATTACAGAGACGCGGATCACGCCTGCACGGCTGCTATAATCACAAATGTATTATTTGAGACGTTATATAATGTTATGATGATGAGTGGCATTCACCCAAATGAACGTAAGGAATCACATGACTGATTTAAATTATTCTTTATGGGCTCCAAAGTGGTTCTTTCAAGAAAAGGCACAGAGAACAGGTTGCCGCAGGTTAGGCGCCGTTCACCGAATATGACCAAGAGTCCACAGCCATATACTGTAGGTTAGGCGCTGTTCGTCGAATATGACCAGGAGTCCACAGCCATATACTGTAGGTTAGGCGCTATTCGCCGAATATGACCAAGAGTCCACAGCCATATACTGGAGCTTGCCTTAATTGCGCTAATGGAAATGAAAAACACTGCAACATTATTATATTATATTATCTGTTTTTATACATAGCCTCCCCATCTTGTGTCACTGTCCCAATACTTTTGTATTTAACTAATCATGTATATATTTGCCCATATATACGTTGAAATGCTACAATATCTTAATCACATATTTTATTTCAATATATTATAAGTATATTCCATACTTTGTGTGTCCAGCCTAGGGTAGATTGGATATACTGTAAGTCAGCTCTTCTTATCCAGGGACCCCAACCCAGGCTTGAAAGCATCCAGGGGACCCCCATCATAAGTTTATATTTATGAAAAGGTTTTATATTTTTAAATATTTCCCCAAATCTATATACAGTCATTGCATATCAAGTCTGGCCAGGGACCCCCTGCAGTACCTTCAAGAACCCCCAGGGGTCCACGGACCCCCTGTTGAAAACCAGCCAGGGGATCTCTGGTTACAGTTACATTAGTTTCTCAGCACGTAACTAGGCAACCCCAAGCTACCAATTATAATCAGTGACAGATAATGCTCTCCAGTAATATCCGCGCTAACCTCTGTAGCACTGTGTGTCCTGTATGGTGCATACAGGCATGTGGTTCAATGCTAACTCTAGAGACACAATTCTAAATGATCCACAACTGGGTAGAAAAAATAAAACAGAAAAATTACTTTTAAAAAAGTACCCCCCCCCCCCAAAAAAAAAACCTGATGATTGTAGTGTATATTCAAACAGTCCAATTTCTGTTCGGAACATCTGTTCTCTCTACTCCTCTAATATTCATAAACATTGACTGTGCATATATATGGTGTCATTAATTCAGCGATCACAGCAATTTTCCTGGCATTATGGCGAATAGATGATTAGTTTATCAGCTGTGCAATACACCGCCAATTGATCCAGCATTTACATCTAAATTTCCCCAATCAGGCAGCACGACAGCAGGTGAATGCCCAAGCATATACACAAACCCGTCCTGTCTTTCTCAGCGGCATGTGTTATAAAATAAAAGGTGCCGGTGACGGTGTGCTGTGAGTTTGGAATGACTGTTGGCACCGTAGGAGGCGCGAGGCGGACACCTCACCATCTCCATTTCCTGTCTGGAGGGTGACGGATAGGAGGGAGGGCAGGAGACACATTCTGAAGCCCTGATTATCAGCCTCTGTGACTGCCGCTGTGCTCACAGCCACATCCATTACTATTACACACCACTGACACGACCAGCCACCAGCGACAGAGCACACGCACACGCACACACACACGCACACGCACGCACACGCACGCACACACACACACACACACACACACACACACACACAGGGAGAGGGGGGGGGGAGAGAGAGAGAGAGAGAGAGAGAGAGCGAGAGAGTGAGAGAGAGAGAGAGAGAGCGAGAGAGCGAGAGAGCGAGAGAGAGAGTGATAGAGTGAGAGAGTGAGAGAGAGAGAGAGAGAAAGAGAGAGAGAGAGAGATTTAAAATCGCCATTTATTTGGACAGTCATTTTTTAAATGCATTAACTATCTCTCAAATTTAATACTAATAAACCTATTACAACCAACCAAAATGAAAATTCAATAATAATATAATAAAAAATTATAAAAAATTATAAAAAAGAAAGAAAAAAAAGAAATTAGAAATTTATTTCTAATCTACCATCCTCCTCGTCAACTGAACACAAAATATTTTGCAGTCCCCAAATATTCACAAATTGTATCAGGTCCCCCACCAGTTTATAGTAGGAGTATTCTACCCTCAAACGGGCAGCCACTAAACCCTTAAACATTTCTCTTACGTCCACAGAGCCTATGTCACGAATACAATTTTTCCTGGTCTTCCAGATAGCCAGTTTTGCTGTGCCACATAAATAATTAATAAGCACACACTGTGGTCTTGTCTTGAGTGAGTATTTAGGCCCCATTATAAAAAGTTGAATTGTAAAAATAACCCCTAATGAGGAAACCCATCTTTTGAGTAGATCCATCAAAACTCCCAGCCTTGGACACTGCACAAACAGATGTTGAAGACTTTCAAGAACTAAGCAAAATGGACACCCAACCCCAATGCTAGGATCTAAGTGGGCCACATGTCTGTTAGTAGCTATCGCCCCATGTATTACCCTCCATTGGAGGTCAGCCGTCCGCTTTTCAATTGGAGGCTTATACAGGGACCTCCAACTGCCTTTAGGTGGAGGGTCTGAGCCAAAAAACTCAGCCCACCTGGTAGCCCTCATCTCCGCCAGCCTCTCTGCATGCAAAATTTTGACACAGATGGTGTACAGTGCCTTCTTCCCCACACCACTGAAGTCCCCTAGTTCAGGAGTCTTAAAGGACAAAATGGAGTACCTATCCTCCTGCCATTCCCCCACCGCAGCAGTAACACCCAGAGAGGGGAGGACGTATCCCTCACTCTCCAGCCACTGCTCAGCTCTGTCAACCACAAATTCTCTCTGAGAGCCCGTAAGTGATCCCAAGGCTTCTGCCACCACCTGGTTCATTATGCGGAGTGATCTGATACCAGTCCTCTCTGCCAGTACAGCAGCCTCAGTCCTCAGCAGATGACCCAGCTTCACGCACTTCACATCCACCAAAGAGGAGCGTAAACTGGACGACATTAAAGTTTTAACCTTCAGAAAGGGGTTGTGGAACAGCGGCTCCTCAAACAGCCACCTTCCTGGTCCTTCATCCACTTTCCTGACCACTGTGAAGACATGCCAGGCTTGCAGCATTGACTCATAAAAAGGAGTCAGGCCTGTGAGGTCCACCCCTTCCAGTCGCATCAGGAACAAGTGCTTGTCCAGTCCCAAACGACCAGCCCTCCTCAGGAGAGCGCAGGCTGTGTCAGTCCATCTGTGGTCACTGCTATACAGCAGCCTCTGTGCTGACTGCAACCGGAAAGCAGCCACTCTAGCAGTTATGTCGATGAGTCCTTGCCCACCTTCCTGCACAGGCAAGTGCACCGCTGCCGCCCGTATCCAGTGTTGACCAGACCAGAAAAAATTTATTAGTTGTCTCTGAACAGCTTGCAGCACACTCCGCGGAGGCTGCAGTACTACCAGCCGGTGCCACAGGGCTGAGGCGACTAAGTTATTGGCAACCAGAACCCTCCCCCTGTAGGACAGCTGGGGTAGCAGCCAATGCCATTTAGACAATCGGGCACTCACCTTCTCCTCTATCCCCTCCCAGTTCTTTTCTTGAAAGTCAGAAGAGCCTAAATAAACACCCAATACTTTAAAACCATTCCTGCCCCACTGTAAGCCACCCGGTAATGGTGGCACCTTCCCTGTCTGCCACTTCCCTGCCCACAATGCCTCTGTTTTGCCCCAATTCACCTTAGCCGAAGCAGACTTTTGGTATAGATTTAAGCTATCTTCCAGAATTTGAACATCATTACGGTTATTAATAAAGACTGTGACATCATCTGCGTAGGCAGACAACACCACACCTGGACGCAGTGCACCCTCTGTCAACTGAAAACCGGTCAGTCTTGCCCTTAAACAAGATAGCAGTGGTTCTATTGCTAATGCGTAGAGTTGCCCAGATAGTGGACATCCCTGCCTGATACCCCTATGCACAGAAAACGGCCGGCTTAGTCCCCCCCCCACCTTTAACAGGCATGAGGCATCTGCATATAACAGACTCAGCCACGCTAAGAACCCGTTCCCAAACCCAAAGGCCCTTAGTGTTTTAAAAAGGTAGTCGTGATCAACTCGATCAAAAGCTTTCTCCTGGTCTAATGAAATGAGGCCAATGCCACAATTTGACACTGTACATAAGTCCAATGTATCTCTTATGAGGAATAAATTATCCATAATGGACCGTTGCGGGATGCAGTATGACTGGTCTGTGTGTATCAAGAAAGCAAGATGAGTCTTTAACCGATTTGAAAGACACTTGGACAAGATCTTGTAATCTGTGCATAAAAGGGATACAGGTCTCCAATTTTTTAAAAGACAAAGGTCCCCTTTCTTGGGTAACAAAGTCAACACAGCGCGCCGACAGGATACTGGCAAAAAACCCTCCTTAAATGACTCACAGAACACTTTAAGAAGATCCCCACCCACACAATGCCAAAAGTGCTTATAAAAGTCTGATGGTATCCCATCCAGTCCGGGGGCTCGCCCTGAAGAAAGCTGCTGAACGGCAGTAGTGAGTTCCTGCATCGTAATTTTAGAATCCAGTTCTTTTTTTTGCTCTGGTCTAAGCTGTGGTAGCCCTTGCAGGAGCTGAGTGGTGCACTCTTGGTCACAGTCCTCTGCGCTGTATAGTTCAGAATAAAAATCCACCGCTAGCCGACGCATCTCCCCGCTGTCTGTTGTAAGGCTTCTGTCCGGCCGACGTAGGGAGACCATTTGCTTGGCTTTTGCATGGGTTCTTTCAAGATTAAAAAAGAACGCACTAGGGGCATCCATATCTTTAATACTGCAAAACCGTGACCTGACCAATGCCCCTTTAACCCTCTCATTAAGGAAAACAGCCAGCTCCTGTTTCCTCTCCTGGAGCGCTCTGTCCAGGCCATGGTCATTTTCCTGGAGCATCCTCTTTTCCATAGCCGTAATGTCCTCCTCAAGTGCTTTCACTACACCCCTCACCCTTGCAGTAGAAAATCCAGTATATTGCTGACAGAAAATCTTCACTTGGGTTTTCCCAACCTCCCACCATTGCCTTAAATTTTCAAAGGTGTTTTTCTCTCTCTGCCATCGTTCCCAAAACCTTTCAAACTGTTCACAAAAGGAGACATCTTTCAGTAATTTTGTATTAAAATGCCAATATGTCTTACTTCTTGGAGCAGACGCAACCCTTAAATTTAAAACCACTAGGTGGTGATCAGTAAAACCCACAGGTGTAATCACACATTCCAAAATTCTGTTGCTAAAAGTATTAGATGCATAAAATCTATCTAGTCTTGCAGCACTTAAAACATTACCAGATACTTTAAGCCATGTGTACTGTCGATCCATGTTATGTTTGGTTCTCCAAACATCTTTGAGATCAAATTCTGTCAATAGCCTTGACAGACAGACCGCAGATGGAGGGTGAGGTTCTTCTCCAGTGCGGTCAACTGTAAAGTCTACAGTACAGTTCCAATCTCCTCCTATTATAAAAACTCCCTCCCTACTGCACTGACGCAGCACACCCTTCAAATTGTTAAAAAACTGTAGTCTTTCCTGACCAGTATTTGGAGCGTAAACATTGATAAAAAAGAAAACCTTCCCCTCAATATTCACTTCTACCATCACGGCTCGGCCCTTTACTATCTCTTTTGTAGATAAAATGTTCAAATTAAGACTAGGAGAAAACATAACAGCCACCCCAGCACTAAAATTTGTCCCGTGGCTAAGCACACACTGCCCTTTCCACCACATTGTCCACTCAACTTCATTGTTAAGATCTGTGTGCGTTTCTTGGAGAAAAATTACATTCAGGTTTTTTTGTTCTATTACCTCTAAAATGCTGGCCCTTTTAACCCTATCCCTCCCTCCATTGATATTTAGAGATCCCACCCTTAAATTTTCCATGAGATTAGAAAAAGAAGAATTAACCAGGACAGCCAGAGTTAAGTGAAATAGCAAAAAAGACACCACGTGATGTACAATCATTTTGATTTATTATTCTTTTTCACCAACGATTTTTTACCACCAGTTCGACCATGCCTAATCATCGTTACATATTTACTCAGACGAAAACGCTTTCGTTTGCTCAGTTCATCATACCCAACGGCTTTTTGGAGTGTGGACACTGACCGAATGAACTTTTCCCTATCCGGAAAGAAATCTGATAGATCCACTCCGGGCCTCCTGTACGTCTCATCTAAGAAAACGTTCAATTCTTTTAAAGAATAGATGGATGGATCTGTAGCCACGTCATCTTGAGTTAACTGTATATCTGCTAATGACTCGCATTCACTCATATCCTCTTCATTAAATTCTACAACTACTTGCGAGTTTGTATCAATCTCACCGCTGTCATGTCCAGCGAGTTGTTCTTCCGCACCCGTGCTTGTCATCGGGTCGTTAGCTACAGGCTCTACTGCTTCTTTCTGTCTATCTATCGGTGTATCACCACCTTTAACATGCGACTGATCTGCCGCAGTCGCTACGGCTGCCTCAACATTACTGGTTGACTCCGTATCCTCGACCGGCAACTTTCTTTTTTTCGCTGTACTTTCTGATTGTAACTCAGCTAAACTTTCCGCTGACTGCACAGAGCTCAACGGCAATCGTATGGATTCTGCCGCTCTTGAGTTCCCAGTCCCGCTGGACTCAGCAACTACCTGTGAGTTTGCGGGCACGTTCTGCTCTGCCTGAGCAAGGCTGCCCTCTCCGTCAGTGGCAGGTTGAGAAACATCCCTAGCCGGTCCGGGCGTGGTGTTTTCTGCTGTTTGTTTAGGACATTGGACTCTGATATGGCCAAAATCACCACATAAAAAACAACGGGGACTACCCGAGGTCGCATAAATCATGTAAGTCTTATTTTCGTGTTTAACACGCAACGAAATATCCAGTGTGTGTGCCGGTGAGTCTAAAAACATGAACACTTGGCGTCTAAAAGACATCACATGTTTGAGTGTGGGGTTTTTACATCCCAGAGAAATCATTCTAAATGAGCTGGCAAACTTACCAAAGCGTAACAACTCGCGTTGTATAACGTCATTTGGGATGAAAGGCGGCACATTCGAAATTGTTACTCTGACTGAGGGCGAAAATAATGGCGTCACTTGTATAAACATTTCATTGATAATAATCCCTGTTTCAATCATACTATTAACTAATTTTTCTTCCTTCAAGAAGACAACAACCGCTTTATTCATACGTGAAGCCGACATGATATCACAAGGCTTCACTCGCTCGCCCACCGCAAGCAAAACATCTTCCACCGTAACATTCGGCTCAGGTACACACCTGAAGCCATGACGGAGTGTTAGGGACGACGTCTCTTCCTCAGACGCCATCCCTACCTACAAACTATCTACTAACTCTTAATAATCAATGCGAATAAAACGTAGACTACTACAAAATGAATGTACCAATTCATGCAAAGAAAACGAAAATCCAAACAAAGGGGAAAAAGAAGGGGAAAAAAAACAAACAAGAAAACTCACCAAGCTCTAGTGTCTCCCACACACCAACCCACTTCCCTAACCCCCAGCATGCAATGCGAGAGAGAGAGAGAGAGAGAGAGAGAGAGAAAGAGAGAAAGAGAGAGAGAGAGAGAGAGAGAGAGAGAGAGAGAGAAACTGCTGAGGAGAGCAGTGTGTCTTTGGCAGCACAGGACACAAAATGAAGGACAGTGAGTACTGCTAATACATGACCAATTTCTTGTGTTTGACTTGGAGATGTCAAATTTTATTTCTCTCTTTAGTGTGCATATTTACTGTAGTTCAGTTCGCTATTGCTTATCTGTTATCTGTTTATTATGACAGAGACAAAGGAAGGAGTTAGAGAGTTAGAGAAAAACAGAGACATATAGAGACACAAAGACAGAAGTGAGTGAGATAGCAAGAAGGCGGGAGAGATGAAGAAAAGAAAAGATATAAAACATTAGAGGGAGGTGTGTAAGTGTGCAGATGACAGTAATGTTTTACATGTAATGGTTGTGAATGGTTCTTATGCTGCACATTACACAGCTCCACTTAACTTGCACAGCACATTACTCCCTACGGCCAAACAATAACCTAGCGCTTGCATATCACAGTTTGTAGTTTTAATCAATAACCTAGCGCTTGCATATAAGAGTTTGTAGTTTTAATCAATAAGCTCAAGTTTGAGTCTCGGCCTTCTCATCGTTCACCTGGTACACACAGAGACCTGGTGCCCTAAGCTTTTGCCAGAAGCCCGGGTACTCCTCTACGAAGCTATCCTCTCAGAAAGGAACAGAGAGAGCGAGGGATGAGGGACAGAGAGTGGGTGACGGGGAGAGAGAGTGACTAGGTGAGATTGAGGGATGAGAACAGGAAAGAGAGCAAGGGAGAGAGAGAAAGGTAGAGGGTAAACAGACACTGAGTGAGAAAGAGACAGTGGGCAGGCTCCAGACGGGCCGCATCCCACAATTCCTTGCAACCAATCCTTCACCCTACACCTACGAAAGTACAGAGGTCACCTGCCACATCGCTCCAGATAAGTGGGGCCTGGATTGAGGAATGTTGTGCTCTCATAGCACTGCTTTCTAATGATGGTGTCATTGATTTAGGCACGCTCTCTCTAACATTTAATCAGTTATTTTCAGTCATCCATAAGAGAATCAACAATCAAGATACGCTTATTGCCATGTCAGTAAAAAAGGAAACGGATTGGTTACAGTGCAGCTCGAAAAAGACAAGACATAAACACAGCCACTCAATATACAATACACACAATCTTAATAATTTCCAAGAATAATTGATGTAGTGCTGTACAAGGATTCGTCAAAACAGAATAAATAACATCCGAGAGAGGTCCAATAAAATCCAGAAGGTGTATCCGCCTAATCCTTTGTTACCAAAACAACTTTTGTTGAGTTTAACAAAGGTTGTTTTCGCAACAAATGATTAGAGTGAAACTAGTATCACAAATATCCCCCTGCATTTGAGAGCTTCTTTCTCCAGGTAATTAAACCTGACCCAGTCAATGTCAGAACTTGCACATTGCAATAGCTCTGTATGGTGTATGGTGTAGCAAACCAGATTTGTGATGAATTATTGATCTTGGAGTTTATTGGTTAATAGCGCAGCGCAGTGCACATCTTCATAAATTTGCCATTTGTTTTTGCAGTCAAGGAACCGCTATCCTTTAGACGATATGTCTCTGAATGTGTTATCACGCTTTTCTGAAATATATAATTGCAGATACCAGGAGTAATTAGCTTTATCTGATCAGATTTTAACTACATTACGAGGTAATTTCTGAAAAAGACACAATATTCAACAATTCATTCTAGGGCTCTTTTCACGCTGCATGGCGACCGGGACTTGCGCTACACTCTAGGGCTCTTTTCACGCTGCATGGCAACCGGGACTTGCGCTACACTCTAGGGCTCTTCTCACGCTGCATGGCGACCAGGACTTGGGCTACACTCTAGGGTTCTACTCACGCTGCATGGCAACCAGGACTTGGGCTACACTCTAGGGTTATACTCACACTGCATGGCGACTGGGACTTGGGCTACACTCTAGGGTTATACTCACACTGCATGGCGACTGGGACTTGGGCTACACTCTAGGGTTATACTCACACTGCACGATGAGCTGGACTAGGAGCTCCCTCCGCTTGATGTTAAGCCCGTTGTATGGAGCCGTCTGGCAGCGGTACGACCCCGCGAGATCCCGCGTCACGTTGTTAATTCGCAGGCGGCCGTCCCTGGACTCCACTACCCAGTCACCCGAGGGCATCGGCAGATCCTTGTCCGCTCGGGACCAGAGGACAGGGGGGCGGGGCTTGCCATCCACAATACACACGAGTTCCGCCCATGATCCTTCCCGCACCGTCACTGTTCCACCACCAGGGGGTACTGTCAGCACCGGAGGATTCACTAGAATAAAAGGGGAGGGAGGGCTCACTTTCTGACACATGAATGAGTCTTTAGTGAAGATTGTTGTTATAGGGTGACGGCCTGAACCAAGATTGACCACATTGACTGCCAGTGGCCTCACTCACATTCATGGGAGTCTATGTGACTAAACTCTACATCAACTGTAATGGTACGAAGTATCCCGCCAGCAATGGAAAGCTGGGAGAGCCTGGGCAAAGACAGAGAAAAACAGAGAGAGGGAGGAAGAAAAAGAAAAAAATTCCCTATGAGGGAAGTACTGTACAGAGAGAAAGACACAGAATGAGAGAGAATGAAAAACAGAGAAAATGAGAGAGAGAGAGAGAAAAATAGAGAGATAAAAAGAAAGAATGAAAAACCCATCCCTTCATAGTGAGGAAATAAGGGAGAGGTGGTCTACGGGGGGGGGGGGCTCTTCCCAGAGAGATGTCACAGGGGCGGTAAACGCAATGAAGCGCACCCCTTCTCATCAAAACAACCAGTGTGGAACCCCTGGGGACCATTGATCCCATCGCCCCTCCCCCCCCCCCCGCCCCCCCAGACCCCCATCAAAGCCCTTGGACGCCCTCTCCATGACGAGGAGGGCAGGAGCTCAGCCTGCTCCAACTCAATGACCCGTCCCAAACTGCTTTCCCCCACGGGAGGCAGTCCAGGCGCGACCCAGATAGAGGCTAACCCACTGACTCTCCGTGTTGTTCTTTTATACGCTGGCAAATTTGCAGCGGCCAATTTTGGGCCTTTAACAAACACGATCAGGCGCCCTTCAATTCATATGGGATAGCTTCTACGTTATGGGAAGGATGTGCTTTGTCTTATCTGTTCTGTAGTTACTTCCATGACCTTTCTGTATGCACTTACTTTATGTCGCTTTGGATAAAAGCGTCTGCTAAATGACTGGAATGTAATGTAATACGATCGCTCTTTTTGTGAAAGACTTTTTGCTTTAAGAAAACAGCGTCTCACGATAAACTAGGCCACCGTATTAAAACCTGTGTGCCCGAGACTACGCTGCTTACACTACTGCTGTCCCGTTTCTTACGGATGTTTTTTTTAACAGCACGGACAGAGAAAATAAGAAAACCGTGAACAAAAGAAACACACAAAAAAAAAAGTTTTATAATTGAATTGAAAAAATAATTGAAATGGCGTCTCTCAAGGATAAGGACACAGCAGGAACGTCTCGTTCTCTATTTTATTTAGGAAAGCGCAGGCTCCTGAGACCCTGTAATGTAGTTCCCACATTGAGACCAGTGGCCTTCAGCTGGCTCCATCTACAGAACAATGGCAAAACTTCTTCTTGCAGCTGGCACCCCGGCAACACTGGGAAGGATGTGTCACAAAGCAAGCTCCAGGATTATGTTTTGTTACTTATATTCTATTATTATTACTTTAAGGTTGAGGTGGAACAGGTACATGGCAACACGGTCAGTGTAAAATGGACTCTGATAGAGTACTGTTAACGCAAAGGCTGGAGCCACGCAGAAAGCCACAAAATCGACCTGGCATCGCTCTGGCCTCCCACAATCAGTTGCTTGTGTGCGGTGTCTTTTATTTTTGAAACACCGTGTTTGTTAAATGTATATTGATCTTACACAATGGGGCATCTCCACACAGCAATAATTAACGGGTCCTCCATGACCGAACTAGGAATAGGGAAATAAAATTTGAAATAGGGGACAGTTTACAAGTCGGATCTTTCATTCCCATTCGCCTGCTTGCCCCAGAACACCAGCTATCCCAACATGGCTTGCAGACACGAGAAATCCCCTCTCATTGA
>CM040406.1:48207491-48272491 GCA_022702515.1 Ilyophis sp. 1 JC-2022
AGAGAGACAGGCTGTGTGTGAGTTACATCAGGCTATCTATTACACAGAGAGACAGGCTGTGTGTGAGTTACATCAGGCTATCTATTACACAGAGAGACAGGCTGTGTGTGAGTTACATCAGGCTATCTATTACAGAGAGAGACAGGCTGTGTGTGAGTTACATCAGGCTATCTATTACACAAAGAGACAGGCTGTGTGTGAGTTACATCAGGCTATCTATTACACAGAGAGACAGGCTGTGTGTGAGTTACACCAGGCTATATATTACACAGAGAGACAGGCTGTGTGTGAGTTACATCAGGCTATATATTACACAGAGAGACAGGCTGTGTGTGAGTTACATCAGGCTATCTATTACACAGAGAGACAGGCTGTGTGTGAGTTACATCAGGCTATCTATTACACAGAGAGACAGGCTGTGTGTGAGTTACACCAGGCTATCTATTACACAGAGAGACAGGCTGTGTGTGAGTTACATCAGGCTATCTATTACACAGAGAGACAGGCTGTGTGTGAGATACATCAGGCTATCTATTACACTGAGAGACAGGCTGTGTGTGAGTTACATCATGCTATCTATTACACAGAGAGACAGGCTGTGTGTGAGTTACATCAGGCTATCTATTACACAGAGAAACAGGCTGTGTGTGAGTTACATCAGGCTATCTATTACACAGAGAGACAGGCTGTGTGTGAGTTACATCAGGCTATCTATTACACAGAGAGACAGGCTGTGTGTGAGTTACATCAGGCTATCTATTACACAGAGAGACAGGCTGTGTGTGAGTTACACCAGGCTATCTATTACACAGAGAGACAGGCTGTGTGCGAGTTACATCAGGCTATCTATTACACAGAGAGACAGGCTGTGTGTGAGTTACATCAGGCTATCTATTACACAGAGAGACAGGCTGTGTGCGAGTTACATCAGGCTATCTATTACACAGAGAGACAGGCTGTGTGTGAGTTACATCAGGCTATCTATTACACAGAGAGACAGGCTGTGTGTGAGTTACATCAGGCTATCTATTACACAGAGAGACAGGCTGTGTGTGAGTTACACCAGGCTATCTATTACACAGAGAGACAGGCTGTGTGCGAGTTACATCAGGCTATCTATTACACAGAGAGACAGGCTGTGTGTGAGTTACACCAGGCTATCTATTACACAGAGAGACAGGCTGTGTGTGAGTTACATCAGGCTATCTATTACACAGAGAGACAGGCTGTGTGTGAGTTACACCAGGCTATCTATTACACAGAGAGACAGGCTGTGTGTGAGTTACATCAGGCTATCTATTACACAGAGAGACAGGCTGTGTGTGAGTTACACCAGGCTATATATTACACAGAGAGACAGGCTGTGTGTGAGTTACATCAGGCTATCTATTACACAGAGAGACAGGCTGTGTGTGAGTTACATCAGGCTATCTATTACACAGAGAGACAGGCTGTGTGTGAGTTACATCAGGCTATCTATTACACAGAGAGACAGGCTGTGTGTGAGTTACACCAGGCTATCTATTACACAGAGAGACAGGCTGTGTGTGAGTTACATCAGGCTATCTATTACACTGAGAGACAAACTCTATGTGAGTTACACCAGGCTATATATTACACAGAGAGACAGGCTGTGTGTGAGTTGCATCAGGCTATCTATTACACTGAGAGACAGACTGTGTGTGAGTTACATCAGGCTATCTATTACACTGAGAGACAAACTCTGTGTGAGTTGCATCAGGCTATCTATTACACAGAGAGACGGGCTGTGTGTGAGTTACATCAGGCTATCTATTACACAGAGAGACAGGCTGTGTGTGAGTTACATCAGGCTATCTATTACACAAAGAGACAGGCTGTGTGTGAGTTACATCAGGCTATCTATTACACAGAGAGACAGGCTGTGTGTGAGTTACATCAGGCTATCTATTACACAGAGAGACAGGCTGTGTGTGAGTTACATCAGGCTATCTATTACACAGAGAGACAGGCTGTGTGTGAGTTGCATCAGGCTATCTATTACACAGAGAGACAGGCTGTGTGTGAGTTACATCAGGCTATCTATTACACAGAGAGACAGGCTGTGTGTGAGTTACATCAGGCTATCTATTACACAGAGAGACAGGCTGTGTGTGAGTTACATCAGGCTATCTATTACAGAGAGAGACAGGCTGTGTGTGAGTTACATCAGGCTATCTATTACACAAAGAGACAGGCTGTGTGTGAGTTACATCAGGCTATCTATTACACAGAGAGACAGGCTGTGTGTGAGTTACACCAGGCTATATATTACACAGAGAGACAGGCTGTGTGTGAGTTACATCAGGCTATATATTACACAGAGAGACAGGCTGTGTGTGAGTTACATCAGGCTATCTATTACACAGAGAGACAGGCTGTGTGTGAGTTACATCAGGCTATCTATTACACAGAGAGACAGGCTGTGTGTGAGTTACACCAGGCTATCTATTACACAGAGAGACAGGCTGTGTGTGAGTTACATCAGGCTATCTATTACACAGAGAGACAGGCTGTGTGTGAGATACATCAGGCTATCTATTACACTGAGAGACAGGCTGTGTGTGAGTTACATCATGCTATCTATTACACAGAGAGACAGGCTGTGTGTGAGTTACATCAGGCTATCTATTACACAGAGAAACAGGCTGTGTGTGAGTTACATCAGGCTATCTATTACACAGAGAGACAGGCTGTGTGTGAGTTACATCAGGCTATCTATTACACAGAGAGACAGGCTGTGTGTGAGTTACATCAGGCTATCTATTACACAGAGAGACAGGCTGTGTGTGAGTTACACCAGGCTATCTATTACACAGAGAGACAGGCTGTGTGCGAGTTACATCAGGCTATCTATTACACAGAGAGACAGGCTGTGTGTGAGTTACATCAGGCTATCTATTACACAGAGAGACAGGCTGTGTGCGAGTTACATCAGGCTATCTATTACACAGAGAGACAGGCTGTGTGTGAGTTACATCAGGCTATCTATTACACAGAGAGACAGGCTGTGTGTGAGTTACATCAGGCTATCTATTACACAGAGAGACAGGCTGTGTGTGAGTTACACCAGGCTATCTATTACACAGAGAGACAGGCTGTGTGCGAGTTACATCAGGCTATCTATTACACAGAGAGACAGGCTGTGTGTGAGTTACACCAGGCTATCTATTACACAGAGAGACAGGCTGTGTGTGAGTTACATCAGGCTATCTATTACACAGAGAGACAGGCTGTGTGTGAGTTACACCAGGCTATCTATTACACAGAGAGACAGGCTGTGTGTGAGTTACATCAGGCTATCTATTACACAGAGAGACAGGCTGTGTGTGAGTTACACCAGGCTATATATTACACAGAGAGACAGGCTGTGTGTGAGTTACATCAGGCTATCTATTACACAGAGAGACAGGCTGTGTGTGAGTTACATCAGGCTATCTATTACACAGAGAGACAGGCTGTGTGTGAGTTACATCAGGCTATCTATTACACAGAGAGACAGGCTGTGTGTGAGTTACACCAGGCTATCTATTACACAGAGAGACAGGCTGTGTGTGAGTTACATCAGGCTATCTATTACACTGAGAGACAAACTCTATGTGAGTTACACCAGGCTATATATTACACAGAGAGACAGGCTGTGTGTGAGTTGCATCAGGCTATCTATTACACTGAGAGACAGACTGTGTGTGAGTTACATCAGGCTATCTATTACACTGAGAGACAGACTGTGTGTGAGTTGCATCAGGCTATCTATTACACTGAGAGACAGACTGTGTGTGAGTTACATCAGGCTATCTATTACACTGAGAGACAGACTGTGTGTGAGTTGCATCAGGCTATCTATTACACTGAGAGACAGACTGTGTGTGAGTTGCATCAGGCTATCTATTACACTGAGAGACAAACTCTGTGTGAGTTACACCAGGCTATATATTACACAGAGAGACAGGCTGTGTGTGAGTTGCATCAGGCTATCTATTACACAAAGAGACAGGCTGTGTGTGAGTTACATCAGGCTATCTATTACACAGAGAGACAGGCTGTGTGTGAGTTGCATCAGGCTATCTATTACACAGAGAGACAGGCTGTGTGTGAGTTACATCAGGCTATCTATTACACAGAGAGACAGGCTGTGTGTGAGTTACATCAGGCTATCTATTACACAGAGAGACAGGCTGTGTGTGAGTTACATCAGGCTATCTATTACAGAGAGAGACAGGCTGTGTGTGAGTTACATCAGGCTATCTATTACACAAAGAGACAGGCTGTGTGTGAGTTACATCAGGCTATCTATTACACAGAGAGACAGGCTGTGTGTGAGTTACACCAGGCTATATATTACACAGAGAGACAGGCTGTGTGTGAGTTACATCAGGCTATATATTACACAGAGAGACAGGCTGTGTGTGAGTTACATCAGGCTATCTATTACACAGAGAGACAGGCTGTGTGTGAGTTACATCAGGCTATCTATTACAGAGAGAGACAGGCTGTGTGTGAGTTGCATCAGGCTATCTATTACACAAAGAGACAAACTTTGTGTGAGTTACATCAGGCTATCTATTACACAGAGAGACAGGCTGTGTGTGAGTTACATCAGGCTATATATTACACAAAGAGACAAACTTTGTGTTACATTTTTGTGTAACTTACATCACCTTTAGTGATCTATTATATAGAAAGACAAACTGTGTTTAACTCACATCATCTTTCAGTATCTATTTATTTACATGAAGAGACAGACGTGTGTTATATCAACCTTTAGGTATATATTTACATGGACAGCCAGACTGTTTGTACATTATATCTTCTTTCTTTATCTGTCCATGAAGAGACATCAGAGACATCTTCTTCTAGAGGTCTTTTCAAACATGTATCTGTCATTAACTGAAACGATAAAGCTATTATCATAGATAACGAGGGCAATTTCCACTAGATTCCAATCATTCATTAATATTAAGGTAAGTACCCTGCTTCAGCTAAATCAAATAAAAAATGTATATTGAAAAATAAATGGTGTCATTTATAGCTTTATTTAACACCATTAATAACATATGAAATGAACATCTTTTATTGGATCCCAAACCTGCACACTTCCTACCAATGTCATCAGTCTCTAATAGAGAGGCCAATCTGTCAGAAACACCTGACAGTATCTCCCAGCACTGAAACTCCTTCTCTTCTGCTCTGTCACTCTCATCCTATCGAATAAATCATCTCGGACACGTCGCATATTGACTCGAGGGAAAGGCCAGGCGATTGATTGACCGGCCGTTTTATGGACAGACCAAACGACAACAGGGAAGCTTTGGTTCATGGAGAGAGTAGCATCCTGAGGTGACCTGTGGGGCACGTAACGACATCACCCCCCTCCCAGACACGCTCACACACACACACACACACACACACGCATGCACACGCACACGCACACGCACACACAGACATACACACACACACACACACACACAGACACACAGACACACACACACGCTCACGCTCACACACACAGACACGCTCCCAGACACACACACACACACAAACACACAGACACACACACACACACAGACACGCTCACAGACACAGACACGCACACACACACACACACACATACACACACACACACACACAGACACACACACACACACACATACACAAGCACACACACACACACACAGAGACACACAGACACACACACACACACACAGACACACACACACACACACATACACAAGCACACACACACACACACACACAGACACGCTCACACACACACACACACACACACACACACACACACACACACACATACACACACACACAGACACACACAGACACACACACACACACACAGACACACACACACACACACACAGACAGACAGACACACACACACACAGACACACACACACACACACACACACACACACACACACACACACACACACCATTCCTTCCACAATAGAAGCCATACTGAATCCATCAATAATAGTGGTACGTGCACGGTGCTTGTTCACGCTCTCACATCATATATTAACTATTTACCAAACCAGGGGCCACATGAATACAACTCTGAGTAAAAGAATGCATAAAAGAACGCTCAGGGTGAAAGTAAAAAATCTGCTTTAAAAAAGTGCCTTTCTGTCACGGTGTCACATGGACTCCAAACATTGCGTAGAATGCGTACATATGGTGTCCATCGTGTGCAGAGGTATGCAGATTCTCACAGCTTGTGTTATATTATACATCTGAATTTCTGCGTGGAAACTCGCTTACGCAAGTTTTTTTTTTTTTTTTTTACGAGGGCATTTTTCTGCTCAGCACTGTTTACACATGTAGCCCCAGACATGGTGTAGAATTAATATACACACATAATTAATATATGTTGAGTATATTCGGCTTTCAAAGCTTTCAATGGTATTTGATTTTTTTATGTGGAGAGGACATCATACAAGTACATATCATAAAATATATTTTCTGAAATCAGTAAAGTTACTGCACTGATACAACTTGAATTAATCCAGTTAACACCACATGCTACATTTCAGAATAACATTTTACATAACATGTTGCATGATCATCCATAAGTCATGATATTTGCTTATTCATAATTTATAAAGATTTTACGTCATGTTACTGAAGGTGTTATGCTACATGATCATACGGCATGTCCTTAGAATATACATATTCTATTAGCATATTCTATTTTTGAAAGATTAGAAATCTGTTTCTAAAACATTTATCTCACTAATGTTAAGTAATTACTATTTTTGACTAATATGATGGCAATTATGTTATTGTTTGTTCACAAACTTCACATACATGTATTGCATTCTCTGAAAAACAAGAAATGTGCTTTAGACATAAATTTAAAAAAAAAAATTTTCAGCCATTAATATGACGGTCCTCACCATTTATATTCGCTATTTGATGTGTGTATGTCCAAAAACCTTGGGTCCAGAAAATATGCTTTAGAAATGAAATGTACTGATATTATTTGAAAAGGGAATAAATTCTGGACACAATGTTGAGAAACAGAATGTGCAGCGGGGCTGGGGTCCATGTTGGCTTCGTCTGTTTCAGATGTTGGTCTGCCTGTCTGTCTGCCTGTCTGCCTGTCTGCCTGCCTGCCTGCCTGTCTGTCTGCCTGTCTGTCTGTCTGCCTGTCTGTCTGCCTGTCTGTCTGCCTGTCTGCCTGTCTGTCTGTCTGCCTGTCTGTCTGCCTGTCTGCCTGTCTGCCTGCCTGTCTGTCTGTCTGTCTGTCTGCCTGTCTGTCTGTCTGCCTGCCTGTCTGTCTGCCTGTCTGTCTGCCTGTCTGCCTGCCTGTCTGTCTGCCTGTCTGCCTGTCTGTGTCTGTCTGTCTGTCTGTCTGTCTGCCTGCCTGTCTGCCTGCCTGTCTGCCTGTCTGCCTGTCTGTCTGCCTGCCTGTCTGTCTGCCTGTGTGTGTGTGTGTCTGCCTGTCTGTCTGTCTGTGTGCGTCTGTCTGTCTGTGTGCGTCTGCCTGTCTGTCTGCCTGCCTGTCTGTCTGCCTGCCTGTCTGCCTGTCTGTCTGCCTGTCTGCCTGTCTGTCTGCCTGCCTGTCTGTCTGTCTGTCTGCCTGTCTGTCTGCCTGTCTGCCTGTCTGTCTGCCTGTCTGCCTGTCTGTCTGTCTGCCTGCCTGCCTGTCTGTCTGCCTGTCTGCCTGTCTGCCTGCCTGTCTGCCTGTCTGTCTGCCTGTCTGCCTGTCTGCCTGCCTGTCTGCCTGTCTGTCTGCCTGCCTGTCTGCCTGTCTGCCTGTCTGCCTGCCTGCCTGTCTGCCTGTCTGCCTGCCTGTCTGCCTGTCTGCCTGTCTGCCTGCCTGTCTGCCTGTCTGCCTGTCTGTCTGCCTGTCTGCCTGTCTGTCTGTCTGTCTGTCTGCCTGTCTGCCTGTCTGCCTGTCTGCCTGTCTGTCTGTCTGCCTGTCTGCCTGTCTGTCTGCCTGTCTGCCTGTCTGCCTGTCTGCACTGCACCTGGGTTTCCTGAGAAATATCTGGAGCAGATTCACTATTCTATACTGATGGAATACTGACGTCTGACATCATTTGGAAAACGATGTGCAGTTGAATATAAAATCATTAACCCTTTCATATATGGCTGAATGTACGGAGGTAAAAATTTACAACAGGCTGTCTGTAAATGCAGTGTCCCATAGGGGAGGTTATGAGGTTGTCCACCACTGCATTCTGGGAACAGTATGTATAATGACATACAGGAGATGGAGGGTGAACAGGTGTGTACCTTAATACACTCTAATCTACTCTGGAGTAAGTGAATGAAAAAGCGGGATAAATACTCGTAATACAGCTGGATAGTCTTTCCAATTCAATATCCCCGGCAACAGCAGCAGGGGCTTCCCACCGCCCACCGGCTTCTACACGCTCTGATCACTCAGGACGGGATCAGGATAATCCCATCTCGGCACCCAAAAATAGGAATCGATTCATTAGAGACCTCCATCACACAGGGCTTTCTAATCTCCAGTTCATCAAGATTCAATCTTGTTGATGCATGGTGCCGAACCCTCTGCCCCAGGCCCCCACCCCCCCAATCCCCTCACTCCCAACCACAGTGTCACCTCAGTTATTTTCTACTCCAGTACCAGTGCCAGAACCAGTAACCCAGTACCGGGTCCATGTCCATAACCCCAATTTGGTCCATAAACCAAATTTTAGTTCAAATTGCCAGCACACATCGCAGACTGTGTAGTGCACGGGTGGGTAATTTTATCCAAAAAGGGCTGGTGTTGGTGCAGGTTTTTGATTTAGCCCAACACTAAGACACCTGATTTAACTAATTATCTAATCATGGTCTTCAATCAAGACCTTTGCTAAG
Source organism: Ilyophis sp. 1 JC-2022 (assembly GCA_022702515.1). NCBI lineage: Eukaryota > Metazoa > Chordata > Actinopteri > Anguilliformes > Synaphobranchidae > Ilyophis > Ilyophis sp. 1 JC-2022. The sequence continues at coordinate 48,216,360 of CM040406.1, forward strand.
TAGAATCAGTTGTCTTAGTGCCGGGCTAAAACATAAACCCTGCACCCACACTAGCCCTTTTCGGATAAACCCTGCACCCACACCGGCCCTTTACAGATAAAACCTGCACCCACACCGGCCCTTTACAGATAAAACCTGCACCCACACCAGCCCTTTACAGATAAAACCTGCACCCACACCGGCCCTTTACAGATAAACCCTGCACCCACACCAGCCCTTTACAGATAAAACCTGCACCCACACCAGCCCTTTACAGATAAAACCTGCACCCACACCAGCCCTTTACAGATAAAACCTGCACCCACACCGGCTCTTTACAGATAAACCCTGCACCCACACCAGCCCTTTACAGATAAACCCTGCACCCACACCGGCTCTTTACAGATAAAACCTGCACCCACACCAGCCCTTTACAGATAAAACCTGCACCCACACCGGCTCTTTACAGATAAAACCTGCACCCACACCGGCCCTTTACAGATAAAACCTGCACCCACACCAGCCCTTTACAGATAAAACCTGCACCCACACCGGCCCTTTACAGATAAAACCTGCACCCACACCGGCCCTTTACAGATAAAACCTGCACCCACACCAGCCCTTTACAGATAAGTTTAGTGTTGGTTTTGTAAGGGGCTGGGTTGGAGAACCAAGCGTGACAGCAGGGAATCTGAAAGTGCTCAGAACGGAGAGGAAACTCCGTAGAAAGGGAGATAAAACAGAAAATAAAACGGCCTCTCTCTCTGAGACGGCTCGAAGGCTAGAGCGCTAGAAAAAAACAGAAAACAAAGAAAAAACCTCACGCTCTCACGACTGAAAGCAGAAAATAAGAGAGAGGTAGTAAAGAAACGGCAAAAACAAACTGTCTAGGACGAGAGAGGTCAAGAGACTGAACACAAAGGAAGAGATGTGAAATAAACACAGGAGAGACTCTTTTGAAACTCCTAAAAACACCCAAGTAAAGTCCCACGTTACTTCAGCAAGTTGATGCAAAGTGGTCTACTCTAAATGTTTAGTCCTGTACCGTACCGGCTTTCCTTGTCAAACGTAAGACAATATGGAAGCACCGATTCCGGAAGACGTGAGGTTTAAATAGCCGGCGGAAAGGCGGCACAGGTGCTAACACTGAGTGGAAGAAAGAGCGAAAACACGGGACGTATAAAAAACAAAACAAAAGAGCAAGCGCTACACCAGCGCTCCAAGACTGAGTGGCCACAGAGCGAAGAGCAGGCAGAGAAACCATGACAGGTTTAGTGTTACTTCTGTGAGACCCGTTATCTGACTGTAAGATGATCACACAAAACTGTGATGGGAAAGGTAAGATGTGACCGCAGAGCCCTGTCTAAAGAGTGAGAGGATAGAGGCTCCTCAGGTAAGCAGACAGGTGTGCCGCAGTACAGAGAGAGGGAACGGGGGCGTCTCTCCACCGGAAAGGGCTGAGTGTACCCCCCTCCGGGGAACAAGAGCCCTGAAAGAGCAGGGGGAACGCAACCTCATTCCCATCAGCACGGTTCATTTCATTTGCAAAAAAAAAAAAAGAACGACTCTTTAGCCGGTGCCTTCAAGCAGCAGCAATTGGCAGCCACGCCCTGGGGGCCCTGGGGGGAGGGACTTGGCGGGGGAGAATCGTCATGCAAGTGGCTCCGAGAGAGTTGGAATCACGGTCAGGAGCATCGAGGAGTCACGCTCTGAAGATGATGTGGCGCCCTCCTTCCTACCACCAGCTGACGGGGGTTGTGTAGCGGTGAATTCTCAAGCAGTTGCTACACGGGGTTTTTTTTTTTTTAAAAGAACAGCTCGAAAGAAATCATTCTGACCTCTGTATGCAGCAGCCACTTTAGGAAATGTAATATTAAAATTTCTATTAGAATTGTCCCTCTTCGACTTTTTTCGTGTAATAATGTATTACCGCGTTCGTGGTCTGTGTCTTTTCTCCATGGATAAAGTGAGGACAGCAGGCCACGGCTTTAAGTGCTGGTATCTGACATATGAATCCAAAGCCAGACATTCATTAAGAATGAAGCTTTTGCTTCTGCCGTTAAAATGCCCTGATACCATTACTATGACAGTCGGGTAACATTCTGTTAAAGAAACGGCTCACTGCGAGAAGACAACTGTCTCTCTGCCGCAACTGCAGCTCCAGGCTCTGGATCGTTACCAGTTTCTTATTTGTACAACAAATAAAAGTGGTTGCAGTCAACATGAAAGGACGAGAGTGTGAGAGAGAGGGAGAAAGAGAGAGAGAGAGAGAGAGAGAGAGAGAGAGAGAGAGAGAGAGAGAGAGAGAGAGAAAGAGTTATTGCTTCAATTTCCTCTAGTGTGAACAGTGGAAGTAGCATCGGGCTGTGGGTGTCCCAAAGTAATGGGATTGATGTGTTCTACCGAGCTTTAGTGAGAAAGGAACAAATGGAAGTGTTCGCCAAGTAATCTCAGGGTTAAAAGATCCACACACCCGCGGGACGAGATCAGCTTTCTCTGTACTGTGTCTGTACTGTCTACACTGTGCTTGGGTCTTCTGATGACCATCTGCTTGTTGACTGTCCTGAGATAGAATATCAAAGCCCAACATTTGATATGTTCAGATTTTTTTTTTCTACAAAAAAAACAATCGTTGACAAGACATTAAAAATCAAAGCTACAATAGAGCTTGTCACAAATAACCCTACAGCTGTATATTGTTTTGCTATTTAAATTTCTATCTGTTTCTAAACTGTTTAGCAACATTTTGTATTTATGAGATACTCCATTTGGTAACCGAACAGAAGACAAAAATATATATGCAGTCGCAGATGGGTTTTTAAAGAGAATTATCACATCCGGCAGTGCAAGAGAGTAATTAATATAAAGCAATATAAGACATGACAACAGCGTTATTTAAGTCATTCATCATCAGTAATTTACCTATCTCTGTCCTCAGGAAAGCCCATCTAAATGATTTAGTCATGGATAAACAATAGAATAGTCTGTGATATGAACATCTGGCAACTGTATACAGTGCCCTTCACTATTATTGGCACCCCTGGTAAAGATTAGTAAAAAGGGTTATAAAAAATTAACCGTTTGGTGAATTAGCTTAATCTCACATTGAAAAAAATTAGAAAAATCCAACCTTTAATTGAAGTGAATTTATTATGAGAAAAAAAAATCCCTCATCAAAAAATAATTATTTATGGATAACTTGAAGGGTTTCTTCTCCTGACTTATTTCAATAAAAAAAAATGTGTCAGGAGAAACAACCCTGAAAGTGATCCATCCATATCTACTGCATATCTAAATGGTAAATGTACTGCATTTCTCCAAAGCGCTTTACAATGGCCTCTCACTCACACGTTCACACACACATTCACACACCAATGGCGGCAGCTGCCATGCAAAGTGCTAGCCTGCTCATTGGGAGCAATTTGGGGTTCAGTTTCTTGACCAAGGACACTTCAACATGTGGACAGGAGGAGCCAGGGATCGAACCGCCAACCCTGCGATCAGTGGACTACCCGCTCTACCTCCTGAGCCACAGCCGCCCCTGTACAGCCATTTTACCAACCATGTATTCAGTACTGTTCCAGCATAATTTACAGCTAAATCTAGTCCCACCCCCCAATTCCCATAGAGATCCATTCAAATGCAGAGACGTTATAATATCGCTTGTAAGAGTACCAGAAAATAAAATATCAAGAGTCTTTTGATGTTGTTGGGTCACAGACATCAGGAAGTCATGGCATGCAAAGTATATGCGACAAAATATAAAAAATGATTACTTTATTCTATATATAAATGCAGGGGTTCAAATAATATTGGCACACGTGGTTTTGTTAAAAATCATTATTTCTTGATGAGGGATTTTTTTTTCTCATAATAAATTTACTTCAATGAAAGGTTGGATTTTTCTCATTTTTTCAGTGTGAGATTAAGTTAATTCACCAAACGGCAAATTTTTTATAAACCTTTATACTCATCTTTACCAGGGGTGCCAATAATAGTGGAGGGCACTGTATATATATATATATATATATATATACAGTATATACTTATACGATATGCCTATTGGCTGGTGCGGTTTGTGCGTCTTTAAGGTCACCCACAGTTATCATCTTTAACATTCAAAATTGGCAAACCAATCTCAATAACCTTTGATAATCTTTGCGACAAGAAAGATTCTTTAATCAAGCACATCTTTTGGAGCTGCAGCTTGAAGTCATGTGACATGTGATGCATGCGTGTGACATGTTCCATCTTCAGAGGAGTTGAATATTCTTCTGCATACTTAGACTCAGTAGGAAGCATGTAAGACTCTGAAGACCAAAGTCTTCAGGGTTTGGCTATGTCCTCTAACTCTCCCACGACGAGTGTTGTTCACGTGTGCTCCTCTTGCAGCTGAGGGGGTTGCCCGAATATTTTTTTAAAAGTCTGAAACGGGTTTCGAACGGGTCTCGAAATTTAACTTTTTGAGTTCTGGGCATTAAACAATAAACAGCTGGTCTGCAATCAATCAGTAGATATTGATTCACGTCATTTACCAACGTCTGACTTCTGCTTGCTGGAGGGCCGAAAGCACTCCAGGAGAAGAAGGGAGAATTTAGAAAGGTGATTTATAGTTTTTTTTTGCTATACGTGTTGTCAGTAGAAGCACTTTGGTGGCTAATGAGAGCCATTCCAGCAAACACGTAATGCGCGACGCTTGACAGGAAAGCCCATAGGGCTGCGAAGATTAAGAAGGCCTCAACAGCCATTACAATGCGCCACTGTCACAGGGTGAGAAGACGAAGCTGTCGCTGGGGACCCCGGGGAGAGACCGTCGACGCCGCAGGGGAGGGTCATCGTCAGGGGAACCGAGCTCGCCCAATTAGGTCCAGCCAATTAACGGCAGCTAATCGTTCAGAAACAACCAGGCAAGGGTACAGATTAGCCGCGTAAAATTGCGCATTTAGATGGCTTCTTAACTAGGCGTTCATTAGCCAAGTCTTCTCGGAGCGTCGTTAATGCTCAAATAAGATACTGTTGAACCGCAGCTCATCATTTAAAGAACAGTAGATGATTCCCATTCGTCTGAGACGTATATAGGCAGGTTAGCGATGAAACGCTTGTTAATGTCGCGGCAGATTACGCACAGACATATGGAGGTCTTTATCTACAAAGGTATAAGACTGTTACACCCATTTCCTGTCACGGCACTGATAATTCAAATTGCCTTATTAAAATTGTATTAAAATAGTCGATGATATTTCTCTTCATGTGGCCGTTGGTTTAGAACTATATACTTAGTTCTTTCAATACTTGAAATAACCAAACAAATACTGTTCTTGGATTTTGTTTCCAAAGAAAAAGAATAAAACCTCTTTAATAATTTCTACTGTAGGTGGGGGGCAGCAAAGTGGATATTCGTTTGTTCCGCACTGCTGTGCCGCGCGCGGGTTTATTGGTGGATTTGACAAACAGAGTGAGCGCACGCAAACAACCTGCAATCCAAGGCAAGGATTATGTTAAAAACAATAATAATAATAATAAATCTATATCTCTTGTCATCTGTGTCTGGCTCATATTCAATGGCGTGACCTACTGCGAAGAACATAGTCAGACGGTTATGCGGGATACTACGATAGACAGAATAAATATATCACAAAGATCAGAAAAGATCAGAAAAGACAGACAGTACAGCTCATCCCTCACATTCGTAAGATCCACACTTAAGCCTAATACACATATAGAATTATAAGCGCCGGCACTCGACTGAACACCACTCACAGCCCGAGCAGGAGCGCTAGCCAATTCAAAGCTTTTGTGACACTCGTGAAAAGAAAGAGAGGCCATCGCACATCCAAATGTATTTGTCTGCAGATACGTAAAGCTGAAGAAATGTCATGTAGCGATAGAGAAAACAGAACACCGTCGAGGGTGTGCATATAAGTGTGGTCCAATCAAGTTATAAAGCATAACAATGGGTAGAGCAGGGACGCTCACATTTGGCTCTCCAGGCCAGTCGTACTTCTGCTATCTTTTCTACCTGACACTTAATTGATAGATTAATGCCACTGATTGGCCAGAGATTTAACTCACCTGGTGTCCCAGGTGTAAATTAGTCCTGATTAAGGGTGAAGAACCAGCACTGACCTGGTTACTACTGACCTCAGGGGTCAGATTTGAGTATCCCTGAGCTAGAGTACGGAGTTTATCATAATCAGTGTTTATCCTTTGTGAGAAAGCTCTGCTAAAGGTCAGAAAGACCAAAAGCAGGATTTTTGTTTCTTTCTGTGCGAGACGATACACAAGCTTTGAAAACAGGAAGCAGCACAGCCTGTTACCACCTCCGGCACTGGAGCCCTACATGTATTAAATATTAATGCTTAATGTTGACTTTTAATTTTTCTATTTTTTATTCCAAAACTTAGATAGCAAAACGTTCTTTTGTAAAATCACCTCTGGGATAGTGTGCTTTTAACTTCAATAGAGTGCATGTGGTCTGGACTGGACTACAAACTCTGTTGGGGTCGATTTAACATTGGTTTGACTGAGGAGGTGAAACATAGCATAAATATTGTACAATTTAAAAAACGGCTCAAACGTGAAATCCTGGCTAAATATAGTATATTATGATATAAAAAAATATATAAATAATATGGGAATATAATGTGATTTGGTATAATATAGTATGATATACTGTAGTACAATACAGTATGGTATAAATCATTATTTCATTAAACTATGATCTTAGAAATGATGGTATAGATGGTAATATTGGTGAACTTTGTTGTGGTGAGGAAAATTGTTGAAATAATTGAAATAATGATGAAAGTGGTAGTATAACAGAAAGTATAGATAATGTATGAAGTGTAAAACAGCGTGTATGGATCCTGGTAGTTCCAATGACATGCTCCTGTTTGTTTGTTGTATACTTCAAGGATTTATTTTAAATAACCACTTTAGGGAATAGGATAGGCATTCATAAGCTTTCAGCTTCTGCCTTTTTCCTTTTGATCACCTGAAATAGTCTTTTTTGTTGATGCATGTGTATTGGTGATGTATGGTATATGTTACTGTTAAAGATGATCAAATAAACTAACTAACTAACTAACTAACTAAAATATTTTTGCTGTGTACCAACATTTCTGTCCATGATGTGGATGTTGACTGACTGTTTGACTGACTGTTTGTGCAGCAAATACTACAACTCTGCAACACCCGGGACATTTCTCTCTCCTGTTCATGCTTATAGTGATAGCTGTTTTAGGGACATGTTAAACAAGGCTTTGTGTTCCTGCCACAGCACCACAGACTCTTCATCTTAAGTTTCTGTCTGGCTCTCATTTCTTTTGCATTACGTTTGTAATTTCCCCATATGCTTCATTATGGTCCTGCAGAAAAACACCACCGGTTTACACAAAACAAGTGTTTTTCTGTTAGCACGTTATGTTATTGAGTGGCTGTTTTTTTCATTGGCTGTTGGCAGTACCTCAGTCAATGAAAACAGCTTGATATCCACTCGTGAGCCAGCTGAAGGAGTTCAACAGGATGATTACAGACACTTGAAGAACCTGACAGACGATCAGAATCAGGGCAAGCTCGCGGCAAAAAAAATTGCCATGAGAAGTTGCACGGGAAAGCGCTGAGTCAGAGCTGAAGTCGAAATGTGCGCGCTGGGCATCGGCGTTACAATTTACGCTCTCGCAGGCGCAAAAGAATCTGACCAGCTCATCGTCGAAGAAGGATGAGCCTCTGGCATTGAGCCACGGTCATCATTTCTGAGAACATCGCGCTGTGAGCCAGTCCCAGACATCCGCTGGAGCGGGCTAAAGGTGCTCTGTTTTGCCGGCCCATCGGGGATTGGAATTGCCAGGCGCTACATGGGGGCGTATACAGCAGGATGGTCTATGGTACCGCTGCCCAGCTGGAGGACACACACACAGCTCCTGTTTTACAGGCCTTGTGAGGACCCCAGGTTCTTCCTTATTCGGCACCCTCCCTGAGGCCATCTGAACCCAGTGTAGAGGACGTATGTAAAGCGACTTTCCCACCACAAGGTTACGCCAGCCGAGACGGACCGTCTTACCAGTGGGTTCTAACTCTGCCATAAAGCCAGGCCGCATCGATTGTGTGTAACAGCAGCCTGTATGGAAGGTATGTAATACCAAGGTGTATTGATCAGGGGTGTAATAGGAGTTGGACTTGAGCTCTTCCTCTCTCTCTCTCTCTCTCTCTCTCTCTCTCTCTTTTGGTTTCCCTTTTCATCCTCTATCTCTCCATCTCTCCCACTCTTTCTACATTTCTATCACTCTCTCTCTGCTCTAGACGTCATTCTCTTCCCACGGACACTGAAACATATTTTTGCTGAAGTGCCCATTAAGGTTCTCCATCAAACCCATTATCCAACATTAGAGGCAAAAAATAGTGCATTTAAAAGATGTTGAGAAAGTATTTTGTCACTTGTCGGTATACACTATGATTTAGGTACAAACAATAATTCAATGGGAGGCTATGCAATATCTGGAGTAATGCAAGTCATGCCCGTTTTCAATATTAACAGCCCTACACGCAAAAAAGAATAATTAAAAAATCACATTTATATAGGACCTCTAGGGTCACATCTCTCTACGATCTCAATGCACCCTACAGTAATGAGTTCACCTCAACCTCAATATACTTTTGCGTTACTTAGCAACACCAAGCAATGAAAAGAAGACTAGTAACATACAGTTATATATTTATACCACTGTCACCTTACATTTTTTAACCTTTGACCTTTGCGCCTTTGACCATTGCGCCTTTGCCTTTCCTCTGGCTCTCGTCAGATTGCCTAGCCCAGGCCCTGGGTCTGGGTGATACTGGGGTAAAGGCTAGCTTCCCCGCCTCTGAATGCAGATATATTTGCTCCTGTCAGTATTTTTTCCTGCCACTCCTCCCCAAAAAACCTCACGAGTCTTCCATTTTCTTCCAGTCTCTATGTTCTTAGTGGCCTTTTTCCCTTGTTTACCCGGCTAAGGCCTTCATTCACAGCAAATGTGCAAAATCCTATTTGCGATGTTGCGTCTTCTCTTTCTTTTGTCCTCTCTTTCTTTCTCTGGTACAATCTTCGAAGGTTGGGGTGGTGGAAGCTGGGGTGTGTGGGGGGGGGGGGGGGGGGCGGGGGGTGTGCGAGGGGGGTGAGTTTTCCAAGGATGTATCCATAGTTTCTCTGTTGCTTCCGTTTCACTGCCTCGGATCTGAGACCGTTCCTTGTTCTCCCTTCTCGGGTTCACTCCGATTCTCTCAGATCTGGGAAGATGCCATTTTCGCCGCTCGCACGCTGAGAGAAACATTTGCGCCTCTCCGTTTATAAATTCCTCCGGTTCCAAATTGCACAAAAGCCATTTTGAAAGGGGTCACATCAATCTTGCATTATGCTAATGTAAAGAATGCAACTTCTAAAAGCCGTGGAGCTCTTTATGTACAAAGAGACATTTTTTTCTTGGTTTTATGTTTTGTACTAAGAAAATGTTCGCATTCCTGGCTCTCACACTCCTACCTTTGTAACCCCTTTTACCCAAGTAGTGATCATTAAAATGGTCTTAAGACCACCACCACCCACAGTCTCTCTCCACCACAAAAGCCAGAAATCCTAAATGACTTCATTATATTACCCTCCATTATTTACTCCTAATTGACTCCTCTGCATTAATGAATTATGCATGTAGGCGACCTTTGACCCTTACCAAACAGACAAAAGAGCTAAAGTCACACATTTATCTTTATCCATGCCATTAATCATAATCCTTCACAAGCTTTTGAAAAGGACTTTTCACAGTCAATAGATAAATAGGTAAATCCGACAATGGGTGTGCTTTTTTATAACACTTCAGTGAAAGCAATAAAGCAGTGAAAATCAGCCTGGATATGCGTTATTTATTGCAAAGGCCCTGCCTATTCACGGGCTGGCTCTGTGCTGTCAGAGGTATCAGCAGCTACACACAAACTGATATAGTGGGAATAAGAGAAACAAGAACAGCTAAACTGGAATAGACAAGCCAAGGTGCTGTCACAGGAAAATAACAAGACAGAGACAGTAGGACAGGGATACAGAGGAAGTCAGAGGCAGAGATAGATAGGTAGAGACAGGGGGAGTGGGAGAGAGAGAGTGTGCGTGTGTGTGTGTGTGTTTGTGTGTGTGCATGCGTGCATGCTTGTGTGAGAGAGAGAGAGTGTGCGTGTGTGTGTGTGTGTTTGTGTGTGTGCATGCGTGTGTGAGAGAGAGAGAGTGTGGGTGTGTGTGTGTGTTTGTGTGTGTGCATGCGTGCATGCTTGTGTGAGAGAGAGAGAGAGAGAGTGTGGGTGTGTGTGTGTGCATGCGTGCATGCTTGTGTGAGAGAGAGAGAGTGTGGGTGTGTGTGTGTGTTTGTGTGTGTGCATGCGTGCATGCTTGTGTGAGAGAGAGTGTGGGTGTGTGTGTACACAACTAGTCTGTGAGTGTGTGTGTGTGTGTGTGTGTGTGTGTGCATGTGGATGTACAAGTCTGTGATTGTGTGTGTGTACACTACAAGTTTGTGTTTGTGTGTGTGTGTATGTGGATGTACACGTGTGTGTGTGTGTGTGTGGATATACATGTGTGTGTGTGTGTGTCTGTGTGTGTGTGTGTGTGTGGAAAGTGAGAGAGGGGGTAGTACTGCAGTATTGCTTTGACTCACAGGTGGCCGTGGTGAGCAGAAAGGAGACAGAGCTGTCGGGGATGTCACACACTTTGCGCACAGATACTTCACAAGTGTAGTTGGCAAAGTCCTGCTGCCTCAGGTTCTTCAGCTTTAGAACCTTTGTCTCACCCTGAACGGAGAAGAAATGCCGGTTACACTCATACACACACACACACACACACACACACACACACACGTACAAACCCTCTAACAACCGATGACAGTTTAAATAAATGGGCTGCCAAACTAGCCAGCACATGTGAGGAAGATAATACATGTAAACAGCTCTGAGCCAAAATGGAGTCAGCTGAATGCGTGCCATGCCTTCAGAATTCAGCTGAATAGAAGACAACAGTGAAAAACACAAAGCAGATGAATGGATTTCAGAATTTATAATTCCTTCAGGTAAGCGCAACTAAATGAATTATCTTCGTTATGATAATAAATTATGAAACCATCAATTCTCTTTCTCTTTCTGCGCCTCACCACATCGTCCAAACTATTGTTTAATCATGGTTTCCAGATTATGATTTCATATGATTTAATTTACCCACCTGTGTGTGTAGGTAACTGGATATCTCCTCTAAGTCTTGTTACCCATTGTAACAGCGCTGGTGTTAATTGAATGAGTGGGACATGTATCGGAGGAAGTGGTTCAATTCAATAGAACCAAAGGAACAATTACAGGAATAGCCGTGCCTTTGAAGAACACAGAACACAGCCATTTGATCTGAAATTATGGCGATAACTCAGTGAAGCCTTCCAATACTGTAGAACTCTGTTGCTTTCCAGCTTCAACCCCCTGAGATCATAAAGAAGCACCATTTCCCTCAGACAGACTGATGTGGACATCGTAAAAATGTGCACAGGTAGATACGCACGCACACACAGAATAGCAGAAAGACATGAACGTGCATTTATACATCTGAAACATGTACTTTAATTGCGTACCACGCACAGTGGTACACAAACTAATATCACTATTAATAACAATAGCAGTCACGCTCATGTCAAAATCCCTGTGCTCCTGGCTAGCGCAAAAAAAAGCAAAAAGAAGATATTCCTGCTGATGAACAGATAAAAGATAACTTCAGCCAAAGGTATAGATATATATATATTGGATAGACAGAGAAAAGAAGAGAGAGAGAGAGGAAGAAACAGAGATGAACGGAAATAAATAGCTTCACATTGTTAAAGAAACAGAGTGGACTTATAACAGAAGATTTAATTTCTGAAGAGGCTATTTGTTAAGCACAGTTTTTTTGTGTGTCAATCTGTTTCCACACTTCTCTGTGTGTACATGTGTGATGTGCTTATGTGTGTGAAGATGTGTGCACTATATGTGTGTGTGTGCATAATAGTTTGTGAGGAGTTATCCACCATTCATTCCATCTGTTTGGTTATGACTCTAGAGGCCTGCTTTACGAAGACCTTTAGCATGTGCAAAACCAATAACATGACAAGTGATTGGTCATGGTATTTGTTTTTCACCAATCATTTGTTGTCTTATTAGTTTTGCGTGTGCTAAAAGTTTTCCACCCGCTAAAGGTCTTAGTAAATCAGGCCTTATCTGTGCAAACGTGTCTGTCTGTCAGTGCAATGTGTGCATGCATATGTGTGTGCGTGTCTGTGCATGTGTGTGTACGTGTGTGTGTGTATGTGTGTGTGTGCGTGTGGACGGTGAGGTTGTACCTGTGTGTACAGGGGCTCATAGACGTCCACTCCGTTGTCCTTGCTCTTCGTGTGTGTGTGTGTGTCTGTGTGTGTGTGTGTGTGCGCGTGTGTGTACCTGTGTGTACAGGGGCTCATAGATTGTCCTTGCTCTGCGTGTGTCTGTGTGTGTGTGTGCGCGTGTGTGTGTGTGTGTGTGTGCGTGCGTGTGTGTGGATGGTGAGGTTGTACCTGTGTGTACAGGGGCTCATAGATGTCCACTCCGTTGTCCTTGCTCTGCTCAATGAGCTGATTCCCTCGTTTCCACATGAAGCGCACTGGAGGGTTAGAGTTGACCGTGCAACGCAAGAACACCGTCTTCTCCTGGTAGTATGTCCCCCGCACGTCACTGAGGGTCAGGTGTACAGTGAGGACTGGCTTGTCCAGATCTGAAACACAAACACACACACACATAAAGTCTGGTTACAAAAATCCACACACACGCACACGCACACACACACAAAGTCTGGTTACAAAAACCCACATTACCTGATGTTTCTGTTCCCCGTCGTCCAGTGACAGATTCAGGACGATAACCCAGCGTAACAAGTCAGTAAATCTGTATTTTAAAGCTCCGCCTCTCCCCAGACAACTTCGCCACAAACTTTACTGATTCAGAGCCAACATCGCTGTCTGTGTGCCAGCCTGGAGGGTTTCCGTTCCGTTAACTTTACACCGTCCGCTGCGCTCACACTCGCATTCACACTCACGCTCCCACGCTTCAGAGAGCGACATGTCGGACTGTACGGGAACTCCGTGCCCCCCAATTCGCCCAACCTCTCCCAGCCACCGCGCTCGGTTAACAAAGCGGATCTGTCATTCCGGGGCGGGTCCCCGCCAAAACTGCTGGCGCTTGTCTTGCGCCGTTAGCCTGCCGTGTACCCCATTGATCCGGGAGCGTTGGGGGTAGACGGCCGGGAGAGAGAAGATAAGGTCTGAAACCTCCATTGAGTTTCCTTCCCTAGATTCAGTTGAGAGGAGAGCTTATTTTCTCTGTGCGATCTGTCCCCGGCCCAGCTCGCTCCCGCACAGTTAACCGTCCCGTTTCAGAACCAGGACCCCGCAGGCGTTTTTAATTGGGGGGGACTTGCGTTCCCATCGATGCGGATGGCAGCACGTGGGCGCGCGGAGAGAAAGGTGCTGGCAGAGCTGGAGAGGGGGGATGTCGTATCTTGTTAGAGGAAGGGCCTAAAAGAGACAGAGAGAGGAGGCTTTTCCCAGCAGCTTCTGAGCCGAAGGATGCCGACAGGCTGACGGATGAGAAGCCCCTGCGCTAGTCTCTCCCAGGAGGCTCATGGGATAGGTGAGAGGGACTCTGCGACCCCCCCCCCCCCCAGAGGGTGCCTAATTGGCATGCTGACGACCGATCCGCTTAAAAAATAAAAAACCCTCTGCCAGTCAGTCCCCGTCGGCTGCTCTTCACCTCTCCTCTCTGCCACAGTCATCTTTCTCTTCAAACCGGAGAGAGGAGGATGATGGGTTCAAAAAAAAAAAAAAAGAAATCCCGGAGATATTCATCAATTAAAGTGAAATTAGATTGACTGGCAAGTCAACAGACATTGAAGACACAGCCGCAGGCGTTCCAATCAATCATTCATGCAATTAATAACGATACAGGAGAGTCGCATGGCGACGGCGGTACGCTCGCGTGCGTGTGCGCCTCCCGCTTCTGCACGTGAACGCTGTGACTGCACCGCGAATTCAGAGAGAGCCGTCGCTCCACTACGTTCCCTGATGCAACCCCGTGCTAATACTGTAAGTGCATTATCGGTATTGAGTGTAAAGTTACACGAAACGCAGTGGTTAGTGCTGTACAGAAAGTGGGGGGACGGGGGGACGGGGGGGACGCATGTGCGTTGTTCTCCACGTGCGCACTCCCTAGCTAAGGCGTTTAGGTGGGGACCGCATCTCGCCCCCGTGTTTGCGCGCTCCCTAGCTGAGGCGTTTAGGTGGGGACCGCGTCTCGCCCCCGTGTTTACGCGCTCCCTAGCTGAGGCGTTTAGGTGGGGACCGCATCTCGCCCCCGTGTTTACGCGCTCCCTAGCTGAGGCGTTTAGGTGGGGACCGCGTCTCGCCCCCGTGTTTACGCGCTCCCTAGCTGAGGCGTTTAGGTGGGGACCGCGTCTCGCCCCCGTGTTTACGCGCTCCCTAGCTGAGGCGTTTAGGTGGGGACCGCATCTCGCCCCTGTGGTTATCGCAGTCAGGTGCAGCGTAGACTCGGATGCCCTCTCCCCCGTGGCTACTGAGAGGGGGAGGCTTTCACAAACAGCCCACAGACCCCCCCCTCCCCTCCACCAGGACCCCCCATGATGGTCATATGCATGACATTTGCCAAAGAGGTTCTTATGAGCATATGTACACCACAAATGTATACAAAAAATATAAAAAGAATACGTATCCCAGTGTCCTCCTGGGCACCTGCTTAAACATACATCAAACCGGACGAGCCTCTTGAAGTGCAGCTCCAATTCACAGCGGACAGATGCAGGAGCAGCGGTCTCTCCGCTTCTGGGCGGCGATCAAACGGCCCCGCCAACCCCAACGCGCGGCCTGGGGTGAGCGCTCGACGCACGGACCCCGCTGGTCAGAGCGCACCTGGAAGGCACTACGGACACACGCTCCCCCCCTCCCCGCCACCACCACCCCCCACCTGCCACTCCCAACCAGCTGCTTGTTTGGCTCAACTGTTGTTTGGCCCAACGTCCACCGAGTGTGGGGGCAGGCCGGACCCTTTGAAGAGGCTTACCCCCTGCATTTTATACCTTACCAAAGGATACACACACACACACACACACACACACACACACATACACACATATACACACATACACACACACACACATACACACACAGACACATACACATATACACATACACACACAATCATACACACACACACAGACACACAAACACACACACACAGACACACACACGCATGCAGTCGCACACACAGACAAACACACACACATATACACACATATACACATACACATATACACATACACACACACACACACAATCATACACACACACACACAATCATACACACACACAGACACACACACACAAACACACACACACAGACACACGCACACACGCACGCACAGTCGCACACACACACACACACACACACACACCAATCTTTCCAATGGCTTTAACCGTTTTCCCAGTCTGTAATCTCCCTCACTGTTGTCTGGCCTGGAAGAACAGTAAGAGTCTTTATTTCTCACCCTGGCCTGGATTAGGTCACAATACCGCCACTTCCCTGGTGACTTCAAACGTTTGTCAAGCCTCCGCCGCCGACCGCCACCCGACAGGTCAGGATGTTGTTGTGACTGCAGAGAGGCTCTGACTTCACCTCTCAAGTGCTTCTCCGAAAACCTCGAGTGAAGCAAGTTTTACACGCCATACGCCGGGCCCAGCTTAGCGATAAAAGGCAGCGCTTGTCCCGGGCAGACGCTAAACACCACATGGCGTTAAATGGCAACCTAAGCAACACAGCCCTCCCGAATCCCAGCGCCGGAGGACTGCGGTGTATTTCAGAGCCATTACATCACCGATATCGGCGGCGCTTCCGTGCAGCGGAGGAGGAAACGAAGCCTGATTGTGTTCGGCGAGCTGGCGGAGGCCTTCGGCACGTGAGCACGCAAGCGAAGAACGATCTGAACCGAGAATAATTGCGTTAAAGGAAAAAAATAAACGCAACTCATAATCAAGAGCCATTCACCCGTCTATCGCTTTTTTTGCTGCCTGTATAAATAACGCAGTGTTGTGTTTATTGGATCAGTTTCAGCCTCCTCAGGGTCAACCCCCCCCCCATCGCACTCGCTGCACAGGGAGCTGCGGCTCACGGAACAGGCCCATCTCAGGACTCTGCCTGGCTGATCCCGGCTTAATTAGCCAATGACAGGCAGAGGTCCAGAGAAAATCTATCCGATAGCATAGTACGCTGTGACCTTTGACCTGTCTAATCCCCAGCAGAGGAAGCCTGATTTTCAAATCCTCTTTGATTTCCGATAAACAAGCATGTCTCTAATAGCTTAGTGGGGGGGGGGGGGGGCTACTGAAGCAGGACAGGATGGAGAAAAGCACAGAACAGAACAGGGAGGGGGGAGGGGGGAGGAGGGAGGAGGGGCCATGCTATAGGGTGCATTTACTCCGGAAGCTTCTTGTCTCAACAACTTTGGAGCGGATCATTAATCTGATGGGAAACAGATAGATTATGCTGAGGCAGAGGGGGGATAGGGGGATTTAGAATACATGCAAGTCTGTTATTTCTACGGATCTGTGCTGAGCATGTGTGTGTGTGAGTGTGTGTGTGTGTGTGTGTGTGTGTGTGTGTGTGAGTGTGTGTGCGTGAGTGTGTGTGCGTGAGCATGTGTGTGTGTGAGCGTGAGCATGTGTGTGTGTGTGTGTATGTGAGTGTGAGTGTGCGTGAGCATGTGTGTGTGTGTATGTGAGTGTGTGTGTGCGTGAGCATGTGTGTGTGTGTGTGCGTGTGAGCATGTGTGTGTGTGTGTGAGTGTGTGTGCATGAGCATGTGTGTGCGTGTGTGTGCGTGAGCATGTGTGTGTGTGTGTGAGTGTGTGTGCGTGAGCATGTGTGTGTGTGTGAGCATGTGTGTGTGTGTGTGAGTGTGTGTGTGCATGAACATGTGTATGTGTAATAACTAATAGCTCTGCCAGGCTCATGCACAGTGAAACATATAAATATAGGCAGTCTGTTCTTTTGATCCATCCGGAGCCTCATCAATAATTAAAAAATCCACACTCTGCTGTACACTGAGCAACGAACACTCACAAGGCCTACATTCCAACATAATGAGGACATAGGGAGTGTTTAATATGCAAAGGAAAGTTTTATTTATGTGTTTTTTTTTTTTTTTAATCATCAATACTTTTCCCCTTCGTTTGATTTTGTGTTTATTTGAGATTTTTTCCTGCCTGCGTGCTACAGATGTAGAGGCTGGGGAGGCAGAACAGCGGACCATGGCGGATAAAATAACCAGAACGTGAAAAGCCCAGAGAACACTGACCTTCGGCCGTACAACCTCAGGACTGAAGCGGGGCCACGCACGACAGACACTGCACCGCGTTGGACGATGACCTCAGAACTGACCGCAACGCAGCTGAGACACTGACCTTTACCGCTGACCGTGGGGCAGACTGCGGCAAAAGGCCAACAGACCCGCCGGACTGGTCAGTGACTCCAGGACTGGCTGGTCATGGCCGACTCACTGGGCGGCCCACTGACATTTGGTCTGCCTTGTGCTGGTGTGGGACATTACATGATATACACTGAATCTGATTATCACATCATGCTACATCATGTCACTCTACATTACAACTTTTCTTTGATTGATCGTCTCCTCAGAACCACTATTGGTCACTGTATATAGCTAGCAGCTAGCATACACTAAGCATGATGGTCATGACTGGAGTAATATAGCTTTGCATTAAACACTCTCTGTCTTTAAGCGTAGCCCCCATCCCTCTCCTCAGTCAAGCCCACGTGACACAATGCAACCTGGAGGCCTAGATCCATCACCCCCACCCCGACATCCATCACCCCCACCCTTACATCCATCACCTCCACCCCTACATCCATCACCCCCACCCTTACATCCATCACCCCCACCCTTACATCCATCACCCCCACCCCTACATCCATCACCCCCACCCCTACATCCATCACCCCCACCCCTACATCCATCACCCCCACCCCTACATCCATCACCTCCACCCTTACATCCATCACCTCCACCCTTACATCCATCACCCTCACCCCTACATCCATCACCTCCACCCTTACATCCATCACCTCCACCCTTACATCCATCACCCTCACCCCTACATCCATCACCCCCACCCCTGAAACGCACTGAATTTACATGTCCTTGCTTGTACTGCGGACTTTACCAGGCACAACCTCAGAATGTAACCTGCCCAACTCATTTGACTATTTGCTCTTATAGACCTCTCCTTACATTTCTGTTACCATCCATTCTATATTAAATATTACACTGGGCCGTGCACTGGAGAACGGGCTCCCCCTCAACAGCCAGCTTCCTCTTGAGATTTCTTCCCACTGGGGACTTTATTCTCACCACCTTTTGAGTGTTTTTTTCCCCCACTGGGGAGCTTTTAAAAAAATATAATTTACTCGCTTTTTGCAGGCTTGGTTTTTGTGCAATTTTCCTTTCAGTGTCCTCTGCAAAACGTCGAAATGTATCTGTAAAAAAAGCGCTATACAAATTAAATTGAATTGAATTGTACATTGATATTTACTTGGATAAGTAAATGGAAAAAACAGACAGCACTCACTAGAATGTTTCAAATAGCTACTTTCTATTGATTTATCAGCACAGTTCACAAACAGTTTTGACAGTTTCCTTCTACGGCTTGCTGGACCATCCCAAAGAATGAGCGAGACGTCTGTGTGCATTGAGCCTATTTATCAATAAAAGGCAGCAATTTGAAATATTCTAGTGTTTTCAGTTTTTTTCCATTTATCTGCGTTTTCTTGGGTTACAGCGGCCAGTAATTCTCATTGGTTTTAAAAAAGAAAAACCTGACCAATACTGCCATAAGTACACACTCAACTCAGCACAGCAGTTGTGCGTGGCAACCCCAGGTCTGAAACCATGACAACTCCAGCCATGGCTCCTCCACCTCACCATGACAACACATTAGAGGTTTGTGGTTGGCTGGCACCGCAGCGCACCCACATATCCCTGGTGTCCACTTTTCCTGCGGCAGCAGTGTCATGTAGTGGGAAAAGAACGGGAATCTGGTCAGCCTGACCTTCCAAGGCCTGCAGCTGTCACCTTAAGTAGAGCGTTTGGACTGAATTTCTCCAGGAAATCTCTAGCTGAATTAATTAATAGGTATAATATGAAATGGATAGGCATAATATTAAATTGACAGGTATAATTTTAAATGGATAGCTATGATGTTAAATTGATTGGCATACTTTTAAATGGTTAGGTGCAATGTTAAATGGATAGGTACAATGTTAAATGGATCTGTATAATTTTAAATGGTTACGTGCAATGTTAAATGGATAGGTACAATGTTAAATGGTTACGTGCAATGTTAAATGGTTACGTGCAATGTTACATGGATAGGTATAATGTTAAATGGATAGGTATAATGTTAAATGGATAGGTACAATGTTAAATGGTTACGTGCAATGTTACATGGATAGGTATAATGTTAAATGGATAGGTACCATGTTAAATGGTTACGTGCAATGTTACATGGATAGGTATAATGTTAAATGGATAGGTACAATGTTAAATGGTTACGTGCAATGTTACATGGATAGGTATAATGTTAAATGGATAGGTACAATGTTAAATGGTTACGTGCAATGTTACATGGATAGGTATAATGTTAAATGGATAGGTACAATGTTAAATGGTTACGTGCAATGTTACATGGATAGGTATAATGTTAAATGGATAGGTACAATGTTAAATGGACAGGTACAACGTTATGGATACGTATGATGTAGGTAAATTCATAATAAACCTCTTCTCTGGAATCTGTTTTGTCTGTGTGGGTGTGTACATGCACATACAGTATGTGTGTGCATGTGTGTGTGTGTGTGTGTGTGTGTGTTTGGATGTAAGCGAGAGAGAGAATGTTACAGAAAGGGACACAATTTAACAAACCCGCTAATTAGCATACTATTTACAACGCCCGTCAAATAAGAAACCTATTCAGGGTACCGAAAAAAAGCAGTTAGCATTACTCAGCCAGTGCCTTTAGCAAACGGCTAACCCCTCCCCTGCACCATGTATTCAAATGACGCCTGTAGGCTAGCAGGCACCATAATCAATTTCACACATCTCCACAGGTCCCTCGGCGACTGTGTTGAATGGCCGCCCCCACAGTTCAGGAGGTCAGGTGGCGGTGCCAGAGGCATCCGCGGGGATGATGTCACAGCAAGGGCCCGCGCAGGGCCCGCAGCGGTGCCGACCTCGAGAGGTCCCTCTGTCGCCGAGCGTCCTCCGCCCCTTCCCGCCTAATTAGTCTCACGCCGCGAAAGCGCGCCGCGTCTCCGCTGCTTCCCTTAATGAGATATTTAGTGTACAAGCGCCGACCTGCCGCGGAGAAATGCGTGTTATCTTCGCACCGCTGGCTTTAATTAAAACGCAGCCCATACCCCCACCCCAACACCCCTGTCGCAGGCCAAGAAGACGACCCGTCGATTCCCGCCACCCAGCCTCGCGGAAGCCCTGAGCCAAACGCATCAACTCCGCCGCAGGTAAAGCCGAATGCAGACAAAGCGTTTTCTTCCCCCATGTTAATGTTTTTTTTTTTACTCTTTTTTCTCCATTAAAAAAACAAGTGGTGCCGGGCACACACACTGGCAAAGCACACACACTGGCGAAGCACACACACTGGAGAAGCACACACACTGGCGAAGCACACAATCCGATAAGCGAAGGGACAGCCCCCGCTTTAATTGGTCGCGGAGAACAATTGCTGCAGTTAAACGCTTTTAATGCTGCGGGGAGATTCCGCCGGCCGTGCCATTAGTCACACACAGCCTCATATTGACTTGCCCGAGAGTCTTTAAACAATCAGTAACGGACCCGGGCTGTACTTCCTGGACGGAGAGAGAAAGGCTCACGCATCCTTTACCATCAGGCTAATGGAGGCCTGTGCATCCTTTACCATCAGGCTAATGGAGGAGCCCATTTTCATCTCCCGCTTAATCCAGCATTCCCGGACACTGCACTGCGGGAGAAATCAACTCTAAGGGGAAGGAACGGCGAGAGGATTTCTGGTCTGGGAGCAGCAGGCGTAGCCGAAAAACACGGCCCAGTGTTGATGTGCGAGCGCCGATAATTTGATGTGCCGATAATTCCCTGCAACACAGGCTACACCCTATCATCACCTCTTTTACACACACACACACACACACACGCACGCACGTTCACCAGATAATCTGTGAAGCGAAATCACGCTTTCGTACACGTGAACATGACATCACCTCCATTTCATGATGAGCGCAAATGAGGACACTGTGTATCAGCTGTGTGCTGTAGATACGACCTCAGCGCTGTCACTACAGTTATTATGACTCACTCATGTACTGCAGAATGAGTCAGCTGTTTCAGTGAAGGGAAAGAGGGGGTACATTATCACAGTGGCCCCTAAACTGTGGGTCAATACCATAGACTGTAAAAAAAATATGGACAAAGTGACTGTGGTGTCATCTGCTTGTGAAGAGTTTTGAAGCTACAGACGTGCGGTTTTGTGCTGCTATGTTAAAATCAGAGCCAGAAACTGTGCATTAAAGAGCAGGGGGACACTTATATGGTCATTAAGCCCGGGCCGGGTCCGACTTGGCCACTAAGTGTATGAGATACGAGATACTAGTAAGATACACTAGTGGTTCCTGAAAGAGTTGTTTTCCTTGGGAAAGTTGAAATCCTGCACTAGATACATGCACTGAAGTAGGCACAGTGCACAAACACAGTTGGTCTGGTCGAATTAAGAAAACATCTTAATTATACGTTTGAACACGTTTAGCTACATTTTAATGAAGTGTGGGTGGCAGAAAATGGGTTACTCATTGTGTGGGTCCTGGGCACGGAAATTTCCGGAACCACAGATTTACTACAGACCTGCAATAAAGATTCTGCCACATTGCAGGTTGAAAATGTTATACTTAGTCCCTGCGGTACGCACTTCTTCAGGCCATCCTCCATAAACGGTTCAGCCGCAGGGCGTGTAAATCATAACTGGGGTACAGGGGCTGTTCATCTACAGAGTCTCCCCAACTCACCCCCCTGTATCCAGAGGCTAATCTAAAGCCAGTAGGACGGCTCACAGTCCTGTCCCAATCCGGGTGCATTTAACCCCTGTGTACAAACACTGCTACCTCTCTCCCTAACGCACACATACACACACATACACACACACATACACACATACACACACATACACACATACACACACACACATACACACACACACACACACACACATACACACATACACACACACAAACACATACACACACACACACACACATACACATACATACACACACACACACATACACATACACACATACACACATACATACTGTAAACACACACAAGCACAACAAAGCAGCCATATTGCAAAATTTACATTCTCTTTCTCTCTCTCTCAAATTCTATTTCAAAATCAAAATGGTTTATTGGCATGAAATACATTCGTAAATATTGTCAATGCGTACATACAGAAATAAAGAAAGACAATAGAACATGAATGTAAATTAAGCTGAATCATTTGTACATCTAACATTCTCTCTTTCTCTCTATTTTGGGAAGGGAGGGTGTGGTTTTTTGGCTTTGTAAATAGGGAAGTGGGGTAGGTTTTAAGGTGATTGTGAGGCAAGGTTTTGTGTTTCAATAAAGGACCATCAAAAGTCTCTCTCTCTCTCTCGCGCTCTCTCACTCTCCCTTTCTCTAAAGATGAGTGATTACACAGAAGGAACGGAGCCGGTTGACAGTGAGTCGGGGTCCGCAGCCAGGAGTGTATTTTACACTGCCACGCCTGCTTTAAGGGGTTCCACTATGCTTTTGTGATGGTTACCGCATACTTTTATTTCTTTCTTTTATTATATTTTTTGCTATTGATTTGCGCCCGGTTCTCCAGCAGAAGTGCTGAGCAGGCCAGTAAATGTTAAGGCTGCCCTTGCACCAGTTGATTATGATTTTTTTTTTTCATTCCGTTTATCGATTTATTTATTTATTCTATTTATTTATTTTGCTACCTCTGTTCCCGGTACAAAGCCCCCCCCCCAAACCCCCCCCAGTATGTTCCTCTTTCCATCTCCTGCTCCTTGGAGACCTTGGGCCCTGGCTGCTGTCCCCTCTTTGTTACCTGGTCTGACTCCGCCCGGCTTGCAGGCAGCAAATAAAATAAAGAATTGGGAGATGGGTGGGTGGGGGAAGGGGATGGGAGGGGGATGGGTGCGATAGAGGTAGAGTTCCGAGGCGTTCTGAGTGCTTCTTGAAGAACATAGAGAGAGGCCTCTGATGTAAGATATACATCAAGAGTTACTGGAGGAAGACGCCACCCATTAAAAGCATTAGAGCTTCGAGTCCCATCTCTAGCTGAACTAAACCAAAGAAGTTTCACCGCCCACCCCCCACCACCACCCCTCCCACCCCCTGCTCAAAAGTTTATTCTCCCCAAAATTGAGCAGAGAATGTGATGCAGTTATTCCATCTAGAATTATTAAAATATAAAAAATGCGGTATTTTGTTCTGAGGAGAAGGCATTTAACCAGCACTGTTCTTGGGAGGGTTTGATGATGATGATGATGATGATGATGATGATGATCATGATGAGACCACAATGAGTGCTTTCTGACCACATGTTGAGGCTGAAGGACAATATAAGCACACGTTCACTCACAATGATGTATTATTTCCAAGTCAATTAACTCCGTTTAATGAGCCCATCCAGGGCTGGAACTTAACGTTGTTTACAGACAACCTTATGTGAGTGTCAAGACCTGGAGCAATCCAGGCTGGACTAAAGAGGATTTAAGGAAAAAAGTGAAAAAAGTGTTATTTCTGCCCTGTACCCCTGTACAATGTAACCTTTGTGAGTGTGTGTGTGCATGTGTGTGTGGGGGGGACAAGAAATAACAGAATGTATTTCAGATAAACTCAGCAAAATGGTGAGGACAAGTGGACAGATGTTATCTTGTCTAGACTGAGGCTAAGTGCTAAGTGCTATTCTTCTACATTTTCTCCAATTTCTCCACTTTAACGGAAATTTCCCTGCCCGTTATCTTGCTCAGGAAAGCGTGGACGCAACTCCCCCTCCTGCCCTGAACCCCCCCACCCACACACACACACACACACACACATGCACAGGGCTAGACCCATGAGTCCTGGACCCTGGGCCGGTGGCAGTAGACACTCATCAGGTCATGTCAGTTGCCACAATGCAGGAAGCTCTTTTAGTTCAGGTAAACCAAGGCACTCAATTATACCGCTGAATTGATCAGACTCCCCCACACATACACATACTGCAGAGGGTCCCACGGGGCGCGGGTCTGATTTGTGGCAGACATGTCGTGATAGAGGCGTGATAGAGGCGTGATACAGGTGTTATGGGACCCCTGGGAGAGGGGAAAAGGTGGGAACCTCTTATTCTCCGCTCTTGTAGTCAATGCACAGAAGGCTGGGCCTTGTTTAATCACAGGGCCCATAAGACTCTTTACCTCAATACCTGAGACCTGAGGAGCCAGGGGCACCAGTGTTTATGAACACACATACACACATACACACACACATACACACACACACACACGCATGCACACATACACACACACGCGCATGCACACACACATACACACACATGCGCACAAACACGCACACACACATGCACAGACACACACACACACACACACGCACGTGCACACACACGCATACACACAAACATGCATGCACACACACACACACACACACACACACATGCACGCACATGCATACACACACAAACATGCATGCACACACACACACACACACACATGCACACACACACACACACACACACACACACACACATGCACACACACACACACACACACACACACACACACACATGCACACACACACACACACACACACACACACACACACATGTATGCACACACACATTGCCCAACATAGAAGCACAAATACACATACAGATGGCTGTGGGGGAGGATGTTTGTTCCCTGAAGCAGTAAGAATGCCCCTTGCCTGGATAACTAATCAGGTTTAAAGAGTTTTAACGGATCTTTCCTCCAGCCCTACCTGCTGTGCATGGTTTAATTAAAACATTATATTTAATGTTTCCTTAATGACACTACAAAGATGTCATTATAATGTCTGCGTCTGATTTGACAAAAGGACAGAGATTGCAGGTCTAGGTCATTAAAAGGCCATAAGCTTGGACTGAGCTCACTGTATTTATCATTTTTCTGTGCAAACGAGATATTGTATAATTCCAGCGAGAGAATCTGACATTGTGGGACCATTTCATCTAAACATGTCAATTCCCACATATTTTCAGCATATTTAAGGATACAATCCACATCTGCATCCTGCATCCACATAATCAGCTGTTGTATTCCTATTGCAACGTGGATTGAATTGGACCACATGGTAACTCATGAGCATGGCAGGAAAAGGCAGAGAGTGCTCGTGAGCATAGCAGGAAAAGGCAGAGAGTGCTCGTGAGCATGGCAGGAAAAGGCAGAGAGTGCTCGTGAGTATGGCAGGAAAAGGCAGAGTGTGCTTGTGAGTATGGCAGGAAAAGGCAGGGTGTGCTCGTGAGTATGGCAGGAAAAGGCAGGGTGTGCTCGTGAGTATGGCAGGAAAAGGCAGGGTGTGCTCGTGAGTATGGCAGGAAAAGGCAGGGTGTGCTCGTGAGTATGGCAGGAAAAGGCAGAGTGTGCTCGTGAGCAGGCAGGAAAAGGCAGGGTGTGCTCGTGAGCAGGCAGGAAAAGGCAGGGTGTGCTCATGTCGTTGACTTAGTTTGGAGTCCTTCGTTCGTAAGCTTCCTATACTGCAACCTTTGCTGGCAGGTGAGATAAATCGGGCTCTCATAAACCCTAAGCCGTCCGGAGCCCAGGCTCTGAATGGCATTAAAAACAATAGGACTGCACTTAAAAAGTCAAGCTGGACCTCTGAGGCGTGCGGCTCCCTGGGAAAATGCCATTTTTCAGCGCGCGGAGTGACAGCCAAACGGGGCAGAAATAGAAATTTGTGCTGTAAGTGTTCCCCGCCCCTGTCTGGCGCTCGGCGTGATTTACCGCGCGTTCAGCCTCGCGCGCCGCCGCCGTAAAACACCCAGCATTCTCCTGGCTCTTCTCAAGCAAAAAAAAACTTTTAAATAACAATCCCAGAAACTCACAGGAAGACAGGAGGCAGCGTGCCTCCAACCCCCCCACCCCCACCTCCTCTCTCCCGGTGGCAGCAGCGTGCCTCCAACCCCCCCACCCCCACCTCCTCTCTCCCGGTGGCAGCAGCGTGCCTCCAACCCCCCCACCCCCACCTCCTCTCTCCCGGTGGCAGCAGCGTGCCTCCAACCCCCCCACCCCCACCTCCTCTCTCCCGGTGGCAGCAGCCGTCTCCAACGGCAACGGAGGTGATCACGAGAAACCGGCGGAGCGGATCTCCGTGGGGCGCGTTTAGGCGGAGCCTTAGCGTACCCCGGTTTAGATGTGGGGCACTCTGCAGACGGTGCTTTCTGATGTCAGGGGCGGCCGCTCCCGTATCAGGAGCTGAGAGGGTGTTCACTGTGAGGGAGGTCAGCGTTCCTGTTCTCCTGGAGCGGAGGAGCGGAATGGGAAAAGACGGAAGGAGTCTTGCAGGGATATGGGGGAATAGGGCCTGTTAGCTCTGGGATCTGGTAACTCTCTTTTTCCCCACTGTAACTAACGGAGCACAAGGCTCTCACTGACCACTCAGTGGGAAATGTCAGGTGTCACAGACACCTATAAATCCAGTTTGTCATTTAACAGCCATGACACATTCTCATGACAATTATTGTTCTGAAAATAATCATACACACAACAATGAATGGTGCCTAAACAAAACAAAACCTCAATGATGAATCTATTCTTATCTATATCAGTATATACTGTATACAGTATTTACTGTGCTATTGAGGAAGGGATTGTCTCTTCTATATCCTGTATATCTGCAGGTTACAATTTAACGTTGATAAAAAAGAAAAAGGCAATCCCTTCTTCAATATCTCTAATCCAGATTAAAATGAATGGGATCATTTGATGAATTCAATTCCTGCAAGTACTTCTTTTTTTTTTTTTTTAAATAACTGCATTCTTCATTAGTTCAATAAAGCAGTCCAAAATGATAAACTGAACACAATAACACTCCACCATGTCCGGCTTAACACGACGCTACATTTTGATGGATTTTCTAATAATCTGTAAAGCTCAGAAAATTGGAACTCCACTGGGGATTTTAGGCTGTATAATCTGATACAACGGTCCTGTTTGTTAATTAAATACACCGATATTGCTCGTGTCCAGCGCGCAGAGTGGGACTATCGCTTTAATACTGGAAAGTAAAAGTGAAATCTGAACACCATTGAGTTAAATGCTCATCATATACTATGATGCTCTGTGGTCATTTGTTTTCACAAAGTTCACAATGTTTTTATTTGATAAAGGTCAGTTTTACTGTTCCGGTTAAGCGGTCATTTTTGATTACGTTTCAGAAACACAACTGATCGGTAATATCGATATAATCACATTAGGATAGATTAGAGAGAGCTGCCTTAGCGTCCTTTATTTAGCAAAGTGCAAGTGCCAACGTGCTGTGGGGTGGCGCACCTCGGTAAAGCACTGAGATTAAGGGTAATGACGTAGACCCCACAGCTTCACGTCAACTACTGACTGCACCATCTCCCAGGAAAGAAGGGTTGTTCAGTCGCAAAAACTCTCCCGCCAAAAGTGGCCATTTTCTACAGTCCTCTCCGCCAGCTGTGCATGAAGTCTACTCCTCTGACATCATCACGTCATCAGACCCCACCCACTCCCACCTCGATATCCCTGTATCCACCAATGGCAGCGCATGGGCAGAGTGACAGACGACAGACTGAAAAGCAGTCACGGCAGGCTGCGTGCACTTCACCCGGGGGATACACACACACACACACACACACACGCACACACACACACACGTACGCAGTCACAGGCAAGGCACCGGCCAACAAACGTGACGCGGCATTCTAAACTTGTACAAGCTTAAACGCTACATGTCACAGTAGCACGCGAGAGGTATGTTATCTCTACTGAGGCTGAGTTGGCAGTGCTCTATAGGCCCTGCTTAAGCAGGTCAGAGAAACAGAGGAGAGGAACTCAGAACCTTGCGTGGGCGGCAGTGGCAGTCAGTCAGCCGAAACAGCACATAGACCCCATGTACAGTATGATAGACCCTCTGTGTACAGTATAAGGACTCTGGGATCATAAACTAGACGGGGGGCGGGGTGCGGGGTGCGGGGTGTTGTTGGGCGGGGATGTTTGTGAGAGCAGGCCCTCAGTGTGGCCTGATGTGGTGATTAAAGCAGATTAGACTGGAGGAGGAAAGTGCAAACTCAGCGTGCGGAGGGCTAATTAAGACCCCCACAACATGACTTAGCTCACCGTCACAGCCTGTTTTTCATGGCCCACGCCTGGCCTGTCATTGCCCGATCAATAAGGATCGATGTGCGGAGGCGGGCACCTGTGTTTGTGTGTGTATATGTGCGTGTGTGTTTGCGTGTCTGTGTGTGCTTGTGTGTGTATATGTGTGTGTATGTGTGAGTGGTGTGCGTGTGTGTTTGTGGGTATGTGTGTGTATGTTTGCGTGAATGTGTGTGCGTGCATATGTGTATGTGTGAGAGAGACAGTCAGTGTGCATCTGCGTGCATGTGAGTGCATGCGTGTGTGCATGTATGTGTGTGTGTGTGCGTGCGTGCATGTGTGTGTGCGTGCGTGCATGTAAGTGTGTGAGAAAGAGAGTGTGTGCATGTATGTGAGATAGTCAGTGTGTATCTGCGTGCATGCGTGCGTGCATGTATGTGTGTGTGTGTGCGTGTAAGTGTGCGAGAGAGAGAGTGCATGCGTGCGTGCATGTATGTGTGTGTGTGAGAGAAAGTGTGTGTGTGTGCATGCGTGCATGTGTGTGTGCGTGCATGTAAGTGTGTGAGAGAGAAAGAGAGAGAGTGTGTGCAAGTGTGTTTAGAGAGGTGCATGCTGGGGGTGTACCCTCTCACCCATGGAGCGAGTGCCGCTCTATAGCAGCAGCAGCAGCGCAGGGAAACACATTAACATGCAGGATTTATAGGCCCAACGGGCCACGAAACTAACCCTTAAGCATCAATACCGGATCCCCTATTACCACACATGTCTTAAAGAGGCAATTTGGAGGGATTTGTAACCACCCAGAGGCATCCAGTCAGAAAGGTGTAGTCAAGCGTGTTTCTACAGAGACAACACAGGGAAAAGTCATTTTTCCTCATCTTATCAACAAGAGAATTAGCAGGAGGTACATGAGTGCTTTTCCCTGTACCGTTCAGTCAGAAATCACTACGGCAACGGCCGGCCATTATACAGGGACGTTCCTTCACTACCAATCCATGTACCTTGAAATATTTACGAAGGGACAGATGCATCAATACGGACGCATGTGTGTTAAGTGCGGCAGAGGCTGTACTCAGCCATCTTAGGCTCCATGTGAAGGCCAAGGCTGCATTCGGATACTATTTAACACACACCTTTCGCTTCTCTCTTCCCTCGAGTGAGCTATTTTGTGACAAAATTTGTGATGTGGAGCAGGCAAACTTAACAGGTGCTCTGCAAGGGAGGATAGATGAGAAACAAACCAAAACGGAACTGAACGGCCCTCGCAAACCGATATAGGAAGCGCTATCCCCATAGAGATGAAACGTGACCTCCCACTTGTTCCGTGTGGAGAATTGCATTGTGGGATACCCTTATTGCTGGAAGCTTGCATTTTTTTACCCTTGGTGGAAGGGAGGATAAACAAGGCAGTGAGAGAATATAATTACTCCCTCCCCTTACTTAAATTGGAACCTAATCACAATTTGCGTGGCTGCCATATTTAATCCTGGCATTTTGAGGATTCCATGCATTCCTTGAAGCAAAAGAAGGGAATGACGGGAAGGAAGCATGACGTTCCGGATCCGAATGCAGCCCAAGTCTTTTTATTCATCCTTGCTTATCCTTGCAAGCAACCTTGGCCTAGCCCTGCCCGCTCCAGCACCTATTAGATATTATTTATGGACAATCACATGGAAAATAAACACCGGCGTCTAATTTCCTGTGGAGATGAAATTACAGGTTTCACTTTTCCCGAAGCTAAGTGCCGGCATGAGACAGCATGAGCGTAACCTGCCACTGAAATTCTGATGTGCCGGGAAGCGGCCCTCCTCTCCTCAGTGCTCAATAACACCTCCTCCATGCGTCAATATCTCCCTACATCCCCCTGGTGTTTCCCGGTGGCTACTGCAGCAAGCCTGCGCTACAGTCTGAAAGAATGCATTCCCCATCACAGACTACACATACAGAAACAAAACTTCTGTAAGAATGCATTCCCCATCACAAACTACACATACAGAAACAAAGCTTCTGTAAGACTGCATTCCCCATCACAGACTACACATACAGAAACAAAACTTCTGTAAGACTGCATTCCCCATCACAGACTACACATACAGAAACAAAACTTCTGTAAGACTGCATTCCCCATCACAGACTACACATACAGAAACAAAACTTCTGTAAGACTGCATTCCCCATCACAGACTACACATACAGAAACAAAACTTCTGAAAGACTGCATTCCCCGTCACAGACTACACATTCAGAAACAAAACTAACGGTGCCTCTGGAATGCATCGAAATTCTTAATTCCCGTCTCACCTGAGCGACCGTGTCTTCCCAAAAATGGTGAGACACGTGCGGCAACCCGTCAGGGACTGCTTCTCCGTGTGCAAACCTCAGACAGATGCATGAAACTAACAACTCTGTGCAGGATATTCAGCACCTCGCTCAACGTTAAACTCAGAAAAACAACCCTCTAAACAACCCTGTATGTTACTCTCAATTACCATATGCAGGGTTAACATAGACATGACTATTGCAGTGTATACTGGCTGTGTTATGATGCTAGCTTTTTTACAAAGTAGTCTAAATATGTATTCAATAAAATGGAATCCATTGAATTTCATACAGAATTTACCTGCACCCTTCTGGTAATAAAAATATAAGTAATAATACTAAATAGCCACATGAAAGTTATAAGGACATAATCATGAGATTCCATTTTTTTTTTTTTTTACTGATTCAAGGTACAGTCACCATGACATTGTAGAATAAATGATACTGTGGTTACAGAAACAATGATACAGAGAATTCTAAAATGGCAGTTATTTTATTCTGTAACATTTAGCAATAGGAAGAAAGCAGAGCATCTTTGATGTGTAAAATAGCTTTGCTTGAGGTGAGAGGACTAATTATTTGGGAATCAATCAGGAATAATATAATAAAAGCCCTCGTTATATTGCAGAAACTGGGAATGAGAGTACTATGCTTGGACTAGAATAAAGGTGGCAATGGCTGGGAGAAGCTGGGGCTTATGGGTAAAAAAGGCTCAGATTCACATAAGCACATTCTTGAAAAAATAGTACATTTCAGCATTCACAGTATTTCAGTACTGAAGTACACTGAAGACTTTAGCCGCTTTCCATATGAATTCCACTTGTGTACATAGACAGTCTGCAACATGGTTTATTTTATTGTATTCAGACTAACATACAAATGTTGGGATAAAACAACAGGGACGCTGGAAATATACTATATAGAATCCATTCATGCCATCTAATCAAATTTCACATTTCCACACACACCTGGAGCGCGCCTACAGGAAGCACATGATACCAAGCTCTGCACTACTGACAACGCTAATGAGAACGGCAAGCATCGGAGAGGCAGAGAGAGACGTAAACACGCGGATACGACGTGTAAGAAACACCGCACAGCGGGCGTCCCGTGGCGTAGCCTGTAAGAGTGCCGTTCACATGCTCATTGCGAGCCGCGACGTTGGCGGTTCAAATCCGGCATGTCTCTCTACACTGTGCTGTCCAATAAAGCTGAAAATCCCTAAAATATATTTGTTTTAAAAAGAAACACCATGCAATTTTTTTTTTAAATGAACATTCTTTTTGTACGCTCTTTTCCTTGAAGGTCACGGTTAAGGACATTGAGGAGATAACTAAATCATCATAAATATAAATGAACAATCCATCATTTCTCACGTCTCGCTTCTCAAGAACACATTTCACACACAAATTCTTCACTGATTTGACTGAATGTCACTGGAAGGGAGTTTGTCCTCTGGCAACCCATTTCTTTTATAAATCAAGCGTCGATCGCGAGCACATCAAGGCCTCGCCCGCCTTTCTCTCCTCCACCACCAAAAAAACTCACTTTCTCCAGAGTCACCCAGCAGCTGCCTGCAAATGCTTAGAGCCACACCCAGCTCCCCTTACACGCTACACGCTACACGCTTACAAATAAAGGTACAGTGCAGGTACATGTTTATTCTTTAAGGTACAAATTTCCCAAATGTACCCTGAAATGTTCTATTTGGGTATTAATAAGTGCCTTTTCAAGCAAAAAAGGTACAAATTAATTACACATTTCTTATAGGTACCTATGGGGTAATACCCCAGTGACAAGCGTTTGTACCTTTTTAGGTACTTTTTATACCCAGCCCAGCTCAGCTTTCCCTCTTTCATCCTTACCAGCTCACTGTCCAAGCGGGCAGCGCAGGCAACGTCTCCAATGAGACCACTTGGGGAAGTAAAATGAGAAATAAGGGACGAGGGTAAAGAACACATTATTCCCACTGACAGAGACCCCACACCATGTACTACTCTCCTCCATGTAAAACGCACACAAAGGCTGGGCGGATATTAATAATTCATGTTCTCGGCGAGCGCCCGTTTTCCACAGTGCCTAGCATGTCGTATGTTATACCCTATCCATTACTCACACACAGATATTTATTGAAGCAATTCATGTTCGTGCATTTTTACTGTAAGAGCCGTGAATGATGATACATTAACAGCACAAAATGCCTGACCCGGGAGACAAAGCTACAATCCATCTGGTAAAGAAAAAGACAAACTCAAACTGCTAAGCACCACATTCATTGGTCAGGTGAATGATACCTTGACACTCAATGAAGTCATAAGTTAAATGGTGCTAAATAAACCCAATTCATTTGAGGATTATTATTATTATTATTACTACTGTTACTATTTCTACTACCACTACAACTCCACTGCCGCCCACAATAATATAATCCCCTTAAAAAACTGTTGCATTAGAAGGTTCTGGAATATGTGTCACATCCAGTCATGGCCTGTGCTCTGTCACCCATACAGCTGACTGACACACTGCGAGATACATGCAGGGCGTCAAAGGGACCCAGTTCCCACGGTAACGGACAGGGCGCACACAGCCGCCTCAGTTCGGTTCCCGCCGCCGAAGCCGACGCGATTTAAAGGTTTGGGCCTGCTCTGAATATCTGAATGCCAGATGCTCAAGAGCTGGCAGTGACAGCGAGGGTCTTTGCCATTCCGCGAGCGCGCCGCGCACAACGCCAGCCAAAGTTTGGCTGTTCTTCCCTTTACAGAGGAAGAACTGGACATGACTGACACAAGCAGCGGCATACGGAACTGTTTCCCCGCCAAGCTACAGGAAGAGAGAGAGAGAGAGAGAGAGAGAGAGAGAGAAGTGGGTCACCGCTGACACTCAGACAGGCTGTGAACAGACAGCCTACACTTACTGGCAGGACTCATCCTGCATTCTGTGACAAGGCCCTGTTCAACAGAGCAGGCAGGACAGGTACTGCGGTGTCGGGGGTACAGCACAAAGAGCTGTTACAGTACCCCTAAAATATTTCACAACTGGAAGAGACTAGAAGAGGGGCTAGACCTCTTTCAGCTGAAGTCTAACTTAGCAAAACATGAAAACACATAAAACAACGCGAGCATGTGCGCACACACACACACACACACACACGTGTATGTGTGCTCATGCAGAAACATGCACAAACAAATGCACACATACACACACAAATACACATATGCACATATGCGTGTAAGTCTCTGAGTAGTGTGTTTGTATGTGTGTGTGTGTGATTCCCAGCCGATCAGTACCATGGATAGCAACACACTTATTTCTACAGCTATACAATATACACAATACTCTGGCATATCCATGCATCCATTACAGATTGTGTGTGTACGTATGAGTGTGTGTGCATGAGGGAGAGGGGGAGAGGGGGAGAGAGAGAGAGAGAGAGAGAGAGATAGAGAGAGAGAGAGAAAGAGAGAGAGGGAGAGAGAGAGAGAGAGAGGGAGAGGGAAAGATCTTTAATGTGTAATGCATGGGTAGACCAGAGTATTTTGGGTATGCCATCACTCAGCTGAGACGGTGTTTAACTTCAGCTTCCAGGGACACAGTGAGACTGAGGTGGTCCTATTCTCCCATTACTCCAGTGACAGAGAGAGAGAAAGAACACATTGTCAGTCCGCCTACATGCTATGAAGTGAATTATCTCACCGTTCTGCACCAAAGCTGCATGCTCAACCACAGTATCATTTATTCTACAATGTCATGGTGACTGTACCTTGAATCAGTAAAAAAAAAAAAGTGTAATCTCATGATTATGTCCTTATAACTTTCATGTGGCTATTTAGTATTATTACTTATATTTTTATTAGCAGAAGGGTGCAGGTAAATTCTGTATGAAATTCAATGGATTCCATTTTATTGAATATATATTTAGACTACTTTGTAAAAAAAACTAGCATCATAACACAGCCAGTATACAGTGCAATAGTCATGTGTATGTTAACCCTGCATCTGGTAATTGAGAGTAACATACAGGGTTGTTTAGAGGGTTGTTTTTCTGAATTTAACGTTGAGCGAGGTGCTGAATATCCTGCACAGAGTTGTTAGTTTCATGCATCTGTCTGAGGTTTGCACACGGAGAAGCAGTCCCTGACGGGTTGCCGCACGTGTCTCACCGTTTTTGGGAAGACACGGTCGCTCAGGTGAGACGGGAATTAAGGTGCCAGACAAATCAATGGCGCTCATCGGAAACCAATCATCACGCAGCATTGCAGCCCTTCACCAAGCGATTCGCAAACTTGGTGATAAACGGGGGGGGGGGGGGGGGTCAGTGGGGAAACTGCAGGATAATACAGGCTGGGACAGAGAGAGAAAGAGAAGTGAGAGAGAGAAAGAGAGAGAGAGATAGACAGACAGTTGTTCTTTGTATGTGTGAGCTCAGTGTGTAAGATTGTAGATACTGTATACATGCATGCACACATACTGTATGTGTATGTGTGTGTGTGTGTGTGTGTGTGTGTGTGCATCCATATGTATGTGTGTGCATCTTTGTGTGTGTGTGTGCTTCCATATGTGTGTGTGTGTGTGTGTGTGTGTGTGTGTGTGTGTGTGTGTGAGAATGAGTAGTCCCCCCCCAAAAAAGCAGTACCCCTCTCCTCACAAACAGTCATGCTGATGGGACTTTCATTCCTAATTCCAAAGCTGAATAGCATTCCTGCTGTGGAGAAGTGGAGACGCCCCTGCAGCCAACCGGAGAAACCACAGTATCCTTCAAGTGAATCAGGAAAATGATCCCACAGACTAATGTAGCCTGCACATTCCTACCCACACTATCAGACCCCAACACTCCCTACTGCACATTCCTACGCTCATTATCAGACCCCAACACTCCCTACTGCACATTCCTACCCACACTATCAGACCCCAACACTTCCTACTGCACATTCCTACCCACACTATCAGACCCCAACACTCCCTACTGCACATTCCTACACTCATTATCAGACCCCAACACTCCCTACTGCACATTCCTACCCACACTATCAGACCCCAACACTCCCTACTGCACATTCCTACCCTCACTATCAGACCCCAACACTCCCTACTACACATTCCTACCCACACTATCAGACCCCAACACTCCCTACTGCACATTCCTATGCTCAATATCAGACCCCAACACTCCCTACTACACATTCCTACCCTCACTATCAGACCCCAACACTCCCTACTGCACATTCCTACCCACACTATCAGACCCCAACACTCCCTACTGCACATTCCTACCCACACTATCAGACCCCAACACTCCCTACTGCACATTCCTACGCTCATTATCAGACCCCAACACTCCCTACTGCACATTCCTACCCACACTATCAGACCCCAACACTCCCTACTGCACATTCCTACCCACACTATCAGACCCCAACTACTGCACATTCCTACCCACACTATCAGACCCCAACACTCCCTACTGCACATTCCTACCCTCACTATCAGACCCCAACACTCCCTACTGCACATTCCTACCCACACTATCAGACCCCAACACTCCCTACTGCACATTCCTACGCTCATTATCAGACCCCAACACTCCCTACTGCACATTCCTACCCACACTATCAGACCCCAGCACTCCCTACTGCACATTCCTACCCTCACTATCAGACCCCAACTACTGCACATTCCTACCCACACTATCAGACCCCAACACTCCCTACTGCACATTCCTACCCTCACTATCAGACCCCAACACTCCCTACTGCACATTCCCACGCTCACTATCAGACCCCAACACTCCCTACTACACATTCCTACCCGCACTATCAGACCCCAACACTCCCTACTGCACATTCCTACCCACACTACCAGACCCCAACTACTGCACATTCCTACCCACACTATCAGACCCCAACACTCCCTACTGCACATTCCTACCCTCACTATCAGACCCCAACACTCCCTACTGCACATTCCCACGCTCACTATCAGACCCCAACACTCCCTACTACACATTCCTACCCACACTATCAGACCCCAACTACTGCACATTCCTACCCACACTATCAGACCCCAACACTCCCTACTACACATTCCTACCCTCACTATCAGACCCCAACTACTGCACATTCCTACCCACACTATCAGACCCCAACACTCCCTACTGCACATTCCTACCCTCACTATCAGACCCCAACTACTGCACATTCCTACCCACACTATCAGACCCCAACACTCCCTACTACACATTCCTACCCTCACTATCAGACCCCAACTACTGCACATTCCTACCCACACTATCAGACCCCAACACTCCCTACTGCACATTCCTACCCTCACTATCAGACCCCAACACTCCCTACTGCACATTCCCACGCTCACTATCAGACCCCAACACTCCCTACTACACATTCCTACCCACACTATCAGACCCCAACACTCCCTACTGCACATTCCTACCCTCACTATCAGACCCCAACACTCCCTACTGCACATTCCTACCCACACTATCAGACCCCAACATTCCCTACTGCACATTCCTATGCTCAATATCAGACCTTAACACTCCCTACTGCACATTCCTACCCTCACTATCAGACCCCAACACTCCCTACTGCACATTCCTACCCACACTATCAGACCCCAACACTCCCTGCTGCACATTCCTACCCTCACTATCAGACCCCAACACTCCCTACTACACATTCCTACCCACACTATCAGACCCCAACACTCCCTACTGCACATTCCTATGCTCAATATCAGACCCCAACACTCCCTACTACACATTCCTACCCTCACTATCAGACCCCAACACTCCCTACTGCACATTCCTACCCACACTATCAGACCCCAACACTCCCTACTGCACATTCCTACGCTCATTATCAGACCCCAACACTCCCTACTGCACATTCCTACCCACACTATCAGACCCCAACACTCCCTACTGCACATTCCTACCCACACTATCAGACCCCAACTACTGCACATTCCTACCCACACTATCAGACCCCAACACTCCCTACTGCACATTCCTACCCTCACTATCAGACCCCAACACTCCCTACTGCACATTCCTACCCACACTATCAGACCCCAACACTCCCTACTGCACATTCCTACGCTCATTATCAGACCCCAACACTCCCTACTGCACATTCCTACCCACACTATCAGACCCCAGCACTCCCTACTGCACATTCCTACCCTCACTATCAGACCCCAACTACTGCACATTCCTACCCACACTATCAGACCCCAACACTCCCTACTGCACATTCCTACCCTCACTATCAGACCCCAACACTCCCTACTGCACATTCCCACGCTCACTATCAGACCCCAACACTCCCTACTACACATTCCTACCCGCACTATCAGACCCCAACACTCCCTACTGCACATTCCTACCCACACTACCAGACCCCAACTACTGCACATTCCTACCCACACTATCAGACCCCAACACTCCCTACTGCACATTCCTACCCTCACTATCAGACCCCAACACTCCCTACTGCACATTCCCACGCTCACTATCAGACCCCAACACTCCCTACTACACATTCCTACCCACACTATCAGACCCCAACTACTGCACATTCCTACCCACACTATCAGACCCCAACACTCCCTACTACACATTCCTACCCTCACTATCAGACCCCAACTACTGCACATTCCTACCCACACTATCAGACCCCAACACTCCCTACTGCACATTCCTACCCTCACTATCAGACCCCAACTACTGCACATTCCTACCCACACTATCAGACCCCAACACTCCCTACTACACATTCCTACCCTCACTATCAGACCCCAACTACTGCACATTCCTACCCACACTATCAGACCCCAACACTCCCTACTGCACATTCCTACCCTCACTATCAGACCCCAACACTCCCTACTGCACATTCCCACGCTCACTATCAGACCCCAACACTCCCTACTACACATTCCTACCCACACTATCAGACCCCAACACTCCCTACTGCACATTCCTACCCTCACTATCAGACCCCAACACTCCCTACTGCACATTCCTACCCACACTATCAGACCCCAACATTCCCTACTGCACATTCCTATGCTCAATATCAGACCTTAACACTCCCTACTGCACATTCCTACCCTCACTATCAGACCCCAACACTCCCTACTGCACATTCCTACCCACACTATCAGACCCCAACACTCCCTGCTGCACATTCCTACCCTCACTATCAGACCCCAACACTCCCTACTACACATTCCTACCCTCACTATCAGACCCCAACACTCCCTACTGCACATTCCTACCCACACTACCAGACTCCAACACTCCCTACTGCACATTCCTATGCTCAATATCAGACCTTAACACTCCCTACTGCACATTCCTACCCTCACTATCAGACCCCAACACTCCCTACTGCACATTCCTATGCTCAATATCAGACCTTAACACTCCCTACTGCACATTCCTACCCTCACTATCAGACCCCAACACTCCCTACTGCACATTCCTACCCACACTATCAGACCCCAACACTCCCTGCTGCACATTCCTACCCTCACTATCAGACCCCAACACTCCCTACTGCACATTCCCACGCTCACTATCAGACCCCAACACTTCCTACTGCACATTCCTACCCTCACTATCAGACCCCAACACTCCCTACTGCACATTCCTACGCTCAATATCAGACCCCAACACTCCCTACTGCACATTCCTACCCACACTATCAGACCCCAACACTCCCTACTGCACATTCCTACCCACACTATCAGACCCCAACACTCCCTACTGCACATTCCTACCCTCACTATCAGACCCCAACACTCCCTACTGCACATTCCCACTCTCACTATCAGACCCCAACACTCCCTACTGCACATTCCTACCCTCACTATCAGACCCCAACACTCCCTACTGCACATTCCTACCCTCACTATCAGACCCCAACACTCCCTACTGCACATTCCTACGCTCAATATCAGACCCCAACACTCCCTACTGCACATTCCTACCCACACTATCAGACCCCAACACTCCCTACTGCACATTCCTATGCTCAATATCAGACCTTAACACTCCCTACTGCACATTCCTACCCTCACTATCAGACCCCAACACTCCCTACTGCACATTCCTACCCACACTATCAGACCCCAACACTCCCTACTGCACATTCCTATGCTCAATATCAGACCCTGACACTCCCTACTGCACATTCCTACCCTCACTATCAGACCCCAACACTCCCTACTGCACATTCCTATGCTCAATATCAGACCTTAACACTCCCTACTGCACATTCCTACCCTCACTATCAGACCCCAACACTCCCTACTGCACATTCCTACCCGCACTATCAGACCCCAGCACTCCCTACTGCACATTCCTACCCACACTATCAGACCCCAACACTCCCTACTGCACATTCCTACCCTCACTATCAGACCCCAACACTCCCTACTGCACATTCCTACCCACACTATCAGACCCCAACACTCCCTACTGCACATTCCTACCCTCACTATCAGACCCCAACACTCCCTACTGCACATTCCTACGCTCATTATCAGACCCCAACACTCCCTACTGCACATTCCTACACTCACTATCAGACCTCAACACTCCCTACTACACATTCCTACGCTCACTATCAGACCCCAACACTCCCTACTGCACATTCCTACGCTCACTATCAGACCCCAATACTCCCTACTGCACATTCATACGCTCACTATCAGACCCCAACACTCCCTATTGCACATTCCTACGCTCACTATCAGACCCCAACACTCCCTACTGCACATTCCTACCCTCACTATCAGACCCCAACACTCCCTACTGCACATTCCTACCCTCACTATCAGACCCCAACACTCCCTACTGCACATTCCTACCCTCAATATCAGACCTTAACACTCCCTACTGCACATTCAGAAACTGGCTTCCACCCACAGACCTAACAGTGAGTGACTGTATCTTACTGCCTGTAATTTGGTCTTCCAGCAGCAAGATGGCAGTGCAGCTTCCCCATCAAGTCACTTGAGCAGTAATTGCAGCACCTGAATTAGTCATTCTCAAATTTAATCCATTCAGAAAGTGGGATTATTTGTTTGATTGCACCAAACTCACAATGACCGGTCTTATTTATAATTAATCACAGCTTAATGTGAGCTAGTTAATTACTTTGTTATGTGTTCAAAAAGAGTCCCTTTAGACACATACCAGATTTGAACTCAAATCACAGGTTATGAACCCCAATCTTTGATAATGTGGGACCATACTTATAGTGGTTTCTTTTTTTAACCCAAATTTTAAACCCTGAGTGTTTTTTCCCACCCCCATTCTGTTCACCTGTGAGCTGCCACCTGCCATATCTTTAAACTCTGCAGTCTTCCAGCTCAGCTGCGCAGTCACTCTGCAGCCCTCCAGCTCAGCTGCGCAGTCACTCTGCAGCCCTCCAGCTCAGCTGCGCAGTCACTCTGCAGCCCTCCAGCTCAGCTGCGCAGTCACTCTGCAGCCCTCCAGCTCAGCTGCGCAGTCACTCTGCAGCCCTCCAGCTCAGCTGCGCAGTCACTCTGCAGCCCTCCAGCTCAGCTGCGCAGTCACTCTGCAGTCCACCAGCTCAGCTGCACAGTCACTCTGCAGCCCTCCAGCTCAGCTGCACAGTCACTCTGCAGCCCACCAGCTCAGCTGCGCAGTCACTCTGCAACCCACCAGCTCAGCTGCACAGTCACTCTGCAGCCCTCCAGCTCAGCTGCACAGTCACTCTGCAGCCCACCAGCTCAGCTGCACAGTCACTCTGCAACCCACCAGCTCAGCTGCGCAGTCACTCTGCAACCCACCAGGGGAGTGGCTTTTTTTGTTTTTGACGAGACGAGGGCATTTCTCTCCAACACTGGGCGGCACTCCCACCAATTATGCACCAAACAGACCGAAGACTTAGCGATGAGCCACCCGCCTTCTCCATTACTGTACCCTGCGTACAATGAGATCTTCAACAGACTCTTCCATCGTGTCTTTTCCACCGAGAGCTCCCCTTGCCTGGAAGTGATGAAGCAATACTTTGTTCTCAAGGCCCTAATTGGCCGATTGAAAGGAAACCACAAACACCTGCAGGCACCTGCAGGACTGGGGTTTGACACCCCTGCTCTATGCATGCAAGTGGTTCAGTTATTTAGGTGGGAGTCAGAGAACCAACCTGTCGTGCACTGAAACTTTGTCTTTTTAAACTTTTGGGTAACTTCTGGCATTTCTGAAAGTCACACAACCCCTACGCCATTTTTACACCCACATGGGACTTGATCATCAGTGTCACTGAATGATTCGCTGGCTCCGGCCTGAGAGGGAACCGCTAATGGTGCTGCTCAGCTCAGGCTTAACAGCGCCGATTCCTTTAAACATCACAGCCATAACGCACCCATCCTCAAAGCACGGGTCACGTGATGCACTACATACATGCAGAGTGGTAAGGCGCAGTGGTAATCGGGCGGTGGGGACCGTCGCAGTCTCTGTTGATGCTCAGTAAGTCGGGATGATAGAGGGGGTCTTATGCGATTCAGCAACAAAAAATAAAGAATGGAAGCGGCTTCCAAAAGGGTTTCTGGCTGCAGACGTTCCCAAGTTCAACAGTCGCTGATGTTGATGTCACTGTTGTTTTGTTTTTATCATCGTTACAGTTTTCTCCCCAGTTTGGATTCATGCTGTACACACACA
The DNA here is from genome assembly GCA_022702515.1 of Ilyophis sp. 1 JC-2022. Classification (NCBI taxonomy): domain Eukaryota; kingdom Metazoa; phylum Chordata; class Actinopteri; order Anguilliformes; family Synaphobranchidae; genus Ilyophis; species Ilyophis sp. 1 JC-2022. The sequence goes on from CM040406.1 coordinate 48,258,912, forward strand.
CACACACAAACAGTCATATATCACCACCCATTGCCGTAACCTCCACTAATGAGCCAGGAAAGCACAGACAAGCCCGAGCTCTAATCCAAAGCGCGTGATGTCACCACCACTTATTTGCCCCAGTCAGGTTGGCACGGACGACGGAGGAAGACGCTTTGCGTGTGGCAGAACAGGCAGAACCAGGGTGAAATGAAACAACATAATCCGGGCCAACGGAATACCCTATCATCCCTGTTCCAACTGCTAGAGCCCACTTATTCTCCATCGCTCCGCAGGGCTGCCAGCCGGCACTGGGGCACGGCCCGGACTCAATACCAGGCCGCGGAGCGCATCCAGGCGTTAGCATTGTGTCTTAGCAGCCCCGCTGGGGTTTTTAACAGGAAGTCATAAAGTTCTCATCTGTGTCAGAAGGCCAATGGTAGGAAGGGACTTTATGAGACTCAACAATCTCTTTCTTATGCTGGGGAATAACTGCCTGGTACAACAAGGGCTTTTTGTGAGTCAGACTCAGCACAGTGGGGAGGTCAGGAGAACCAGGATCACAATGTGGCACCAGCACAGCAAGGTTTCTACACTGAAGTAATCCTGTGAGTCATTTGTGTCACCTCCTACACTTTCTCATCAGCGACTTACCCATGATGCAAAGCAGAGCTTTGGGTTTGCGACTGTTTCTAGAACCCTTACCCATGATGTGAAACAGAGCTTTGGGTTTGCTACTTTTTCTAGAACCCCAGTAGACTCCACAACCCACTAGAGTTCCACATGCACCGTGTTCCAGGGACAGTAAAATAAAGGACAGGAAGCTTGCGTCCTCACTTTTCTCCACCAATCACAGGAGACTTTGGTACCAACAAATAGAACAAAGCCAACAGTAATTAGTGGATACTCACTCACAATAATCCCTTCAAAAATTGGCTCCTGGAAGTATTACCAGAAAGTATCCACCAATCACAGTCAGAATTGTTATGATTCTTCCTACCAACGTAGTCCAAGATTGGCTGAGCTCCTCTGTGGATCGCACCATCTCACCCGTATATCCTTCCGACAACATTCCCATGATTCCCAACAAATCAAAAGGAAATCTCTGTAAAACCTTATTGTCATATGAGTATCAGCACAGCAGTAAAACACAGTTTTCACCGCCGGCCCTGTACCACAGTAGCCTGCAGTCCTCTGCTGCGGCTGCAGGATCTGCAGAACATTCGGGGTCTCTGAACCAAGTCCATCCAAGCTGTAGCGGCATTGTCTCACCACGCCCACCTTCTGTCCCACTGTCCACCTGGTCAGAGTGCCAAGGTCAAGGGTCAACAATGGACCTTTGTCTCCCACAGAAGAGATTAAAGTGTGTGTGTGTGTGTGTGTGTGTGTGTGAGAGGATTCTTTGGGTGAGAATGAGTGGGGTCAGGCACAGTGTGTTCAGATCACTCTCTTCCACCAGAACAGTGTCTGCTATTTTTTTATTTCTTTTTATATTAATTTCTCTCTCTCTCTCTCTCTCTCTCCCTCTGTCCCTCTCTCTCTCTCTCTCTCTCTCTTTCCTCCTCTTCACCACCTCCCCCCTGCTGTCCCCTCCATATTGTTTTATCTCTCGCTCTCTCTTTCTATCTCTCTCTCTGCGCATGCAGCTTTGAAGTCAGTCAGCCATAATGTCTTTGTATATTTGAATGAGGTTAAGCGCACATGGAGCAGATAAAATTAGTCAAGCAAGAAGCAAGAGGCGAGATAAACCATACTTCCAGAAAAACTGGTCAATAACTTCAAACAAAGTGCTTTTAACAGATGGAATAAATTCGCTGGCTTGACCAATTAGAAATAGAAATACTTTTTTTTTTTTTTCTTAGTCTAGCCTTGTTTTTCCCCGGTTATGTCACACAGAACAAGACAGACATTAAGAGCCGTTTTGTTCCGACTACAAAGCTCGTCTGTTCCTTTCACCGGCCTACAAAAGACATGCGTACCCCTCCGGATCATCACTCCCTCCCTCTGCCTGTCGTTCTTTCTGCTCTCTCTCTTTCTCTCATTCACACCCTCTCTGTGTCCCTCACTCACTTTCACCCTTTTCTCCATCTCCATCATCCTCTCTCTCTCCTTCTTTATTTCTCTTACCTTTTTATTTATTTATTTATTCTCTCTCTTTCATTCTCCATCTTACTTGCCCTCTTTTCTTTTGTATCGCTCTTTCTCCATCTCTCTCCCATCCCTCCCTGCTGCCTTCTTCCTCTCTCGTTCTTATTTTTCTTACATTCCTCTTCCTCCCTCCAGCCCTCTCTTTTTTTCTCCCTCTCTTTCTCTCTCCCTCCCTTTCTCTCCTTCACACTCTTTCTATCTCCTTCCCCCTTTCCTCTCTCCCTCCCTTTTTTTCTCTCCTTCCCTCACTTTCTTTCTCTCTCCCTCCCTCTCCCTCCCTCTACCCCTCTCCCCCTCTCTCTTCCTCTCCCCCTCTCCCCCTCCTCCCTCTCTCTCTCTCTCTCTCTCTCCCTCCTTGGCGGGGGTAAGAGGTGGGGGGGGGGGGGGGGGGGTCTAATTACTGTAGCTCCAGAGCCAAAGTCACCCAAGGAGCGCGCTCGGCATGGCAGAGAAAATTGAACAAGCGTTAGCCGTCAGTAACGCTTACGCTCAGGCCCCTGTCAGCCCTTCCTGTTTATTCACAGCGCAATTACCGCTTTCCCAGGGGGTTGCTGGGGTAACGAAATCAAGCGACGGGTTTCCATTGCGCCGTCCCGCAGGGTCAGGCGTGGCCCGAGGCGCGGTGGTCGCCCTCTAAAGTGGTCCCCCCAGACCCGTCCCCCTGTTCCCCTCTAGCGGCCCATAGAGGCCGGTCTTTAGTCGTTAGTGTCGCTAACGCCGCCCCCTGTGGTGAGCAGATTACCCTCGTCGCTCCTTTCCCCCCTCCTTCCCCGCCCCCTGCCCCCTCCCAAAAGGGAATGCAGGTCTGTTTCATTCCTGTGTCTCCCCCCCCAGCTTTGCTCCTCCCACCTCCGCCACTGGCTGGTTTTCCCTCCATTTCCGCTCTCCACTGAACTCCACGCCTTCCTCTCGATCGCTAAATGTTGTCCTTTCCCCCCACTAAATTACAGGCATCAGAACCATTCACTCCCGATAAATTAAACCTGCAGTTTTGGAGGAGTATCCCTGCTGCTAACTGATTGCTGGCTTCTTGCTTAACCTGATTAAAAAATAACACCTGTTCCAGATAGAAGCTGACTTTCCATTCCTTTAGCCTGGTCTGCTCTGAAGACCTTTATGTAAAAAGAAAGCTAATGGTTAACACAACAGAGCCCTTTGACAGGAGCGTATATAAGCCTGCAGAGCAGAGTGACTCTCTAGCCACTGTTCTGGGTTTTTGTATAGAGTAGAGCAAGGTCAGTGTCCCTCTCATCAGGGATTGGGTGTATTGTTCCATTTGTGGGTGATGGGGTCAGTGTTGTGGAAATACTTTCAGGGGGGGTTTGTTTTGTGATTCGGTGGGTGGAAGGGACAGCGTTCGGGCAGTCTGATCAGCTGGGTGGAGGTGACAGTGTTAATGAATTGCGATCAGTGTGTAGTGTTGAGGAAGCATCAGGAAGTCACATGGTTGGAGGCACCAAAGGCCCAGTTGAGGCCCCTGACCCGGCCCCTGACCCGGCCTCTGACTCAGAGGGACAGTGTGACAGTGGAGACCGGCAGCGTAAAGGGGTCCACAGGGGCCCCACACTGCCCGGGCGGCTGACTCCCACGCTCGGGTTCGATTCTCCCACTTCACAGCCCTCCCTCTCCAAGAGTATCTACAACCGCTATCCCCCCTCCCCGCAAAGGTTTCTTTGCAAAACACCCACCCCCTCTCCTCCCCTGACCGCTCGCCCCAGGCCAGGGGAGAGGAACCATGTTCCAGAAGAGCCGCACCCGTTTCTGGTTTTTGTTTCCACCAAATTTCCTTGGCTCAATTAAGTGAATGAACTGTACACAGCAACGCTGCTCGTTCACTCATAGATCAGCCCGCGGTAAAACAGTTCCACGTAGGGAATCAAGAACATGTTTTTTGGGCTGTTAAACACAAGCTTGTCCCTCAGATTGTGTTCACGATAGGGCTAATTCAATAATCAAGAGCAGAAGTTAGCATGAAATCCAGAAACGGATGCGGGCGTCTTTCGGAACAGGGATTCCCCACCCCCTGCCAAAGGCCTGTGGATCAGGATGCCCTGACACTAAGATACTCCTGGAGAGCTTGGTCTCTATTTTTAAGTAAAACCGGCTCTTTTTTGGGAAGTGGAGGGATCGCGGATCTGTGACTTACACTGCACGTCTACCCGGATGGACTTGATGGCAGCCACCCCCACCCCATTCTCAGCCTTGCAGTAGTAGCGTCCACCCTGCACCCGCTGAATGCGCTCGATCCGCAGCGTCTCGTTGAAGATGGACGTCTCCTGGAACTTCTCAGAGGCGCTGCCTGCTGTCTTGGTCCATCGCACCTGGAGATGAAAAGGGGGTGGGGGTGGGGGGGAGGAGCAAATGTAAAGTTTTGAGCCGTCAGTCGTCACCGCATCACAAACGGCCGCTACAAAAAACAAGCAAAACATCCGCCCGAAAGATAAATTCAGAGCGTAAGAACGGCAGGTGCGCTAGAAGCCCACGGGGGCCGAGCCGCGTGACGCGACAGGCGGCCCGACCGCACACGGGGCTTGTTATTTCCTCGCCCGGCTGCCGCTCGGCGGCACGCGTGATTCCCGCTGCCGCTCGTCTCTCATAAATTAAATCGCCGCCGTTCCTCGCAACACCGCGGCCCCCGTGTTGCGGTGCATGCGCCAGCCGCAGCGCCGCCATTCCTCGCAAGCTGCGAGTTGATTGCCTCGGAGTACAGTAACTTGGCGGTAACGCCGTTAATGAAGCCCCGTTAACCCGTCAACAATTAACCCCCGGAGATGGTTAACCGCAATTCATTATCGGGAGGCTGCTTCCACTAAAGGCGCCGGCTGAAACGACCGCGCATTACTATGCGAGCTGAGTGGAGGACATATATATCTGGGATTATTGGATTACCCGGTTTGTGTAAATGACACTTTATTTATTCAGGTTTGTTTGTTGGCGGATTTGGAAACAGCTGCCTCTCATTGATCAGGATGGGTTGGAGCAGAATTAAGTGCAGCTTGTCAATTGTTAGCGACTCCCTCCAGAGAGATGCGGGGGATGGGAGAGAGAGCCGCCTGCATACAGATGAAGCCACGGCGATCGCAGGCACGGTAGCGGTCCCCCCGCCCCTGTCCCCCCACACACAGCAGGGGTCTGTCGCAGGGCAGGGGAAGGAAGGCTGACCCAGGATTTGGGGAGGGAGGTGACCTCAGAAAACAAGGTAAAGTGAACTTCTGCACCATGACCTAAAACGGACCACGACCTGGAAAAATCCAATCAAATACTTGGCACCTAAGAGCAATCAAATACTTGGCGCATACTGCTGGCGGGGCTGCTATGGTAATAATGCAGTGGTGAACCTTACTCTATGTCACATGACAGGGCATTGAAAGGGAGAATTATGGGGGTTGTAGTTCTAGAGGGCTGAAGGCTGCTCTATGTCTAGTGTATGTTACTACATGAGTAGCAACTTGCTACTGTAAAGTGTGATGAGTGTAATGTGATGTAATGTGTGTGTTGTGTTGTGTAATGAGTGCGAGTGTGATGCCAGGTAGTGTAAATCTCCGCGCAGCTAGACCAATGAGGGAATAGCTCGGAGCGAAGGTTTAAGCGTGATGTATTCCGCTATTGCTGTGGGAAAAGGTAAAAATGATTAAAGTTAATAAAGAAATATTACTGTTCTTGCAACCAGGTGAGACTGCTCTTTAGATTCATGGGATCAGCTAATAAAGAGACCACGTATCAAAGGTAATCGTACCACGTTACCTTCCGCTTTAAGTCTGGTCTACGCTGACCCCAGTTTATCCAAAAGACAGCCTGTGTGCATTACATTAACTCATCAGCCACCAACGCTGATTCTGTACTCATTTATCTGACTCCAATTTAGAATTGATGCTTGATTGCGAGTGGAATTTTGTTCTGTTGAAACTATCTATACCGGGGACTCTGATAGCCCTGGATACGGGATGCAGACTGACACACTGAATCAGACTGACAAGCTCAGAGACCCTAGCCCATAGAAACTCAGAGGGTTTAGAACGTATCACAGAGGGTTTTGACCATAGGATCTACCAAATACTAGGAAATAGAAACTCAGAGGTTTTGAACATATCACCATCACAGGTGCTCAGAGGTTTTGAACATAGAATCCTCTTAGTATTGGCTCAAATACTAGGAAACAGAAACTCAGAGGTTTTGAACATATCACCATCACAGGTGCTCAGAGGTTTTGAACATAGAATCCTCCTAGTACTGGCTAAGGCCTAGCAGAGCAGTCACATTACCACAAACAAGATTAGTCAGTGTGAAATTCAGTAATAGAGACACAATTCACAGAAACCACGCAAATCAAGTCTAGAAATAGAATAATGTATTAGCCAGGCCCATGCTGGTGTGACTGTGGTACCAGGAGAACTGTTAAGCAGTTTCTCCTATACGGAGATAACTATGGTGCCACTACAGCACCAAGAGACCTGTTAAGCAGATTCACCCTGAATGTCCCTTCGGACTTCCCTTTACATGCGGTCCTGAGCAGGCCTTCCACATTCTACAATTCCCTTTGTTTGTCCAAATAAGGTCTGGCAGGAAGAGATGCCACTCCTCATCACACAGAGACCCCCCCCCCCCCCCCTCTAGGAAGATACACGGCATAGTCTATTCCCCCCGATCTAGTGATAGTAATAAGATTCTTTGAACAACGGCGCGTGATCTTATGATCTTCCCTATCATTTATCTAGATATCAGGTGAGGTCCCGGTGATGGCCACTCTAGGTTCCAGATACTTATATGGACAAGTGCATTCCTGATAACTTATACAATCCTTCTTTCTTTCACATTCTTTCTTCCTCCCCCTCCTATACTTTATCCCAGTTCACCACATTTATCATATTATCCACAATTACTTTATACTTCCACACTTACAATTACTAATTTACATGCACATACATATGATGCAAGATACATATACAGCTTTGTTTCAGTCAATAAAAGCCATTAAGTTCAAGAGCTTTGAGTGCTTGATCCCATGTATTTTACGGCCTGTGAAAAAACCTGGGTTCCTCATTAGGAGGATCAAACATCCTGCAGAATGCCTTCTAAGGTCCAGTTATAGGGTCAATTCCAGCTGTAGTTTACGAAGCCATGAGAGATCAGAGGGAAAACGTTCTCAGGCCACCTGGTGAATTGTTTTATTGCACCCTCAAAGAAGTCGCCACCAGCTCCAAGGGTTTATGACTGATAATCCATTTTTCAGTCTTACAGTAGCATGATGTGTAATGAGTGTGTACGGAGTGTACGGAGTGTGATGTAATGTAACATGTCATGTGTAATGAGTGTGTACGGAGTGAATTAAATCATTTCAATCACACTCTGGTTACAGACTTCAGCAGCATGAAGAAAATCAAAAGTTGGTGTGACGATTTGTGATGATTGGCTAATCACTTGTTCCTGTGACCCTGGGGCGTGGCCATGGGAGGAGTGTCAGTCAGCTGTGACTGTGTGAGGGTTGAGAGGATTCTGTTTCTAATGAGGTGTGTTTTGCCTTTAGAGCTTCACTACAGACTGCAGTGTGTTATTGAGAAAGAACAGAGCAGATAGAGAAAGAGAGAGAGAGAGGGAGAGACATAAAGAGAGAGGGAGGGAGACAGACAGAGAGAGAGGGAGAGAGAGAGACATAAAGAGAGAGGGAGGGAGACAGACAGAGAGGGAGGGAGAGAAAGACATAGAGAGAGAGATTGAGAGAGTGGGTGGGAGACAAAGAGGTAGAGGGAGAGGGAGTCAGAGAGAGTTAGAGAGAGAGGGGGAGACAGAGAGAGACAGAGAGAGTTAGAGAGGTAGAGAGAGATGGAAACAGAAAGAGGGAGACAGAGAGTTAGAGAGGTAGAGAAAGGGAAACTGATAGAGGGAGACAGAGAGTTAGAGAGTCGGAGGGAGACAGAGAAAGTTAGAGAAAGACAGAGGGAGGGAGAGAGAGTTAGAGAGAGGGCGGTTGATGCTTCTCTCTCATTACATTACATTTATTTGGCAGACGCTTTTATCCAAAGCGACATACAATAAGTGCACACCGAAGGTCATTGAAGAAACAGGTCAAATAAAGTGAATTTATTTCATCATGTAGCAGCTATCCATAGCCATGAACATGGAGTCTAGTACACACAGTAAGCTATGGCTAAGTATTAAAGCTAAGTCACTCGCTCTCTCCCTCTCAACCGAGGCTGTTGCACTTTATTTGCTGAATTTCTTTCTCTTTCTTCTTTTCATGTATATATTTTTATTCCCTGCTGTAGAGACAATGCGCTCCTCGTGGCTTCCTCAGGCTGGCAGAATCAGCACTGGGCCTAGTGCACGGACCGCGAATAAAATGCAAGTTGCTATTGATTCGGTCTGAACACATGCTTTCTCTCTTTGCCCTGTAGAAATCCGTCAAGAGGAGCCACACTATTAGCACACCATGTCTCTTATTGTGCAGCTTTACTGATGAGGTATGTGATCTTTATAAGCTGAGGCATGGAACGAACATAAAAGACAGGAAACTGACATACTATAGGCTTAAAATATTGACAATAAGACCGACAAAGTGCAAGCAGACTGAGAGGTCAAATAATGTCTGGGAATGGATTTTAGACTTCATGGTTTGTGCTCAAGACGATACAAGCACTGTTCCTCTGTGCTTTCTGCAGGTAAGATGAAACTCTTGTGACATAACACCCCCGGAGTGTACCAGAGGGCACGTTTTCCAGAAAGTTCTCCTTAGCCTGGCAATAACACCGGCCTCCTCGTGTTTCATTTAACACGCAAATCCTTTGGAGCAACGCTGCATAATGTTCACTTATCTGTACTCGGGATCATTTAAAGTGTATTGACCGAGGGGAGGTGAGAACTGGATGTGCACATTTGCTGTGGATCGCTGCCATCCCGGACGATACCCCAAGGACAAACCCTGAGCAAATATCCTGAACATGAGGACACCATCGCTACACAGAGAGCAAAAAAAACTACTTGACTCAAAAACAAAATGTGCTCTGTGTCAGCCAGGACCAAAATCATCTGTTCAACACAGACAGGCACAATGCCAGCCGCGAGTCAGATAGGCTCAGACTCCGACCGGCCTTCTGTAGAAAGCAGGGCATGTACGTCAGCGTAGAGAGTGTGTGTGCATGTGTGTGTGAGAGAGAGAGTGTGTATGTGTGTGTGTGTGTGTGTGAGAGAGAGCGAGAGAGTATGTGTGTTTATTGGACCACAGATTCTCCTGTGACTGACTGTATCACTTCGGGGAAAGTCTAGGCACTGAGTAAAAAAAAAACAACAGTCCCTCAGACTCTGCGGTGAAATGCATTGCTTGCTGCAATATTTATTTGCATGCCCAAGGGCACAAAAGCGCATGGTACTTGACCCTGAGACCCTATCCGCTAGTCTATTGGGTCACAAATGAAGTGCAGCTTCAGGGGACATGAAATTATATCTAAGCACAGCCTTCAGGCAGGGACTCCATGAAAAAGAGAATCTCTTCACCACCAGGTCTCGACGTAAATTCGGCCATTGGCTGATTCTGGGAAAAAGGAGGCAGTGACTTATAGAGCCATGGAGGTCTTGGATTGGGGCGGTGAAACTTATCCGAAAAGGGCCGATGTGGGTGCGGGTTTTTGATTCGGTCCAGCATTAAGACGCCCAATTCTACTAATTAACTAATCATAGTCTTCAATCAAGACCTTGATGAGTAGAATCAGGTGTCTTAGCGCTGGGCTAAAGCAAAAACACCGGCCCTTTACGGATAAAACCCGCACCCACACCGGCCCTTTTCAGATAAAACACACACCCACACCGGCCCTTTTCAGATAAAACACACACCCACACCGGCCCTTTTCAGATAAAACACACACCCACACCGGCCCTTTTCAGATAAAACACACACCCACACCGGCCCTTTTCAGATAAAACACACACCCACACCGGCCCTTTTCAGATAAAACCCGCACCCACACCGGCCCTTTTCGGATAAAACCCACACCCACACCGGCCCTTTTCGGATAAAACCCGCACCCACACCGGCCCTTTTCGGATAAAACCCACACCCACACCGGCCCTTTTCGGATAAGCATCCCCACCCTTGTTTTAGATGGAATGTTCCGAAGCATTCCCTCCCCTTCTATTCTGAGCAACACCGATCTCAGGTGATGCGGGAAAAAGGCCAGAGGGGACATCGCTCATCAGCTCGCCGTCAGAGGTCAGTTTTGGAGCGCGACTCTCGTTTCTGCATCAGGGCGCCTAACCTGCAGACCCCACGGACCAACGAGGTCACGGGAAACAAAGAAGGCACTTTACCACAAACTCCCTGCTCTCAGGTCAGAGTGTGGTTTCTGCCTCTGAGCTCACGCTCCCCACCCAGACCTTTTAAGCAATCTGTGCCTGCATGTATAAAGCAGCTCTGTGTGGGATTACTGACCTAGGATCAGTTTTGTCTCTAAGCCCATAATGGATACAGTTAGGAATGAGAATGGGTGAATACTGATCCTAGATCAGTGCTCTGAGATGCTTCATGAAAACTGGCCCTGGATATCAACATCACAAGTCAGATATAGCCAGTGAATATACAACAGAACCCAAGATACCTCCAAAAGACTCACAACATACAGCAAGGCCTCAACTGCGGCCTCCACCGACACTATTAAACAAACAAGAATTTTCAATCCCATCAGCTTTCCCGCCAAAGTCACGGAAAAATTTATATTGAGTTAAATGATCACGCTGTGATTATGCGAGAGTATTTAAAATGGGTGTTTGTGAGGGGCCGGAAGTCTCACACGGGCTGCCGCTCAGCAGTATGTACACAGAAGCAGGTGGAGAAAGATCTTAATAAACGGCAGAGTGGATTATGATGAGAGGCGCTGCGTTCACATAATCATTCCTCACCGTTTCAAACACTCACTCATAAAATCCAGCGTTAAGCTAAAATAAACTTACTGTGGCAATAACCATTTTCATTATCTGTCTCTGGGAGAGGGGGGGGGGGAAACAGCTCTCCGAGATTAAAGTGAAGAAGACAGGCATTAAGCACTAAACGTCTCCTTATGGATCCTGACTTGAATTGGTGTCGTTCAGCTTGAGGTAATTTATGGCGGCAGTTAGAGGAAGAAGGGGCGAGTAAAAACCTCTGTTGGATAAGCTCCAGATCTGAGCTCAACCAGAGGAATGACAAGTGGGACCACAGGTACAACAGGAATGGAAGTTTGGGATGAGTTAGCTGGGTGTTGGGTTAGTTGGGGATGAGTTATGTGGGATGAGTCAGCCATTTTGGGGAAGTGTAATTTTAGGGTGATTTTGTAACGGGTAAATCTGGGACTAGTTTGTTGGGGATGAGTTGCTGAATGGGTCAGTCTCTTTGTGGTTGAATTGTCAGTTACAATGTCAATCAGTTAATGGTGAGTTTGCAATTATTAACTGGGATTTGTTAGTTTGGGATGAGTAATGTGGGATGAGTGTCTTTTGTTGAGGGTGAGATTCCATTGGGTCAGTCTGGGATTAATTAGTTTCAAATAAACAACACTGGATTGGCCAGTCTGTTCCAGGAAGTATAAATTTAGGATGCTAGTTTGCTCAGAGTGAGTTTGTAATGAGTCCGTTTAGGATTAGATTGTTGGGGATAAATTATGTGGGATGGTCACTCTTATGGGAAGTGTAAATTGTCAGTTAAGAATGACTTTGCAATCAGACTTTTGTGGAATTTAAGTAAAGGATGTCAGTTAAAGGTGAGTTTGCAATGAGTAAATCTGGGATTAGTTATAGATAAATTAGGCCTACACTGGATTTGTCATTCTACTTGAGGAAGTGTAAATGTAGGATGTCAGTTTGTATACAGAAGCCATCTTTGCATACTCTGAACATTTAAACAATTACATAAAATGCACTCATTACAAAATGACTGCATACAGCTACCTCAGTGGCAGCGATGACCTGGCTCATCTTTTGGACCGCAGACAAAGTATGATATTTCAAATTCATATAGAGCGATGAAAGTGAAAGCATGGAAGAGGAGCAGAGGATGATGTCACTGCTGATCAGGTGAACCGCGGATCGCTGAGCAAACAGAATTGGACCCGCCCAAACCCCACTGGTGATAAAGAGGAAACGGGAGAAGCATAAAGTGGCGTACACGGATTCGATTACACGCTCCAGAAAAGTGCTTGACTCATGTCCCAGAAGTACAAATTTCCATCAGGTCTGGACTACAATTCCCAAGAGTCCTGTGACTCCTATTCCCAAAAGTCTGTAGAGTCAGGAGTGTTCTGGGTAAGGCTGTTGGCCCAGCTAAATCAGGTTCTGAATTTCAGAATATGTGAATAAAGCATTGTTTTTTTTACTATTGTCTTGCTGATTATGGTGGGAATAAAAGAAGAAATTAATCAACTTTGTACAAAAGCCTGGCCCTGGTTTTTTTGTTCCAGTAAGTTCTGTGGCCAGGCTGAGTTGCAAAGACTTCCGTGCTCCAGAGTGGGGTCTGTGCTCTATAGAGAAGGCTATGGCTATTAGGTAGGAAAGCCTGCTGGGCCCTGCTGGGCCCTGCTGGAAGGCCAGCTGATTGCTGTGTTAGCAGTGGTGGCAGACAGAGAAGGGAGGATTGAGAAAGAGAGCGCAGGAAAGCTTTATAGAAATAGCTCTTCTCTCTCTCTCTCTTTCTCTCTCTCTTTCTCTAGACACACCAATCCATACAATTTCCCTTCCTTTCTCCCTAAGCAACTGAACACACAAACCCTACTGATCACGCTGGGCTATTGGAAGACGGTTAGACACTATACACACTCCAGTCGAGTTCTCTCTACGCTGAGGTACTGAGAACGCTCAGAAAGCTCTCAGGGCCAAGCCCCCCTCTCGCCCCCTCTCCCCTCTCCCCTCTCGCCCCACTCCACCCCTCATGTCAGAGCAGGGGTTACAGCCTGACCTTGTTTGTGTCTCAGGCTGGTGCAGTCAGTGCTTCTCCAAGTCTCACCGGCATCTGATCTTCCTTACTTTCAGACCCGTATCGATCCGCTTCAGCTCACCCCTCAAGGACAGAGAAATCTGACCTGACCCCCCCCACCCCCCCCTCCCCGTGCACCAACCCAACATCCCCCCACCCCAACACCCCCCCCCCCACACCGGTCCCGTCCTTCATCCTCCGTCCCTCCTCCCTTCCCTTTCTTTTCTCTTCTAAACAACCACAATACCCACCTCATCCCCCTTGCTCTCTCTCTCTCTCTCTCCCTACACCACCATACAGCCCACCACCAACCCCCCTCCCCAAACCCCAACCCCCCCCAGGCCTCAAGGTTACAGTGACCAGGCCCATGAATTAATAATCCAGGAGAAAAAGATCAGTTTCAGAAAAACCATTTAACATCCTATTGTATTACGAAAAGAGCGCGTGGCAGACGGGAGCAATTTGATAGGAATGCTATAGGATGCAGTAAATCAGCTCATTCTGCTAAGTTAACTAAAAGCAC